>CM060124.1:5585224-6185224 GCA_030522415.1 Channallabes apus
TAAATAAATAAATAAACCTGATCTAAATTTCCAGCACGTATAAAGAAGCAGCAGTCGATTCCGATTGTTTTTTCTTCCCCCGTCCTTTAAACTGATCGAGGTTTATTTCATTCTGCCTCCAGGAATCGCGGAATTAACAGCTTTAGGGGGATAAAAAAATTTAAATAAAATCAGCTTTCGAGTCACTGATTCTTTTACCATTCAGCCTCATTATTTTGGATTTTCCTCAGCCATATTTTCCCAATGCTGAAGCTGATTTAGATTTTTTCTTGAGTCAGTAATTTCCTTAAGGGCCGCTGGCGTGTGGACAAAAAAAAAAAACATTTGCAAGAACCACTTATTTGGTGTAATTCTACATTTAACCTTCAACGTGGTCCCAATACATTTGTATTCAACTTACTATGACGCTTTAAGAAGCCAGAAATCCACATTTTTTTAAAGTGTTCGAGAGGAAAGTTAAGGGGCTGATATGTTTGTTACTGTACAATGTAATATATATATAATGCTAAGCCTACAGTAATTGCAGGGATGAGGGTTTGTTTTTGACATTTATGACGAACCCCATGGATGCGGACGTTTACTGATCAAAATAAGCAAAAACTCAAATTACGTTCCAGTTGCACAGAGTTATGTATTTATTTTTGTTCAGTAAATGTCCACTTATTATTATTATTATTATTATTATTATTATCATGAGCAGCGCTGTCTGAGACGCGCCAATCCTTCGATCATCCTTTTATACGGCTGGATACATGGGGTGCCAATACTTTGTGCAACACAAAAAAAAATCCAGGCCAGTAATGAAAATGAGCCAGTTAATAATTCAGATTCATAACTACAGCTTCATCGTATCTCTTTAAAATAGTCATTTCCACTGGCGAGGACGTTGAGGACGCGAGACCGAACGCACCGTGTTCCTGAGTCGGAGCCTTTACAGATTCACTAGAGTTTAAAGTTTAATAATGAAACTATGCCAGAGTTGATTTAATTTGTTTTTGTGTGTGTATGTGTGTGAATTTGTATCGGCTGTAAAAGCCAGGACCAATTCATACCGCAGAACAAAGTTTACTGTAGCGCTTCGAAACTTCAGATTAATGCTGTAGGTCATAGATACACCAAAAGATGATTTGTAATGAAACTGGAAATCAAATCCAGACTGGTGTTGCAGCTGGAAGACTTAGTGCTGGAGATTTAGCTGAGAATCATAAAGTGAATTAATTTCTACTAATGAGGTTTATTATACAGTATATTTAGTAATTAAAGACTAAAGCTGGAAAATGTATGGAGAATGTTTTTAATCATGAATTAAAGTAATAGTTTGTTAAATGGACTATTTGTCAGTGTGTTATTATTATGAATATAAATAATTGGCAGCACAGTGGCTTCACTGTCGCCTTGCACCTCCAGGTTGCAGGTTTGATTCCTGCCTCGGAGTCTACAGTATGTGCAGGGACTTTGCATGTTCTCCCTGTGCTTGATGGGTTTCCTCCTGGTACTCCGGTTTCCTCCCACATTCCACAGACATGCAGATTAGGCTGATTGGCTCAGGAGTAAATACAGTAGTTACAGTACCACTGGCCTCCAGGCTCCCTAGTTGGAACTGTAGAGGTTCCTAGATGGATGGATGGATTATAGATAACGCATAAAGTTCCCTTTGAAATTTTATTCACCAGTTGAAGTTGTCATTTATTGTTTTTCATTATATTTTATATATTTATTTAATATATATATATATATATTTTTCCCTTCCTTCAGCTTGGAATATCTAGTGAAAGACTTAAAAAAAAAAAAAAAAAAAAAAAAAAAAAAAACAGACCAGGGCCCGTATTCACAAAGCTTCTTAGAATTCTCTCAGAGAGCTCCTATCTTAGTCTAAAAAGTCTTAGCTGAGAGTGATTTAGAAAACTTCTTGGAGCAACTCTGAGTAAGGAAAGTACAAAAACCTTTTATCTTAAGCCTCTTTTCCACTGCATAGTACGGCACAGCACGGTTCAGTACAGCTCACTTCGGTTCGGTTCAGTTCGGCTCGGTTCGCGCTTCCACTGCAGTTTAGTAACGCTTTAGAGTGGGCGGGATTATTCACGTGTCGTTATAGTTGCGGCGCCTCTACTGCCGTGACATCATCGTAAACGCGCCACAAACAAACACACAACAATGGAGCATATCGACGGCATGGTGTTCTTCATTCTCGGCATGTGGATGTTTTTAACAGCGAGACGAAGGAGTTTGTTTCAAAAGAGGCTGATGGCAGCCAAAGAAAATTTTTGGTTAATACAAAAAGGTGCGTGCGATCCTTCTCTGGCTGTTTCTAAATATAGCGGTTCTGTTGTGACTCGTGTCGCAAGCTCAGTGACGCAGTAATGACGATTTTCTCCGGCCAATCGGTGACCAGCAGAGTTTACACGTCACGTTTTGGTAACGGTTCGGCGCGCTTGGAACCTCGGCTGAGGGGTGGTACTAAAAAAAGGACCAGGTACCAGGTACTGTTCCCAGTGGAAAACCCCCCAAAAGTGAGCTGAACTGAACCGTGTCGTGCCGTACTATGCAGTGGAAAAGCGCCATTAGTGAGGGGGTGTGGTCGACCCCGTTGCTAGGGATGATGCAGCAATTGAAGCACTGTGATTGGTTGATGAAAAATAACCTCTTATCTCTGTAAAGGTCTTGAAATGCGCTCTTTGTGAAAATAGAATAGACAGTGAAATCATAAGGTTTGTATATAATGAAATTGTATAATCATGACTACAGGATACTTAATGTAAAGTGTCTGTTTTAGGCTAAACATCTTAAAGTTAATTAAAACAGACAAATATTGAAAATGTGTCGACTTTTGAAGCCGCCAATTTCCACACAGTAGTTACTATATTAAAGTTCTTACATTTATTTATTATACTGATTTTATTACTTTTAATCCATTTCAGATTGATGGAAGCAAATGGCTGAACTTTTACTAATTTACATGATTACAGGACAGTACAGTATATTTAAGTTGCACTTTGGTTGGTATGTAGCCAGCAGTCCAAGAGAGATGGAAGGAAGTAAATCAACAAGAAAACCAGACTGGACAGAAGAGCAGTGTTTACTTTTAGCTTTACGTTCAGTGTTTGGAGAATATTTCTACTTTCTGCCATTTTGTCCTCTGCTATAGAAACTCTTAAGCCTCTTAAAAGTCCTCCTCTCTACTCTTAACCATTTTTACCTTAGGAGCTGTTTTTAGGGCTAAGATGTTTCGTGAATCGTTTTTATTTTAACTAAGATTTAATCCTAAATTAAAGGGAAAATTCTAAGAAAATGTCAATTCTAAGAATTTTCTTAGAATTTCGTGACTAGGAGCGACTTTTAGACTTAAGAAGCTTTGCGAATACGGGCCCTGATGTTGATACCGATATCTTTTTACACTTTGATGCTAATCGGTGGCCTGTGGAGGGCGCCGTGGTTGTGTATGATCGTGAGAGAGAGAAAGAGAGAGAGAGAGCGTGAGAGAGGATGAGAGTTCAATAAAGTGAGAAGATCCAGACCGTCAGAGTTTATGCTGTGTGCTGTGTGTCTCTGTTTTGTCGAAAAGAAAAGGCTTTTTTTTCCTTCTTCTTTTTTGGAAATGAAAGACTAATCGAATCAGCCTGTTTGTCAGACTGCTCTGGTTATTTATTTGCTTTAATGCATATGCATGTTTTTTATAAGCATACAATATGCATAGAGGTTTGTGTGTGTGTGTGTGTGTGTGTGTGTGTGGTACTGACGGTTGTTTAATTCGTCTGTGTTTTTAATTCCAGTCTCGTCTACTTCAACAGATATTCTCAGCTTAGGCCCACGCTGCCACTGTGTGTTTTAATGAAATTAGTTTTGTCTCAAGAAATAAACAAATTAGTCATTTAAATTATGTTGATGAATGTTTTGCAAGTTTCATGTCTGCAAGCTCACACCATTTTCAGGAGATGAAACGCTGCTTAGGTAAGGGTCTGCTAATGGACTCCGCCAGTCTAAACCCCCTGATGTGTTGTGTTGCTACATGATGACATTCCTCCATCATAAGGTCCATCATCAATAAAGATCAACGAGAATGTTCCAGAACCAGCCGTGCAAGCCCAAGCCATGACAGTACCTCCACACCACTTCACCCATCAGCTGATTCTTTCTTTCTCCACACTTTGGCGTTTCCGTCAACTTTTGTGGCTTGTCTCTGTATTTCTTGGTGAATTCCATCCCTACTCTTATTGCTGATGCGTATGTGGTATGGCCTCTATTGACTCCTGCGAAAGATGGATTGTGGGTCCTGTCTGCTGGAGATCATTAATGGCACCGAGTATAATTTTTGGGGTTTCTTTTCAGAGCAAAACAATATATTTCATACATATTATATGTTGCCCAATCTGTGTAATGTCTGGTTGTTAGTAGACCTGTTGTTTCTGTCTTTTTACACATTATTGTACCGCTATACCAATGATCAGTTTTCTTTCTTTTTATCTGGTTTAAAACGACTTCCTTGTCTTCTATCGACAGCTCTCTGCTCTTCATACTATCACAATTAACAACAAATCCTGACCTGCCACATGTTCCAATATTTTTGGTAATGTCGTTAGTCTTTCGGCTGCTCGCGGTTGAGAGGTCTTATCCAAAGTAACTTACATTATCTCATTAAACATCTGAGCAGTTGAGGGTTAAGGGCCTTGCTCAAGGGCCCAACCGGGGAATCTTGGTGGGGGTGGGGTTTGTACCCGAGACCTTCTGGACCATAGCCCAGTGCCTGAACCAGTGAGAAAACCCTCTCCGCACAACCGAAAACTTTAATCCATAATCTCATATCTATTTTCATCTTATTCGTAAATGTCTACAGTGTTTAAAAAGCCTTTCTGGTACAATACTTTTAGAGTAGACTTCATACTGAGTGACTACCGATTGCACACATCATGCATAGGGCTCTAATCAATGAGCTAATTAGTCATTATACATTATACACCAGTCTAGATGTGTAAGTAGTCTTTATGAAGCTTATCTGGTTTGTAGTGGCTATGTATATTAATACACTCACACTCAGCCTTATTTTTATTATTAGGACAAAAAAATCACTAATCATGTCACATTATCAGGAAACCAGAAAGCATAAACCCCTTAGTCCTAAAGACTTTCCCGTGTTTTGTCCAGTAAGGATTGTTTTGTGATTTGCATTGTGATTGAAAAGTATCACAGTTTTATAAATATCCTGATGCACCACAGTAAATCAGTTATTCTCCCCAGCTCTAATATCCAGTGTTTTATCTGTCCTTCTATAATTAACCACCGCATGCGTGTATAAGCACTCACATTGCACTGATACTGTAGGTTCCCAAGTAGATACCAGGACAATTAACTATTAAAGGTTTTGTAAAACCAAATGAATTGATGACTTCAGGAGTATTTCATATTTGAAAGAAAATACAACACATGCGTTTGATTTATTTTGGTTATTCTTGTCGAAAATGCCTTGAGCAGAACCAAATGTGGAGCCAGGAACAGTCCTGAAATCTATATCTGTAACCAGCAGGGGTGAAGATAGGAATCCTTGGTCTCCTGAAGAGAAAATATTATGCTGAGCTTTCAAAAAAAAAAAATAAACACCTTCTGAGCTTCCATTCAACGGCATTTCCTGACTTACAGGGACCCGGACAAGTATTTCATATACGTCTTCGTTTAAAGCGACAAACATCATAAAGCTGTCATTTCTACTGGAGTTTTCAGACAAAGTCCAGCAATATCGCAGCCGTCACAAGAGCTTCTTGTAGCCGCAGGGTAGACCGACTCTGTTTGGTTCCAGACTATGGGTTTAATAGTTTCTCGACTTGTGGAGGAAAAGTGAATTTGTCGATCATCTGCATAGTGATAAAGAAATGAAGCTGCGTTACCTGAAACCGTGTGCTATAGATCAAAGGTACTTTATATAAATCAGGGGACTGGTGCTTAAATTAAAGGTGTGACTTGAGCAGACCTGGTGGTGTGGACTAGTGGTCTTCTTGACCTTGACTTCACCTTGATGATTGGTAGGCCACTGGAGAAGGTAGATATAATGGACTAAGTGGCTGCTAAGGTAATTAAGTCCTGTGAAATGTCCTGTGACTGCGGTCTTGTATTTTCTTTTGATTGCGCCTCCAGGGTCCAGGTTCGATTCCCACCTCGGGTCTGTGTGCATGTTCTCCCCATGTTTGGTGGGTTACCTCCGGGTACTCCGGTTTCCATCCACAGTCCGAAAACATGCAGATTAGTCCAACTGGTGTTCCCAAATAGCGCATAGTGTGCAAGTGTGCAAAGGGCTATTGAATTGCTGGTGTTGTGGGCTTGGAGGTGAGAGATCAGGGCAAGTTCAGAGATGTGCAGTACACCAAAATCAGCAGTTGATTCATGAGTAGTAGACTTACAAACATTGAGAAGAAGAGGTTTTTAGGTTTCTAGAGAATGTAATACAGAGGGAATAACACACGGTTGCTTGGTTGCTATGTGAGTCATTTGTGAGGATGGAGTCAAGGATGTTGATTTATTTAATCCTTCTGATCAGTACTAAGTGAAAAAACAGCAAGGAGGAACTTTATCCTCCAGGACCTCCAGGCTCAGGACATCAGGACTGTCAACCCCTTCACTGCTTGATAGTCTCTGCTTAAAAACTAAACAGTACAGTGCTCAATGATTCTGAAAAGTGGAACAAATCCAACTCACCATACATACAGAAATGTCCTGAATTTATTTTTATTTGTTTTAAAAGGTCAGGTTGTAATAATCAGCAATGCAAATGTAATTCCTTGAAGCAAGCCTGCAGGTGTACTGTATCCTGTGGCAATGAATTAATAAAGTGTGCGGATATTGATGCTATGAATTAATACAGTATTTCGAGACAGTATTTAAAATTTATGGCCACAGTTCCAAACATCATGACAACATTGAGGCTGTTTGATTGATAATTTATGGCCATTGGTATGAATACAGTATAAAGGTTACGACTCAAATCCATTCATGGGTATCTTGCGTTTAGGAACTGATATTACAGAGGCAACACTTTAGTATATCAAGGTCAGGAATTAATACAGCAAGGCTGTGACTTTTAATATTTCAAGGTCAAAAGTTACTATATAGACGCTGGGACTTCATATTGCAAGACGGCTCATTTTTCACAGCTGCAAAATAATATACAGCGGTCGAAGTTGTGGCAACAAATTATTATAACCCTAGTGCCTACATTTAATACTTTGTTGGAATGTAACGCTTGGCCTCAAATGAATCATTGCATGAGAATGAGGAAAAAGTTCAAGTCGTCAATTAACTCAGGTTTCACTGGCCAAAGAGGTCCGTTTAATCGATTCCTTAGTGTTTAATCAGTTCAAAAATCATTAGAAGCCCAATTAGTCCAATTTAGATTCCAAATCAACTTTAACGAATCCGGCGTTGTTACCTCGGATGCTCGGGGTGTTTGTGTTTTTTGTTTAAGTTCACGTCCTTTCCACTTTCGTCAGCATCAGTTACACGACTGCATGGGTTCATCGATCATATGAGTCAGGGGATTAATGGATTGTTGTAGTGTTGCCGAGTTAATGGATGGAGTCCGTCGGTGTGCGTTTTACTCTCGGCAGCATGCGCAGTGCTTGCTGTTACCATATCACGTGCCTTTTTTTTTTGTCTTCAATAGTCTCTCAGGCATGCACAGAAGACATACAACATGAACCGAACACATTACTTAAAGACTTCTCGAGGTCTCTCAATCATACATAGCTCGATTGACGCTCATTCCTGACGCACAACCAGCCTCATTGCTCTGCTCAAGGTCTGCGTGATCGCTCGAGAGTCGTCTCGCACAGAAAGCGCTTTGTACGTGGTTCAGAGACCTGCTGTGTCTTTTACTGATGTGTGCTCGTAATTCCACAGGGAAAAAGCATATGGGGACCATTAGGTGTAGGGGCGTTGGATGAGGTGCAATTTAGTGTGTGTGTGTGTGGGGGGGGGGGGGGGGGTGAAATGCACTGTGGGAGGGAGTGAAGATGAGTGACTGTGATATTAGTGCACCCACAGATATTAGGAAGTAAGAAAATGAAAAAGAGGCGGCGCGGTGGTGTAGTGGTTAGCACTGTCGCCTTGCACCTCCAGGGTCTGGGTTCGATTCCCCGGCCAGGCTCGATTCCCTTCTCTGTGTGCATGGAGTTTGCATGTTCTCCCCGTGCTTGGTGGGTTTCCTCCGGGTACTCCGGTTTCCTCCCACAGTCCAAAGATATGCAGGTTAGGCTAATTGGCGTTCCCAAATTGACCATAGTGTGTGAGTGTGTGCATGTGTGTGTGCGCTGCGATGGATTGGCACCCTGTCCAGGGTGTACCCCGCCTAGTGCCCGAAGTCTCCTGGGATAGGCTCCAGGTCCCCCGCGACCCTGAACACAGGATTAAGCGGTATAGAAAATGAATGAATGAATGAATGAAAATGAAAAAGACAAAAAAACAAAAAAAGAAATACAATGTACTGTTAATACAAGCTAAAATACAGCAGGGGGCGCTGGTCAGAGTCGAGCTGTTGGTCATTCCCCTTCAGATTTTATGCATTCTGGATTTTGATCAGTCTTGATATATTTTTTTTCTTGATTTCATCGCATCATATTGTATCATATCACGCTGTTGTATCACACTGTAACGTATCGTTTATTGTATTGTACCGCATCGCTTTATATCATGTCATATTATATTGTATCATATATTTTATTTATGTCATATTGTATCTTTTTATATCGTATTGTATCACGTTACATAATATACTGTATTATATCACATTGTATTGTTTCTATTTGTATTCTATCGCATCCCATCATATTGTGTTGTACAGTATCATATCGTATTATATTTTATTGTATTGTGGTACTGATCCTTTCATATTGTGTCTTTTTGTATTCTATTGTGTCAAATTGTGTAATGTACGTCATTACATCAAATCGGGGCCTGGAGGCTATCGCAGGAGACTGAGGGCAAGCGGTGGGGTACACCTGGATGGGGTGCCAATCCATCCCAGGGCACACACTCAAACACTCATTGACAAACTACGGGCAATTTGGAAACGTCAGTTAGCATACTGTAACCTGCATGTCTTTGGAATGGGGGAGGAAACCAGAGTACCCTGAGGAAACCAAGCACGAGGAGAACATGCAAACTCCATTCACACAGGGACGGGAATCGAACCTGCCTGAGAATTGAACCCTTGGAGGTAAAATGCGACAATGCTAATGACCGCTGTACCGTATTACATCACATTGTTTTGGTATTATAACATATTGCATTGTATAATTCTATACCATATACTGTAATGTATCTATACCATCACCTGTAAAGCTGAGACTTCACATAAACCATTTTACTGATATACTGAGGTTTTGCATAATGAGACGTGATGCATAATCAAATGTAATTATAAACACAAGTAAGAAACATTTAATTGCCAGCATTTCAATTCAAATGTGTAAGCGGTTCCCTGTTCCACATACTCATGCAAATGCTCAACGGTGTTTTAGAGAAGCGCACATCAGTATTCACTCGTAAATAAATTAGCAGCCCTGAGGGAAATATGTGAATCATTCTGATCTGTCCTGTGTTCCATGTCGGCTTTGAAGCATTATTGGAGCAATTTGCATAATTAACCAGGCCCCCTTTGCAATTAACAATCATCTGGCATTGAGATGAAAACCACAATAAAATGTGCAGGCAGGGATCGACTCCACTGTGTCGTGCACTGGCCGCTGCATCTCAATGCATCATAAATGACATGAATATTTCAATTAATGCTTCATAGGAAAATTAGCACTGAAAATCTTACAGTGACAAAACTGGAGACATTAAAAGATTACTACAAACAGCCTTGGAGGAATGTTTATGAAATGAACTTGACCTTTGACCTGAACTTCAAATCTAAACTGCATAAACAATCAATTTAAAATGAATTTATACGCCTCCGAGTGGCGCAGTGGTAAAGCGCTCACCCTATCATCCGGAGATCGCAGGTTCGAACCCCGGGTGATGCTGTTTTCCTCTCACAGCCGGCGGCACAGAGAGAGCTGATCCCCCTCTCTCAGGGGGGGAGGGATGATAGGTACTTGCGCTCCCACATTAATCACGGCTCTACAGCCAATCAGGGGCGTCTGTGAGCTTGCGCATGTGGAAGGAGCGGCTAGCGCTGTCCTCCGAGTGTGTTACTCCGCCCCTAATGGTGCATGAGCAAGCAGTTCGAAAAGATGCGGTTCGGAGGAAACACGTGGTAGTCTTCACCCTCCCAACTGAGTGGTAGTGGTAGTCTTAATGTGGGAGCCCCCCTAGCGACGGGGAGGAATTGGCTACGACTAAATTGGGGAGAAAATTGAAGAAAAAAATACTTTATATAATTTTTATCTCATTTTATCTCAAATAAAGGTTATTACATGAAGCAATCGCTTAATATGACTAAAGACAATAAAGGATAAAGGAAAGTATAGTGCAGTATATAGTACTGTATGTATCTATATAAAAAATGTTAGCTCATTGTAATAAAGCGTGCCAGTAATTTTGAAGTTGATCTCATGTTTGCTAATTTCAATATGAATGTTGATTTTATGAATGAATGTTATTTTACAATTAAACAACATCACACTCAAGCTGATGCTGTTGTATTGAATATCAGCACGACTGTTATGTGGTTGGAGGTACGAGGGTGCAGTCCAAGCTGAAGATATCACAGCCGTGCTTATATTCAGAACAACAGCACAACCTCAAGTATGATATTGCTTTCATAAAACAGTTCCATAAACATCATTTATTATCAACAGATTATGATTTCTTTATTTAACCAGTTATTTTGCTCCACCAACACATATCCTCCTGTGCCTGGCGGAACTAACTAACCGTGACTGGCAGTTAGCGAGTGACAGTTAGTGCAATTAACAGGGGTGTATATAGTTTTAAATTCTGACCTTTACTATGTAGCCAAAAGGTGAGGAGAATAAACCATGGAGGTGGTGAACAATCCTGAGAAACCTACAAGGTTTACTTTATATTTCCACTTATTCCACTTCAGTTAGAATATCAGCTCTGTTAACTTCCGAGTTCCGGGCTTGAATCCCAAATAGCATTAAATGGAAAGCTAGTGTCAAATAGATATACTATGCTATATTTTCTGCTGGACAATTTAAGCTCTTCATAAATTTGAACAGTTCTTGTTCAAATTTATGAAGAGCTTAAATTGTCCAGCAGAAAATATAGCATAGTATATCTATTTGTCAATTTGTTTAGTGAGTGCAGATTTGTTCCCGATTGCTATTGGGTGTGCTAGCTAAAAGCAAACTAGCGACTATGAACCACGTATCACTCGGTTAACAGTGCAGCCATAGACACTAGACAAACCAAACAAACGGAGCATGGCTGTTGGTTGGAACATGCCTACTTAACCTCAGTTACCACAAGCCAACTAGCTTAGCTTTAGCTTAGCTAAAATGCTAAGGTGGTTAATGCTAATTTATATGTAAATATTATTTGCATTTGGTTGAACTCACTCATCCATACCCTACATGTCGTCTCATGTAAATGCCACTCAACTCACTTTCAAATCCTAGTGGTCATTAGAGGAATTGCATGTTTTGGCACCTGAACTCATTTTAGAGCCAGATGTTGGCCCTTGAGTACAGGTTATACATAATGATTTGCTTAAACCAAGAAGCCAATTTTGAGATACATCAGAAATATTTAAGAGAGACATCATATAATGAAAGAAATGACTTTGAGTGTCACACAAAGAAACTATCAACCTAGCACCAAGGCTTGGAATGTACCGTCCTTCATGCACATCCCTGTGACTGCGTTGTTACCATAGAAACAAAAACGTATTACGAATGAGTCCATTAACGTAAAACCTGTGAGTCTCAGCTATTTTCTAATGTTATTTAGCACCCTTAGGGTCCAGAATTCATCTGTGCTGTAAAGAGCAGTGCTCTCAAATTATAAATATGAAGAAAAGATTCTGCCAATCAGTCGGTGTGCAAATCTTTGCAGAAGTAAGAAATCAGATAAGGTGCTATCACGAGTTTGCGCTTGTGACACACCCGCTACACATTGTTGAGTCATGAGTGGAAGGCGATGCAGACAAAACCACTACTGGAACACGTCCAAGCCGTGAAAGCACAGTGCGATCGAGCCGTGTCTGAGAAAAACATCTGCTCTGCCAGGATTGGATTTAACCAGCGTTCTTTCCTTTTTTTCTTATACAGCTGTCTTTGGCACAGATGCTCATGTTCCTTTGTGTGTGTGTGTGTGTGTGTGAGTGTGTGTGTGTGTGTGTGTGTGTGTGTGTGTGTGTTTGTGCGTGTTAAATCTAGCTCTGGCCCAACTACAAAAAAACACATCTTCAATTGATTACACCCGAGGAATTTGGTTTGTGATTGGCTTCATGCGCGTGCTTAGAGAAGGAGAACTTTGAAAAGATTTAACTTGTAAAAAATAAGCTAAATCAAGCCGAACTTTTTATAGCTTGATAAAACACACAGACAGTGACCTTTTAAAACTGTCAACAAAAGTGTCAAACATTAACAAAAAACCTATACTTTTAATTAGAGTTGATAAAGTGAGACTTAATTAATGCTGCAACTCGTGCCGCAAAGCTGGAAAAAAGATTTTCTCACTAATTTTGCACTTTTCTTTTCTTTTTCTTGTCTGTATTTGCTTTGTGATTTATTTAATGAATTCAGTGGTTTAAAATAAATAATGGAGACTTTATTCAAAGCTAAGCGCTGAGAGGGTGAAGGTTAAAAAAAATATAACAACAAAGAATTTAAATAGCACAATTATTTCCTCTTGTTCAAAATGTAATATATCAGCCGAGACAAGAGTTTGCTTTTCTTTTTAAGAATAGACAAGTAAGAGCCCCTTTTCTTGTCTAACCAGTTTTCTTTCCTGATAAGTAAATGCAAATAGTATAGTTAGTATCTTTACTCATCTGACAAACAAAGCTTGTATGAAGCCATGCAGGCAAATCAAAACAACCATTATTGATGGTGATTAGTGTAGTACTTTTGTGTACATATTTCCCATTTCTTATCAGACCAATGCCTAGTCCACACACTTGCAGGTATTTGTCTAGCTTTCGACTGCATTCTCTCTCATGCGGTAAGGATACTGCTCATCCTTTACAGGGTCATGTCTTTGAACTGTTTAAGAAGACCTGAGTACCATGAGGAAGTCCACCAAGCACTGGGAGAACAAGCCCTTGAGCCTGGATGTGTGAGGCCAAAGTGCTAACCACACTGGAACCTGACTTTCATTCTCAAGGACAAGACCTTTGTCCATACAAATTCCTTGTATGAAAACACAAACATGTGTTGTTAAAGCAAATCAGAAACACTGAAAACAGAGTTTCTAATTATCTTCACTCTTAACCAAATTCTTTGAAGGGTCTTGAAATGGAGGTTGCATGTGTCCAAACTGCCAATAAGAAATATTGGTCAAGCCAAATGTAGGGTAAGTCCCAATTTGGCTACTAGTTGTATCCTCATGGATCTAGTGGTAAAATAAATAAGCATACCTCAGAAGCAAACCATGCTTCACTTCAGCGACTACACTTTTTTAATAAAACTTTTCATCATTTCCACCATAAATACTTGCCTTTCAGCCTGTTGTCAATCTGTTCTCTAATAAGTGGAGTAAAAAGTGTTTCAGAGCTGATGTGCATGTGTTGAGTAGGAGAAAAACATGAGATGTTCAAGGCATAGGCTATGCAAGGACCAAGGTTAGGAATAAACAAGCAACAACAAACAGTGGCTTGGGATTTAAACCAACTTGCCCAGCGCACCAGAGCTTCCCACATGAGCCATGGCACTTCTCATCTTTTCAAGGTTCATTCATTCATTTATTTTCTATACCGCTTAATCCTTGTTCAGGGTCGCGGGGGTCCTGGAGCCTATCCCAGGAGACTTCGGGCACTAGGCGGGGTACACCCTGGACAGGGTGCCAATCCATCGCAGGGCACACACACATACACACACTCACACACCCGATCACACACTACGGGCAATTTAGGAACGCCAATTAGCCTAACCTGCATATCTTTGGACTGTGGGAGGAAACCGGAGTACCCGGAGGAAACCCACCAAGCACGGGGAGAACATGCAAACTCCATGCACACAGAGACGGGAATCGAGCCCAGACCCTGGAGGTGCAAGGCGACAGTGCTAACCACTACACCACCGTGCCGCCCTTTTCAAGGTTATGCAGTTATTTAATTTTTTAAATAAGCTTTACAAGACCATCAACAGAAAACTGCATCATAACTCGTGATTTTTTAAATTAAAGTATGAATGGCAATCAAGACTTCAAGACTTGAATTGAATCTCAGTTCTATTTTAAAAAAATGATCACACTTCGGAAAAATAACATACTCATAAGCCAAATATTTATTGTAGTTTGAGGCATCATATTGTTTTCAGGAGCTTTGGTAGCTATATGCATATACTGTACTGTATACACAAGTCAAGTCGAGTAGGCTTTTATTGTTATGCCAACCATTTACAGTTCAGTACACAGTGAAATGAAACAATGTTCCTCCAGGACCAAGGTGATACATACTGTACATGCAACAACATATATTTACAACACAACTCTACTGGAACCAGCCAGCTAACTAAGAGACCTAATTAGCTGACTAGCTCAGATATGACAGATATATGAAAAATTGGTGCAGAAGCAGAATGGCACAATATGTATGTGTGTAGATTTACCCAGGTGCTGTGATTCAGCCTGCCAGTTTTATCATTTGATGACTTTTCAAATGTAAAAACTCTCCATTCTTGTGTCCTGTTGTAGTTCAACCCAGAACTCATCTTCTTTGGCTTTAATTGCTCACTGACTTAAACATACACGATAAACAGAGAGAATACAGATAGCATGGTAACATCAGGAAAAAAATGCATTTAAGACTTTAAAACATGGAAAATTGACAATGAACATGCTTTAGAGTCTCTTAATGAATTTCATGAAGCTTATTTGAAAGATGCAAAAAAATTAAATCGTTAAAATTTGCATTACTCAGTTGGGCTCAGTACTTCCTCCTCTTCCTCATTCCTTATATAGAAATATGTCTGTTAGGTTTTAAAGCGTTCCCGAATTATTTAAGTTTTAAGAGGAATGTAAAGAAGAACAATTATTGCTTTATGTAGCCGCCGAACCTCGATACTTGTTACCAGCTGGCAACAAAGTGGTAGAGATGGACAAACACACACACATGCATACATGATGTTCTGTTTATTATCAGCAAAGAGAGAATATTCAGCTTTTGTCCATGTGCCCTGTGTCACATACATCAAAAGAACCTGTCATTACCATGTAAGTTATGTAAGAGAGACCCATAGACAGACAGAGGTTAAAATATGCATTTGCTTTTTCTGGTTAAACAAAAAAGATTACAGCAGACATTAGCTGTTTATATGTATATTCATCCGAACACAGGCTATAGGAAGTGTTACCATACAGTATATTCATCTGGAAGCTATAGGAAGTGTTGCCATGAAAGGAATCAGTAAGCACAATGATGGGGTTGTTTTATGGGCATAGAAGCATGGGAAAGTTCACATCACATTACAAACCCTTACAACTTCCTATGCTTTGTTTCACTTTTTGGTTCCACTAAATTTCCATAGAACATGAATGGCGCATGCTCTTAAGATGTACAACAGATCAGATAGAAGTCACATGTACAGTACCAGCCAAAGGTTTAAATTTTTTGGATTTACACTATATTGCCAAAAGTATTCCCTCGTATGAACTTGAGTAACATCCAATTCTTAATACATAGGGGGACAACAGCTTCAACTCTTCTGGGAAGGCTTTTCACAAGGTTTCGGAGTGTGTTTATGGGAATTGTTGACCCATATTTGAGTCAAGTTCTTCCACCCCGAACTTGCTCATCAGTGTCTTTATGGGCTGTGCTTTGTGGTGTACAGCCATGTTGCAACAGGCAGGGGCCATCCCAAAACTGTTCCCACCAAGTTGAGCATGGAGCATTAAATTGTCCAAAATATCTTGGTATGCTGAAGCATTATGAATTTCTTTCACTGAAAGTAAGGGGCTCCTGAAAAACAACCCCATTCCAATTCCAGCATGACTGCGCACCAGTGCACAAAGCATGCCTAGGTTAGCTGTTCTGGAAGAGTTCTCTGTAAAAACAGTATTGCGTCAAGTGCGTTTTCAAAACCCAGCAAGCACCATGATGAAACTGGCTCTCATACAAACCTACCCAAGAAAGAAAGACCAAAACATTTAGAGTTACCAGCATCAAGAAGTCTTCGTCTATGCTCAGAAGCATAGAGTGTGTGCCCTGAGGATAACTGGTATAGATAATGGATTACTGGATGGATCATCGAGCCAAAATCAAGAATACAACAGTTTTGCCTTTTTTGGCAAATAAATATTTAAAGGTTTTGAATACGACAGCTGTCCCAAACAGCTTCAAATAATAAGCAACATGTTTAAAAAATACTTTTTGTGTCTGGGTCTTTTTTTTTTGCACTACATTAAATCTATTACTTTTCCGTACAATTGTAGTGAATGAGAGAAAGACTGGAGTGAATGTGTCTTAGTAGCTTCTATGCAGCTCTCAGTTATGAGTAACGTATTCTTAAATATCAACTATTCACTGAGACTGATTAGCAGTTCCTCTATGTCTTTCACTGCAGCTTGTGGGATGAATAAAATAAGAGAGCAAGAGAGGTGTAACGAGGATAGACAGATGATTTACAGAGAGACTAATGAAAGACAGAGAACAGGAAAAGAAAGGCATAAAACTTGACAAAAATATGAAAAAAAAAGCCAGAAAAAAATATATTTTCTAAATTAATTGGCTATGACTGGTGGGCAAACATTTAACTTAATTAATTAGCTGTACCTCTCTCTCTCTCTGCATTTTTCTTTGTGGCAATAATTCACTGTATAAAATGTACTGGTGAATTGTACATGGCAGGATGACAGCAAGTCCCTATCTGTCCGCGTGTGCGTGCCTGTGTGTGTGTGTGTGTGTGTGTGTGTGTGTGTGTGTTTGAGAGAGAGTGAGCAAATTATTTTGTATGCTTGAGGACTACACCGAGTCTCATGGGCATCTGTGTATGTAATAGCACATTTATTTCTGTGTGGGTTTTCTGAAAAACTCCCACGGGCCCACACACACACACACACACACACACACACACACACACACACACACACACACACACACACACACACACACACACACACACGCATGGTATAATAGGTTTTAATGCATTGCTTCTAAAGCAATTTGACTATCAAACAGAAACAAGAACAAAGCGAAACCAAATCAATTTTAATAACCAAATTTAATACAAAGTGACAAAGTTTGATTTAATTGCCTTTGTCTTTACCCATGCAATTAAATCAAACTTTGTCACTTTGTATTAAATCTACAATATGTACACTTAGTTGCTCACTGTCTCTTAATCAGCAGATTGTTTCTAATAATTTGTCAGTTATAGTCATGATGTTAGTATGCCTAACCTGTCTGTCCTCCTGAAATTAAGAAAAAGATTTGGCCACTTGGTTTATACTTCATTCTTTGCTTCCTTATTATTATTATTTTTTTTCATGTTTACAGTGATGGATAACCTACAGGACCTTGTTCCTCTCATAGTGAGCAGTCCAGTCTCTTTTCTGTCCATCGTTTTCCATTTGCTCATTACATAGAACTTCACTCCAGGGACATGCACCTGGTTTGCATTTTGATCCTATTGTCCCTGTGCTGTGTTTTGTTTTGCTCTGTCTCTGGCTTGGACTATGCTCTTGGCCATAACTCAGTCTCCTGGCTCCGTCACTGCTCTGCTACTAGTTGTGTCTCAGTTGCTCCTCTGGGGTTGTCTCGGGCTCTGCAAAATCTTTATTTTGTGTTTGCATTTTGGCTCTGTGTTAGCTTCTGACTCCATGGTCAACCCCCCCCCCCCACACACACACACACAAGTCCCAGTCATGGATGCGTGTCCATGTCACACTGTGGCTGTTTCTTCCCTGTCTCAGTCACAGCCAGTATTTTAATTTAATTTATATT
This sequence comes from Channallabes apus, assembly GCA_030522415.1. NCBI lineage: Eukaryota > Metazoa > Chordata > Actinopteri > Siluriformes > Clariidae > Channallabes > Channallabes apus. Next base: position 5,603,277 of record CM060124.1, read on the forward strand.
GTCAGTTGGGGATATTGTCAAGTCTAAATCACAAATGTTAGTCCCGGGCCAGTCGGGATGTTGTTACCATTCACTGATCTTTCACCAGTATAAGATGCTGATATTGACTCTGGAATGGTTGTGAATTTTACACCAGTAACAATCGTTAATCTCGCACCAATATCAGTCACTTTGCTAGTTTTAATCCATCACCAGTCATTGATCCTGAACCAGTCTCAGTTGCTGATCCTGCACGAGTTGCTGACGATGCACTGAAAGCAGATGCTGATCTTGACCCTATAGTTCCTGATCTTCCACCAGGAACATTAGCATTGGTCACTGATCTTGCCTCACTAATATATGTTGATCCTACACCAGTATCATTTGCTGATCTTGCACCAGCATCACTGATCTGCAGCCAGTATCAGATACTCATCTTGAACCAGTATCAGTCACTGAACTTACCAAACTATCAGTAAACTTGTATCAATCTTAGCTTCTGATCTTGCATGGAAGAGCAAGATTTTTCACTATTATTAGTCACTGATCTTGCATTAATATCAGTTACTGACACCGTTTGATCTCAGTTGCTGTTCTTTCCAAAGGCTGAGGTGCAGATAATACTGTACACCAATACCAGTGATTTATTTCACTTCAATATCATCTGATCTTGTAGCGGTCTTTATCACTAATTTTGCCCCACAATCAATCAGCGATCTCGCACCAGTAAAAGTCACTAATCTTATTTCACTCCCATTCACGAAAATAAATAAAAGTAAATAAATACATAAATAATCTTAACAAGTGAAATATCCTTGAATTTAGACAAACCTATCTATAATGTTTTAAAATACATTTACAACTAACCAAATCTAAAAATATTATGTTGATTTTTACTCAAATGTTAGTAAAATTGTAAGTGAAAATAAGATTTTTAAAAGTTTCACTTTTTTTGCAGTGTATTAATCGCTGATCTTGAACTAACATCAACTGTCAATCACTGATCTCACCCCAGTAACAGTGGCTCATCTTGTCCCAATTTATTTCATTTATATTGCCTCAGTCAATGCGCTGGTACTATTCACCAACTTTACCGCAGTATCATTTGCTGATTTTAATCCAGTATTAAGCTACGTTTACACTGCCAGGTAAATGTGACCCAGTTCCGATTTTTTGCTCATACTGTATGTGACACATATCGGAAATGTTCTATGTCCAGGAAAAGAAAATATTCCGGGATCGGTTTCAGGCCTCCTTCATATGTGGAAATAAATCGGATATAAATCAGATATGTGCTGATGTGATTGTCGTGTAAACAGACAGATCGGATTTCCTGAGTCGGTGTGTTCTGTACGTCAGTAAAACAGCGACTTGTTCACTGTTTAATGACGTAATGTTATTCTCCGGTGGAAGCGCAGGTGACTTGGAAAAGGAAAAGCACCGCCCCCACACACACACACACACCCCGCATTGTGTTAATGTTTATCTTAAGTGAAATAACATTAAGAAATTAGTATTTGGTGAATGAAGCATACGCCCAGGCTGCAATTATGGCGTTTTTTCTTCTCCTCCGTTTTAAAACCTTGGTAACGTTTCGCAAACTTTGCATATTTCGCAGAGCTAGCGTCAAGCATATTCCACCTTCATCTATCTTGGCTAGTTTGTAGCGGAAGAACCTCCCTTTAAGTATGCGCGATGTTTCAGATGGTATGGCCAGTGTAAACACGTGAATCGGATATGAGTCATAGTTCAAAGAATGTGTACATAGACGGTCAAAAAAAAATAAATCAGACATAGGCAACAAATCAGAATGAGGCATCGAGACGTGCAGTGTAAATGGGGCTTTAGTCAGCAGTTTGGCTCAGATATCAGTTGTCATTCTTGCCTCAGTCCAAAGCCTTACTAGCCTGATCAAGGTCAGCCTCAGGACCCTGATCTTTCTTCTGGTTAGTTTAAATTACTGACTCAGGTCCAGATACTGTACACCACCTTGTCTTTGTGTCTTGAATGCTCTAGATGATGCCATTACTTCTGGTTCATATACACTTCTGTATGCTAGCTAGTACTGGATTACCTTCTCTTATCACTGTCTAAAAAGAAAGTTGAGTCAGTCTTTCAGATTATTTTCATACAAAAGGCTTATATTGCTAGATTCTAGAATGAGGGGAATCTCTCTTGCTTGCCTGAGATCAGTGGGAGTCTAAACAAGTTTCTTCTGCATCTGTAGGGTGTGGGGTGTTTGTTTCATTTCCTGTACTGAGTCAACCCAAACTTTTCAACAACACTGTTGAAAATATAGGTTTAATTTGGCCATTTGTGCAAAAGGATATTTGGAGTCAGGCTTCTATCTTCACCTCGCCATCCCTATGTGACTCTGGGAGAAGAGGATAGGCGGCAGTGCATTACACACACAAACAAACACACACACATACACATCAGAGGACTTGGTTAATGCGAATTCTGCTCCTCATTAGTTCATAATGCATTCTGTGATAAGGAACCAGCAGGATTAGTGAGTGCGCTGATGCCTATAATGAATCATTCACAGGAGTGTGTGTGTGTGTATACAGACTGATAGGGGCACACACTACGAGGGTTAACATGTAGTAGCGCTGCAGTGTAAAGGTCTCTCTCTCTCTCTCGCTCTCTCTCGCGTTCTCCTTCTCATGTGCCTGCAGCGGCTAATTTGAAATGTTGCTCATGCTGTGTGTCCACCTCGGAGTGGAGTGTGTGTGTGTGTGTGTGTGTGTGTGTGTGTGTGCGTGGTAAGCGATGTGCAAAATGACAAGGAGGAGAACGACAGGTACGGAAAGTGAGAATTTAATTATAGGAGATGGAGAGAAAGTAAAACAGAAAGTAAGGTATAGAGAAAAAGATGACGAGAAGTGGAATTTATGAAAAACATATTGAGTGAGTAGCTAATGAACTAAGGAATGGAAAGAGACAGACAGACAGACAGACAGACAGACAGACAGACTCATCTTGTGTGCTTGAGTAAGGAGCCTCTTGTTCATTACCCATTTACTTCCTTACAGCTACTTTTCTACACACACACACACACACACACACACACACACACACACACACACACACACACACACACACACACACACACACACACACACACCCAGGTCAATGAGACTTTGCCACATTTTTAAATGAAAGGCAAACAACGTAGAATGTGTCACTGTGTTATGTTAATGTGTGGTTGAAGGTCATTGTCAGGGGCAGAATCAGTCATATTTTGAAACAAATGGTCTGGTATATGGAGAGTGTACACAACCACTGGGCATGGAGGTCAGTGCATGCATGCGTGTGTGTGTGTGTGTTTGCATGGATGGTTCTTGACAGACACAAGAAACACGACTAACAGGTTGCTCCAGATTGATAAAATCAGATAGCGAATGAATGGTGGCCCACATGCACCTCACACCCAATACACACACACAATTATACATACTTCACACATCTGGCGTACATACCACGAGGAACGCTGGGTGATGACCTCATCTGGATCTGGATCCCAGCCGTGCATCCCAAACCCGTCCTGCTTTACGTTATAGGCTTCCTGTGATATCTGTTACACTAAAGCATTATATCCAACACTAATCCATAGCAACACATCTAATCTAAATGCACAGGTGTGTGTGTGTGTGTGTGTCAATGCGAGTGTAAGGACAGGTGTAACTTGGTAGATGTAACAGTTCTCGAATCTAATTTGGTTGAAATTTTGTTCAGTGGCAGGTTTGTATAAATAAAACTGAAATGATGCGGCTGGTTATGTTATAGCACTCTATATTATAGTACTCTATATTGAGATAACTATTCTATGAAATTGTTGCTTGATTCTCTGTGATGGATTGGAACCCTGTCCAGAGTATACCTCGCTGCCTAACCCTAACCCTAACCCTAAGTCTTCTGGGATAGGCTCCAGGCCCCCCACGACCCTGGATACAGGATAAAGTCGTCTAGACGATGAGTGAGGGAGTGTTACTCGTCGTCTAGACGATGAGTGAGGGAGTGTTACTCGTCGTCTAGACGATGAGTGAGGGAGTGTTACTCGTCGTCTAGACGATGAGTGAGGGAGTGTTACTTGATTCTTTTCATTGTTTTACTTGAATTTCTCGGTCGAGATGCGTGTCTGTTACTTGATTCTATTGAACTCCAATATGAGCATATGACTATGTGCTTTTTCTTGATGTTCTATAGATCTATTAGCCAGTTTTGAAATAAACATCTCCAGAAGGTCTCCTTTGAGAAGCCTCTTCTATAGACTCATCGCTAAGTTTTATATACCTGGAACTGATAAAAATTTTGATGCATGTCCTATATTGAGATACATGTTGAGGGCAGTGGTGGCTCAAATGGTTATGGCTCTGGGGTACTGACTGGAAGATCAGGTGTTGAAGCCCCAGCATCGCTGAGTTGCCACTGTTGAGCCCTTGAGTGATGCCTTTAATTCTATCTGCCCCAGGGGTGCTGGATCCTAGCTGACCCTACAGTATGTTCTGACTCCAGGTTCTTAACTGTGATATGTGGTAATGTGGAAAAAAAATCCTGTACTGTGAAATATGTGACAAATATTTGAATCTTAATATAATTATTACTTGTATATGTTGAATTTTAAAGAGCTGCAGTTAATATAGAATTTCATGTTTAGATTAATTGCATGGAATGCCTTTGGCTTCTTTGTTCAGCCGAGCTCTTTCACACCGGTTCTATTCATTTCAACCTGCGTTGTTTCCATTTTGCTTTTAATTCTCACTTAATTTTACTGACAATGGTTTAGATGAAGTACGCCCTGATTAAGCGTTTTGAAATGACATGAGGTGCAGATTGTGAATACAAAGCACTTCATAACCAGAAAACCTCCATCTATATTTAATGCTGAAGATTGGGACAGGAGGTACTAGATTCCCTGGCGGACTAGCAGTTGGCATTGCTTAATCTGCTACGTCTTGGGTTTAGTCTTGATCAGGGGTTGCACAAGCTAGTGCACACATTGTCTAGAATATATCTGTATTCTGTACAATTACACTTTCCCTTCAGTGGAGCCAAGAGGCCCAAACCCTTATCCAACATGACAACTCTCCTGTGTGATCTACAAAGAAAGCTACATGAAGACATGGTGTGTTAAGAATAGACTGAGCACGAGCCCACTGAACACCTTTGGGATTAACTGGAAGTAAAGCTTCCTTGACATCCTAATGCACCTGAGCTCACTAATGCTCCTGTAGCTGAATGAACAGAAATCCACACAGGCATGCCACAACATCTAGTAGAAACCCTTCCCAGAAGACTGGAGTGCATTATAACAGCATATCAGGAATTCTACACTATATGGACAAAAACATTTTGGCCAAACCTGCAAAGACATTTTATCCAAATACTGTACATACAGTGGTGTGATAAACTATTTGCCCCCTCCTGATTTCTTATTCTTTTGCATGTTTGTCACACAAAATGTTTCTGCTCATCAAACACATTTAACTATTAGTCAAAGATAACACAAGTAAGCACAAAATGCAGTTTTTAAATGAGGGGTTTTATTAATTAGGGAGAAAAAAAATCCAAACTTACATGGCCCCGTGTGAAAAAGTAATTGCCCCCTGAACCTAATAACTGCTTGGGCCACCCTTAGCAGCAATAACTGCAATCAAGCGTTTGCGATAACTTGCAACGAGTCTTTTACAGCGCTCTGGAGGAATTTTGGCCCACTCATCTTTGCAGAATTGTTGTAATTCAGCTTTATTTGAGGGTTTTCTAGCATGAACCGCCTTTTTAAGGTCATGCCACAACATCTCAATAGGACTCAGGTCAGGACTTTGACTAGGCCACTCCAAAGTCTTCATTTTGTTTTTCTTCAGCCATTCAGAGGTGGATTTGCTGGTGTGTTTTGGGTCATTGTCCTGCTGCAGCACCCAAGATCGCTTCAGCTTGAGTTGACGAACAGATGGCCGGACATTCTCCTTCAGGATTTTCTGGTAGACAGTAGAATTCATGGTTCCATCTATCACAGCAAGCCTTCCAGGTCCTGAAGCAGCAAAACAACCCCAGACCATCACACTACCACCACCATATTTTACTGTTGGTATGATGTTCTTTTTCTGAAATGCTGTGTTACTTTTACGCCAGATGTAACGAGACACACACCTTCCAGAAAGTTCAACTTTTGTCTCGTCGGTCCACAAGGTATTTTCCCAAAAGTCTTGGCACTCATTGAGATGTTTTTTAGCAAAATTGAGACGAGCCTTAATGTTCTTTTTACTTAAAAGTGGTTTGCACCTTGGAAATCTGCCATGCAGGCCGTTTTTGCCCAGTCTCTTTCTTATGGTGGAGTCGTGAACACTGACCTTAATTGAGGCAAGTGAGGCCTGCAGTTCTTTAGATGTTGTCCTGGGGTCTTTTGTGGCCTCTCGGATGAGTTGTCTCTGCGCTCTTGGGGTAATTTTGGTCGGCCGGCCACTCCTGGGAAGGTTCACCACTGATCCATGTTTTTGCCATTTCTGGATAGTGGCTCTCACTGTGGTTCGCTGGAGTCCCAAAGCTTTAGAAATGGCTTTATAACCTTTACCAGACTGATAGATCTCAGTTACTTTTGTTCTCATTTGTTCCTGAATTTCTTTGGATCTTGGCATGATGTCTAGCTTTTGAGGTGCTTTTGGTCTACTTCTCTGTGTCAGGTAGCTCCTATTTAAGTGATTTCTTGATTGAAACAGGTGTGGCAGTAATCAGGCCTGGGTGTGACTACAGAAATTGAACTCAGGTGTGATAAACCACAGTGAAGTTATTTTTTAAAAAGGGGGGCAATCACTTTTTCACACAGGGCCATGTAGATTTGGAGTTTTTTTTCTCTCTTAATAACGTAAACCTTCATTTAAAAACTGCATTTTGTGTTCAATTATGTTATCCTTGACTAATAGTTAGCGGTTTTTGATGAGCAGAAACATTTAAGTGTGACAAACATGCAAAAGAATAAGAAATCAGGAAGGGGGCAAATAGTTTTTCACACCACTGTATACTTGGAGTTGGTACACCTTTTGTATCTCTAACAGCTTCTTGGAACAGCTTCTTCCACTCTTCTTGGAAGGCTGATTTTGGAGTGTTTCTGTGGGAATTCCTGCATGTTCATTCTGTTGAGCATTTACAGTATGAGGTCAGGCACGGATGTTGGATGAGAAGGCCTGGCTTATCCAGTTCATCCCAAAGATGCTTGATGGGGTTGAGGTCAGGGCTCTGTGTTCAGGCCAGTCAAGTTCTTCCACTAAAGTTCTTGGTATACTAAAGCATTAAGATTAGTCTTCACTAAGGGGCCTGACTGAAACAATAATGAACAGGTTTGGCCAAACACTTTTGTCCACATAGTGTATGTTTAGTAGTTACATGTGATGAGCAGGGGTGTAACGTTTGGTCTTTTAATGTATTTGGGAATATCAGTACACAGACAGGCATACATGGGTTAAGTGTTTAGAAGCCACGTGGTTCTATCTCTCACCTGTCACTCTTCTGTATTTCTCTCTTTCTCGTGGTTCTATCTCTCACCTGTCACTCTTCATTATTCTGACTTTCTCGTGGTTCTATCTCTCACCTGTCACTCTTCTTTATTCTCTCTTTCTCGTGGTTCTATCTCTCACCTGTCACTCTTCTTTATTCTCTCTTTCTCGTGGTTCTATCTCTCACCTGTCACTCTTCTTTATTTCTCTCTTTCTCGTGGTTCTATCGTTGGGGTATTGGTGGCTCAGTGGCAGGATGCAGTGCCGGTCCCAGGCCCGTATAAAATGAAAGGCTTTGCCTCCTCCGGTGTGAAACCCGTGCCAGGTTGTTGTGTGTTCCACACCTTGATGGGAGCAGCTGAAAGACTAACACCAGCTCCTGGCTCGATCTCACACCTGCCACTCTGCCACTTCCTCACTGCTTGTCTCTTGTTCATCTCGTGAATATTTCCTCTCTCTCTCTCTGCGCATGACCGAGTCTGATGGACGTCTGAACCTTTTGATCCAGTCGATTCAAAAACGGAATTCTTCTGCGTTGTGCTCGCGCTCTCTCTCTCTCTCTCTCTCTCTCGTGATGTCATCCAGAGAGTGGGCGGGGCGTAGTGAAAGAGTTCCGCTGCTGTAGATGCCCTCGCGCGTTTCACTTTCTCCCCAGCGCGCGCAGCGTACCCAAAAAGCGCACGAGAGGACCTGGACAGGAGCGCACGCTTAACTAATACAAATAAATAAATTATATAAAATATTTAAAAAAAAAGTACAGACCAGGAACAATAAAGTTTGATATTATAGTTTTTAGAACTTTTCTGTCGGAGGATTAGATTTGCGGTGTCTGTTGGATTACGGACGCGGGGGTTGTTTGTGTATCCGGTGCGCGCGCGCAGCAGGACGATGAACGCTCGCGCGTCGCGGGGACAGGAGACACAGTGGCTCCGAGGTGCAGAGGTAAGTGTGTGTGTCTCTGTGTGTGTGTGTGTGTGTGTGCGAGAGAGAGAGAGCGCGAGCTCTGGTCAGTTAATGACTCACACATTTGCCAGCGCAGTGCGCGCGAGACCTCCTGTAGTGTTTGTGCAAAGTGCTGCAGAGGAACAACAAACACAAGAGGACTTCATTCATACCATAAACAACAACAACAACAACAATAACAACAACAACTACTACTGATTGCTCATCCATTTCTCCTCCTCAGTGCTTTTTCTCCAGTTTATTAACATCTCCATATTAGTTGCATTAGGAATGCCTTAACCCCATCTACTCCACACACACACACACACACACACACACACACACACACACACACACACCTTGTCCTGAAGAAGCTGTCAGAGTTTAATTATTTTAGCCAGTTTTTTGTTCTGCTGTTTTTTTTTCAATCATGTAATAAAAAAACAAAACAATACAATGACTAAACTGCTACTACAATCCAAAAAAGGGCAGTAATAACAAGAAAATGGAATAAAATCTAAATATAAATGACAATAAAACATTCACCCTCATCGTCTACAATAAGCAAATAAAACAGTAAAACAATAAATAAATAATAAATACAAATTTAGTATTATATTATATTATATTACGTATTATACATTTATAATATTTTCTATATCCCAATTCCATTTAAATTCTACTTTATTTTGAAAAATGACATAAATATATACCTTCTTGTACAGCTGTTCTTATTGTTCTATATTTCTTCATATGTTCGTCATATATTTTCTATATTGTGTATTTTTCATTTGAATATATTGTAAATCTTTACAGATAACATTTTTTTAAATATATTTTTTTCTCTTATTTATGTTCTTTATTTGAAAACTCAATTGAAACGTTTTAAGTCATCGGTGGTAATATATGCATTTCACTGCATTTCATACAGTCTATGACTGTGTATGTGACAAACAAAATAAAAAAAATATTTAATAAAAACGAATACGTTGTCACACTGTATTAAATTCCAAAGAGCATAAAGAAGTCTTGAGGTGAGATTTAAAAATATAAAGAGTAAGGTCTCTGCCTGATGTACAGGGGCGGCTCATTTGCAGAGTATCGGGGCTGCTAGACCCTATTGTAGGCAATTTGATGAAATTAATGTTTTACCAACTATATAAGCATATCTGAGCAAAAAAAAATTAAAATGGGTCACATTTGCAGAGAAATAGCACAGATACACACAATCGACACAAATGAGGACATGAAAAATGTTCTTGGTCACGGTTCAAATCCATACCAGTGACCAGCATGTCGGAGAGTTGCTGTTGAAATCATCTCCGGGAATATCAGTAATAAGAGGCGTAGTGAGAAGATCGAGTTCTCTTCAGCTTCATTATGTTTAATGCTGCATCGCAAGCCTGGTGGGTGCATTCTGCCGCATGCTGTGTCGCGGAGTTTACAAACGCGTGTGTACTCGGGTAAGGAACAATATTACTAAAGTGAACGTGAAACAGAAGGGGAGCGTGTGGGAACCAGGAAGGGGGTGATGGGAGGTTGGGGCTATTGCACTCAGGCAGGGTAGAAAGCATGTGAGTGAAACTAGCCTTGATGTTGTGGAATATTTATAAAGCAAATTATTTCCATATGTTCAAGCGTCTATGAAATCTCGTTCACTCACTAGTCTCTCTCTTCTCTCTCGTGCATTTGGCGTATATTTTACCCGACTGAATCACAACAAAGGAGCTCATCATTACTGAGTTTAAATTACTTGTGTAACACGAAAATTCCTCTGGAAATGAATGCATTCAATTTCTTTATGTGACTAAAGCTCATTATGATATTTGACGAAGAAACACAAGTGATGGAGCTCAAAAGAAAGAGACACAGGACAACAGTAACGTATTCTGTAAAGGAAGAATGTTACAAGTTTAACCTTATAAGAGCTTATACAGGCTATGTGTTGTTGATTTATGAGTACAGTACTGGACGTTAATGAAAACTTTATGAATATTTCATCATTTAATATTTAATATTTAAACATTAGCGATCAATATGTAGATATGAAAAGTGGAGCAGAAATCATGCAAGGTGTGTTATACTGTATATGCACAACAGTTAGTTCCGACTGAGTAATCTGATCGGATGAGAGTTTTCACGAGTGGTGATATCATACAGTAACAGCACCGGGATGTTTAACTATATGTATTATAAGGCATCGCAGGCGTTGTACGCTGGATATTTACACTAACTGTGGGTCGCAGCATGGGTGAGAGTAGATCCTTATGATAAACAAACCTTAAAATAGGCGGCACGGTGGTGTAGTGGTTAGCACTGTCGCCTTGCACCTCCAGGGTCTGGGTTCGATTCCCCGGCCAGGCTCGATTCCCGTCTCTGTGTGCATGGAGTTTGCATGTTCTCCCCGTGCTTGGTGGGTTTCCTCCGGGTACTCCGGTTTCCTCCCACAGTCCAAAGATATGCAGGTTAGGCTAATTGGCGTTCCTAAATTGCCCGTAGTGTGTGATTGGGTGTGTGAGTGTGTGTATGTGTGTGTGCCCTGCGATGGATTGGCACCCTGTCCAGGGTGTACCCCGCCTAGTGCCCGAAGTCTCCTGGGATAGGCTCCAGGTCCCCGCGACCCTGAACACAGGATTAAGCGGTATAGAAAATGAATGAATGAATGAATGAACCTTAAAATAACCTAAAAGTGTTAAACAAACGCAAACCATTTTTTTTGCCATATTATATTATTTATTATTTGCCCTGTTATATTGCATCATCTATGGCATTTTGTAGACACCCTGGGATTTAAACTAATGACCTCCTGATTGTAGCCTTAACCGTAGTGAACGACTACTGCGCTTATGGCCCATTATATTATATTGTGCTCAGGTACATGATGTGAACTGCCGGTACTACTGGAGGTGGTGTACAGATACCGTGTAGATGACAGGAAATTACAGCCATCTGGACATATTTCTGGATTAATAATCAAAACAAACCAAATGTCCAGTGGTGGAACGTCTACCAAACATCTCCTGAAGGTACAAGCGATAAGATTAGCTGTCATAAAACACAGCTCTGTGACGGGACAGGCTCGGGTTCGTTTAGACTCGTCCACTCTTCAGGAACAGCGCAGACACTGGAGATACGTGCTGCGTAGTAAAGCGTGGAAATCAGTCTAAAATAAGATGTGTGTGTGTGTGTGTGTGTGTGTGTGTGTGTGTGTGTGTTGCAACTGTCAAAAGTTTTAACATTGAACTACAGCAATCATTTTTGGATGTCATTAAAGCCATTGAGGTGTTTTTGTATATGTATATATGTATGTATGTGTGTGTGTGTGTGTGTGTGTGTGTGTGCCATTAAAGTTCCTCTTTGTCCTGTTTAATGAGTCTGTTTTAGTGTGTGTATACACTTATGATGCTGATATTCCCCCAAGAGCTTGTGTAATGATTTTGTGTGTGTGTGTGTGTGTGTGTGTGTGTGTGTGTGTGTGTGTGTGTGAGAGAGAGTGTGTGTGAGAGTGTGTGTGTGCGTTTACTCTTGCGTTTTGGCAGGGTACAGGAATTCTGTAATGGGACACACACTGTAGTCCCTGATAACACATAATGTACACACACACACACACACACACACACACACACACACACACACACACACACACACACACACAGGGAGAGAGAGAGTGTGTTTACCTGTTGATACGGAGAGTGACTACAGAAGGCAGAATTTAAATATAAAGTAACAAAGTGTGTGTGTGTGTGTGTGTGTGTGTGTGTGTATGTATGTGTGTGTGTGTATTAATCCTCGATCATTAATATTAAACATTGGCCAATTATTGAGCAATTATTTTATATCAGTCTGACTCAGCTGACCTCATGTGACCCTCCAGTCAATTGACCCCAACATCAGGTCACATGGTCTTTATGCTGATCTCTGATTGGCTCGTCTAGTTTTTCCTGATTGCGGTAGGTCATGTGCGACAGGGTTAGACCGGCAGTGTGTCTGCACTTCCTGGAACTCTGGAGCTTGTGATGTTACAGATAAACCTCAAAAAGCATAACAAACAGAAAATGAAACGTTACCTCGTAGCTTTACCTCAGAGGATTACAAAACATCGACACTGGAGACTCCTTCCGTAAAAGCGTCTAGACTACTCCAGCCACAGTTCTCTAACTTTACTACGTCTTTCTCTTTTTCTTCTCTGTATGCGTGCGTGTGTGTGTGTGTGTGTGTGTGTGTGTGTGTGTGTGTGTGTGTATGTATGAAATAGCTAATGGAGATCTCCCGGCTCAGTGGGCTCTCCTGAGAATTTAATCGAATACTCTTTGAGACACGAGCGTGCATTGATGTCTCGCTTCCTCCGGACAATGACTCTGGATCAGTGACCCACTAAATTACCTTCATTTTTGTTCTTATAGAATTTCGTTCAGCTCCAGGAAAAGCTTTTTCTTTTGATTTTTAACTACTTCAATCTGTATATAATCTCATCCTTTATTCATCTTACTCTCTCTTCAGTAAACTCATCGCCATTACAGGTCAAAATACAGAAATTGGTTTCCACGATAAAGCCTAAATGAAGCCGTGGTTTGTTTTGCTTGAATCTCAGCGGACCAGGTTGTATACTTGCTTGGTTTTCCTCTTAGTTTCTTTCTCATTTGGGCTGTGTTGCTTTTATGTTGCAAAGCAAATTTCATTAGCACAGATTAGAGCCACCTGATTGAATTGATCGCCGATAGTTTGTACAAGGTTAGTTCTTTAATTTTAATTTCGTATTGCTAAATGCATTTTCCCATAGGAAATAATGTAAATGCAGATAATGCGTGCTAGCCGCTCAAAAATATTACCAATATTACCCACTTCCAATACTATAATTATGTTTTTGCATATAAAACATTCTGAATATTTTGATACGACATGTAAATGAATTAGAATATGAAATAAATAGACATTAAACCTCACTTCACCTTAATTTATGTTTCCTCTTGGCACCAGGTGCTTTAAAAACCAAACTCAAACTGCCTTTTCTTCTTGTTACTGTCCGTGTTAAATTTCTTGGGACACATGGTGGTACGTCGTCACTAAATCTTAGTTAGACTGGAGTGTGGAGCAAGACAAAAAAAATGTACTAGACATGATATAGAATAGGCGGCGCGGTGGTGTAGTGGTTAGCACTGTCGCCTTGCACCTCCAGGGTCTGGGTTCGATTCCCCGGCCAGGCTCGATTCCCATCTCTGTGTGCATGGAGTTTGCATGTTCTCCCCGTGCTTGGTGGGTTTCCCCTGGGTACTCCGGTTTCCTCCCACAGTCCAAAGACATGCAGGTTAGGCTAATTGGCGTTCCCAAATTGACCGTAGTGTGTGAATTTGCGTATGAGTGTGTGCCCTGCGATGGATTGGCACCCTGTCCAGGGTGTACCCCGCCTTGTGCCCTAAGCCTCCTTGGATAGGCTCCAGGTCCCCTGCGACCCTGAATAGAGGATAAAGCGGTATAGAAGATGAATGAATGAATGATATAGAATATAACAGCACTGGGACATTTAACTATTTGTATCACTGTGCGTCACACGTGTCCTAACAACCATTGCGTCCTGAACAATGGCACTATGAGGGGCATGGAACAAGGGATTATACGCCCTATATAGCTAGCTTTAAATTTGACGCTATTTGGGATTTAACCATTTAATTAGACATGGGAAACGTACGAGATTTGTGACATGGATCCATGGTTTATTCTCCTTACCTTTTGAATTGATTTCACCAGTTAATAACACTTTTAATTCACCCATAAATTGGCCAACGATAAGTTAGTCCTGCCAGGCGCAAAAGGATATTTGCTGAAAGGGTGAAACAACTGGGTAAATATACTGTAAAAGATATTACAGCTGTGCTGATGTTCAGTACAACAGCACTCCCTCTCATGTGACATTCCATAATTAAATACTTCAAGTTTTTTTAACATTTAAAATTTAGCATTTTGGTTCCCCTGAATGTTCCTCAGTGTGAAACGAAACCAAACCAAGGGGAAAATGGACCGAATATACATAGCGGTCCACCGGTTCAGACTAGCGCAAGTGAGGCTCCTTATCAGCTCAAGTGAAGTGCGTTAGATGTGGGATGGAGTTGTTGCCCTCAGCGCAGCAGCAGCTTCATTTGCTTTTAGAGCCACACTGTGTTTCTCATTTCGCTGTTTACGACACTCATTGGCCTAAATAGCCTCTTACCCAGAACTCTTTGAGTTATTGGCTAGTCAGAGCCTTTGCAGCATGGCAGATACAGAAACGACTACAACAACTCGTATTTCATTGAACAGCGTTCGGTTATGATGACTGTTTGAAGTTTTGGGAAATTCAGGCGTCAGATCTACAGAGATAATTATAGAGACTTCTCCGCCTTGAAAGGTACAAAAGGAATGTGAGTTTCTAGCAGCTGAAGCACTTTGGATGCATTTGTAATTGCTAAGGTCGTCACCTCTTGACCCACCTGACACAGTTTGTGTCCTGTTGCCTTGACAATAATCACCATAACAATCTGTACGCTATGTTTTTCAAGCTCAGTAGTTTCCAGTCTTCACAAGCGAGCTGTCCTATATTAATTAAGCAGGAAGCCTTAGGAGTTAAGTGAGGGGGAAGGACATGTGCATGAATATCAGACATTCCCGGAGGCAGTGTTATGACCTGGGGTTGCTTCAATTGCTCAGGTCTATGCTATGTGGCAATACAATAAAGTCACCTGATGATCTAAATGTACTGAATGATGGGGTAATCACATCTATGGTGTTTTTCTTTCCTGATGGCACGGCCGTATTCCAGGACTCAGAGTGTGAATGAGGGGATCTGGGAGCATGACGAACAAATTTAACAAATAAATCTTAGATTGTGCGTCTTTTTTGTTTGGCCAGACGGTAGATGGTGTACATTGTGTAGTGATTCGTATCTGGGCAGCAGTTTCAAAACACTGATATACTGATCTTCTTCTTACTCTGAATTTTTCTTTTTTACAAATTTCAAACTGGTGTATTATTCTGTCTGCAGTGCATAAATATTGGCCCTCTGCCCTATAACCTCTCTACCCTATCTATCAGTATAAATGGCTTCATAGGCAATCTGTATCTCCCATTCACAATGTTTCGAGGATGTATAATAAACTGTATGAGGAAAAAAAATAGATAAGCATCTAATTTGGTTGCGTTTACAGGGTGTACACCAATTTATTAACTACTAATCTAGCAAACTCGCCTATGAAGAAACATGCAAAGCATTATTTTATGTTAGTTTTTTCATAGCAGGTAATTAAATTTAAGACTTAAATGTTGTGTCACTGGGTGTAAATCTTAATCTTCAGTGTGTTCCAGGCTAATAGACATGGATTCGTTGAAGGTGAAGTGTTCTCTGTAAATTCTTCATATAACCCAGTTACTGCAATGAAATTTGAAGGAAATTAAGGGGTAATTTTATTTAAAATAAATGCGTTAGTGTTCTTGTACACACACTTTTTCCTGAGGCGAACAGTCATTCTCTCTCTTCTTCTCTCCCTTTGTCACATCCAATACTAGCTCAAATGTATTACTGTTAAAGTAGTGGAGGCATAAAAAAAAACCCAAAACAGCACCATGGCAATTGCATGAGAACAAATGAAAAAAGTTTACACATTTAATGATTCATCGCTCTTGCAAATGCACCCAAGAGATAGCAACTAAACAAACATTTGTGTATAGGTGGGGTTTTGGATGTGTGTGTGTGTGTATATATATATTAGGGCCGGGACTCGATAAAAAAAAAATCTAATTAATTAGAGGCTTTGTAATTAATTAATCGAAATTAATCGCATTTTAATCGCATATAAATATTTGACCTGAGAACAGTGAGGTCAAGTAAGTTTTTTCATATGGATTTTTAGTACACCATTGAATAATGACTGAATACATAAGCTTAAGCAACAAAATATTGTTTATTTTTGTTCAACCAAGTCCAACAGACCAGTGCAGTATTGCCATTAAGTGTAGCAATAGAATATTTAGGAATATAGTAGCCTACATTTCAGAAATTCAGGTACCCTATAGGTAGGTAGACTTTCTGTAAACAGTTTTTTTAAGTAAAACACAATAGTTTCAAGTACATTCAGAACATTGGAAACCCTGACTATTAAACCCTGACGCTTACATCCATTCGTTTTTTATAACAAAATTTCCCATCCACAGGACCAACCAGAGCGTCTCATCAGCTTCTTAGTCCATGTTCACTGTGGTTTGTTTTTGTCTGAACGCTAGTTGGTGCTCCAGTATAATCGGTCCTCCGAAACTCATCCAGTGAGAAATGTTCCGCGGTGCAAAAATAAGTGCGATTAAAATGCGTTAAAGAAGTTTAACGCATTATTTTTGTGTAATTAATTAATCTAAATTAACATGTTAAAGTCCCGGTCATAATATATATTATGTAAAGTGAATAAACCTAGTAACTAGTAACTGTGAGGTAAAATTTGTGTGGGGAAAGCAGATCTGAGGTAAAAAGTTGCGATTTACAGTGAAACATCTGGCTATGAGAAAATGTATTTGTGATTTTGAGATATAGCTAGTTATTGTAAAGTATATTTAGTGATTTTAAAATAGAACTACTGAATATGATTCCAAGATACAGCAAGTGACTATGAATTTGTGTGTGTGTAATTTTATAGCTAGTTTGTGATAGATAGCTACAGTAGTTACTGTGTATAATATAGTATATTGATAGTATAGTGACTGTAAGGTAAATTGCATAAATTTAAGATACAACTCATAAATGTGAGCTAAAATGCCTTTTTGATTGTTAGATACAGTGCAGCTAGAGAATCTGAGGTAAAAAAAAAAAAGTCTTATACTAAGACATAACTTGTGATTGTGAGGACAAATTTGTGATTTTAAGTCACACCTAGTGACTAGAGTGAAATTATAACCTCTTCAGACCCAAAAATCCTCATATCTGGACATGACATTTTACCCCACACATATTGTTTCTATGTGCTTGTATGATTCTCATATGAAAACCATTAGGAACAATTTGTTTGGAACCATTAGGAACAAACGTCTTCCTGTTTGAATGATGTTGATAATTCTGCCTGTTTAATTAAATTCATACGGTAGTTACCAGGTGCAAATGAAGAGAAACAGTGAGGAGAAAATTCAGTGTAATTGTGATTCTAAGGTAGTAGCAGTGACTGTGAGCTAAGGGTAGCGGCTGGGATAATTAAGACGTGAAATTAGGTACTTGATGTAAATTCTAATCAAATGCATGATGTAAAAACAAGGCATAAATTGTAAAGGTTTGAAGTAAGACATTAATATGAGGCCAAGTAGTGAATACGCTACTGTAGGTAAAATTTGGTCTTGAAGATAGACCTCTGGAAGATGTGTGAAAGCCCAAAATTCTGCGATCCCCCATTCACACTCTTGCTCTCATGCTCTCCTACTGTCAACTCTGATGTTGTTACCTGTTTGTAGCAGAACCATAAAGGTTCAGAACTGTTAAAGTAAAACACTTCAGATTGTAGAACACCCTTGAATTTGGATTTTTTTTGGATGCCTTCGATTTCTCCTGAGCCATGCAGAGCCTTATGACCAACTAGGACTTCCTCAGGTCTCGAGATTATACTGGCTTGGGAATAAATTCTGTAATGTAGGAAAGGCCCTTAAACTCAACGAGGTTATGTTTCTTTTTCAGTTTTTATTTGGACATCTGACAGTGCTGTTGAATTCTTTAATTTGATTGGTCAGAAGGTGTTATCATACATTGTCACATTTATAGTTAAAGCTCTTTCATATGGACTTGTATGGCGGACACTATATAATATCATTAAAATACATAGTAATAGTGTAATAGTGTATAGGGCTATAATGGGACAATCTCCAGTATGTCCCATTATATAATTAGTTGTATTTAAAATCAGATGAAACAGAGAGGTTGGTCAGGGGTCCTGTGTCAGGTAAACAGTAAAGCGTCCCGTGACCATTCATGCGTGGGCCAACAAAAACATACAAATTTTGACTAACTACAAGTATTGATTATGCAAGATTGGGCTTCCATCAGTGAGGATGTGGTCCAGAAATTGACTGACAGCATGCCAGGCCGAATTACCGGGGTCTTGAGAGAGTCAAATATTAACTCTTTGCATAACTGAATGTAATTACATAAAACAAAAATTCCTTGTGTCTGTTATGAAATGCTTGTAATTATACTGGAGTATACCATAATAACATCTGTCAAAAAGATCTAAAAACACTGAAGCGGCAGACATTGTGAAAATTAATAAATTAAATCAAAACATCTACCCACAGCTGTGCTTAAATTATTGAGAAACTCCTGACTATGCAAAATTTACATGTAATAAATTGCACCCTTTGGAAACAAATAAATTGCACAAGTCCATATCATGATTCGATTTTTACGTGATTAATTGTGCAGCTCTATGAAGGGATGAAGCATTTATAGCTGATAAACTAACATGAGAACTTAAACTTATTTGCTCCAGCGATGGTAAACAGTACAGTACCTATAAACAGGTACGACATGCCATCCTGAGTTTGGAATAAGAGGAATGTGTGTGTATGTATGTGTGTGTGTGTGTGTGTGTGTGTGTGTGTGTATCAGTGTTTTCCAGCCCATATGGTTATGTGTCATCCTTGTTTCCTGCCAGATGTTAAGCCTGTGTTTGTGTGTCTGTTTTGTAGTTGCTGTGTGTGACCATAAACCTATGCTGACCTTCACTGTCTTGTGTGCGTGTGTATGCATGTGTATGAATGAAAGTTTATAAAGTAGGGTGCGTCTGGCTTCATGATCAGGGGTTGTGGAGGAGGGGACTAAGGAGCAGAAGTTTTAAGCAGGACATTCCTGAAATTCTCCAAGAAACAGCAGGGACATATGACAAGAGACAAAGACGAAGGTGTGCAGAGATGTTTTTATGGCGTTCAGCTGCACACCATTTTACAACACATCCAGCTAATGCAACTGTCAGTTTCAAATTTGATTATTTCGGATTTCTGATATTGTTCATCCAGATCCAAGGATTTTATTACACCAGTGCAAGCCTTTCATGTCTGACATCACATTTTTCAAAATGCGATTTTATTTTCATGCGGCACTATGCAGCGGTGCAGATGGTAACGTGAAAACCTTTGCTGTAGGCAGAACACAGTCCAGCTGTGTGCTCATACACACACAAACATACACACACAGTGCTGATTTATGGCTGTTTAACTTTGTTTTGAAAGTTTGCATCACTGTCTCTCTATGTTTTTGTTTTTCTTTTATCAGTTTGACACCTCTCTCTCTCTCTCTCTCTCTCTCTCTCTCCCTCCTTTTTTCACTTGTGTGATTCATGGCTTCACTAGACCTCACTGTTTACAGTAATTTCCACAAATGCATTGTTAAGCATTGATATACAGTATAGGAACAGCACGAAGCCAATGATCTGTAAATCCTTCTATTTTATGAACAGTTATTTGCATAAAAATCTGAAATGACGAAAACACTTTAGGTTTAGGTTTAGTTTAGGTTCACCAGTTTTATCATCGAGTGTATGTCTTCCAGATGAGCTTTCTACATCCTGGAAAGTGGAGATGATCACAAGACTAAACAATCACCAGACGATGTTCAACCTAATCAGTTCATTAGCTCCTAAACACCCTGTTGGTTTATTTTCCCCATCACTTCATTTCCCAGATCTGTTTTTCTTTGTCGTTTATCATCTGTATGTTCTGCCTCATTAGCCTGCTCGTGTGAGATGAATAATTGACAAGAGCAAGTGTAAAAAAAAAACTCTGCCTATACTGCCTGATCAGGCTCATGGAAAAAAATATACACACATTCAGGTTTTAAAGTGTTTGTGAGGACCGGACGTTTTCATACAGTATTAGAGTATTTATTCAATATGATTATTTTATACACAGGTGCATCAAAACATATGAGGAGAAATACATATTGAAAAAACACACTAAATAAATAAATACAATCGGAAACACAACATCTTCCTTGTGGGGACCTGGAATTAAAACTCCCCCATATAGACATTGCAACAGCCCAATACATTACACCCTTGGCACCACCAAACACAAATAAGTTGGCATCAAGGAGAAACATAATCCAGAGACTAAACACACATACTGTAAGCAAAAACTTGAAGGGGCTTAAATAAGGAACCCCATTAACAGACCAATGAGAGCAAGGAATTCTAGGAACTGGAAATCAAAGCAGAGTCCAAAAACAAAAAAGGTGCACAACACCCACAGGGATACACTGACAGCTGATAACTTATATATATATATATATATATATACACAAAAACTGTTAATTAAATTTTTTTTAATTACTATCACTTAGTGGCAACATCTGTTCTTCCATATGGTACACTAGAATACTTTAAGTTTACTGTTGCATGTATAAATGTTTCCTACTTATATAGATTTTAGGACTCACTGTATAAATTAGTATTTATTGAATTATATATTTTTGGGGTGAAAAACGTTAGCATAGATACACAAAAATATAAATTTTATTAAATGTGAGCAGTTAAATCATGATTAATTTAGTTATTGTTCGGTTTTTGCCTTTTTACATTGCCCCTAGACAGTGTTAAATTTCCCAGTTTCCATTAATTGGTTTTTATTCCTTATATGGCAGTATTTCCCATAATCCCATTTCTGGACAGATATTTATGCAACTTCCTCTCTCTTTGTTCTCCCCAGAATTGGTGCATGGCCTACACTTCAAGCAATTGAAATTTAACAATTGTTGAAGTTCGTGTATAACATTACAGGTGATTTTCTCTAAACTATTAAAACATAGGCAGATATCACAGCATCCCGCACAGAAGAAGTGAATTAGTTGTTAAGTTTATAAAAAAAATAAATAAATAAATAATAGAATCAGGATATTTATGAAATCGTGTTATTTCACAACTGAAATTGTGTTAGAATCGCAATACAAACTGAATTGGCACAGAGGTATTCTGATCATATTGTATCAGGTGGCCCCTGGTGATTCACATCCTTCTTAATTTTCTGCTTATTATCTGGAGTGAAATTAATAATTCTTAAATCTATAGCCTTAAAACAATGAAAAGAGCAAACAGTGTGTAAACAGGATATGTGGATGTATTAAAATAAAACAAAGTAGCAAATAAATGCTGCATTAGTGTTTGATAACCTATTAAATAAAGCAGATTTTATTACCAGACTCAGATATTTAATTTAGAAGAAATTTGGACATTTATCGTCAATAATGAGAATAATGTTTTTAGCAAGATGGATGCTAGATTACGCAGCAATCGTACTCGGGTAAACATATCTCCTGTGTCTCCTCCTGTCTTTAAGACCATAAATATAAACACATCATAGAGAGATGAGCATGCTCATTTGTCACTGTCATGTTTTTATATAAACTTTCCCCCCTGAAGAGGTCAATTTCCGTATTGTTACACGGATCCAGCGGGAACATTGTTTATAATGTTTGTGTCTATTTTCCTTGGAAATTGATTCGACATCAGCAAAATAATAGAAGCCATAAATGTTTGTTTTTTCACCATTAAAAAAATGCAATTTAGATTTTTTTTTTCAAAAAGGCCAAAAATATAAACAATCATACAGTACATAGAGGCAACAGAATCTATTGTGCTTTGAGAAAATTAATGGATTTATTCTGACTGGTACAGTATTTACTATTAACCATGACTAAAAATGTCACACAAATGTCAAACCATTTATGAATATTCAGTTTGATGTGTTATGTCTAATTTTCAAATTCAGCTTTAGCCGTTTTAATGTAGTTACTCAACACAGTGTTCCTTGTTGTGTGCAATATTTAAGTTGCATATACACAGCCTGGCTTAGTGGTTAGCAATGTCGCTTTGCACCACCAGGGTCTGGGTTTGATTCCCAGCCAGGTTCGATTCGCACCTCAGTATCAGTGCTTGGTGGGTCTTCTCAGGTTTGGGCTCAGCACGTTATGTTGCAATCGCTCTGACCCAGTTCAGCGATCACAATTTAGACTATTTCACGATAGCTATAGTTACAATACAGTATGTAGTTACAGTGGCTGTGGGTGGACTATACTATATTAAGCAGCAAGTGAACTTTTTTTTTTCTGAGGTTGATATGTTGAAAGCAAAAAAAAAAAGCGAATGCAAGGATTCGAGAGACTTCGACAACGGCCGAATTGTCATGGCTTGACGATTGGTTCAGAGCAACTTCAAAACTGCAGGTCTTGTGAGATGGACATGCCTAAAGTGATAAAGAAAGGAAACCCAATGAACTGCTGACAGAGTCATGGATTGCCAAGACTCACTGATGCGCATGAGAAGTGAAGTCTGGCCCGTGTATTCAATAGAAGAGCTATTGAAGCTCAAACTGCTGAAAACAACAAAGGATGCCAAAGTCTATTGCAGTAGATATATGCATTATACACTATACCCCGTGTTCCAAATTATTATGCAAACTGGATGTAAGTGTCATAAACATTAAATGTTTAGTTTTTAAATTAAACTCATGGATGGTGTCGTGTCTCAGGGCTCTTTGGATCACTGAAATGAATCTCAGACACGTGTGATAATTAGTTTGCCAGATGAGTCCAATTAAAGGAAAAGTACTGAAGAAGGTTGTTCCACATTATTAAGCAGGACACAGGTTTCAAGCAATATGGGAAAGAAAAAGGATCTCTGCTGCTGAAAAGCGTCAAATATTGCAATGCCTTGGACAAGGTATAAAAACATTAGATATTTCATGAAAACTTAAGCGTGATCATCGTACTGTGAAGACATTTGTGGCTGATTCAGAGCACAGACAGGTTAGTGCTGATAAAGGCAGAATGAAGAAGGTTTCTGCAAGACAAATTCATCGGATTAAGAGAGCAGCTGCTGAAATGCCATTACAAAGCAGCAAACAGGTATTTGAAGCTACTGGTGCCTCTGGAGTCTCGCGAACCTCAAGGTTTAGGATCCTTTAGAGGCTTGCAGTTATACATAAACCTACTATTCAGCCACCCCTAGTCAATGCTCACAAGCAGAAACGGTTGCAGTGGGCCCAGGAATACATGAAGACAAGTTTTTAAACAGTCTTGTTTACTGATAAGTCTCCTGCAACCCTGGATGGTCCAGATGGATGGAGTAGTGGATGGTTGGTGGATGGCCACCATGTCCCAACAAGGCTGCGACGTCAACATGGAGGTGCCGGAGTCATGTTTTGGGCCGGAATCATGGGGAGAGAGCTAGTAGGCCGCTTTAGGGTCCTTGAAGGTGTGAAAATGACCTCTGCAAAGTACAGTGATGTGAAAAACTATTTGCCCCCCTCCTGATTTCTTATTCTTTTGCATGTTTGTCAGACAAAATGTTTCTGATCATCAAACACATTTAACTATTAGTCAAAGATAACACAAGTAAACACAAAATGCAGTTTTTAAATGAGGGGTTTTATTATTTAGGGAGAAAAAAATCCAAACCTGCATGGCCCTGTGTGAAAAAGTAATTGCCCCCTGAACCTAATAACTGGTTGGGCCACCCTTAGCAGCAATAACTGCAATCAAGCGTTTGCAATAACTTGCAACGAGTCTTTTACAGCGCTCTGGAGGAATTTTGGCCCACTCATCTTTGCAGAATTGTTGTAATTCAGCTTTATTTGAGGGTTTTCTAGCATGAACCGCCTTTTTAAGGTCATGCCACAACATCTCAATAGGATTCAGGTCAGGACTTTGACTAGGCCACTCCAAAGTCTTCATTTTGTTTTTCTTCAGCCATTCAGAGGTGGATTTGCTGGTGACGAACATGACGAACAAATGGCCGGACATTCTCCTTCAGGATTTTTTGGTAGACAGTAGAATTCATGGTTCCATCTATCACAGCAAGCCTTCCAGGTCCTGAAGCAGCAAAACAACCCCAGACCATCACACTACCACCACCATATTTTACTGTTGGTATGATGTTCTTTTTCTGAAATGCTGTGTTACTTTTACGCCACATGTAACGGGACACGCACCTTCCAAAAAGTTCAACTTTTGTCTCGTCGGTCCACAAGGTATTTTCCCAAAAGTCTTGGCAATCATTGAGATGTTTTTTAGCAAAATTGAGACGAGCCTTAATGTTCTTTTTGCTTAAAAGTGGTTTGCGCCTTGGAAATCTGCCATGCAGGCCGTTTTTGCCCAGTCTCTTTCTTATGGTGGAGTCGTGAACACTGACCTTAATTGAGGCAAGTGAGGCCTGCAGTTCTTTAGATGTTGTCCTGGGGTCTTTTGTGGCCTCTCGGATGAGTTGTCTCTGCGCTCTTGGGGTAATTTTGGTCGGCCGGCCACTCCTGGGAAGGTTCACCACTGTTCCATGTTTTTGCCATTTGTGGATAATGGCTCTCACTGTGGTTCGCTGGAGTCCCAAAGCTTTAGAAATGGCTTTATAACCTTTACCAGACTGATAGATCTCAATTACTTTTGTTCTCATTTGTTCCTGAATTTCTTTGGATCTTGGCATGATGTCTAGCTTTTGAGGTGCTTTTGGTCTACTTCTCTGTGTCAGGTAGCTCCTATTTAAGTGATTTCTTGATTGAAACAGGTGTGGCAGTAATCAGGCCTGGGGGTGACTACAGAAATTGAACTCAGGTGTGATAAACCACAGTTAAGTTATTTTTTAACAAGGGGGGCAATCACTTTTTCACACAGGGCCATGTAGATTTGGAGGTTTTTTTCTCCCTTAATAACGTAAACCTTCATTTAAAAACTGCATTTTGTGTTCAATTATGTTATCTTTGACTAATAGTTAACGGTTTTTGATGAGCAGAAACATTTAAGTGTGACAAACATGCAAAAGAATAAGAAATCAGGAAGGGGGCAAATAGTTTTTCACACCACTGTATATAGTATTTTCATAATTCAAAGCCAAATGGCCAGGGTCACCCATAAGTTTCCCTTTAAATAAAGTGTCAATTCATGTGTTAATAGTTTCTGAGAGCAAGTTTAAAGAACAAGAGTAGGTAATGATAACAGAGCTGAACTCTGAGTGTGAACGATTTAACCAGCTATGATAAACATGAGAGTGTTGCTATTTGAGAGCCTTGTTTCTGAGACAAATGCAGAGCTCCAGTATTATGTCGAATATTCAATCTTAACACATAATCACAAAATTTCCAAAATAAATCAAAACAAGATTTCCAAAACATAGTGTTTATTGTTTTTATTGTGATTATTGATTTTATTACACTTTATTGGCTTTGTACATACTTTGCACAATGACAATAACATTCAATCTAATCTAATCTAATCTAATTAGTTAACAAAGAAGACAGTAGACAAAAGGATCCATTTCTTGTCTATACAGTAAGTGTTTTTGCTAATTATTATTCCAGAGGCGCCTCTGAATGGTCACAGTCTCTAAGAGCGCTGACCCCATTGATGAAAACGAGAACCTCTCCTCTATAAAATCCATCTTCTTGCGAAGAGCGGTGAGTCGTTGCTTAATCAGCCATCGTTTTTTTCCACTTTATTTTCATTTCATCCCCGATTCAGTCAGAGCCCAAACTGTATTGCAGGGTTAAGAACAGAATTTACATGAAAGGGGACAAATATAGGCTTATTATGTCCAATGATGTACACTCCAACACAGAATTTAAAACTAGATTAAAAATAAACCACCAATAAATTGCGCTCAAGCATAATGTTTGTCCAGTTTCGCACATGATCGCTTTAGGGGGAAAAAAGCATTTTATTAACCAGGTATTCCTCCTGTTGTGGTCCACAATAATCAATCTTTACCTTGTCTCACATATAAGAATGATTAGCATTACTCATGGAAATTGAGCTAAGAAATGAGAATGGAGCCGCCACACAAACTCCCACTCAATTTGATTATAACTCCTGGAGGTGCGAGGCGAAACTGCTGACCACTAAGCTACCGTGCCACCTTCAATGTAATAACACTGTACCAAATGATCTCCAGACATGAAGGAGTGTCACGTGCGTAAAAGGTGGGAAAGCAGCATTTGAGACAGTCCTCAAAACGTCATTGAGATCCCAAATATTCACTGTTCAGTACTATACTGTGTTCACTTTAGGTTCAATAATATTTTATCTATGATTAGGAACAAGTCTATTTTGTTATTAGACATTCACATGGGTCTCCAGTTGCTGCTTTTTGTATTTTTGTATTGGCCAGGCTTAAACAAGACAAAAAGACTTTTCCCCCCTTAATGTGACCTCATATAAGAAGATTCTGGTCACCAGGGTCATCGCTCAGCATTGCTGTTGTCTGATGCGGTGTGGTTCATTCAGCAGTAGCTCATATACATAAACACTAAAATGCCATGTTCAGAGAAGGAGTGAAATGGAGGGAGTTTCAGGTGTAAATAATGTGTTATCTGAGATGTATTTCTGTCCTTATCTTTAATTGCTCCATATTGTATTACATACTGAAATATGAAGCGTTTGAAATATAAGGGATAGAGCTGAGCTGAGTTGTTTTGCGCCTTATGTAGAGCTAATTTATCAGATAATCAGGAAATATGACAATGTAATTAAAAACCAATGACTGGCAATATTACCACTTTCTAAACTATCAAAGAACTGCTACATATAAGGACATACTGTACTTTTAACTACTTTTTTTTAACAGCTGCGTGAAATCTATTTTCATTCCTTTCAACATTATTAAGAGAAAATGTGCCAGCTGTGCCATTTCATCTTCTTTCAACGATATTATTATATTATTCACGCAGAAATTAAAAAGCGAACAGATCTGATTGATTTCAGTCATGAACGCAGTTAGCATCAGAGGTCAGTGATGTGTGTTAAGCATTAGTGTTTATTTCACAAGCTCAGGCCGTTTAATCACATACTCAGACTGCTAATGCGCTTTTAATGAGAGTATTTATAACGGCGTTAAAATGAAGTGTCACACGTCATTTTATTTAAACACACACACACACACGGTCAGCGCTAATACGTCTTAGCCGTGCTGAGTGAACCTCATCTTTGTGTGACTTTTCATTAGCGATAATACGCTTCAGAATTGCGAATTACTGTACACATGAAAGTAGGGAAGCTGTGCAGGAATTTCAGTGTGTTCCAGTAAAGTTCACTCAGGTCACTACCACCATGGAGTTTCAGCATGTTAACATTTCTTTTATTTTGAAAATTACATAAAAAATTGAAGATCGTTGTAGGACGAGTGTTGAAGTCAAATCGTGCCTTTCCTGGTGAATGAAGGCGTAAAAGCGATTAACATTTAAAGACGACTTCAATCACAGTACGGTGATGAGACTCTTGGCCGCAGTAAAACATTTGAATGGTGCAAATGCTTTAAAGAAGGCCGTACGTCCGTGAATGTCGATCCAAGGCCACTGCAGTCATTCCTGTGGACATTCGGCGAATGCATCTAACACATTAGCCGTTAGCCAATAATATGTTAAATCGAGTAACTAAATTAATTAAGTAATTAAATATGAATATATGAAATAGTGAACACTGAAAATAAGCAAATGAGCAAACTTTGCATTATTTTTTGTAGTCTGTCTGTCTCTCTCAGTCTATCAGCAGTGGGATTTGTGCTGCAGTGTGTCTTCTCAGAGCGAACAGCGTGTTAGTAAAGTGAAATCGAGAGCGTGATGTTCATTATCGATTGCATTACCTGTGGGAGTTTGAGTTGCTTGGCACAGGTTGAGTCACCGCTGGTTTTCTGAAGCCCGCTCTGTGTGTATGTAAGAGAGAGAGAGCGAGAGAGAGAGAGAGAGAGAGAGAGGGATGTAGTGGCAGTGGATCAGAAACAGCATAATTACTGCAACACAGCAGATAATTTGCTTCCACTCACACACACTCTTCATGATGCTCGCTTTCAGATTAATTAGCGATGTGAGAAGCACATGCTTTCCCCAGGTGAGCACTGCCATACATATCTCTTACTCTTTCTCACTCTCTCGCTTTTAAACACACACACAAACACACACACACACACACACACACATATATATGCACCGACTATACAGACTATACAATATTTTCACCTATGATGGAAAAAACGTTTCTCATGATGAAGCAGATTTGCATGTGTCTGTCTAATGTACCATCATGGAAATATACTCGCTTCAGTGATATCTGGAGTCACTCAACGTCCGAAGAGATGTGAAGCAGCTCGGTCCTCCAGCAGTGCGACATGGAACAGAATGGAATTTGAAACGTTTTAGCCAAAAAATGTTTCCACGCTCAAGGTGTTTTTTGCAGAAACGTTTCAGATTCCGTCCCGTTCTCCGACTTCGAGAGCAATGACGTCTCAGAGGGTCTCCAGCGGTCACCAGAAGATGTATAACAGAGGAGCACGGTCTTCAGCAGTACAGCAACCAGCAACCACGGGGTCCAAGCACTTCTCAAAAATTCTGTTGTTGTTGTACTTTCCGTGTACTTGTCGAGGGTTTTTGTTTTTTATTACTTTTGTAAACAGTATTTCCAAATGCTTGCTGAGAGGACTTATATTTGACTTTCAGCCATGATCGTACTCCATGCTTCATGTCTGAAATTCCGTCCTCCCAGGAATTCCTTTAATGGCCCAAACGTATGCAAATATCCTGGATCGAGGTCAGGACTGTACGGGGGATGTGGCAATAACTCCCAGTTGAGTAACAGTAATGTGCAAGTGGTGTTGGCGAATGATTGTGTGTACGGTTCACACACACAGGTGCAAACCTCGACAATTTGGTGACAAGTTATACGTTGATGTTCAAGGATCAGGTGTTACAAGGATCGGCTCTGAGCCACCTCGGCCGGGATCATTATAAACGGAAGTACAGCCTTCTCTAAAATGTTTGCACAGTTCAAATGTTTTGCCGTGGATAAGAGTCTTATCACCATACAGTGCTCGAAGTCAATTGCTTTTACACCTTCATTCAAACATATTTCATAACTTGAACACCTCTTATACAAACCATTACATCTTCCTTTTTTTGTTTCACTTTTTCTTTTATTTTGGGTTCGTGTAATACTGCCACCTACTGGACTGGAGGGTGATCAGCAATGCTTTGTCCGCGACATGACATTTAAACAATCAACAACACGATACACAGCATTTCATTGTTTAGTAGTTTTTCAGTAATTTAAAGTGTGTATAAAGTATAGCTGCTTGAGACAAAATATGCCATGAACATAAATGCTGCTAAACTGAATAGAAAATCCCCGTTATCAAAAATAGAATTGATGGGTTGGGATTCACAGGTCTATTACCAAAGATGACATTTATTTGGTTCAGGTTGATTTACTGTTATCACTCCAGAGTGTTTTAGTCCTCGTTTGCCAAGACTAAAATGTTTTCATGAAGCTCAAAGTTACAAAGTGCTGCCAATGGAGACGCCTTCCTGAAGCGTTCGATAACATCTCTACACTAAGCGTCACAGTTTATTGATTAAATTCATTAATTAATTCATTTCCAGGACAGTACTAAAAAGATGGCCTCCTGTCAGAGCTGCTGTTTAATCAACACCTTTTGACCAATCAGAATCCAGAACTCGAACTGATTTGTCATTTAGTTATACATACAGGAGGGCTGTACGATATATCGAAAAAAAATTTCGTTATCGCGATAATGGTATACGCAATATTTGTATCGCAAAGATAAATGAAATTTGATTTATGTGCCAAGTATTTGTGTGTCGAAATTTGACCAATCAGATGGGCCCTTACTATCTTTATACCCGCCTCCCAAGTAGGTGATATAATGCTATTGGCTAGACCGGGCCAAAAGGTGAACCTAGCAGCTCAGAGCAGAGAATGAAATAAATATGGCAGGAGAAGAGACAAGCGATGAAAATCAGAAATCAGAATATCTGCTGACGGTTTTAAGTCATTCTTAGTATTTTGACTTCCTTGACATATAATTTCTTTTTAGCCTGAATTAGATTTAATTACATCAGACGAATATCTATTACCTGTTTATTTTAGTATCATCATTACATATATAAATGATTTAAAAAAAAATAGCCAATAATAATAATAATAATAATAATAACAAATGCATTTCTCTAGGGAAATGTTATATCGCAAGAAATATCGTTATTGCAATATTCAACAACAATATCGCATATCGCATAATATCGTGCAGCCCTAACATACAGCATAGTAAAGCGCTTTCTTTAAAGTCAGATTTAAGAAAAATGTAAAGTCAGAGCTGTAACAGCATGAATTAGAGGATGATCTGGTTCTCTAAGGTCTTTTTATTCTTGGGTAATTAATATACAAGCATATGAATGTTTGCATTGTTAATTGTACGCTTGTTAAAGCTGTTCAATATTTTTGTAATTCTTCACACTATTCCACCTTATGTGTGTGTACTTGTGTGTCTGTGTTCATGTCAACATGGAAAATCTCCCTCCATCCTCAGAGGTCTCCACTCTCATGTCTGCCGCCTCACACACTTCCTGTTTACCATGTTATCCAGGATCGCAGGAATATGAAAATGAGGATAATCATGACGATTATATGTACAACGTGCTATACGAACCCATGTTTTATTCCTAATAGCGCAAATTTGTGTCTCTCTGTGCGCTTGATGTGCAGGGATGAGACGTTGCTGTTGTTGTTGAGTGTTACACGTGTTGGATAGATGCGTGTGGTTTCATAAGCCTCGTGCTATAATGTGGCGTGGAGGTGTGCTGAGAATAAAGAACAGCCTTTAATGCTGTAGGTGTATAGGGACTAATGGGTCATTATCTCGCGTTCTTCTCTCCAATTCGAGAGCTGTTTTTATGCAAATTAAATAATATGAGATATTCTGAGAGGAAATGCTAAAAACGCTTCCATCCTCAGCGTTTATTGAGCACACAGACATGCTGAAGACAGATATGCTGAAACCTATCTGGGCATTTAAGGTGTTAAAGGTTAAACATCTTGATCATGAGTCCTGCAGGAACTGGGATTGAAAAACCTTATAGGTCAGAAGGTTGATTAATTTTCTATAACAGCAGCTCTGACACATTTATACTGATGCACAATATTTTAGCGTTTCTGTAGTAACACTTTCATGTTTCACAAAGACAACTTTAACACAGGCGGCGCGGTGGTATAGTGGTTAGCACTGTCGCCTTGCACCTCCAGGGTCTGGGTTCGATTCCCCGGCCAGGCTCGATTCCCGTCTCTGTGTGCATGGAGTTTCCATGTTCTCCCCGTGCTTGGTGGGTTTCCTCCGGGTACTAGTCCATTTACTCCCATAGTCCAGAGATATGCAGATTAGGCTAATTGGCGTTCCTAAATTGCCTAAATTGTAATGTATGTGTGTGTGCCCTGTGATGGATTGGCACGCTGTCCAGGGTGTACCCCGCCTAGTGCCCTAAGCCTCCTGGGATAGGCTCCAGGTCCCCCGCGACCCTGAATAGAGGATAAAGCGGTATAGAAGATGAATGAATGAATGAACTTTAACACAAGCTTGTGTATTTCTTTGTGTTGTAAATGATTTCCGTAAGAAGATTTTTATGTAACAGTCTCCATTCGTCACCATTTTGTAACAATCAGTGTTAAAGCGAAAACTTTAAAGATTTCAAACATACTTTCTTTTTATACTTCTTTTTCTGATTTTTTTTTCTTTTGGGTGAAAAATTAGGTTCAAGAATGGAAAAACGAGAGACCCTGCGAAGTTCATCGTTCATCAAATCATTGTGGCAATGTCATTTGGATGAATATGTTAAGTTGATGAATATGAAAAGTA
This sequence comes from Channallabes apus, assembly GCA_030522415.1. Taxonomy (NCBI): domain Eukaryota; kingdom Metazoa; phylum Chordata; class Actinopteri; order Siluriformes; family Clariidae; genus Channallabes; species Channallabes apus. The sequence continues at coordinate 5,635,354 of CM060124.1, forward strand.
CAGTTACTTTGATAAAATTATGATGGACCAGATAATGTTGAACACATGAACGTTTTGCATTTAAGATGTCAAAACAATATTTTGTTACATTTCATAATTAAAATATATCCTTGAAATGCTCATCCTGGACTTTTTTATGGCTAAGATTGGTTCCCTGATTGGAACTCGAACCCAGGCCACTGCAAGGAGAACACTAACACTAGTGAGTCCTAGCCATGAACTCCGGCATCAAACCTACTGTAGTGCTGATGCTGATAAATGAAAATACATCGAGCATTAAAACAACCTCTTGATGTGGCTCCACTGGGGCCTCTAGGTGTGCACTGTGGTGTCTGATACCAGGATGTTGGCAGCGAATTCTTTGGGTGCTTTTGGTTTGGAGGTGGGGCCCCTGTGGATTGGACTTGTTTGTTTGGGTCGGCGGCCTTGGGCTCTTTGCCTGGGGGCCTCCTGGGCTGTGGTTGACTGTGTGTCCCGGTGCCCTGGTATCATGCACAGCCCTGACAGTTCTTCAGTGAGTTGTGCTGCATTGGCTTTTTTGTGGGATTGGACCATATGGGCTGGCAGCTGCTCCCCAGAGGCATAAATGAACTTTAGGTTCCCAAGTTTCTTCTTTCATCCGATTTACTGGTATATAAACATTATGAGGTTATTTTTGAAATATGTTGTAGGGATCGTTAATTCAGCATTATCCCTACATCATTTCAAAGATCTTCTGTCAGAAATGAAGTGGTTGGTCATTGTTCGTGTTTTGGGTGGCAACAGCATTAGGCAGTCTGATGGGGAGCAGCTAGAATGTTAGTGATGATGTTTAGATTTTAACAGTTAACATTCATTCATTCATCTTCTATACCGCTTTATCCTGTATTTAGGGTCGCGGGGACCTGGAGCCTATCCCAGGAGACTCTGGGCACGAGGCAGGGTACACCCTGGACAGGGTGCCAATCCATCGCAGAGCACACACACACTCATTCACACACTGTGGTCAATTTGGGAACGCCAATTAGCCTAATCTGCATGTCTTTGGACTGTGGGAGGAAACCGGAGTTAAATTTATATATAAAACATAATCAGTTACATTTTCTCAGTTAACCTTGTGTGCTTTATATTTGCACAGGTGCTATGTTAAGGGTAGCAAGGTGATGAATTAATTCTCAGGCTGAGGGATGTCCCTGCGGCTGCTCCTGCTCCTGCTCCTCTTAACATTCTCCTCACACACACAGGTAAGACATACACACACACATACACACACAAACACACACAGCTTTTGAGTGTTTACAGAGAGTCATGGGCATCACTGTTAACACTCTTTATTGCATTAGCACTGATATAAGCAAAACCATCAACTTCACGCTACTAAAACAAGTATTATGGGCGTGGCCAAATGTAAACCATTGTTGTGTCATGAATGCGCTTGGTAACTGATTTAACGTTTATCCACATACAGTACACATATAAGGGCAAAGCGATAATGCTTTTGTTTTTTAATTGTTTGTTCTGTGTGGGGTAGGAACACATTTACACACGTCATGCTAAACCCAGATTGATTAATGAGGCCCAGTGTGGGTGTGTTTACGTTTACACACCTTTATAAACTTAAAATAGAACTCGTGACTTTCAGTAGAAATAGATTATAAATCTGCAGTTACAAAAGGTGGAAATCGTTTGGCTTCGAGAGCTGGTTTGTTAAATGATTTTTACATTGTTCTTCATGTTCTTCTGGGGACCTCTGGAGAACCATGAAACAGACAAACACACAACTAACCGTTTATCCTCGATGTACAGTTCTCACTTGAGGACAATTTGAGGATGAAGCGAAGATGAGTCAGGATTTTTATTTGTGTATCAACTTGGTCCCTCTCTCTCTCTCTCTCTCTCTCACACACACACACACACACTCAGTTTATGAGGACATTGGACATGGTCCTATCATTGTGAGGACCGGGGACTGTTTATGGGTTTGAAAAGCATTAAATACCTGCACAAACACACAAACACCACTGATTCACTAGTCATTCAAAGTCATTCACATCTACTTGTAAAAATTTATGAAGCGTAACGAGCACGCGCACAAGCAGACACACACACATAGGAATGTAGAAATGTCAGATTTTCTTCCTCATTTACCTGTTCTAGTTCTCCTTCACTGAGACATTCCTGCACATTCAGGCCGATGGTTAAAGATATAAACAGAAATAGATAAAGCACATGACTGTCACACTGTTCACACAGAACGAAACGTCGATCAGCAGGAACAATAATGACCGTACAGAAATACCATTGTTAGCGTTGTAAAGAATAAAAATAAACCTTCGTCTGGAATTCTTTCAGTGCTGTGATGGGTGTGATTGGGTAGATAGAAATCATGCGTGCATTCATTCAGTCATTCAGTCATTCATTACTTGTGTGGTCCAGGGGTGGCTCAGGTGGTTGGGGCTCCAGCGGTTGAGAGTTAGGGGTTTGAGTTTTCCACTGCCAGGGATTCAGTGTTAGGCCCTTGGACAAGGCCCTTATCCCTATGTAGGATATGCAACTGGAGGTGCAGGGCATTCTCTGTGCCAGTCCCTGTAGAAAGGGGTAGGTCATACCAGACAGGGCATTCAGTGAAAAACATGATCATTCAATAACTTGCAGATTGAATGATCCAATGTGGCGATCCTGAGAAAGAGAACAAAAAGCCCAAGGGGAATATTTTATACTGTTGTAAGTTTAGATCAATGGATTACGAAAAAACTAAAAAATTCCTGCATTTGATTAAACCAGCATTTTATTGTCTCAGATGTTTTAAATCTGATGATAAACAGTCGAAAATAAAGGACAGTGAACCAGGAAAGGGGCTGGGGGGAATGAAAGTTTAGAAGCATGTTTATCAAGAATCAAAAGATTATGAATGTGTGTGCAAGAAACAAGACGAAGACGAAGAGGAGGAGGATGAAAATGAGCCATAGATAAATGTACTGATGTGATGTATGTGGTGTGGAATGCTGAAGTGAGATTGTCTCTGTGATAATTGGCTGAATCATTACCGCAGCTCTCACTTTATATTCACACCAAATTAATCCTGTGAGTCTCTATTCAATACAACGTTTAATAATGACATGACTGTGTCCTTGTGTCATCAATCGCTCGCAGTGATGAAAGCATGCGTTTCATTACTTAAAATGGAAAACGTTTGTGTCCTTCATTGCAATAAAAATGGCTTTAATTTCATTAATTTCATTAATTTAAAGGGCACATATTATGCAATATTAACGTTTTAGTCATTTAGGCCTCCAGTGTGTGTGTGTGTGTGTGTGTGTGTGTGTGTGTGTGTGTGTGTGTGTGTGCACAAACAAAAATGCAGCGAAAAAAGAAATTCTGCTTCTTGCTTTTTGTCCTTTTGCTGAGGATTTAACCTAGAAAATCATTTCCCCCCTAATGTGACATCATAAAGGACTAGCGTCCCCCCCCCCTTAATTAAACCTACCAATGTATTAACAGATCACAAATATAATTGTTCCTCACACATAGTAAATTGTCCACAAACATATAGTCACATAGGCGACTATATAGTCACCCATGTGACTCTATAGTGGCTTAGTGGGTAGGACTGTCGCCTTGCACCTCTAGTGTCCGGGTTCGATTTGAGGTCTGTGTATGGAGTTTGCAGGTTCTCTCCATGCTTGTGGGTTTCCTCTGCTTACTTCGGTTTCCTCCCACTGATAAGGCTAAATGGCGTTCCCAAATTGCCTGTAGTGTAAATGAGTGTGTATGTGTGTGCTCCGCAATGGATTGGCACCCGGTCTAAGGCAATTAAGTGACATCAACAATACTCAGTTATTATTTTAAGACATGAAGGTTAGTGAAGGAACAGTTCTTGCAAGAGCAGTATTGTGTCAAGTGCATTTGCAAAACTCACCAAGCACCATCATGAGGTGCAGAGGAGACGTTCATTTAGAGTCACCAGCCTCAGAAATCACCAATTAACCAACAGTGCCTCAGATTAGAGCCGTTATGAAGCTTTACAGAGCAGAAGTAGCAGATATACACTCACTTAAAGGATTATTGGGAACACCACACTAATATCGTGTTTGACCCCCTTTCGCCTTCAGAACTGCCTTAATGTGGCATTGATTCAACAAGGTTCTGAAAGCATTCTTTAGAAATGTTGGCCCATATTGATAGGAGAGCACCTCGCAGTTGATGGAGATTTGTGGGATGCACATCCAGGGCATGAAGCTCCCGTTCCACCACATCCCAAAGATGCTCTATTGGGTTGAGATCTGGTGACTGTGGGGGTGATTTTAGTACAGTGAACTCATTGTCATGTTCAAGAAACCAATTTGAAAAGATTTGAGCTTTGTGACATGGTGCATTATCCTGCTGGAAGTAGCCATCAGAGGATGGGTACATGGTGGTCATAAAGGGATGGACATGGTCAGAAACAATGCTCAGGTAGGCCGTGGTATTTAAACGATGCCCAATTGACACTAAGGGGCCTAAAGTGTGCGAAGAAAACATCCCCCACACCATTACACCACCACCACCAGCCTGCACAGTGGTAACAAGGTGATGGATCCATGTTCTCATTCTGTTTACGCCAAATTCTGACTCTACCATTTGAATGTCTCAACAGAAATCGAGACTCATCAGACCAGGCAACATTTTTTCAGTCTTAAACGGTCCAATTTTGGTGAGCTTGTGCAAATTGTAGCCTATTTTTACTGTTTGTAAATGAGATGTGGGGGGTCTTCTGCTGTTGTAGCCCATCCGCCTCAAGATTGTGCATGTTGTGGCTTCTCAAATGCTTTGCTGCAGACCTCGGTTGTAACGAGTGGTTATTTCAGTCAAAGTTGCTCTTCTATCAGCTTGAATCAGTCGGCCCATTCTCCTGACCTCTAGCATCAACAAGGCATTTTCACCCACAGGACTGCCGCATACTGGATGTTTTTCCCTTTACACACCATTCTTTGTAAACCCTAGAAATGGTTGTGCGTTAAAATCCCAGTAACTGAGCAGATTGTGAAATACTCAGACCTGCCCGTCTGGCACCAACAACCATGCCACGCTCAAAACTGCTTAAATCACCTTTCTTTCCCATTCTGACATTCAGTTTGGAGGTCAGGAGTTTGTCTTGACCAGGACCACACCCCTAAATGCATTGAAGCAACTGCCATGTGATTGGTTGATTAGATAATTGCATTAATGAGAAATTGAACAGGTGTTCCTAATAATCCTTTAGGTGAGTGTACATCTCAATATCAACTGTTCAAAGGAGATTATTTAATACTTTGGATAAACAGCTTCAGTATTGTTTTACAGTTTAGATAGAAATAAAAATCAAGAAAGACCATGGAGTTAAAAGGAGTGTAAACTTTTACCTGGTAGTGTAGCTCTTATACTACTGTATGTGTAGCATAGACACTGAAACAGCGTGTTTGGAAGAGGAATGAAACAGAGAGAGAGTTTGAGGAATAAAATAATTTTAGAAGTCATTAAGAAAGACATATATGATACAGTGGTGTGAAAAACTATTTGCCCCCCTCCTGATTTCTTATTCTTTTGCATGTTTGTCACACAAAATGTTTCTGATCATCAAACACATTTAACTATTAGTCAAAGATAACACAAGTAAACACAAAATGCAGTTTTTAAATGAGGGGCATTATTATTTAGGGAGAAAAAAAATCCAAACCTACATGGCCCTGTGTGAAAAAGTAATTGCCCCCTGAACCTAATAACTGGTTGGGCCACCCTTAGCAGCAATAACTGCAATCCAGCGTTTGCGATAACTTGCAACGAGTCTTTTACAGCGCTCTGGAGGAATTTTGGCCCACTCATCTTTGCAGAATTGTTGTAATTCAACTTTATTTGATGGTTTTCTAGCATGAACCGCTTTTTTAAGGTCATGCCACAACATCTCAATAGGATTCAGGTCAGGCCACTCCAAAGTCTTCATTTTGTTTTTCTTCAGCCATTCAGAGGTGGATTTGCTGGTGTGTTTTGGGTCATTGTCCTGCTGCAGCACCCAAGATCGCTTCAGCTTGAGTTGACGAACAGATGGCCGGACATTCTCCTTCAGGATTTTTTGGTAGACAGTAGAATTCATGGTTCCATCTATCACAGCAAGCCTTCCAGGTCCTGAAGCAGCAAAACAACCCCAGACCATCACACTACCACCACCATATTTTACTGTTGGTATGATGTTCTTTTTCTGAAATGTTGTGTTACTTTTACGCCAGATGTAACGGGACACGCACCTTCCAAAAAGTTCAACTTTTGTCTCGTCGGTCCACAAGGTATTTTCCCAAAAGTCTTGGCAATCATTGAGATGTTTTTTAGCAAAATTGAGACGAGCCTTAATGTTCTTTTTGCTAAAAGTGGTTTGCGCCTTGGAAATCTGCCATGCAGGCCGTTTTTGCCCAGTCTCTTTCTTATGGTGGAGTCGTGAACACTGACCTTAATTGAGGCAAGTGAGGCCTGCAGTTCTTTAGATGTTGTCCTGGGGTCTTTTGTGGCCTCTCGGATGAGTTGTCTCTGCGCTCTTGGGGTAATTTTGGTCGGCCGGCCACTCCTGGGAAGGTTCACCACTGTTCCATGTTTTTGCCATTTGTGGATAATGGCTCTCACTGTGGTTCGCTGGAGTCCCAAAGCTTTAGAAATGGCTTTATAACCTTTACCAGACTGATAGATCTCAATTACTTTTGTTCTCATTTATTCCTGAATTTCTTTGGATCTTGGCATGATGTCTAGCTTTTGAGGTGCATTTGGTCTACTTCTCTGTGTCAGGTAGCTCCTATTTAAGTGATTTCTTGATTGAAACAGGTGTGGCAGTAATCAGGCCTGGGGGTGACTACAGAAATTGAACTCAGGTGTGATAAACCACAATTAAGTTATTTTTTAACAAGGGGGGCAATCACTTTTTCACACAGGGCCATGTAGATTTGGAGTTTTTTTTCTCCCTTAATAACGTAAACCTTCATTTAAAAACTGCATTTTGTGTTCAATTATGTTATCTTTGACTAATAGTTAACGGTTTTTGATGAGCAGAAACATTTAAGTGTGACAAACATGCAAAAGAATAAGAAATCAGGAAGGGGGCAAATAGTTTTTCACACCACTGTATATACAGGACCATTAAGTGTTTTTATTCTTATTGGTGTTGTTGTAATAACAAAAGAATTTATGCAATTATATCATTATTATTTTTAAGACAGCAATCCAAATGATAACATAGTTTAAGTCACCATTGGAAATTGCCTTTATACCCTCGAGTATTAGTATTTATTTATTTATTTATTTATTTACGATAATGAGGCAGTGTCTATAAAAGCACACACACTAGAATCCTTCTCTTAACAAATAATTTGTTTAAATTTTTTTTATTTCAATCTTTTTGTGGTACGTTTATACGTGTCCATCAGTTTTTTGGGCATGTGTGTGTGTGTGTGTGTGTGTGTGTGTGTGTGTGTGTGCGCGCAAACTGTACATGCTGTGTAACAGTTCAGAGTTTGATGTTGTCCCCGCAGGTCTGTCTGGCTTTGAAGATATTGCGGGAGAAATGGGCCGTCTACCAGAATGAGTGTATACAGAGTTTCAACAGCAGCCCACCTGCTACAGGTAAGAATTCCATGTGTCTACACACACACACACACACACACACACACACATACACACACAAATAAATGAACTAACATTTTATTGTTATTATTATTAGGTTTGGTGTGTAACAGGACCTTTGATCAATACACCTGTTGGCCCGATGGCTCGCCCGGATCCATCAATAACGTTTCCTGCCCGTGGTACCTGCCTTGGTATCGCAACGGTGAGAAACACGGCACAAATTTGCAATGATGACGGACTGTCGTCCAGAGCAATAATATAATATTACATAGTTTGAAAAGTCGATCAAAATGAATTTCTTTGTCTGGGTTGTATGAATGTGTGTGTGTGTGTGTGTGTGTGTAGTTAAGCATGGTCGAGTGTATCGTGTGTGCGGCAAGGACGGTCACTGGGCCAGCAGTAAAAACACCACGGAGTGTGACGAGAACGATGAGCGACGGGTGAGATGATGTGGATTGTCTGAAAATATTGTTAATAATAATTTATTCATTAAATTATACATACATTTATAGACATTTTAGTTTAAGCTTGGAGACTAATGCTAATAATAAGCTAGAAAGAGTAGCTGAAAAATACTTTGGAAGGTGGGGCTTATTTGGTGGTGGGCGGAGTTATATCACCATGCTGATAGCATGTCTGTGACTAATAATTTAGCATTCTGCTACACTATGTCACTTAGTTCCCCTTTAAAGACTACAGGAAGCTTCTCAACCGCGTCAGGATACCTGTATGATGTCACTAAAGACGTGAGGCTTTAGATTATTTCTGGACATGTTTTGAGCAGCTGAACGCACCTGGCAAACCCAGTACATCTTGGCTGATTGAATGATATTTTTCTTTATTGTCTTACCCTGTGTGTGTGTGTGTATGTGTGTGTGTGTGTGTGTGTGTGTGTGTGTGTGTGTGTGTGTGTGTGTGTGTGTATAGGAAGAGTATTGGCAGATCATAAGTAAATTCAGAATTATGTATACAGTGGGTTACTCGCTCTCTCTGGCAGCTTTGGTTCTTGCGCTTGGAATCCTCGCAGCATTCAGGTGAAGATGAGCACCACACACACACACACACACACACACACACACACACACACACACACACACACACACACCAAATTGTATTTCTAACACTGTTTCTATAGAGACGGCTCATTCACACAGTCATGTACAAGAGATTCATCACACAAATGGATTTACAGTGATGTATAATCTATGATATGGTGAGACGCTCATGTGTCATGTATGGAAGGAGTCTCCAGTGTCAGAACGCTGTAGCACTTAGGAGTTTAAACTCCCAGTGACCAGAATTGTCTGGTTTGCAGTGCAGTGGAGGCCGTGACCGGTGATCAGCCTCAGATATGAATGATTCTGTCCCGGGTGCAATGGAAACACATTTTTATGGCGTTATTTTATAAAAAATTGCGCTGGTTAAAAGCCGCTGATCTCAAACCCGCATTAAAACCACGTTAGAAGCTCCGTGTACTCGTGTGCTTGCAGCCACTCAACCTGCGCGCTCACTGTTGGGTTTAGAGACTTTGGAGACGTTTGAAGCGGTAAAACATCATTGTTTCTTTATGATCCGACAGGTGGCGCTCTCTGAACTATTTACACATTTCCATTAATTATTTGCCAGGTTTTAGAAATAATAATAGATGACAGAGATACGCGCTGCTCAGTAACGATGTGGCTTTGGGTTTAATTTAATTTAGTTAAATTAAGTAAAATTAAGTAAAATTAAAGTTAAATTAGTTAAACTCTTGTATTTGAAGTTAGTTTGTAGTGTTTAAATGCTGCAGTTGGTTTTTAAGTGGGATAATTGATGTTGTAAGGGACGCGCTACATTTGATACTTTAACTTTGTTACTTAACTTTTAAACATTACACTTTTCTTAAAGGTTTAAAATTGTAACATCAGGGGAAATTAATATCAAATTGGGTTATTTATAAAATTGTGATACTTATAGAATCACAATGTAAATCACATTGGGAAGTGACTGATGATTCCCATCCATCATACTGTAGCTGCTATAACATACAGTAAGTGAGAACGGGCAATAACGCTTCACATCACATTATTTCAGATTATAAAGTGTGACTGGTGGCTTATTAATCAGTGAACCACAGTAACCACATCTGGGCTTGTCTTGTGCTTGTTCTTGTGTGTTTATACTGTATGTGTTTTCCCAGGAAGTTACACTGCATGAGGAACAACATCCACATGAATCTGTTTGGCTCGTTCATTCTGCGCGCCGTGTCCATCTTGGTGAAAGATGCTCTGATGGATCTGATCATCACCACGCAGAAAGGACGATACCACAAACCTGAGCAGAGTTTCGACATCAAGGTGCACACACACACACACACACACACAATATTTCTTCTATGACTGTTACTACCCTACCCTAGTGTGTATTGTGATGTACTACGTCATTGCACAAATTGTGTAAAGATAGAAATTGTTACAATGATGGCAGATAACTGCAGCATGCCGGGTCGCCATGGTGATGATGCAGTATAGCGTGATCGCCAATAATTACTGGCTGCTGGTGGAGGGGCTGTACCTGCACAGCCTCCTGGCCATAACCGTCTTCTCTGAGAGAAACTACTTCTCCGTGTACCTGTGCATCGGCTGGGGTGAGTCCATGTGTGTGTCTGTGTGAAACTAAGAGGTTTAGAGGCCATGCCTCTTTCACTGAGACTGACAGGTACAGCCGTCATGCCTGTCTTAGTGCACTACTACATCATGTACATTTGGATGCGGATTGGAAATGACATCTACAGATAATGTTTTGTATATACTATATTCATAGACTTTTCATTGCAGGCACGCCGGTGATATTCGTGCTGCCTTGGGTGACACTGAAGTATCTGAATGAAAACAATCTGTAAGTACCGAACAACTTTCACCCACCCATTCTAACCCTCCTGTTTAGTCGAGCCCAGGACATGCATATGGAAAATTGTTCAGCTCAATGAGACCTCACAACACTGATGGGCCCAAGCACCTGTGCCTTCACCATCTGGGCGCACAATCTGTGTGTGTGCCTTATGAGCCTCCATAAAGACAACGCCGCCTGGGGTGACACACACATAGACACACACACTAACAAGTCACATGTCTCACACACATACATATCACACACACACACACATACACACACATACACATATGGTTAAAGGGTTTAGATGATGCCTTATTGACATGACAAATATTTAGGGCCCAAGCTGACATTAGCCCTATTACGTCATTGTGTGTGCAAGTTATACGGTCCACCCAAGCGGCGACGGCTTTTTGTAGGTCTTAGCACGCTCAAAACACACCCAGGTTGTGTAGTGCACCTGGGTGGAGATGGCGCAGGGTGCTTGGGCCCACTCATTGTTGCTCGCAACTATTATTATTATTATTATTATTGATTTTGAAAATTATTTTATTTAATTTCTTTCCTTTTCCGGTCCAGTAACGTGTGAATATTAACCTTTATTAACAAAAGATACTAGACCTTTTCTGGCATGTTAATTTTTGGAAAAAAAAAAATAAAATTGGAAAGCTTTTTCTGGAAGTAGAATTATTAATTTAGCCAACGTTCAGTAATGAAAGGTAAATATCAGCACAGAATACATGATCATTCATTCTCATTGGCATGGATTTATGAACTTTAAAAAGTTATTTAGTGCTGTGTCTAAAATTATAATCTGTTCCATGTTCCATGTAGAACGGCATAGTTAAAATATGAAATGCATTTAATAAAAGTATTTGGTGTTTGCGTGAATAACATCAGGAATCACAGTTCTAGTGGCTACAGGGCTGTATCCATGGCAACAGGGCAGTGATATCTGCAGGATAACATGGACAGCATCAGGTTCTCCCATCTACATTTACTTTTATCATGACTAAAACAACAACAAAATATCATTTATCAAAAGTCACTGTAAGGAAGATTATCATTCTAAAGAACCTTTACTGGAAACTTTAGAACAGACAAAAAGACTTAGGGACCCTTGTGTGCTGTTTCAATTTTCAGGCTTCCTAGCCTCTTGAGTAAATCACTAGCTACGTTTACACCGACTGTATTTCTTCAATCAAGTTGAAGGCATTCCAATTCGAAATTTCTGGTTAAATGTTTACCTTAACGTTGATCCGATAATATGTGCGTTTAATCAGATTGTAACTTTTTTTGACTTGCGCAAAGTGGTTTCACTGCCAGTTTCGATGGGACAATTATTGGGCTGCATCAGGCAAAGAAAACAACTAAGGATAGGAGATTTGAAATAACTGGAGCTGGGTTAAGAACCCTTCAAATAATTATTAAAACCTGGAAGTGTAATGCTGAACCAAAGGCATGTTTAATAGTGAAAGTAGGAAAGTTTCCATACACACACAAGGTGATGAGAACTCACAGGATTGGGACTAAACAGAAAACGGCTTGTTAGTGAGAGTCATCAGAAACACTGGACTTTGGTGCGATGGAAAATGAATCCAGATTGAGTCTTTTCCACAGTTATTAGAGTAAAAAGAGAATCGCGTGGAGTGACGCACCCATCATTCATAGTGTCCACTGTACAAGTTACTGGAGACAGTGTTATGAGGTCTCTAGACTCAGCAACGTTATGTGGCAATAAAACGAAGTCAGCTGGCGACCTGAATGTACAGGTTATCACATTTATGAGTTTTTCTTTCCTCTTTTCTGGGAGCATGAGGAAGTATGTTTTATGATCAAAGCTAAAGCAGGCCTGAAACCCATTAGATGAAAGTAGGAAAGTAAGTTATATGGTGCTTTGAGAACATGTGGAACGATAAGAGCTTAAATAAAAAATTTTGTTGGGTTAAAGCAAACATAATAATTTACAAAAGCTTTCTCCGTCCATATCATTCAATTTCATCATCAATGGTTCTGATCCATGGTGTTACCTGATGTACAAGTCCTGGCGTTCTCGACGATCTGTACTCAGTCTTATGTGGAATGTGTTTACAGCTGCAGTGTTGAAACAAGTTTGTGATGCGTTTGTGTTCGGTGCGCAGATGCTGGGGGGAGAACGTAAACATGGGCTACTGGTGGATCATCCGCTCGCCCATCCTGTTCATCTGTCTGGTAGGACACATGAGTTAACTTTAGTTTGTTGCTTAAAATGTATTACGTACTGTCATATGAATATACAGTATGGTATAATATATTAAATTAAATAATTCAATGATCATGTTCACCCCATGTTGTGTGTGTCCTGTCCATAGTTACTCTTTTTAGAGCTCTATTAGATTGTCATATATGACATGGACGGATCAATCCATCCACTGAAGCCTTACAAGTAACTGGTAGCCAACAACAAGCAGCAAATACAGTATGAGCTGTCTTCGAGTCAAACTGGGACTTTATTACATCTATGGTGAACCAGGGCATAAAAACGAATGACATTTACAGAAGAGCAGCACAGTACAGTGATGAGACTCTCAGCTGCAGTAAAACATTTAAACTGTGCTAACATTTTAAAAAAACGGCCTTATGTCCGTAAATGACAATCCTGAGGTGGCTTGCAGGCCGTCAACATTCAGCGAGTGGAACGCCTCATCCTTTAAAATCAGATGATGACTTGTGCAAGAGACACATCTGTCTGTGTGAACTGTAAACACAATCATTAACCAACACCACTTGCACATTACAGGAACTCGGCTGAGAATTATCGCCACATCCTCCGTACAGTCCTGACCTTGCTCCAAGCCATTTCCCGCATGTTTGGGCCATTAAAGGAGTTCCTGGGAGTCCGGCATTTCAGACAAAAGGCAGGCAGTCCGATCATAGCAAACTTTCTAACTAAATGGTTTCTCAGTGGAGATGCATTAATGTAGCAGGGGATTATATAGAGAAATGAAGACAGTTTTTACTCTCATAACTGCTTTATGTTATTCTGCATAATCAAAAGTCCCGCTTTTGACTTGAACCCACCTCGTACTTCAGTGTAGAATCTGAAAATGTTGTGGCATGATTAGTTGTTCGCACTTCTTTAAACTAAGGAAACCTTTGTCCTCTGTCCAAATCTCTAATACGAGTAACTTTGGTCAGCGCACACACAACATGGTGTGAACAACAGCCTCAAGTGTTGATGTCTCCAGATTGTTTTTTTTCACACTTGAGCACAAAAACAAAACTTTGTGCTCAGTTCAGTAACAGGTTACATGCGTCCCCGTTGTTAGTGTGTGTTTTCTCCAATTTTCACCAGCTGGACAGTGTTAACTAGCTAACAGATTGCTAAAACATGTGCTAACAGTTTCATCTAGCACACACACTCTGGGTCTTGTTCTGAGTGTACCGCTGTGAATAAAAAAAAAAAAAACTTTGTTTAAAAAATGTTGTTTAAGAGTAGAATTGGTTCTGCTGCATGAATAATGTGCCTTACAAACAGCTTTGTTTTCTTCTCCTATTCTTCTGCTCTTCCCCCCTCTCCCTCTTTCTCTCAGATTAATTTCTTTATATTTATTAGAATTATAAAGATCCTGATGTCCAAACTTAAGGCTCATCAGATGAGGTACACAGACTATAAGTTCAGGTAATGTTCACTATAAAGTTCACAACATCCTATCTAGTTTGTGTTTCAGAAGTTATACATTCAATAATAAATAATATACTATATTCATTATTTAAATAAAATCTCCTTTTAGATTGGCTAAATCTACACTTACACTGATTCCACTATTGGGGATTCATGCCATCCTCTTCACCTTCGTCATTGACGAGTCTGTGGAAAGAGAATCTCTGTTGCGGCTCATTCGTCTCTTCTATGACCTGTTCTTCAACTCCTTTCAGGTCAGAAATCAAAGAGGCATTAAAAAAACTTAAGCAAATTACAGAGAAGAATATATTTGTAATGACATTTACACATTATTGTTGTAACATATGTTAGACACTAAGATCACTAACCAGCCAGAGCTTACTGTAAGTTGCTTGCTGAAATGCTGATTTGTCTTTTGTTATGAATCTCTGTCTTTGAATTGAATGAGCCGGTCAGGGTAATCTATCTAAAGTGTGGAAGGTAACCAACTACATTTACAGCATTTGGCATTATTTAGATTGACATTAGGGCCGGGACGCGATTAAAAAAAATTATCTAATTAATTAGAGGCTTTGTAATTAATTAATCGAAATTTATCGCATTTTCATCACATATAAATATTTGACCTGAGAACAGTGAGAAGTAAGTTTTTTCATATGGATTTTTAGTATACCATTGAATAATGACTGAATACATAAGCTTAAGCAACAAAATATTGTTTATTTTTGTTCAACCAAGTCCAACAGACCAGTGCAATATTGCCATTAAGTGTAGCAATAGAATATTTAGAAATATAGTAGCCTACATTTCAGAAATTCAGGTACCCTATAGGTAGGTAGACCTTCTGTTTTTTTAAGTAAAACACAATACTTTCAAGTGTGGGTCCTTGTAGTCGGAGTCGGGCTAACGTCCACGCTAGCTGTTGTTTAGCATTGAGGTGATACTTGAGGCTCGATGTGCTGCGGTGATATGCGAATTACTTGTTGCATAGCTTGCACACAACCATGCTCTTATCGATGCTTCCATCCATTCGTTTTTTATAACAAAATTTCCCATGCACAGGGCCAACCAAAGCGGTCTCATCAGCTTCATAATCGGTCCGCCGAAACTCAACCAGTGAC
This sequence comes from Channallabes apus, assembly GCA_030522415.1. NCBI lineage: Eukaryota > Metazoa > Chordata > Actinopteri > Siluriformes > Clariidae > Channallabes > Channallabes apus. Next base: position 5,650,612 of record CM060124.1, read on the forward strand.
AAACGTTCCGCAGTGCAAAAATAAAAAAAAATTACGTTTTATTTTTGTGTAATTAATTAATCTAAATTAACGCGTTAAAGTCCCAGCCCTAATTGACATATAATTTTTTTTATCATTATACCTCTAAGCGGTTGAGGGTTAGGGGCCTTATGGTCAGTAGTGCAACAACTTAACCACTTAGTTACTCCTGCCCAAATATTTAACTACTTTACTTGAATAGTTGTATAAGTTTATATATTTACTTTTACTCCATTACACCCTATCGCAAATATCTCTACTTCACAGACTTCAAATTGCACTAAAGAATACGATTAAACTGAATATACGTAGAATTTCCCAAAAAATTGTGTCTAAACTAAGAAGTGGAGATGGTTTCAAACAATGATCTAATCTATGAACAGATGCAAGCTCAGGATTGTGATTAGGTAATTTTGAAAGTGAGTACTTTTGTATTTTAACTCACATAGAATTGTAAATGCAGAACTTATACTTTTATTTAAGTAACATTTTATCTGTATTGTATCTAAACTTTAACTGAAGTAAAGAAAATGTTATGCTATGCTCAAAAATAAGAAATTCCATAGGAAATGTTTTTATATTTCCTTTCACATTACTAACTTGCTAGTTTAGCAGAAGAATTAACCTAACATTAATGCTGCTTTTACACTGGGGACTCGACTCAGAAGGGGACGCAGACACAGATACCCAATTGGATGGAGAGCAAATAGTCAATTGCCAGGGATTCTCAATTGAATTTAGGTCAGGGCTTTAACAGGGCTATTCTAACGCACGCGTATGCTTTGATCTGAACCATTCCATTGTAGCTCTGGCTGTATGTTACGGGTTGTTGTCCTGCTGGAAGGTGAACCTTCTCTCCAGTCTCAAGTCTTTTACAGACTCTATCAGGTTTTCTTCTAATGTTGCCATATATTTGACTTCATCCATTTCCCCATCCCCTAACCCTAACCCTTCATGATGCTGTTTGTTCAGTAATGTTCTGTAATAAACCTCCGAGGACTTCACAGAACAGAAATATTTATACTGACATTAAATTACACACAGGTGGACTCTATAATTACTGTAGGTGACTTCTGAAGGCATTTGTGAACAGCAGTTTTCAGATCTTGCCACAGATTCTCGATTGGATTTAGATCTGGACTTTGACTGGGCCATTCTAACACATGGATATGTTTTGTTTTAAACCATTCCATTGTTGCCCTGGCTTTATGTTTAGGGTCGTTGTCCTGCTGGAAGGTGAACATCCGCCCCAGTCTCAAGTCTTTTGCAGACTCCAAGAGGTTTTCTTCCAAGATTGCCCTGTATTTGGCTCCATCCATCTTCCCATCAACTCTGACCAGCTTCCCTGTCCCTGCTGAAGAGAAGCACCCCCAGAGCGTGATGCTGCCACCACCATATTTGACAGTGGGGATGGTGTGTTCAGAGTGATGTGCAGTGTTAGTTTTCCGACACACATAGCGTTTTTGAATTTTGGCCAAAAAGTTCCATTTTGGTCTCATCTGACCAGAGCACCTTCTTCCACATGTTTGCTGTGTCCCCCACATGGCTTGTGGCAAACTGCAAATGGGACTTCTTATGGTTTTCTGTTAACAATGGCTTTCTTCTTGCCACTCTTCCATAAAGGCCAACTTTGTGCAGTGTATGACTAATAGTTGTCCTATGGACAGATTCCACCACCTGAGCTGTAGATCTCTGCAGCTCGTCCAGAGTCACCATGGGCCTCTTGGCTGCATTTCTGATCAGCGCTGTCCTTCTTCGGCCTGTGAGTTTAGGTGGACGGCCTTGTCTTGGTAGGTTTACAGTTGTGCCATACTCCTTCCATTTCTGAATGATCGCTTGAACAGTGGCTCCGTGGGATGTTCAAGGCTTTGGAAATCTTTTTGTAGCCTAAGCCTGCTTTAAATTTCTCAATAACTTTATCCCTGACCAGTCTGGTGTGTTCTTTGGACTTCATGGTGTTGTTGCTCCCAATATTCTCTTAGACAACCTCTGAGGCCGTCACAGAGCAGCTGTATTTGTACTGACATTATTTTACACACAGGTGCACTCTATTTAGTCATTAGGACTCATCAGGTCTGACTGCACTCAGACCAAAGGGGGCTGAATAATTATGCACACCCCACTTTGCAGTTATTTATTTGTAAAAAATGTTTGGAATCATGTATGATTTTCCTTCCACTTCTCACGTGTACACCACTTTGTATTGGTCTTCACATGGAATTCCAATGAAATTGATTCATGTTTGTGGCTGTAATGTGACAAAATGTGGAAAAGTTCAAGGGGGCCGAATACTTTTGCAAGTCACTGTAATTATTTAGTTGTGGAATTACTTACACAATCACACAAACAGTATAAAAAGGCGTACATTTTACCAACACAGGGTGTCCTAATATTGATTTTGCCTTATACTTTGGAAATACAGTATATTCCTGCTGTTTTAATGAACCTTTGGCTAGTTTGTTTCAGACAATGCCAGATCAAAGTTAGAGCAGACTGCTAGTTTAATCAACAAGCTAATATCTCTTCTCTCTCCTCACCAAAGTGGAAATAATCTTCCATATTAGATCTGACAAGAGATCAGATAGTTAAAATACATTTACCTGCTTAAATGTAAGATAAACCTACCATTTTATGACCCTAACACAAATTAGTTTACCATATCTCTCTACACACAGGGTTTGCTGGTGGCCATTCTGTACTGCTTCATCAACAAGGAGGTGAGAACTTGTAGTCAAGAAAAAAATTAAAACTATTTTTTTCCCAGGGAATTGATAATTCCTATAATAATCTATACCTTTGTTCAGGTGCAGAATGAAATGTTGAAGCGATGGAAGCGTTGGAAGCTAGGGAAGGACATTGAGGAGGAATATCGCAACACACACAGCCAAACAGCTCATGGCAAGAGTGCGAGCATTAATGTGGCTTCACCGCCAGAACGTTCAGACACCCCCGAACCTGCAGCTTCAGCCCCACCCTCAGAGGAGAGCCGCCGACTTGTGATAAGCTGCCGGAATGGTGCAGGACTGGTGCAAGGAAATGGCAGGGCATTGTTTAATGAGGGTCCCAGTAACTGCAGTTCTCTGACTGAGGACATCTGCTTAGATGAGCGAATTTACAACACGGACCAATCAGTAGTGACTGAGGAAAGTGAGGTCTGAGGACCTTTGCCCTTTAGAGGCTTTTGATGGTAAAAAAGGGAAGAATAATAAAAAAATGTTGTATATAAAAACTACTTAACACAGTACAAGACACATATACACTATTTAAAAAAATATGGTGCAGGCAGTACCACATCCCAATAGTTTGAAAAGGCACAGGGGTGAGGGGGCTGGTGTGTGGTGGACATGTCCTAGAGGACATGCAGTGAGTGTGTTTTGAGCTTTGCTATCCACCATACTGTACATAATGACATGGTGCAAAAACTTGGCTGAACTGCAAATATGTGCTTGTGGTTTCATGTAAATGCAAAAGCCAACACCACAAATTTAACCTATTTGCATAACCTAGTTAACATGGCCCCAATTCAGTAAAGGAATCTGCAAAATGTATATTTTGTGTCACCCAACACTATAATCCATGAATGCTCACAGTGCGTTATGGAAAATCCCGTAATCGCTTGCTCTGTATGACGACTCGCAAACACATGACTCAAAGAGGATTCTAGGCTTTCTAGCAAATGAACAGATGTTCAATCTGGCACTCGACCCCCTGTTTTGATTGCTTATGAATCAGGCTTCATCTTTGCCCCAAGCAAGCAGCAGGCAGATTTGAAAATCTCATACCAGTATTACAATAGATTATAAAAGCGACTTCACATACATTTGTGTGTTTATGACATTATGAGGACCCAAATGGACATTCTACTGTACATGGAAGAAAATGGCATCAAAAGCTGAAATAAGTATGATTTGTGGAAGACACCTCACACTTTGTCCTTTATGGGGTCCTGTGGTCTTGTTTCTGGTACAGGAACCATACCCCCAAATATACACACATAGACACATACTTAGTGTGTCATTACAGTTGAGAAATTACACACAGTGGGGAAAATGGTCTTTTTCAGAAGGTTTAATGTCCTTTAGGGTTTGTTGGCCAAACAACGGTGTCCATGATGACTAAACACTGAGAGTGAACACAACCCCCCCCCCCCCCCCCCCACACACACACACACAAGAAATTACATTTAAATATAACAGTCAAGCCCACAGTGGCTTATGTACGTACAGTATATGTACAGTATGTATATGTACGTATGTCTCTATCTATGTATGTACTGTACAGCCCTTTACCATAACCCCCAACAGCATTTGGGTAAAAAAAAAATCAACTGATGTTCTGTGTAATGGTCATAAACTGTAATTAGTTCTGGTTTGTCCCCACAAACCTTCTAGTCCCTGTTAGACATGTGGCTAGATGGTCAACACAAACGATAAATACCACACATGGGGTCCATGTTGAAAGTCAAAAATTATGAATCAAAACTAAGTAATAATATTAGCATCATGCAGTAATAAACAGATTTGAATGAAGATACAGGTCAAAGAAACTTTACAGAAGGTTTATCCAAGCAATCAAAACCAAACACTAAGAGCAAACGAAACGTAAACAAGCAAAGGTCACTGGACCAGCTAACCAGGCAAACAGAAACAGGACACAATCAGAAAACTAGGAGAGACAGAGGCAGACAAACCAGGATAACAAACAAAGATATAAAAGCCTTGACATGAAAATTGCAGAGAACACACAGAACATTATTTAACATCCCGGTGAGTGAACTGCCTGGCCAAAAGCGTGTCATCATTGCAGAAATGTCAAATTATTTTCCTGCCTTAAGCAAGATAAAAACTAACGCGGTAGCTTTACTGGAACAGGGTTAAGAACTGGCCAACATAATGAAACCTGGAAGGACGGATTAGTGATAAAAGATTTTGGAGCAATGGTAAAAGGTCAGGTGGTCTGACGAGTCCAGAGTGATGGTGCATCAGTGTAAAAAGGGAAGAGCATGAAGTGACGCACCCATCATGCATAGTGTCCACTGTACAAGCCTCTGGAGACAGTGTTATGATCTGGGGTTGCTTCAGTCGCTCAGGTCGAGACTCAGAAACATACTGTAATGTGGCAATAAAATGAAGTCAGCTGACGGCTTCAATGTACTGAATGACGGGGTTATCACTTCTACGGAGTGCGAAGGATCATGAACGATCATGAGGATTCATTTTCACATGTGAACTGGACACCAGAGTGTGTGCTGTAATCAAAGCTAAAGGCAGCTGAATGAGGTTTTAGAGTGTGCAACTTCATTTTTGACCAGGTAGTGTATACTGTGTGGGTGTTAGTAGTGTGATCAGGTTCAGGTGTATAACAATCAGTAATCAGGACAAGTGGAAAGTGAAGAGTGCTGAGAGGTCGAGTTCTGGGCAGCACTATGTGTAGGAACTGGAAGGTAGAGTCAGATTCTCAATCTGGTGCATTAATGGCATGTAACCAAATGATAAATAAAGTAATGAAGAAACTGGAAAATACAGTATACAATAGGCCTTAAAGAGTTGCTGAATAAGGATATTAAATACATGAAAGTACATGCAATTGCAATCGCTGAAACCAATTCTGACAAATTTCCCAGTGTAACTATTGCATAACTTTGCATATTAGCAGCTTGTCCTGTTTTTGATTCAATAGGAACATTAGACATGAAGAGATATGGATGGCAATAAGAATGACAGGAATTACTCTTAATCAAGCTTCCCTAAGAGGATCCACACAGCAGTTTCACACTGCAAAAATTGTTAGTCTAAAAATAAGAAACAATTACTACATTTGATAAAAAAATTACCTAAAACTAGTGAAATTATCTGTCCATGCAGCAAGTAAATTTTACTTGATAAGAAATCTTGAAATAAGATTTTTAAATCAAGCAAACTGAGCAAACAAATCTTTGAATTTGTCAAAGAATCTTAAAAGAAGTTTTGTTTTGTGAGATGTCTGGTGAAATAACTAATTTAGCTTATTTTAAGAGCTATTCTATCCAATTTAGGATTTCTGGACTAATAAAGACAAAATGATATACTCATGCTCAGTTTAAGATTATGATATAAAATCAAGTATTAAAAACAAGTAAGTAATTTTTAAAACAAGGCAAATTATCTATCATGTCTGAAAGTCAGATTTTAAATCATGGCAAGTGTCAGATAATTTGCAGTGCAGGGCCTCATAATGCTGCGACCAGAATGAGGTCTCTTTTAGGAAATAAATGCCTCACACACAGAATCATAAACATAAAAATACACACACAGAATCTCTCTCTCTCTCTCTCTCTCTCTCTCTCTCTCTCTGTCTCTCCATCTTGCACTTTTCTCCAGTGGGCAATTCTAGGCCATAAATTACGCAGGATGGGAAAGACGTTCCTGAGAGAATCCAAAATGTCCTGTATGTATTTTAAAAAATATGACTTAAATCTCTAATGGCTGTGTGGGACAAAATTTCCTTAATGCTGCCGGGGACAAAAAAGGAAACAAAAATCCCACATTGCTTGAGACGATCACACTTGTAACACGTTGTTCATATGGTGTTTTAAACTCGGTGCTTGCTTTGTCGCTGTTTAAAAATTATTTATTATGGCTGACGATGTTTTATGAGTGTGTGTGTGTGTGTGTCTCACTGGTCTGTCTGCTTTCTTACTGTATATGTGTCCCATAGTGCTATATTTTTCAAGGACATGTCATATGAGCTGTGATAAAAAAAAAAAAAAGAAAAAAAAAGATATACCATAATGTTTGTAAATGAAACCAAAAAAGAGAAGAGAATAATGTGATAATGTTATAAAGACGGTATTCAAGTCGGTGTGTGATTTATCTTGATTACTAAAACATGTGCAGCGCTGGGAACTTCACGTGGTCACCGAAGAGTTTTGGATCATAAATCATGGGTACTTAGAGAACACTAAACATAGTTGTACACACACACACACACACATACACACACACAGGGGCTTGGATTCCATCCAACCCTGCTCACCAGTTATCTCGATCAGTTATCTACTGTAAATTCCGCCACTGTGTTGTAAACCTTCAGAGATGTAAAGCCCACCTCTACCAGACAGGAAGCAAACGATACGCTCTGTAAACTCTCATTACACACGAAAAAACACGACCCGGAGGTCATGAACAGAGCGCTCCCGCCATAAGACGTACACCCTCTCATTAATTTTACAAGGAATGTCGACAGTAGCCAGATTTAGCCACTGTTTACACATTAATGTCTATTAAAGTCACACAGACACTTCCTTGCCGCAGACAGAGACGGAGTTTTGTTTATGCAATCGGTCTGGAGGCTTTCAGAGCAATGACTTGTTTTTACCTTTGTTGTTGTTGCAGTTCTGTAAGGATAAGTCTTAAGGTCACATGGTCAGATCGGGTGTTTGAGCAAGTATAAGGCCGTCCTCTAGGCTTTAATATGTAACAGATCATCATTTATGGCACAGTACTGTATATACCATACTGTCAAGGCGTTTTCTATAGCATTTTGCAGTTACTCAGTAACACGACAAACGCTCTTTTTTTTCTCTAATTACTTAAAGAAGTTCTTATCTTATTTCATGGCATATTACGACGACTGAAGAAAAAAAAAGCTAAACTGCAAAAGCGCTTTCAGTGGTACCTCGGTATAAGAACACTCCACCTCCAGATATAAAACTTTTCAAAAGATTTGCCTTGGCATCAAAAGCATGTTCAGCATACGAGTGAACCACTAAGTCATGTGTAAACCCGGGAACTGTTCAAAAGTTTGTTTCAGTGGAACGTCAAGTGAAGTGGTGTTACATATTTTCATTTTGTGAAAGATTTCTTGAAGACATACAGTAACATTCTTGGGACATGTGGTGCCATCATCAAGGATGGTAGCATGAAGAAAAGAAAGGGACTTTTAGTTTTGTTTTTAAAGCAGCCAAGAAACAATAAATTGAGGCTAAATGCACCTTTACTGTCTATTTATTTTATATTTTAATTCATTTATATTTTTTTCTAAATGTTTTGATGATTTTATATGTTTACTCACTCCTCATCTATACCACTTCATCCTGTATTTAGGGTCGCAGGCGGCCTGGAGCCTATCCCAGGAGGCTTAGGGCACAAGGTGGGGTACACCCTGGACAGGGTGCCAATGCAGGGCACACACACATACACTCACTTATACACACTACGGGCAATTTGGTAATGCCAAATAGCCTAATCTGGAGGTCTGTGAACTGTGGTAGGAAACCCACCAAGCATGTAGAAAACATGCAAACTCCATGCACACAGATAGAGGAATCGAGCCTGGCCGGGAATCGAACCCGGATCCTGGAGGTGCAAGGTGACAGTGCTAACTGCTATACCACTGTGCCACCAGAATATATTTACATTGTTGGAAATTTGTAATATTTGTAATATTTTTAGGTGCCTAGAACGGATTATGTGCATTTGCATTATTTCCTATTGGAAAATGCGTTTCACTATACGGAACGTTTTCTAAGAATTCGTCTCTTGATCAGAATAAATTTGCTATGTAGAAATACCGCTGCAATTCCATTTTATCATTCAGTCATTTTATTGAGAATCACATTTCAACACTCTATATTCCTCTTTAGGTGTGTTATTAGTGCTAAAACAATCAAGTGTCCAGTAATTGAAATGCCTAAGTGGGCAGAAAAGAGTCCTATTTTCTCTAATTCAAAACTAACCCTCTTAATCTGTTTAATACAAATGTGATGCATTTCAAGATAAAATGATTCCTGAATATTCTTTAGTTTATTTTATTGAGAACATTCCTTATATATTGTGTTCAGGTTTCCCTCATGTGCTAAATAGAACAGGGGAACAAGCAGGAGAAAAAGCAGACTATCTATACAGTCTTGCCAGGTGTATGAATATTTTGTATGTTAATTACATTTTCATTTTGGGATTTGGCAGATGCCCTTCTTCAGAGTGACATATATTTTTATCTCATACATCTGAGCAGTTGAAGGTTAAGGGCGTTGCTCAAGGGCCCAAAAGAGGGACCTTCTGCTCAGTAGCTCACCTTACTCCCCTAGTATGGGTCCAAGAAATGAGAGCCTTGCTCAAAAGTCCGGAGTCCATTATGAGTGTGAGCCAAAAACATGGCTACACACAACATGAGGGTTAACAAAAAGTAAATAAATAGCTCATTTAAATAGACAGATACAGTGGTGTGAAAAACTATTTGCCCCCATTCTGATTTCCTAGATTTGGAGTTTTTTTTTCTCCCTTAATAACGTAAACCTTCATTTAAAAACTGCATTTTGTGTTCAGTTATGTTATCTTTGACTAATAGCAGAGGTGGAAAGAGTAATAAAATGTTGTACTCAAGTAAAAGTACTGTTACTTCAGTGAAATTTTACTTAAGTACAAGTAAAGTGACCATTATAAAAATCTACTCAAATAAAAGTAAAAAGTAGCTCATTAAAAAATGTACTCAGAGTAAAAGTTACCGAGTTACTTTTTTATTTTTATTTTTTTAACAGCGGGGTGGGATGAGGCATTCTAGCGTAGTTCAAAAAAGATGAGCAGATATAAATCTTAAACTAGTTGTCTTTAACTGAAGGAACACCTTTGCATAATAAAGCTGTTGTCTTTGTGCTTGAAAATCAAAGTGGTCACTTAAATATGGTGTTACGTCCCAGTCTAGGGCCAAACAGCAAAAGAATGGTTCAGGGTTCTATTTTAAACTGTATGGAAATGGTGGTATATGGCAGAAAGAACTCGATCCAATCATTAACTGATGAAATAATGAGGTTTGTACACACACACACACACACACAGACACAAACACACACACACCAGGAGGAGGATCAGATTCAGGATGGACCCAGGCCAAAATAATAAACAAAATGGTATTCATATTTAGTAGCTAGATTACCTGCAAAAAAAAAAAAAAAAAAAAAAACACAAACAAAAATACAGGTACCTTCCCGGACTCCCTAAACCTATATAAACTATATAAAATATAAACCTAAGCTAAACTATATAAAATACCTGGCTCAAAAAAGTTTCACAGTCTAATATTTCACTGGATTGTTTTAGCTATGATTAAGCTGTGGGACTGCTTTGATAACCTTATATATATTATGTATATATAATTTTATCCCCCCCCCCCCCCATCATTCCGTACAATAAGGTAGTCAGCTATCTTTATTTTATTCCTGAGCAAATAAATTCCCAAATAAACTCCCTCTTCCAAAAATAAATGGCAGCCACGCCCCTGCTACTAGTGAGTGCACAGACATACAGTGAAATTATCTATAAATATATACAAAGACCAACCAAACCATAGGGACAAAGCAATAACCAAAGTCAATTGGAGGCAAAAAGTCAAACCAGAATACACAACCAAATATCAAAACGCCAAAATCACAACCTCTTTCATCTTTCGCGCGTCTCTCTCCAGTCGCGTTAGTCGATGACGTCACTCAGGGCTGAAGCGACCGTGTGGAAGGTCAGGAAGATGCCGATGTCAGAAAACCTGGAGTGGAGTCTGGATCGGCGCGCGACCAGGACATGAAACACACACGCGGCGCAACGGAGCATTTATACAAAGCATAATATTTTTTTTTATTGTTTTATCATTTTTCATTCATTTATTTTTTACTCAGTAGCGAATATGATTTAAAATGTAGCGAATTCCAATACTTCAAACAAAACGTACTTAAGTAAAAGTAAAATTACAGATTTTTAAAACTACTTTAAAAAGTAGAAATACACAAAAAAGCTACTCAATTACAGTAACGCGAGTAAATGTAATTCGTTACTTTCCACCTCTGACTAATAGTTAACGGTTTTTGACGAGCAGAAACATTTAAGTGTGACAAACATGCAAAAGAATAAGAAATCAGGAAGGGGGCAAATAGTTTTTCACACCACTGTATTATTGAACTTGCTATGGAAAAGAATAAAAATGCTGTTGGAAAATAATCACCCCCCTTCCCACAATCATAAAATAAAAAGTTTTCTCACGCTTTCCAAAATGATTCTCCTACAGTATCTGTTCACCTGGACTGCGCCACAGCTCTCCAGATAATGAGACAATATAATTTACAATTCCAGTCGATATGTTTATAGACCATAGAGATTTTCCATCGAGGTTCCATCATGGACATGAGTGGTGCTAATGCTTACGGCAATTCAGCTGAACCTCAGTCATTGATTGTAATGCAGCAAAATGAAAATTCATGACGTGAGATCACTTAAACAAGAATCTGAGAACAGATTCCTGGTGTCCAGAGGCACCGATTATTTCACACTGAATGACTTTGGGATGTTAATGTGAAGAAATGCTAATTTCACATGTGGAATGTACAGTAGAAGATATTGAAGCCATTTTAAATGAGCACTAGCTGTTAGCAGTTCAGAGTCATTATCCAGTTCACTAGTGCAAAGGAATTATTTTAGGTCATGTTCAATGACCTTGTCCTTGCTTCATTTGTACAGTATGGACTTTTAAAGGGCAGCTATTATGCAAAATATATTTTTTTGGCATTCAGGTGGGTCTCTTATGCAAGTATGAACAAAAAAAGCGAAAAGGGGAGAAAGAAATATTCACCAGGTTTCAACAAGTATAATTTGATTTCAACCCTAATGTGATGTCATATAAGAAGAGCCCCTACCCAGTGTGTTGCTCAGCTCTACGGTTCTTTGGAGGGGCATGGCTGAGCAGTATCTCATTTACTCAATTTGGAGGAGGAGGATTGAAAAGAAATGAGCTTAAAAATGCACTGAGTTTTTTCAGATGGGGTCTTTGGAGGAGCTTTGAGAACTGCATCAGCAATAGTTACATATGAGACCTTTAATGCATTAAGGAAGACATGATGCATCAGGTTACAGCGTATATTCTTAATATTGTGTTTGTGATTTTTAATAATTTATAATATTTAAAGTAGAAGTATCAAATTTTTTTTGCAGGGTTTAAAAGTAAATAAATAAAAAATCCCAGTTGAATTGTCCCCAATTTTAAAATGTCACACTTTTTGTTTTTTTTGCCAGAATTTTTATTGAAGTGAAAAAACAGTCCAAAGGTTTCTCTCACCCACACCTTTGCTAAGTATCACCTCAAAACAGATTTCATCCTACATCCTCCATTATTCACAAGGTGTTGAATAAATAAACCTTATCTTAATGACTTATGTATGAAATGTTTTATACCAGAAGAAATAAGAATCCATTTCAACACTGCAGTGTGAGAGCAAGGAGATATTAAATAACTGCACTTCGGTGCTCAAATGACATCATTATACTCTCCAACCTCTACATGCAGAATAAGTCATTTTAAGGTCTTTAACAGTGGACAAAGAAAGGACAATATCACAGCATATGTAAAGGAAATGAAAGAAAGTTTAAATGTCATACCAAAATATAAACAAGAAAGAAAACACCATTTATGTTTTTTGTTTTTTATAGTAAAATAATACAAGATGGAGTTACTGCTAATACACCTTCAGGGTCGGAGGTTTGAATCATGACTCGAGCTGTACTTGATGGGTTTCCTCTGTGTACTTCCACACTGATTGGTGATTCCAAATGTTAATAATGTGTGTGTCTGTGTGTGTGTGTGTGTGTGTGTGTGTGTGTGTTCACAAAATTGGCACTTAGACATAATGGTTACCACTAAGGCCTCACAATGGCAGGGTCAAGGGGTCGATTCCCATCAGGTACTGTGGTTTTCATCCACAATCCAAAGACATGCACATTAAGCTAATATGAGTTCCCAAATTGTCCGTAGTGTGTGAATGAGTGTGTGACTGTATGTGTGTATGTATGTGTGCCCTTTAATGGATGACAGGTGTACCCTGCCTCGTGTCCTAAGTCTCCTGGAATAGGCTCCAGGCCCCCTCGACCCTGAATCGGGGGTGGGGGGTGCTTAAAGTGCCCCTCTTATGCCATTTTAAAGGTTGCTAATATTGCTTAACGAGTCTCTTAAAACAGGTTTACATGTATGCAAGGTCGAACAACACAAAAATAGATGTAATTTTACTATATTTCTAAATGATTCGTAAATGACTCGTGTGAAGTAGTTCGAAGATTCAGGCTGTCTAAACCCCTCCTTTTCGTGAGCCCTCACTGCTGTGATTGGTCAGGTCCTTTATGATTGGTCTACCGCTACAGCGTGTGTCGGAAAATGAAATACCCATTACCATAACTGAATGACAGCCCTAGAGACCCATCAGTACATAGAAAAGATGGCGTCGGTTTTACCGTATCAATTCGAGCCGGAGTCTGACCATGAAACGTTTGAAGTAGCACATCGACAAGAAACTGTTTCACTAGCATGACTGGAGCAGGACGTTTCTCAGTGGTAAGTGTCATATGTCAATGTAACAGACCTAATTTGTTATATTGTGCTAATGTTAGATGCACGGGCGCTCGTGATGTGCATATGTGTGTGTCATGCATTTATCCCCTCGGGGCTTGCGGCATGCGCACTTGCATGGGACATGCGCACTTCCTGCTCTCGAGTGACGCGAGTGTTAAGTTCAGTTTTGGTGAATGGTGGAGAATAAACAGTTAAAAACAATTTCATGTGCTATTGTTTTTATTGTTTTTTATATTACAAAGTGTTTAAGCGAACCCAGAACCCGGTCACATTAACAAGAGTATGGTAAAGTTAATTGTAAGAGTTGGCGGGCAAGTTGTTCGCGACGTAGAACGTGGGCACATTTTAAAATCTTATTATTATTCTTGAAGAACTGGCCATGTGACTAAGCTATCGACATGATACATGCTAAGAACATGCATACTGATATTGTACACTGTAAATCTGCAGCACTGTCTGAGAAAATTTAATCAACTGACCAATCAGAATCCAGATTTCAAAATAACGAGTTATTCTCGATCATTTCCATGCCACTTTATATCTACTGTCTGGCTTGCTTATAAAAGGATATTAAAGTATCACAAAAAATTATTTGCTGAACAGAATCTGAATCTGAATAATAGGAATTAAAAACCTGAACATACAAGCATATGTTTGGGTCCTGTTTTAAGCCCTGCCGCACCATCGATCCATTAAAACGGCCTCTTATTGAGGTAAGGGTCCGACCTTGTCAAGATATGATCATGATATTGATTGCCATAATCTAGACTTTGAGTTGAACAACCTCACTTAATCCAACCCATATTGAATGGATAAAAAATGCAATAATGGGGGGGGGGGGGCGCAATCCAGTGTCTTCTTGTGCCGGTCCCAAGTCTGGATAAATGCAGAGGGTTGCATTAGGAAGGGCATCCGACGTAAAAACATTTGACAAATCAGTGATGCGAATCAGAAATATAATTTCCATACCGGATCAGTCGCGGCCCGGGTTAACAACGACCGCCACCGGTGCTGTTGACCTACAGGGTGCCGGTGGAAATTGGGCTACTGTTGGTCGAAAAAGGAGAGGAGGAAGGCGTGTTCGAAAGCAGAGAGTGAAAAGGAAAGGCAAGAGTTTAGGAGTGAAAGTAGGGACTCTGAATGTTGGGACCATGACAGGGAAGGCAAGAGAGCTGGTTGACATGATGCAGAGAAGGAAGGTGGATATCCTGTGTGTCCAGGAGACCAGGTGGAATGGTAGCAAAGCTAGAAGCTTAGGATCAGGGTTCAAGTTGTTTTACCATGGTGTGGATAGGAAAAGAAATGGAGTAGGAGTTATCCTGAAAGAGGAATTTGTTAGGAATGTTCAAGAGGTGCCAGGCTCGATTCCCATCTCTGTGTGCATGGAGTTTGCATGTTCTCCCCGTGCTTGGTGGATTTCCTCCGGGTACTCCGGTTTCCTCCCACAATCCAAAGACATGTACAGTAGGTTAGGTTAATTGACATTCCAAATTGCCCGTAGTGTGTGAATGAGTGTGTGTATGTGAGTATGTGTGTGTGCCCTGTGATGGATTGGCACCCTGTCCAGGGTGTACCCCGCCTTGTGCCCTAAGTTTCCTGGGATAGGCTCCAGGCCCCCGCGACCCTGTATATAAGGATAAAGTGGTACAGAAAATGAATGAATGAATGAATGTTCAAGAGGTGAAGAGAGTATCAGACAGGTTGATGAGTCTAAAGCTGGATATTGAAGGGGTGATGTTCAATGTTGTTAGTGGTTATGCCCCACAGGTAGGATGTGAGTTAGAAGAGAAGGAGACATTCTGGATTGAGTTAGATGAAGTGATGCAGAGCATCTCCAGAGGTGAGAGAGTGGTGATTGGTGCAGACTTCAATGGACATGTTCGGGAAGGGAACAGAGGGGATGAAAATGTGTTGGGCAGGTTTGGTCTTCAGGACAGGAATGTAGAAGGACAGATGGTGGTGGACTTTGCAAAGAGGATGGAAATGGCAGTAGTAAATACTTTATTCCAGATGAGGCAGGAACATAGGTTGACATATACAATAAGAGTGGAGGAAGAAGCACTCAGGTAGACTACATCTTGTGTCGACGTTGTAATCGGAAAAAGATCAGTGACTGCAAAGTGTTGGTAGTGGAGAGTGTAGCCAGACAACACAGGATGGTGGTGTGTAAAATAACCCTGGTGGTGAGGAAGGTGAAGAGGACAAAAGCACAGCAGAGGACAAAGTGGTGGAAGCTGAGAAAGGAAGAATGTTGTGTAGTCTTTAGGGAGGAGTTGAGACAGGCTATGGGTGGTCAGGAGGTGCTTTCAGTTGACTGTACGACTACAGCCAATGTGATCAGGGAGGGTACTTGGTGTATCATCAGGTAAGGGAAAAGTGGACAAGGAGACTTGGCGGTGGAACGAGGAAGTCCAGGAGTGTATACAGGGAAAGAGGCTTGTTAAGAAGAAGTGGGACTCTGAGAGGACTGAAGAGAGTAGAAAGGTGTACAGGGAGATGCAGCGCAAGGTGAAGGTAGAAGTGGCAAAGGCCAAACAAAGAGCATATGAGGACTTGTATGCTAGGCTGGGCAGTAAGGAGGGAGAGGTGGATCTGTACAGGTTGGCAAGGCAGAGAGATAGAGATGGGAAGGATGTGCAGCAGGTTAAAGTGATTAAAGATAGAGATGGAAATGTACTGACAGATGCCAGGAGGGTAATGGGAAGATGGAAGGAGTACTTTGAGGAGTTGATGAATGAGGAAAATTAAAGTGAACAAAGAGTAGAAGAGGTGACTGTTGTGGACCAGGAAGTAGCAATTATTAGTAAAAGTGAGATGAAAAGGGCGTTGAAGAGGATGAAGAGTGGAAAGGCTGTTGGTCCTGATGACATACCTGTGGAAGTATGGAAGTGCTTAGGAGAGGTGGCAGTAGAGTTTCTGACTAGTTTGTTTAACAAGATCTTCGAGAGTGAAAGGATTCCAGAAGAATGGAGGTGTATTGGTCAGATTTTTAAGAACAAGGGAGATGTGCAGAGCTGTGGCAATTACAGAGGCATAAAGCCAATGAGCCATACAATGAAGCTGTGGGAAAGAGTAGTGGAGGCTATGTTAAGGGCAGAGGTGAGAATTTGTGAGCAGCAATATGGTTTTATGCCTAGAAAGAGTACATCAGATGCAGTATTTGCTTTGCGGATGCTGGAGGAGAAGTACAGAGAAGGTAATAAAGAGTTGCATTGTGTCTTTGTAGATTTAGAGACGACGTACGACAGGGTGCCAAGAGAGGAGCTGTGGTGCTGTATGAGGAAGTCTGGAGTGGCAGAGAAGTATGTTAGAGTGGTGCAGGACATGTATGAGAGTTGTAAGACACTGGTGAGATGTGCTGTAGGTGTGACAGAAGAGTTCAAGGTGGAGGTGGGTCTGCATCAAGGATCGGCTCTAAGCCCCTTTTTGGTTGTTCTGGTGATGGAAAGGATGACAGATGAGGATAGACAGGAGTCTCCAGGGACTGATGTTTGCAGATGACGTTGTGCTTTGTAGCGAGAGCAGGGTACAGGTGGAAGAAAATTTGGAGAGGTGGAGGTACGCTCTGGAAAGCAAAGGAATGAAGGTAAGTCGCAGCAAGAAGGCTACATGTGTGTGAATGAGAGGAACCCAAGAGGAATGGTGATACAGGGAGCAGAGGTAAAGAAGGTGCAGGACTTTAAGTACTTGGGGTCAACGGTCCAGAGCAATGGAGAGTGTTCAAAGGAGGTGAAGAGACGAGTACAGGCAGTTTGGAATGGGTGGAGAAAAGTTTCAGGTCTGTTGTGTGATAAAAGAGTATCATCTCGAGAATGAAAAGAAAGGTGTACAGGACAGTGGTGAGACCAGCGATGCTCTACGGCTTAGACACAGTGGCACTGAAGAAAAGACAGGATGCAGAGTTGGAGGTAGCAGAGCTGAAGATGTTGAGGTTCTCCTTGGGAGTGACAAGGATGGATAGGATCAAGAATGAGTTCATCATAGCGACAACCCATGTGAGATGTTTTGGAGATAAAGTCAGAGAGGCCAGATTGAGGTGGTTTGGACATGTTCAGAGGAGAGATTGTGAATATATCGGTAGAAGGATGCTGAGGTTGGAACTGCCAGATTTATGGATGCAGTGAGAAAGTACATGAAGTTAGTTGGTGTGAGAGAAGAGGATGCAGAGGATAGGGTTAGATGGAGGCAGATGATTCACTGTGGCGACCCCTGAAAGGGAACAGCCGAAAGACAAAGAAGAAGATTTATAAAGGAAATTTCCCAAAGGAGTTTAAGCACCTTGCTTTATTTGATCAAGTTATATGGAAGAACTAGATTTGCTCATCTGGGATTATACACCGACAGCAGATAGTGTATCAGAAAGCAAAAAATTGGAAACAAATAGATACATAAAAAAGGTTTCCAGGATTTGTCTCAGCCTCTGAAATAACATGTCTTCTTTTACTGAAAATGCTCTGAAGGGATTAAAGATCTTAAAGCCTGCAGGGGTTTTCTGTATGACACTGAAGCAAATACTGTAAACACACACACACACACACACATATATATTTCTTTTTTTCTTTTTTCTTTCATGCTTTTTTTTCTTTTTTTCACGCAAAATTTTTTTGACTAGTCCAGTCCCTGTACTTGAACAGTTTCAGAGGATTGTTTTTTTTGTTTGTTAAAACCTTTAAAACTCAAGTGGCACAGATATGTGCCAGCAACTCACCATTGGTCAATGAAAAAATCAATATGTGCTTATATAAAAACCTTTCTCGTATGTTTTAACACGGAGGCTTCAGGCAATCTGTGTATTTGGGTTTTCAGACATGTCAGGTAGAACAAAAAAAATATTGTTACTTTTATAACTTGAATATTTACCACTACTAGAATAAGGGAATGAAAATGCAAAAGATGTAGAACTAAAAAAATTTGTAAATAATTTTTTAAACCAAAAAAACACCATGGAAACTCCTGACTGTGTGTATACAATATGTGCTATTTCTTTGCCTTTGTGACCCAGTTTCAAATTTTGTTGTTCAGATGCGTTTGGGGAAGTTGTTTAGAATTTACGTAATTTCAGTTCATAATATTGCCTATTTTGTGCTGAAAAAAATATGTTACTCTATACAGCCCTGTATATTACGGTGGCCGTGAAGAGCAAAACAAATGAACAAAACTGAAAACAAAATAACAAAACCCAAAACAAAATAACAAATTCAAAACCAAATTAACAAAACGGAAAACAAAATAACTAATATCTGACTGGCCGAGAAGTGCAATACAAATTAACACTAAATAAACTGATTATTAGAAATAAATCCGAAAACAAAATAACAATTTGATTTTAATTAATTGATTTTTTATTTGTTAATTTGTTTTCTGTTTTGCTAATTTGTATTGCACTTCTCGGCCAGTCGGATGCAAACCGGAAAAGGTAGGTATACTTTGCAATGCTTACCGCTGATTGGACGAGACATCTGTCACTCAAGATATACAGGGAGTACTGTAGTAGGGGTAAAATCGTGTTTGTATGAATGTGCAAACATTATTGTGGTCTCAAATATGGCGTTCTTACGGTGGCCCTGAAGTCAGTTTTATTAATTTGTTTTGCATTTCACAGCCATCATAGTTTAAAGTGAAGCAGAACACACAAGAAACAAAGATAGAGGAACAAGTTCCTACTTCCAGTATATATTGAGTGACAGATGTTCCGTCCAATCAGCGGTAAGAATTGAATTCGCAAACTATACCTACCTTTTCCGGTTTGTATCGGACTGGCCAAGGAGTGCAATACAAATTAACAAAGCGGAAAACAAATTAACAAATTCAAAATACAAATGAACAAATCCGAAAACAAAATAACAAAAACAAAAACAAAACAACACCAAAAAAAATAGTTTTGGGTTTTGTTATTTTGTTTTCGGATTTGTTAATTTGTTTTGTACTTCACGGCCACCGTAGTATATGCTTATAAAAAACAAACAAACTAAAAAAATGGCTAAAATGCTCTGAGGTTTAAGGCCTACACCACAGAACATAAAAAGCATCTAACGTACAGTATGGGTTGAAACGGTGAGAAACTGATGGTGATGAAAGGTTGGAAGAGACGAGAGGGGAAATGAGGTTGCTGATGAGGTTGTTACATAACCAACCGATCTTTAAACTGTATCTTTGGGCACTTTGCAGCCTGTCACAGTAAAACATTTAATCCCTTTTTATTATTTAATCTACGTCATTAAATTTAATATGAAGAATGAGTGGGAGTCAAGACTTTTGCACAATACGGCATGTACTCTGACAGAGTATGGAAGGAAATACTATGTTTCCTGTGTTCCAAGTTAGAAATCTAGGACACGGAAAATTAAAAGAACATCGCTCCTGACTTTAAACCATCGGGTATTATTTTTCCTACTGTACATACAGTACTATGTGTGTGTATATAGTCAAGGTGTGACCGAAAACAAATATAAAAATACATTTACAGTATTTTGAATAAACAGATAATACAGTCTAGAGATACAAATACAGATAAGAGATGCCCAATTTTTTTTTTTTTTTTTTTCATTATAATTTCTGGCACAAGCAGTGAGAAATGAATCTCAGGGGATAAATAAAGAGCATGTTAATTAACATTTATTTCGCATTCATTTATTCATTGAGTTCAGAAAAGTAGCTGGAGAGTGGTATAATTGTGTGTGTGTGTGTGTGTGTGTGTGTTGATACTGACTATATCTTATCTGATGTCCTGCTCCTTCTGTATGTGTTTCATTCTGGTTGTGTTTATGCAGCATTTAATTGACGTAGGTTTGCTTAGCCTTTAGGCTCACTCCCATCACAGAAACCAGTCCCTATTGTATGTGTGTTAGTGAGAGACAAAAACAACAAGACGGAGAGATGGAGAGACAAACAGATCTTCTATATAATAAACACAGTTGCATTCAAATGAAATAATTTCTTTTTTATAATAATAATAAGAAGAAGAAGAAAGAAAGAAAAACATACACAGGGTGCATAATAATAATTATACTAATATTTTCTCTTTCTCTTTTGGTCTCTTTCTAGTGAAAATCTAATGGAGCTTACTGTAGGTAAAAGCTTTAGTCTGATTTGTTTCCATTTCAAATGTTTCAAAGAGAGAGAAGTAGAGAGAAAGCAAGAGAGAGATCCAAAAGAATGAAGTTAGTAAACCAGAAATTCAATTACAAAGAAGAGAAATGAAAAGCAGGGTGAGTGACATACTATACCATTAAAAAAATGACGAACAATGACATGAATGTGAGAAATATGGAGAGAAAAAAAAAAGAAAGAGGAAAGAAGGCCAAAAATAAAGATAACAGAATGGAATGGTGGGGGAAAAGTGGAGGTAGGAAAATGAGGGAATGACAGAAAGCGAAGCAGAAGGATAGAGTGCAATTAAAAGTTGAAACTGTGATATAATGAGAGAGAGAGAGAGAAAGAGAGAGAGGGAGAGAGAGGGGTAGGCTTTGTGTGATATGTGATCAGGTGGCCTTCAATCTCATCTTCAATCAGAAGGACCCTGTGGAACGGGAAATGGAGTTTGGATTTGTGAAATGTATCTTAAATTATGATAAAGTGGTGGATTCTAGGAATTTTAATTCATAGTCAAACCTGGTGCTGACATGACATAGGGGGTCTGAAGGTGGTGTAGATTTCCTGCCTTTCGGGATCCTTTTATCTGTGTTTCTTGAATAATGAGAATATCATCATCATCATTATCATCATAGTCCTACAGTATGCACCTAGTTAACCTTGTAACACTCTGAAGCAAATCACATTATTCAGACATGCTGCTGTATATTATTTTGCCATACACCTTTGTTTTTTTTGCATTAGATAAGACTTATGTATCTCATTCAGAGATGGTAACCACATAACCATTCCCATTTTAGTTTAAATTTAATAAGCCGCTAACTGCATTCTGCTCCGCCAATAACGGCCTCCAGTTCCGCTTCGCTCACCGTGGAAATGAAAAGGAGCATAGGTTATTACCTACAGTATGTGGAGCTGCGGTGTGTTAAAGATAGCAATAACTACTAATCACATAGCACAAAAAATGTGCAGTAATAGAAAAAAGTTAAACACCAAGTTAAATCATCCTTTGCTGGACAGCATCTCTGTACGAACCCAGATAATAATCTCCACTTTCTGAACTCCCATCATTGCTCATGGCCAGTTGCTAAGAGTTATGGCCATGGAAAGTGTGATGAACATGATCATTCTGCAGGAGGGAGTGCTAATATGTGAAAACTGTGTCTGGGTCATTAGTCAGAAAGAAGCTCAACAGTGTGCAGGACAGTGTGCAGAGAGTTTGCTGGGAACCATTCCAGTTTTTCGTCCTCTGTCCCTGCCAAGTTCCCTGTTAGAGGATGCGCTGGCGTTACCATTGCAAAGGCAGTTCCATTTCTTTATTTCCAGACAGCAAAGGTAAGATTCCAGGACATCAGAGACCTATTGGAGATGTATTAATAACTGACTAAAGGCTATTTTAAAGACTACTGTACAGTATATATAGGGCCACTGGTGGCTCAGTGGTAGGTGTTTTGCCTGCCATGCTGAAGGCCCGGGTTCGATTCCCAGCCAGTGCCCAAACCCCAGCCACTGGATGCAGTGCCGGTCCCAAGCCCGGATAAAATGGGAGGGTTGCGTCAGGAAGGGCATCCGGCGTAAAACCTGTGCCAAGTTGAAGTGCGGACTGGGTATTCCGCTGTGGCGACCCCTTGCCGGGAGCAGCCGAAAGACCAACAAAAATATATATTATTTAAAAGACTTTGGACTAGCAAAAAAATGGCCAGCAACCTTATCTAGACTGGTCAGCTATAACATAAATATCATATACTGTAGCATTAACATGTGTCAAGAGGTGACATGTCCACTGATATTTTATGCCTATGGAGAGCAAAGACCATTCCCTCTGGTCTGAAAAGCTAATGCAGCACTGAAAAAAGTCACAAAAAAACTGACAGAAAGACACAATGCTGCCCACCATAGAAAGACACCCAAACACCACTTGCCCATTTTCCAAACATCTCAGACCCCAATCCAATCAAGCACCCATGGGATCCACTGGACACACAAGTGCCACCCTGCAAACTAAACACAAATGAGACACTGTCAATGTCCTGGCACCAGACACCACAGCACTCCCTCAGGTGTCTTGTGGAGTCATGCCCTGAGTGGCCAGAGCTGCTCCAGTTGCACAAGAAGACCTTACAAAATACTGGGAATAATGATTCTTGTTGTAATGTTATGGCTGATCAGTGATAATAAACACAAATCATGGCACTGATTGTTCAGATGGTATTGATGGATTTTCAAACTGAAAGTTGTGCAGTTACAAATCACAAGTAACTTAATATTTATTTCATATTTATAAGTAATACCATTCCTTGAATTCCACATGATGCTTGAGACACCATTGAGGTTCCCTGGTGGTGCAATCAAACCGAAGATGTTCTACTTGACTCAGATTCAGTAACGAGAAAGGCCACTGAAGAACTCATTGCCATGTTCATGAGACCAGTTTGAGATGACTTTTTCTTTGCTTTGTGTCATGGTGCATTATAATGTTGCAAGAAGCCACTGTACATGATAAATTGTAGCCATGAATGGATGTCCATGCTCAGCAACAGCATTCTATACAGTAAGTTGTGGCCATGATTCAAGGCATGATTGATTATTTTAACGTCCTCAAACTGTGCCAAGAGAACATTCCCGACACCATTACACCACCTCCACTAGCTTGAATTGTTGACAATGTTGTTGTCATGTTGTTGGCGTTGAATTCTGATGCAGTGCAGCAGAAATTATGATTCATTAGATGAAGTAACTTTTCTACAATCTTTTATTGTTCAGTTTGGGTGAACCCATGCCCACTGCAGCCATAGCTTTCTCTTCTTGGCCGACAGAAGTGTAACCCGGTGTAGTTGTTGTAGCATGTTCAACATGATATGTACAATATATTGAGACGGGTTATCTGAGTTACTATAACATTTCTTTTATGTTGAACCAGTGAGGCTATTCTCAAGACATTTCAGTCCACAGAACTTCTGCTTATATAATGTTTTTTTGTTGTTGTTGATTGGACCATTCTGAGCAAACTGTTTGTTTGGTTGAAATTCCCAGGATATCAGATGGTATAGAAATACTTAAACTTACGTACGATCCTGCCAAAATCACTGAGACGACACTTTTCCCCCACTCTGGTTGATGAACATTACCTAAAACTGCTGGCCCATATCTGCTGGATGTTATATATTGAAGGACTAGGAGTACAGATGTTCTATGAGTGTAAATTATTCATTTCCTTTGCCAGTGGGCTACTACTATGAACCCTGTTGTAGACACTTGCACAATTGGAAAGGAAAGGGGAGGAACGTATGTGGGCTGAGAAGTGTATTTCCTGTTGACACACTATAAGACCACAATTTTCTTGACTGATTGCTTTTCATTGTTTTCTCTTCCTATTTTGTTCCAGTAGCTGTTATACTGTCCAGGCTTGGTTGTTTTTACCCAACATTGATTTTCATCAAGAACACCCAATTGTGTACTCACATCTACAGTAGTTTGTTCTGTATTTTATGTATGATGCTCACATAAATGTATTGTGTACATCTGTAGTGAATGCTTTACCCTGGCTTTCACCCCCCCCCCCCACCCCCCATTTTTACATTTTCCTTGTGGTACCTACAGTAAGAGTCCCAGGTGTGGACTCTAGTATTTGGACCAACGAAGAGAACAATCCTTATCTCATCAACCCACTATAATGACGTAAGCTCAAAAAGATGGCTCCAAAGCATGAATTTTTATGTGACCAATTGATTAAAGAGGTTCTCATTGTTCTCCTCCCAATACTTGCCCAAGAAACTGGTCACTCTTCAAGAAATTGTAGAATTTGTGACTTTATTGTCAGAGATAGATGAATATTTATACAGTAACTAGTGTGTCAATTTATTGGCTGTGCATCAGCATTGCTCTATATTCACCTTCCTGTCTGTCACATATTATTGGTTAGTTGAGGTTAGCCTTCCCAGCTGCAGTTTTGAGAAAGATCCAATAGGTGGTGCTGTAGTACCTGCCCTAACTACATGCATACAGTATGTTGGACAATGTCCGCAGTGTGGGAGTATTCCAGTGTGTTTCAGCTATCAATCTTTTTTTTTTGGTTTTTTGGTAATTGTAAAAGCAAACATCAGTACTGGCTAAGAATTTGACAGTCAGAGCTTTTCTAATACAGCATACTTGTGCTGTATATGCACCATAAACAATCAGTGTACCGGCAACATCACAAACTGTTCTTTATTTCTTTAGAACTAGAGTTAGCCAAAAGTCATTTGTGTTTTTTTTTTTCATGTATGTGTTTTTGTTTTGTTTTTTAGTTATTGGCTACAAGCGTTTTTACTTCTATTAATTAATTATTGCTGTTGGAACTGAACCACATGAAAATTCTGTTAATGAGATTTATGTAAGATCACATTTTCTGTGTGTGTTTGTAGTTCTGTGAACTTGATGAATTATTAATGCTGTTAAAGTCCAGAGGTGTCAAGTAACGAAGTACAAATACTTCGTTACCTTACTTAAGTAGAAAGTTTGGGTATCTATACTTTACTGGAGTAATTATTATTCAGCCGACTTTTTACTTCTACTCCTTACATTTTAAAAATAGCCTCGTTTCTCTATTTTTATGATCAGAACGCGCCCCCCACCCCCCTGGTCGCATGATAAGAACGCGCAACCAAACACCACCCTCCGCAACCTCCCCCCGTCGCATGATCAGAATGTGCACCTAAACACCGCCCCCCCTTCCAACACCCCCCCCCCGTCACATGATCAGAACGCGCACAACCCCCCCACCCCCCGGCCCCTTGATATGATCAGAATGCGAGACCTTAATGATTTTTCCCCCCCTCACTGAACTTTTACTTTTATACTTTAAGTAGTTTTGAAACCAGTACTTTTACACTTTTACTTAAGTTAAAAGCTTGGGTTGATACTTCAACTTCTAAAGAAGTCTTTTTAAACCCTAGTATCTATACTTCTGCTCAAGTAATGAATGTGAATACTTTTGACACCACTGTTAAAGTCATTAATCAAGGTTCATTGTCCCACTGTAAATTATCTCGGCTATATGTGTAGAATTGAAATTGTTCGTCTCAGGGGGAAAAGCGGAATTGCATTCTCAACCATTTTCTATATGTGTCCATGTGAAAGAGGACATGGTGGTTGAAAACATGAAATACAGCTCTAACCGCCAGGGGTGTATAATTACTGTGTAATTATTCTAATGTATTATCTTTTCCATGAAGAGGAGGGAGCTCAGCGACCTGAAATGTTTTTATCGCTTTGTAAGGACCAAAAAATATACAGTATATATAATAATATTAATAACAACATGACATGACCCTTTGATTTTTTTTTCCACCTCCTGATTAATTTTTAAAAAGCAGATGTAGGTATGTAGGGATTTTTTGGACTGTATTAATGAACACTGAGATATCAGTGTCTTATTTCTTTTCCTCAGGAGCACAGTTTAAGAGTGACAGTCGTTCAGGTGATTCTTTATGATTATTAAAGGTGAGAGAGACAATAAAAATTGGAGACATTTTGGAAGAGAATAAGTGGAAATCATGGCCTAATAAAATAAAATAAAATGTTTGAGTAAAAGGCTGAAGGGGGCGAGAGAGAGAGAGAGAGAGAGAGAGAGAGAGAGAGAGAGAGATTATCTTTACTTTATTGGTCATTATATCAACAATCTTGTCTTTACTGGCCTTATTGGAGCAAAAGGATGAACAAGTCCAAGCATACAGAGATCATGAATATTAAATTTGAATAAAGAAAAAAGGTGCTTATTTACGCACATGTAAGAGAGAGAGAGATAAACACCCCAACATACACACATCACTCTCACACTTTTTACTCCTAACTATTTGCAGTAAACCAACAAAAGGTCTACTTCTTATATTACGTATTCCTAAATCCTGTCACTCTGTTTTATTAAACTCAACACGCACCTGTCTGATTTCTGCCAGACCCATTAGATACAATCTCATGACGCACGAAACAGAACTAGCATATTATGATAAATGGCCTGACAACATGCAAACACACACACACACACACACACACACACACACACACACACACACACACACACACACACACACACACACACATTCATTATTCATTTCAGACTGCTTTCTTCATTTTCCCTCCAATCTCACTAAAATGCCATCCTGCATTATTTACTTAGAGAGCAGACAGACAGATTGATTTATTAATCAGAGTTGCATCCCATTATTTCATTTCCATAATTACCTTTGTTCTCTGTGTGTGTGTGTGTGTGTGTGTGTGTGTGTGTGTGTGTGTGTGTGTGTGTGTGTCTTGCGCACATGTGTTTTAGAGTTTGCACAGGTCTTAAAAGCTGGCAAGTAATTATACACTATAAACAATATTGCCACTACAGTAATACAAATTCCAAATGTAGACTGAATTTATTTCTAGACTTCACAACTCTTACTGGAAATTCAGTATCAGATAATGCTATTACATAGATCAGTATCATTATTATAAATGGATGTTTAGGATCCATACTTAACACCTTATATAGTCATTGTATCATATACACAGGGAAATTAAGAATAGGTAGCATTTAAATATTCAAAGTGATGAAACCTAAATAAGTGGCAAAGGTTTAATACCGTGGCTTATTCTTTTAGGATTGTGAAAATCATGTTCTTCATGATGAAAAAATTTTCTTTAGTTTTTCAAAGCAAAATTATTTCCTCACTATCACTGGTAAAACTATGTACAAAAAAAATTACTATTATTTCTCTTGTTTAATTGTGGGGGTAATAAGCACAGCTTGATATTTGAATCCTGTGAATATTCTTTTCACCTTTTGGATTAAAATTTTTATGAAGAATCATAAAAAGAAAAAAAGTTAATTGAAGATAATAATAAAAATAAATGTATGCCTTTTAACAATGAAAGTCAGATTTAATAACATTTCACCACTACAGATTTACTTTAAAATTTCAGACATTCATAGTAAAAAAAATAAAAATAATAATAAATTTCATCAATAAACTTCAAAGTCATAAAAAATTCTATAATAACTCTAGATTTATAGCAACAATTCATAAAAATAACTCAGATTTGTACCAAAATTATATAGCATAACCATTTTATTATGCAATCAAAATCAAAATAAAAACTCTCCACTGAAACTTTAGCAACATAGATTTAAACTCAGACAGAAAGGTTAACATAATAACAGATCGATAGTAAGAATGTCACAACTATCCATTATTTTAGCCAGCACATTCTTACAATGTGTACACACAGTATTACACAGTAAATGTTAAAATATAAGACAAATGTTAAGTACAGTAACATGTACAAAATATAGATAAAGATATAAAGATTTATATCATATACAGTGGTGTGAAAAACTATTTGCCCCCCTCCTGATTTCTTATTCTTTTGCATGTTTGTCACACAAAATGTTTCTGATCATCAAACACATTTAACTATTAGTCAAAGATAACACAAGTAAACACAAAATGCAGTTTTTAAATGAGGGCTTTTATTATTTAGGGAGAAAAAAAATCCAAACCTACATGGCCCTGTGTGAAAAAGTAATTGCCCCCTGAACCTAATAACTGGTTGGGCCACCCTTAGCAGCAATAACTGCAATCAAGCGTTTGCGATAACTTGCAACGTGTCTTTTACAGCGCTCTGGAGGAATTTTGTCCCACTCATCTTTGCAGAATTGTTGTAATTCAGCTTTATTTGAGGGTTTTCTAGCATGAACCACCTTTTTAAGGTCATGCCACAACATCTCAATAGGATTCAGGTCAGGACTTTGACTCGGCCAATCCAAAGTCTTCATTTTGTTTTTCTTCAGCCATTCAGAGGTGGATTTGCTTGTGTGTTTTGGGTCATTGTCCTGCTGCAGCACCAAAGATCGCTTCAGCTTGAGTTGACGAACAGATGGCCGGACATTCTCCTTCAGGATTTTTTGGTAGACAGTAGAATTCATGGTTCCATCTTTCACAGCAAGCCTTCCAGGTCCTGAAGCAGCAAAACAACCCCAGACCATCACACTACCACCACCATATTTTACTGTTGGTATGATGTTCTTTTTCTGAAATGCTGTGTTACTTTTACGCCAGATGTAACGGGACACGCACCTTCCAAAAAGTTCAACTTTTGTCTCGTCGGTCCACAAGGTATTTTCCCAAAAGTCTTGGCAATCATTGAGATGTTTTTTAGCAAAATTGAGACGAGCCTTAATGTTCTTTTTGCTTAAAAGTGGTTTGCGCCTTGGAAATCTACCATGCAGGCCGTTTTTGCCCAGTCTCTTTCTTATGGTGGAGTTGTGAACACTGACCTTAATTGAGGCAAGTGAGGCCTGCAGTTCTTTAGATGTTGTCCTGGGGTCTTTTGTGGCCTCTCGGATGAGTCGTCTCTGCGCTCTTGGGGTAATTTTGGTCGGCCGGCCACTCCTGGGAAGGTTCACCACTGTTCCATGTTTTTGCCATTTGTGGATAATGGCTCTCACTGTGGTTCACTGGAGTCCCAAAGCTTTAGAAATGGCTTTATAACCTTTACCAGACTGATAGATCTCAATTACTTTTGTTCTCATTTGTTCCTGAATTTCTTTGGATCTTGGCATGATGTCTAGCTTTTGAGGTGCTTTTGGTCTACTTCTCTGTGTCAGGTAGCTCCTATTTAAGTGATTTCTTGATTGAAACAGGTGTGGCAGTAATCAGGCCTGGGGGTGACTACAGAAATTGAACTCAGGTGTGATAAACCACAGTTCAGTTATTTTTTAACAAGGGGGGGGCAATCACTTTTTCACACAGGGCCATGTAGATTTTTTTCTCCCTTAATAATGTAAACCTTCATTTAAAAACTGCATTTTGTGTTCAATTATGTTATCTTTGACTTATAGTTAACGGTTTTTGATGAGCAGAAACATTTAAGTGTGACAAACATGCAAAAGAATAAGAAATCAGGAAGGGGGCAAATAGTTTTTCACACCACTGTAAGTCTACTGCAGACAATTATTGAAAATACACATGTGCACACACACACACACACACACACACACACACACACACACACACACACACACACACACACACAAACGCCAAGTAGGTCTATAGTGAAACTGGGAATGACAACTCAGTCCACTTTTATACACCTGCTTTATTTGCTTCAAGTCACTACCCAATCCATATTAATACAATTTTTATGTTTGCCTTCCAAGCTATGACAGTGTAATTATGTTTGGACATGAAACAATTTAAAGATTGTTTTTTTAAACAGTAGTCACATAAAGAATGTTGATTTTAATACATTATAAAGCAATTTTAATAAATACTGTAAAACCATTAACATTAAAACCACCAAGTTTTTAGGTTCCCCAAGGCAGTTCTGGCCCCCCATAGCTCCACAGGGCCTCGGGGGTGTGTGCTGTGGTGTCTGGTGTCACAATGTTGGCAGCAGATTCTTTGCGTGATTTGGGTTGTGGGGTGGATTGGCACATCACCAACTGCTCGATCGGTCTGAGATCTGGGGAGCTTTGAGACTGGGTTGGTGAATTGGGGCTCTATGCGTGCTATGCCCCAAACACAGCAGGATGTATTCTGTCATTTTTCTATTGTAGCCTGTGGCTATATGAGCTACATTGGCTCTTCTGTGGGTTCAGAATATATCATTTTTGTTGATAGTGATGCCTGTTAGACTACAAGAAAGAATTTGGAGGACACAGTGCAGGTACAGTAGAGGTAATAGAGATATTCATATAGAGAATTTCATTTCAGACCATAGTCTCATAATTTTAAGAAAGTCAATGAAGTCCTTATTGTTTAGCATGTGATCAGTAAAAATGCTCTGAGAGCTTCGTTAAGATCTGTAGATGTAGCAGATATTTTAAAGCAGCACAACTCACACAGAAACTTCTTGAACTCCTGTCTGCTCAGGGGAGTATTGCAGAATGTAGAATTAACATACCCTTAACAACTGAAAAAGTGTGGCTTGGTCTAGTTTAATCAGAGAATCCTAGATTAATCCATTGCCTTTGTCAAGCCTGGAGTAGATAGTAGATAGGAGTAGGTAGGATGTGTGTGTACTGTAGATTACATTCTTACTGTAACTAGACCACAGGCTAAAACACAGAATTACTGATGCAAAAATGGATAAGACTCATACTTGTGCCATACTTTTCACCAACTGCATAAAAGCTTTTTTACGGAAAAACCTGATGCTATAATTAAACCAAGAGAAAAAGGCTGGAAGACAATAAGTTGACAGACTGAGTCCAAAAATGTGCAAGTTCAAACCAGTGCTTTACAGAACACATTATAATTACAATTCAAGGAGTTACTTGTCATCTTATCTATCTCTCTTTATCTACAGTATACAGTACACACACACACACACACACACACTACATATATATCCATCATAAAGAACTAACAGGTATCGTCACAAAATACCTTGCACTCAATCATTAAGTATAAGAACATGTCTCAGTGCGTTACTGTAAATGACTTCATTGTTGATAACAATGTGCAAATGAGGTGAACGAATAAGAAG
This sequence comes from Channallabes apus, assembly GCA_030522415.1. Taxonomy (NCBI): domain Eukaryota; kingdom Metazoa; phylum Chordata; class Actinopteri; order Siluriformes; family Clariidae; genus Channallabes; species Channallabes apus. The sequence continues at coordinate 5,681,593 of CM060124.1, forward strand.
ACTACTGACATTTTATTCCCTGTACAGATTTCAGCAGTTTACAGGCTGATATATTTGGCATTAGCAACCCAAAGCTTCACTCTAGCAAAAGAGCTGGCCTTGGACTTGAATAAACCCAGGCCAGTGATGGAAGGGATCCAGAGAGGAACAGCTACTGTCTTTGGCCTAGCGAGAGAAACTGCCCACTTCATCCATGATCCATTTTGCAGTACTATTGCACATGGAACACAATCAAATATTTATAGTTTTTTTTTAGTGGAATGTCTGATTTTGGCTTACCTTGCAGTGCCTGGTAACACACTTATGCTTCTGGAGAAATCATATGATGATTCGGTGAGGACTATTAAAATCATAGACTTGGCATGTCCTGTCAGAACTCTCAATATAAGTTCTATTGAATATGACACAGGAAGGAGATATCTGCAGGAGTGGAGTGCACTTCTGCAGATGATGAGTAGATTGTGTCACAGGATTGAACTATTTAGCATTTTTACGGAGATGGTCTTCCTATTTAGTTATTCCTTAGATATTGTAGCTCCAGTTAAAAGAAAAATTATTAGAGATAAGAAACTCGCTCCCTGGTGTAACGATCACACGCGCACTTTAAAACAAACCGCTCGGAAATTAGAATGTAAATGGCGTCAAACTAAATTGTGAGTATTTCAAATAGCATGGAAAGAGAGCATCCTGAACTATAGGAAAGCTCTTAGTGTAGCTAGATCAACGTATCTCTCCACTCTTATAGAAAATGACAAAATCCTAGATTTTTATTTAATACCATAGCCAAATTAACTAGAAATAAGACCATGCAGAAAAATCCATGCTTTTATCACTTCTAGGTTGGACTATTGTAATGCCTTACTGTCTGGTTGTTCTGTTAGGTGCATAAACAAGCTTCAGCTAGTCCAGAATGCAGCAGCGAGAGTCCTCACTAGAACCAGAAGATATGAGCACATCACCCCTATCCTATCTTCACTGCATTGGCTCCCTGTGAAATTTCGCATTGATTTTAAAATACTACTCTTGACATAAAGCATTAAATGGTCTCGCGCCGCAGTATCTGAGCGAACTGCTAGTGTTTTACGATCCGCCACGCCTACTTCAATCAAAGTATGCAGGCTGCTTGTCAGTACCGCGTATTTTGAAAACTACAACTGGGGGCAGAGCTTTTTCTAGGCTAAAATCCTATTTATTTAATCAAGCATTTTTATAAATAGATTTGCCATGAGGTAAAGGAGCAGATCTGGGGGACTCATGGACGTAGAGTATTATGGTGAACTGGTATGTTTAGATGCTGTCTTCCTCAGTCTCATTTGATCACTCAGGTTTGTTGACGGTGAGGTGATTGTTTGTGAGGTGATTGTTTGCTTTACATCTCAGGGAGCCCTCATGTTTGTGTTTCCTTCTGGCTCTCCCTTTTAGTTATGATGTCATAGTTAGTCCTGCCGGAGTCTCTGCTTGCACTCTACAGTAAATATACATTCACATTAGACATTGTGACTGTGACCGTACCTAAATGTTATCTCTCCTCTTCTGCTCTCCCCTCTCCTGTTCTCTCTCCCCCTCTCTTTCTTTCCTCTCTCTGTCGAGCTACACATGTCGTTTCTGAGCTGCCAGTGATCCAGACTCCCTCTGCCCTTCGGACCTGTCTGACCCATCCTGGTGCCCCGCTTCTGGTTGGAGATCTCGTCGCATTGATGCCCCATGTGTCTCTTTGGGATGCGTCTGGTGTCTGGGGATGGTTTCACTCTACCATGAAGATGGTTTTGGCCTTGTCTGGTGTTGACAGCTGTTTTTCTGAGGACTTGACTTGGCTGCAGTTGCTTGCAGAGCTAAGTGTCTCCCATTCCACTTGATAAGGGAGCAGCCAAGCATCTTTCTGTTATGATTTTTACCCATTCACCTCCAGTTTTTCAGTTCTGTGAGATTCCTGGGCCATCTTGCACACACTGTTTTTTTTTTTTAGGTCTATCCACAGATTTTGAATGATATTTAGGTCAGGAAACTGTAAGGGCTATGGCAAGACTTTTAATTTGCTTTAGCTTGAGGTAGTCCATCATGGATTTAAGTTGTGTTTACGATCATTATTTGTAGAAGCCATTTGCTTTTCAACTTCCCTTTACCCGTGTACTGTTCCCTGTGCCATTGCCATGTTTAACAGTTGGACTGGATTTTCTTTTCATTAAATTCTGTGCCCTTTGTTCTTCAAACATATCTCATGTGCATTCTATTTTAACCTCATCAGTCCACATGACGTTTTTCCAAAATGCATCAGGTTTGAGTAAATGTTCTTTAGCAAAATTTTGATGTTGAATTTTGATGTTTAATTTTGTGGTGAGGACACATGAGAGGTTTTCTTCTTACTCTTCCATGAAGGCCATATTTGTGCAGGTGTCACAACACTGTGAACTGTCCACCACAACTGGAGAGTCTGACAAATTTTCCTGGAGGTCTTTAGCAGTCAAATGAGGCATTTCTGACAATCTCACAACCCGTACTCTCTGATATTTTTCTTGCACTTCCATACCTTATCTTAAAATCCACTGTTCCTGTTAACTGCCAATTACATTCCAAACTGAGGAATTCCGTACCTAAAAGCACTTTGCTATCTTCTGAGAATCATCTCCTGCTTTGTAAACATCAATGATTTTTTATTTTAAGACTGCTAGGCAACTTCTTAGAGGAACCCATAGATGCTGATTGTTGAGTCTAGTTATTTAGAAGCTTTGAAATTTGTATCACCTGGTTTAAATACTTAAATAAACGTGACCAACATAAACCATATGACGATTAATGCAACACAACATAACTCAACTGAAACAGGCTATTTATAATGATCTTAATTACCTTCCTCGGTTCAGGTGAACTTCTACGTCACCTGACAGAGGTGCATTCTGGGAACTGAAGTTAAACTAAAACAGAACAAAAGACAAACTACAAACACAAATAGTCTTTGATGTTTATAAATGTTCTAATGTATTTCACCTCGTTTTGGATAGCTTTAGATTATGGTTGGTAATATATATATTTTAATAACAAAACCCACAACAGAAACATAATTAAAGCAACAAAAGCTAGACGCTTGACTGTGCTTCAGTCAGGCTATTTAACCTAAACATAATTATCTTTCCTTGGGTCAGGTGAGTGCCTACGTCACCTGACCGAGGTGTAACCTGGGAACTGAAGTTTTAAACTATAACAAAAGACAAACTACAAACAAAAACTCATACCAAACGGGCGTTTTGGCGCCCTCTAGGGGTTACCAACAGAAGCGAGGTGTATATTTTTCATGTTGAGGTGTGAATACATTTTTGGGCCACTGAGTGTACAGTATATTCTGTTGCCATACCTATTAATTGCACATACATTTACTCTGAACAGTATAGGCTAACATTTTTTTAAATAATTTTTTTGTTTTTAGGAATGTGTCTGTATCACCCTTGCCTTCACCAGCACCTCACATCGGGACACGCAAGCGCCGTTCAGATGGACCTCTTATCATCTGCCTGTTCTACCATCCTTTCTGCTTATACAGTAGACACGATGAAGATGAGGGTGAAATTACACAGTACATGGACTATAAATACATTTCCATTTCAAGCACCTATCACTACGTACAACCAGCATGTGAAGGACATTGATCTCTCTGATCAGCTGTTACAGTACAGTACTACACTGCACAGCACAAAACAATGAAGTGGTACAGATTTTGTAGATTTTTCTACACTTCTTGGACATTGGTGCCACCAATGCTTTCATTGTGCATAAAAAACTATATGGTAACCTGTCCCATAAAGAATATATTGTGGCGTGGGCGGGCCGGCGGCTGGAGACCGTCATGCTTTGCGGGGGTTTTCTCTGTCTCTACCATGAGAGAGAAGGGTGTTTGGGTTAGTGGCTTCGGCCAAGTGGGTGCGTTTATGTGTGTGTGCTTGACCTGTATGTATGGTTTGTGCTGTGGTAATAAACTACTCCCCCAGCCATTTGCATTGGGGAGCAAGTAAGCTCACTCGTACTCCAAGATCCCTGCTAGCGTCGAAAAACGCTACATTGGTGTCAGAAGTGGGATGGAGATTTTTGAATTTGAGCGAACGGCGGAGGACCTGCGAAAGATTCAGGAGGGCCGCCGAGTTGCAGCACGACTCCGGAAGAAGCATCTCCCGGATGGAACCAGTGCCAGCAAAGCGGCACGACAAAAATGGAACGGCGAGATGAGGATCCCGGCACTGGAACGGAGCCCAACGGTGACGCTGTGCAAGTGTCGGAGCAAGCTACAGCTCCGTGCCGGCGATGTGCGCTGCAGCTGCGCCTTCCTTCCTACAATGGCGCCGTCAAGCCCTACGCGTTCTTCGCCCAAGTGGAGCTAGCCGCCGACTTCGCATGCTGGTCTCCGGCGGAAACGGCCGTAAGGGTTGCTCTCTCGCTGAAGGGCGCCGCGCTCCGGGCACTGGAAGACCTCCGGGCCGATGAGCGGAAGGACTGGGCAAAGCTCCGAGAGTCGCTTCACCTCCGGTTCGGTGCCAGTGACCGTCAAGAAGCAGCGTGCGACGAGCTGGCAGTCCGCGAGCGGCGCGCATCTGAGCCACTGGGCGCGTTCGCCATGGACTTAAGAGGCCTGGCGCGCCGGGGCTATCCAGAGTGTGAGCCCAATAAGCAAGAAGAAGCTTTTCTTCGAGGACTCCGACCGCCGCGGCTCCGTGAGCACATCAGGTTAGCAGCACCAGCTTCCCTCACCGAGGCGCTATGCGCAGCACAGCGCGCTGAACCCATAACTGCGGTGCATCACGGCGAAAGAGCCGAGCGACCGCCCGCAGCTCGGGGACCCTCGGTAGGTGAATCTAGCCGGGGACAGGGCTACCCGTCACGGCTAGACAGCGGAGAAGTCTCTGGGGTTTTGCGGCGATGCCGAGGCAACGTTCCTAGGACTGAGGGAAAGCGTACCCCAGCAGCCGTTGGACGAGCGCCGGTGGTCGTGCCAGGTGAACCTCCGGGCAGCAAAGCACGTCATCGGTACTGCGAGCGAGGTAAAGAGCGCGTGTGCCGAGTTACTCCCTCGCCGAGAGCATCGCCCACATTCGTTTCACCTGCGCCGCTGGTGGTGAGTGAACGTTTTGTCCGCTACATGGCAAAGAAGGGCCCCACCCAGCGCTCGCGGGCACCGCTGCAGGACTTTCGGGTGGGGGCACCTGTGGAGCGTGTGGGCGTGGACACTCACAGCCAGGGGCGAGGCTTTACTGCTGGTGAGCCGGTGTGGGTGTGTTCCGGAAGGAAGAGAGGGCGTTCACCCAAGCTCACGTCTCACTGGGTGGGCCCCTGTACGGTACTAGCTCAGCTCGCCAAGTTCATCTACCGGGTGCGGTTGGCGGGTCGGGCGCGAGTGTTGCTCCACCGAGACCGTCTTGCGCCTTTCCAGCCGCACGCCGGCGAGACAGCGAATTCTGCGGAGGCCGGACCGCCTCCGGGACAATGTGCTTCTCCACAAAAGGACCCCGGCGTGCACGCCGACCGCCTTCACGCCTCCAAGACTGAGAGTCATGGTGACCGGGGACGGTCACAGCTCGGGTGGGTTCAGTGTGGCATGGGCGGGCCGGCGGCTGAAGACCGTCATGCTTTGCGGGGGTTTTCTCTGTCTCTACCATGAGAGAGAAGGGTGTTTGGGTTAGTGGCTTCGGCCAAGTGGGTGCGTTTATGTGTGTGTGCTTGACCTGTATGCGTGTTTGTGCTGTGGTAATAAACTACTCCCCCAGCCAAGTAAGTAAGTAAGTAAGGGAGCAAGTAAGCTCACTCGTACTCCAAGATCCCTGCTAGCATCGAAAAACGCTAAAATATAGAACAACTCATCTATGACCTATTTGGTGTCTCACAGGAAGCAGCACCAGTTCCAGGAGCTGAGTTGACCTTGGAAACCAGAGATGTTGCCACTGCTGGTCGTAGGTTTTGTGCTCATTGGAAAGCAGTGCATAACAAGCGGCAAAAAGCATCTTGGAAATGACGGGCATGCAATGTTTCCTGTGTCTTCAGGTGAACAGGAACTGCTTTCAAGAGTGGCATAGGGTGTGTGACTACAGTATATAAAACATACACACATTTTATCTTGTACTGTTCCTTTTTGCACCATTTGCCTTTAAATGTCTGTTTTTTTTTCCAGTTTTTATTTTGAACTGTTCCTATTGGAGTTTTACCCTGCATGTATGTTTTGGCACAGTTTATATTCTACACTGTTTTTGGTTTGCACCATTTTACCCTGAATGTTGTTTGCACTTTTAGCACTTTTTAGTTATTTTGATAAATAATATTGTTGCTGGAATTTATGCAAGTGAATCGTAAGTTATTCTAAATAAACCACAAACAAATAAATATGTTTCTGTCCTCAAATTATTTTCTATTTTCCTCTGTCCCATACTGTACCTGACTGAAAGGGGTAATTATACAGCTCATTATGCAGGTCTTTGTCTTCTCTGGCGTGAATATCAGCATTATTCATGATCGTTCAAACCTCTTCGCATACGGCCTTTATAAACAAAAAGTGTCTTAGAAAATTTTAATGAATGTATTGTTTTCTGTAAATGAGTGAGCGAGATGAATGTCACATCATTTTGAAGTAAAACTACTACACTATTTCAATGACTTGTTTTTTTGTTGTTTTCAAAATTTGCGCATAACTATTTTTTTTCTCCAATCTACAAACTTGTACATACATGCTGCTCATATATTATTGTAGCCCAGTTTGTGCTGAATAAAATGTTATCAGACTTTAGACATGTTTATGTTTACAAGTAACTGAAAAATACACAAATGTCAGGACATGTCAGAATCTCTTCAGGGTTACAAAACACCTTCAGACACCTAAGGGTTAATTACACACAGTGGAACTTTGGTTCTCGAAACCCCCTAGTACAAACAAATTGGTTAAAAACATGCGCCTAAAATTTGTCTCTGTTCACAAACTCCTTCTCGGAACGCAACCCAGAAACCGCTATTCCCCAGGTGTCGCTATGAGCTGCATGAAGGCATGAATGAATCCCCCAGCATTAGTTTTACTTTTTTATCAGTGTGTGATCTGCAATAAAGAAAAATGTCTCGGGTTACTTTGCTGTTACCCTGTTCCCTGAAAAGGCGGGAACGAGATGCTGCGTGAAAACGCTATGGGAACCATTTTGTCACGTTGCCGGTTGTGAAGCATGTGTGCAAACATGCCAAAATTTGTTGCAGGGGAGTACCTCTTGCAAGAGCAATAGATGAGGCGACGCCTCTGGTTGAATGGGCCCTGACTCCTAGAGGCGAAGTGAGTCCACGCGCCTCGTAGGAGAGGGCAATAGCATCTCTCACCCAGTGTGACAGAGTTTGTGTGGTGGTTGGCCGCCCCCCGGTTGCGGCCTCCATAACATATAAAGAGTTGCTCTGACATACGCCACTGGCTGTTGCGGTGGACATAAGCCTGAAGAGCACATACTGGGCACAGTAGGTGAAGTTTCTCCTGCTCCGAATCCGCTTTCGGTAGATAGTTTGGGTGAGGATGCAGAATGGCCTTGACTAGCCCAGGGGCAAAGTCCAGGCAAGATGGGGAGAATGATAATGCACGCAGGTCTCCGATCCTCTTTAGAGAGGTAATGGTCATAAGAAGAACCATCTTTTGAGTCAGAAGCTTGTCAGGCGCTGACACTTGTGGTTCAAAAGGAGTGTCGATTAGACCTTCGAGCACGATAGATAAATCCCATGAAGGAGCCGTGACTCTAGTGGGTGGCCTCAACCGTTTAGCTCCACGAATGAAACGGGCAACTAAAGGGTGATTTCCCACAGTAACCCCTTCAGTCAGAACATGGCAGGCTGAAATAGCGGCCACGTATGTTCTGAGGGTACTAGGGCACAAGCCCGAGGACAATTTCTCTTGCAGGAATTCCAGCACTGAAACGATTTGACAGTGGACTGGGTCCACCTGCTTTGTCATGCACCAGCTCTCGAATACCTTCCATTTGAAGGCATAAATCCTTCTAGTGGAGGGAGCCCTAGCACTTAGGATGGTGTCAATTATGCCGGCTGAAAGGCCAGCTTGACTCAATTGGTCCCGTTCAAGGGCCAAGCGTGAAGGTTCCAGAGCTCGGGCCGGAAATGAAATATTGTCACCTGCGCCTGAGATAGAAGATCCCTCCTCACTGGAATCATCCAAGGTGAGCCATCGAGGAGCGATATTATCTCTGAGAACCATACTCGGGGCGGCCAATGGGCCGCTATCAATAAGAGGCGCAAACCGTGTTGATGGACCCTCGCCAGAACTCCCGGGACCAGAGCTACCGGAGGGTACGCATAGAGGCGTAAATTGGGCCACGTATGGGCCATCGCGTCCAGACCCAAGGGAGCTGGATGAGTCAGAGAGTAGTAGAGGGGACATTGTGCAGTCTCCTGGGAGGCAAAGAGGTCCACCTCTGCTGTAAAGAATCTCTCCCAGATTCGAGTGACTACTTCGAGGTGGAGTTTCCATTCCCTGTGATTCACAGCTTGTCTGGCCAGAAAGTCTGCTCCCACATTCCTGTATCCTGGAATGTGAATCGCCCTGATGGACAGGAACTTGTCCTGAGCCCAGAGCAGAACCTGATGTGCTAGCTGGTTCAAGCGTCGCGAACGCAGGCCGCCCTGGCCATTTATGTAGGAGACTACCAGTGTGCTGTGCACCCACACTAGGACATGGTAGCCTCTCAGCTGCTGGAGGAAATGCTGTAGAGCTAAAAATAGAGCCATCATTTCGAGGCAATTGATGTGCCATGCGAAAAGGTGGCCTCTCCAGATCCCTTCGGCTGAACGGCCATCCAAGACCGCGCCCCACCCGGTAAGGGAAGCGTCTGTCGTTAGCATTTTGCGACGACAAGACGGACCTAGAGTGGGACCCAAGGTGAGAAACCGGGGTCTGAACCACATAGAAAGGGTACGAAGTCCTTTGCGCATAACCCTTATGCGCCTACGGGTATTTGTTCTCGTGTGAACTCCCCTGGCTCTTAGCCACAGCTAAAAAGCTCTCATGTCAAGGAGACCCAAAGGTATCACCGTGGATGCAGCTGCCATGAGGCCTAAACATTTTTGCAAATGATGTACAGTCACTTCTTGGTCCAGCCTGATTTCCTTCAGATCGTTGTTTATGGATTCAACACGAGCAGGAGACAGATGTGCATGCATAATGATCGAATTCCACCTGACGCCCAAGTAGGTTGTCACCTGCGCTGGAAAGAGAATGCTTTTCGTGGAGTTGAGTCTCAATCAAAGCGAATGAAGATGAGCTAGGATGACATCCCGGTGTCGAAGTGCTAGCTGCTGAGACTGGGCCAGGATTAGCCAGTCATCTATGTAATTCAGAATGCGGATGCCCTGTAGTCTCAAGGGAGCCAGAACTGCATCCATGCATTTCGTGTATGTGCCGGGTGATAGGGCTAGACCGAACGGAAGAACCCGAAATTGGTAGGCTTTTCCCCCAAAAGCGAACCTCAGGAACTTCCTGTGCTGTGGCAGAATTTCTATGTGGAAGTATGCGTCCTTTAAATCTATTGTCACAAACCAATCCTGTGGTTGGATTTGTGAGACAATAGTTTTTATGGTCAACATTTTGAAGTTGCATTTTTTGAGATAGCGGTTCAAACCGCGAAGATCCAGAATTGGACGCAGACCCCCGTCCTTCTTGGGGACCAGGAAGTACCGACTGTAGTAGCCTGACTCCATATCTGGAGGGGGAACCTGTTCTATGGCTCTCTTCTGCAGTAGTTTCTGGAGTTCGGAACTCAGAAAATGCGCCCTTTCCGGTATCACGGAAGTGGAGACCACGTCGTTGAAACGCGGAGGGCGATATGCAAACTGGATCCTGTATCCTTTCTCTACAGTCTTTTTCAAACCCAGGGGGATATGCCTGGCAGTAGCTTCCACGCAGCTTCTCCGAAAGGGGTACAAGTCCTTCTACTGGGCTGGGGGGTGTTAGTGGTTCGGTGTCCTGGAATATGGCAGGATGCGACCGAAGGACTAACATGTCGTTGGAGACCGGTGCTGTTCGAAACACCAAAGGCAGGGAAACTGAACATCGATCTCCCGGGGATGCCCGGGGGGGCATGCTCCTATATGCCACTCCCCGGGGGGGGGGTCACCCCCATGGTCCTGAGCTCTGCTCTCAGGAACGCTTCTTCGTAAAGAAGACAGAGCGATCTATTCTCTTGGGGCCGGGCTGAGAGGGGCGCCGAGCCGTATTAAGCGCTTGGCCAAATAGGCCTGAGGGTGAGATGGGAGCATCGAGAAGGAATGCTCGATCTTTGTCCTTAATGCCAGTTAGATTTAGCCAGAGGTGCCTCTCTGCAGACACCAGGGAGGCCATAGGACGGCCAATAGCACGGGCTGTCTGTTTCGTCGCACGGAGGGACAGATCAGTAGCCCAGCGTAATTCTATTAACGCTTCCTGATTCATATTGCCGCTCGTGCTCAGATCATTCAGCAGGTCAGCCTGGTACGCCTGCAAAACCGCCATGGTGTGCTGCTTGGAACGCCTTCCCTACCAGGGTAGAAGAAGTTCTACACACCTTGGAGGGAAGGGATGGCTTCTTTAGTAAGGATGATGTTCCAGGAGAGAGATAGCCCGCGAGCGTTGTAACGCTCAGAATTATTATTTGAGCTAATTACACTAAATCGGGGTCTAAGATCTATAAACGGGTTGATTACACTCACTTCCGATATTGCGCAACCTTCGCGGAGCAAGGAAAGACGGACACAACAACAATTTCCCAAAACCAAACCAAGGTGTATTATGTACAAAAGACAAACAAATGAAGTGCAACAAAAAAACAATATATACAACATATAAACAAATATATACAATGTCAGTAATGTGTGCGAGTGTGTGAGTGCGTATGTATGAATGTCCAAGTCCGTGTTATTGTAAATGAATGGAATGGTGAAATGGGGAGACGGCTCGATCTCACCGGTGAAAGATAGTAAGTCCGGGAGCTCGAGAAACGGAATCAGAGGGGTATAGTTGACGTCCAGGAACAGAATAATCCAATGGCAGTAAACTAGCTCTCTCTCTTTCTCCATATACAGCGCTGCTTTCTTCATCTCCCCGTCTCGAACGTCATGCCGGTTCCGGCTTCATACCGGCACACGTGACCTGATAGGTCATCAGGGTTCCCTCGCGGCACAGCTGCGCATGCGCGCGAGAGCTTAACCCTGGAACCAAGGCACCGTTGCCATGGGGACGAAAATAACCGAAAGGGGTCAGTTTGTGTGTGCAGGTGAGCAACATTAGCTCCTTCCCTTTTCCCCTGCAGTTTAACCGCCCCTTTATGTGGCCGCGCTACAGCGTCTCCTCAATCTGGGGCATCATCACATAACCTCGTGCCTTTGCATCAATGATGTTCGAATAAAACGAAATTGAAGGTACAAATATACGGGAAGAAAAAGGATGTCTCCATGAACGAGATGTGGAGATCATCAAAAAAGGGGAGAGAGCGGTGTTGTGGCGCCATCTCCAGGCCACCCGACAGAAATCTGTCATCTAATTTCGACCGTTTTGGGTGAGCTTGCTCCTGTGGCCAGTCAATGTGTAATCGTTCGACTGCGCATGTTATAACCTCAATTAACTGCTCATACTCTTTATCATCTCTAGAGGATCGTTCTGAGGTAGCTACATCCATATCTACAGAAGCAAGAGAGTGAGTCTCTTCCAAACACTCACGAGAAGCACCGAAGTGCGCTCGCGAAGTGGAGGGAGAGAGCGCGTGATCCGGGGAGGGGGCGAGAGAAAGGAGGGACCTGTGAGCCCCAGGAGTGCAGAGCGGCTCGTGGCTCCCTAAAGAACGTGAGACGCGCTCATAGCACCTTCATTTGGAGATTATCACACTGCTCACACTCTCAAGTCCAAGGAGAGCGTGGCTTTCACCCAAACATTCAAAACAGAGGTTATGAGTATCATCTTCAGAAAGACGGTTACCGCACGGGCATGAGACACTAAACTCCGCCATTATACCTGGTGAGTTTTATTGTTTTTTTTTCTCTCTGTTTAGAATGGCTTTTTTTTTTTTTAAATGCTTGCTGCACACACGCAATCACAATGTCAGCATGAAGACAAATGATCTGAGGTTTGTTGCCGGCTCACTTGTATTTATAACCTCCACCTGCATCTAATCAGATGACGTCACCTGACTGAGGTTATATATAGCCAAATTTTGGCGTATTTGCACTCATGCTTCACAACCGGCAACGTGAAAAAATGGTTCCCATAGCGTTTTCACGCAGCATCGAGTAAAAGCCTTTGAAAGGGAACCCTTTATGCTACACCTTATGAACAACAACATGGAGTCTTTTGCAGCACAGAAGAAACAAAACTTTCTGGATAGATTTTAGTGAAAACAGCTGCCATCTAAAAACCAGAGCCAAAGAAACAAAAAGAAAGAAAACCCCTTGAAGAGAATTACCCAGTGTTATTATGAAAGGAGATCCTTCCAAACCCCACATACTGTACTGTATCTGCCTGTCCTTCATTACTTTGCATGAGCCAATCTCCCTAAGAAAGCTGCGTGAACAATACATGTACATGTAAAAACAATATGTGACAAAAATAAAATGAAGTGTTTGCTCTCTCATGTATAGTTTATATTTCTATTAAATGTTATTATTTTTGTATAATTAAAGATTTTTTATGCTTTGTTTTATATTTTGTGATATAAACAAAATGCATCAAATGTTAAATATAGTACTTAGTGATGGAGATTAATAGATTAATTCTATTTACGTGTATTCCTATGGGGAACAAAAATGAATTGCTATGCGACCATATTGGCTTATGAACAGAATTAGGAGTGAATTATGTTCATACAGTAAATTGAGGTTTCACTGTAATGCCATATGTGTTATTTCATATTTTTTTAAATCACCAAAAGTGTTCTTATAATGTGTGTCTGGAATTCGGCATAAAACCTGTACCAAGTTGTACAGTATGCAGATCAAATGGTCCACTGTGGCAATCCCCCAATTGGGAAAGCATAAAAGACCAACAACAACTCTATAGTTTAATCACAATTCCAGTGTAGCTATTATGCATGTGAGGAATAGTTAAGAACAGTCTAGATGTAGCACCAGAAAAAAAAATCACAGTTGCTTTTTTACTGTTCAATATATGCATAGTGTACACCTACATGACAGCCCTAAACAGCCCTACAGCAAAAAAATATGAAAATTAATGAAATCTTAAGGACTCATGTTCTCATGGGTAGTCTGTTTTATTCTTGTTTGACAAAAATCTCACTCATTTGCATATGCTTGAGTATGTGTGAAACATGCAAGAAATAATTCTGACTTATGTTTTAGTGTGAGCTCAGTTTCCCAGTTGGAAAACCACTAACCCGCTGTCAATTAGATGTGTTCTAATTCATGATTAATGTTAAGAAATACATACTGTATAGTAAAATCTGTTCTAATAAAATACTAGTAGTTAAAGAATCTAATGTTTGTAAAATAAATTAGATAAGACTAAGATGTGAAGATCTCTTTCAGATAAGTGACTGCATCAGTTATTTATCCACTGGTGTTTGTGTGAACAGATATCAGTGGTGTGAAGAGACAATGATGAGGCTCATGCTTAAGTGCTGTAAGTAAATTGTTCCTTAGGCGAAAGAGACGAGAAATTAATGTGATAGTAAAGCCATTTTCAGCAATAAGATATGCAGCATGGCAGCACGATGTCTTAGTGGATAGCATTTTCACCTCACACTTGCAGTCTCCGGGTTTGATTCCTGCCTCGGATCTATGTGCATGGAGTTTCCAAACTGCCATTAGTCAGTGAATGAGTGAGTATGTGTACTGTACTGTATGTGCGTTCCCTGCGATGGATTGGTATACCATCCAGGGTTTACCTTCCCTCATGAGCTATGTATCCTGGGATAGGATCCAGACCCCCTGTGACCCTGTATACAGCATACAGCAGTAAAGACAATGAGACTATGAGATATGCTAAATTTCTGCCTTAATTAATCAGTTAAAGCGATGGCTTGCAGCAAAAGGTCAAATTTACGCAAGTGTTCATCACAGCTTAATTGAAAATACGTATGATTGTGACAATGAGAGTTACAGTAAAAGCATGAAAGCATTACAGTATGTGGAATTAGTTAGTGCATCAATTGATGCATAATACTGTACATGAGTTTTCTTACTGGAACATGGAAGACAAATAAGTTTTTTATTTATTTATGTTTTCATGTTTAGGGCATTCTCTTAAGCATGATGTTGCTTTTTTTTTGTGCAGGCATATTTCTGCCCCCTATTGCTATCCCATAGGTGCTGGTGTTATTAATGGAACTCACGTTCGCATAATTGTTTCAAATAATGATACACAGTTTATTTTAAAAGTATGACATACTGATGCTTTTGATATTGTAATTTTAATGACATGTTCATGCTATTCAACTAGATAACATTTAATACCTGGGGAACATATTATATATCTGTTCACTTACATACAGTATGTTGAGTTGCATGTTTCTTAGTTACGCAGAACATGCCATTGATCCATAACCTTAAATGAAAACCACAAAGAAAGAGGTTCATCACTAATTCTGATAAATAATAGTTAAATAAAATGTAAATAAGCTTAACACATACTTATCCATGAACTGTATATAAGTAAAGAGAAAGAGTGTATTTTATACACTGACCCTATACTGTTACCTAATACTGTAGTTACTTAGGGGTAGAGACTGTAGGTTTCGATTCTCTGTCACAGCTGGTGCTTATATATATATATATATATATATATATATATATATATATATATATATATATATATATATATATATATATATATTTTTTTTTTTTTTTTTTTTTTTAATATTTCAGATCAAGCATCATTGCTAAAAAAAATAAATAAAAAGTTTGAGCAAAAACTGTGAATACCGGCAGTAAAATTAATAAACAAAATGACATTATGCTGGAACAAAATGGGCTCAATAGAATAAATGAGCTAAGAACCAGTGTAGTCATCTTCTCTTCCTTAAAAACTGATCTCACACCACTTATTTCAGAAGAGTATTAGGTAATAGAGAGCACGTTCTAGATGTGCCCGCACCTGTAGATCTAGCCACAGTGGAACTATTCAAGAAAAAAAGAGTATCTGTATCCAAAGTAATTCCAGTGAGGAAAATGTTGCATTAGGTATTGCAAAGCCAAACTACAAACCTGACCACACAGTGATCATCACAGCCCCATGAAAAACAATATCTTGGAGAAAGTCTATCTAATTTGAGGTCTTTAAGTATAATGGCCATTGCAACACTGTTGGACTCAAGATAGAAGACACTTTATCCATTTAAAGCCAAAGAAGCTGGCAAACATCTTAAAGCTGAATGTGCTGCAGTAATGCAGACCCCAGATCCCATGTCTTCATCATTTCCACAAGTATAGCCAAGAACCTCAGTTCAAGCTTCAGGATATGTTCCCAGCTCAGGTCATTTTTTGTTTCAATGCATTGTTTGCTACTTCTATTAAATATTTTTAGCATGGCTGCTTGTTTATACAGTCAAGACATGTCATTTTATATCCAGTGACTTACATGGTGTTTATTATATTTTTTCGTATATGCTGTGGGTAACTTGCTGGATTCCAGTCGAAGAAAGGAGGAAACATACAAAGGCCACTGCAGATTTCTAAAAAATTTTTTTTTAATAAAAATCAATTAGTAAATGCGCCCAGTCTTTAAACACAAGCGGAAATGTTCTCCTAATTGCACAAGCACCTCTACTTCACAAATTGTTAAAAAATATATATTTCATAACTCTTTCACATACAGTACTTTCCAATACATTATTCGTTGTTTACTGTCAACAGATCAGACTGACAGTAATTCATTGATTTGAGCACATTTCACGCAGACTGGACTTCATGCCTACAATATCATCTGCTTTCCACCAGGTGTCGCTGTTTAATGATTAATGTGATACATTGTTAATTAAACAACACAAATAGGGAGAGAGGCGGCACGGTAGTGTAGTGGTTAGCACTGTCGCCTTGCACCGCCACGGTCCGGGTTCGATTCCCGTCTCTGTGTGCATGGAGTTTGCATGTTCTCCCCGTGCTTGGTGGGTTTCCTCCGGGTACTCCGGTTTCCTCCCACAATCCAAAGACATGCAGGTTAGGTTAATTGACATTCCAAATTTCCCGTAGTGTGTGAATGAGTGTGTGTGTGTGAGTATGTGTGTGTGCCCTGCGATGGATTGGCACCCTGTCCAGGGTGTACCCCGCCTTGTGCCCTAAGTTTACTGGGATAGGCTCCAAGCCCCCCCGCGACCCTGTATATAAGGCTAAAGCGGTACAGAAAATGAATGAATGAAAATAGGGAGAGGTGCCACATGCTTTATGAGACGACTTCTAAATTCCATCATTAAATGGGGTTAAGCTCCAACAATAGCACCTGGTGTGATCCAATTCACCTTTCTCTCATACAGGAGGAAACACTGTCTGGGCCTCATTCCTAATAAATGGAGACAGAAAGTGAAACAAGCTCACTACTATAGACTACACTCATGGGTGCAGAAAATGATTTTCAGGGAACGATGGGTCTTTGTTTTGGAAGTAAGAGAGAGAGAGACTTCTTGGACGACATTGTGTTGATGAATGCCTAGTTTAAAGATAGCAGCCATATGGCTGTTGCTTATGAAAACAACAGCAACTGCTCATTAAATATTACTGCTCATTAAAGTCATTAAATAACTAAATATCCAACCTAAATATACAGGTCCTTCTCAAAAAATTAGCATATTGTGATAAAGTTCATTATTTTCTGTAATGTACTGATAAACATTAGACTTTCATATATTTTAGATTCATTACACACAACTGAAGTAGTTCAAGCCTTTTATTGTTTTAATATAAAAAATTAGCATATCATGAAAAGGTTCTCTAAACGAGCTATTAACCTAATCACCTGAATCAACTAATTAACTCTAAACACCTGCAAAAGATTCCTGAGGCTTTTAAAAACTCCCAGCCTGGTTCATTACTCAAAACCGCAATCATGGGTAAGACTGCCGACCTGACTGCTGTCCAGAAGGCCATCATTGACACCCTCAAGCAAGAGAAAGACATTTCTGAACAAATAGGCTGTTCCCAGAGTGCTGTATCAAGGTACCTCAGTGGGAAGTCTGTGGGAAGGAAAAAGTGTGGCAGAAAACGCTACACAACGAGAAGAGGTGACCGGGCCCTGAGGAAGATTGTGGAGAAGGACCGATTCCAGACCTTGGGGGACCTGCGGAAGCAGTGGACTGAGTCTGGAGTAGAAACATCCAGAGCCACCGTGTACAGGCGTGTGCAGGAAATGGGCTACAGGTTGCAAATTTTGCATGTCATTCGGAAATCAAGGTGCCAGAGTCTGGAGGAAGACTGGGGAGAGGGAAATGCCAAAATGCCTGAAGTCCAGTGTCAAGTACCCACAGTCAGTGATGGTCTGGGGTGCCATGTCAGCTGCTGGTGTTGGTCCACTGTGTTTTATCAAGGGCAGGGTCAATGCAGCTAGCTATCAGGAGATTTTGGAGCACTTCATGCTTCCATCTGCTGAAAAGCTTTATGGAGATGAAGATTTCATTTTTCAGCACGACCTGGCACCTGCTCACAGTGCCAAAACCACTGGTAAATGGCCATGGTATTACTGTGCTCAATTGGCCTGCCAACTCTCCTGACCTGAACCCCATAGAGAATCTGTGGGATATTGTGAAGAGAAAGTTGAGAGACACAAGACACAAGAATCTGCAAAAGGATTCCCGACCAAGTACTGAGTGCAGAACTGAACATAATTATTTGAAGGTTGACTTTTTTTTGTATTAAAAACACTTTTCTTTTATTGGTCGGATGAAATATGCTAATTTTTTGAGATAGGGATTTTGGGTTTTCATGAGCTGTATGCCACAATCATCAATATTAAAACAATAAAAGGCTTGAACTACTTCAGTTGTGTGTAATGAATCTAAAATATATGAAAGTCTAATGTTTATCAGTACATTACAGAAAATAATGAACTTCATCACAATATGCTAATTTTTTGAGAAGGACCTGTATAAGAAACACAAGTGTTTCTGCTTATCTCATCATGTCTTATAGCATTTCATCATGAACTGCACCTCCATCATTTTAATTGAATCCTTAACCTTTGTTAAGGTCTTTCTCTTTTCCTGGCCATGCTTTAATTAAATCACTCTTGCACTTGTTTTCCTCTACATTATTATTTTTTATTCTTATGTGCCATTGGCACTTATGCTGCACAAAGGCCTGACAGACCTACTCTACTTCTACAAAGGTGTGATGAAGAGTGTAATCAAGGAAGTACCTGAATCCTGTCAGTCAAGTGAAGACATTCCAGGTTACTACAGTATTCTGGATGACAACTGCTCTTACTGTGTGCCATTGCTGCCCTCTCCTGTTTGCAGCGGTGTAGCGCGGTCTCTATTATTATAATTATTATCTTGAAAAAATAATCCAAATTATACATTTGCATTAAAGGAGCCACTGGTGGCTCAGTGGTGTTTCGCCTGCCATGCAGAAGGCCCGGGTTCGATTCCCAGCCAGTGCCCAAACCCCCCAGCCACTGGATGCAGTGCCGGTCCCAAGCCCGGATAAAATGGGAGGGTTGCGTCAGGAAGGGCATCCGGCGTAAAAACTGTGCCAAGTTGTAGTGTGGACTGGATAGTCCGCTGTGGCGACCCCTTGTCCAAAAAAAAAAAAAAAATAATAATATATATATATATATATATATATATATATATATATATATATATACACACACATTTGCATTAAAGACATAATATTTTGCTATTTAAGCATGAGATAATGTGAATGTGAGATAAGGATGAATAATAATAATAATAATAATAATAATAATAATAATAATAGTAATAATTCATTGCTTATAGTGAACTTGCAACAAATTGCAAAATGTAATGAAAAATATACATTTAAAAAAAGATTAAAGAGCAAGTAAGACAGGGGTCCTGCAATGAATTCCCCCCCAACCCCCATCACACCCCTCTAAAGGATAAGTGGGGGAAAGAAAGTGGTAGAATGAATGAATAAATTAATAATAATAACAGAAAAACAACTAAAATAAATACTTTTGCAACTTACAATATCTTAAGCGCAAATTGGTCAATGCTGTGTTATTAATTAATGAATTAATATTCTCACCTGCAGTAAATTACTGTTCTGGACAATTTTAGAAAAGAGTGACTGCACAATTTGCCCTTTGTCACTGTAGCTACAGTTACAATATCTCATTACAATGGCAGCTGGAAATGGGTAGGATACATGAGGCAACAAGTGAAACTTTATTTTCCTAAAGTTTATATGGTCCAGCATTAGGATTTGTATGACTTCGACTAAGGACAGTTTGTGATGTCTAGACAACTGGGTCAGAGCAACTCCAAAACTGCAGCTCTTGTGGGAAGTTCCCAGGCTGTTGTGGTCAAAAATATATCAGCTTTGAACATCTTACGAGCATTGTGCAGTCCATCATCCGAAAAACAAAGAGTATGGCAAGTAACTGCAAACCTACCAAGACTTGGCCATCTACCTAAACTGACAGGTTGGGAGAGGAGAGCATTAATCAGAGAATTAGCCAAGAGACCCATGGTACAGTACATAGGAGCTGCAGAAATGCACAGCTCAGGTAGGAGAATCTGTCCATAGGACAACTTTTAGTCATGCAACTGCACAAATCTGGCCTTTATGGAAGGGTGGCAAGAAGAAGAAAGCCACGTGGGAGACACAGCAAACATGGATGGAGCTGTTAGTGTTTGCAAAAAACAATTACAAACAGGTGGACTCTATTTCTTAATTATGTAGGTGACTTCTCAAGGCAATTGGTTCCACTGGGTTTTAGGTAGGGGTATCAGAGTAAAGTGGGCTGAATACAAATGGCACATTTTCCAGATTTTTTTTGGTTGGTATATCTTTGAATTTTATTTGCAATCTCTCTCAAACTATTTGTGATATAAACAAAAAGCCAATTTTTTTCTTGAAATAAATAGATTCGTTTATTGTGTGTGTAGCTTTTATGTCTTAAGTAATTTTTCTTTCTTTGCCATTTTTAGGTGAATTTTTTCCACTCCAATATGTATATAATATAATATATATTATTATATATATTATATATATAATTATTTTAAGGACTCAGTATAGTTCTGAACCCTATATACTGTAGTAAATTGATGACTCGGGCTGTTATTGGTTGCCAGTCCACTCCTGGACTACAGCAGTACAGTGTGTCTGGGGGGTTTTGTGTGTCTAAACGCACGGGTTCTACACTGCACTGTGTGGAGAAGTAAAAGCAGACTCTGTCTCGGACGCGACGTCACGCTGCGGCACCGTCGCGAGCGCGCCTGGCGCGGACACGTTCCATGGGAGGGGTCGAGAGGGAGCGCGCAGTCTCGGGAGCGCGCACTTTGCCAGTCGGTGCTGCTGTGAGGAGAAGGAGAGCCGCAGTGAGGATTTCAGTTCTCTCATCACTGACTCCGTGATCTCTCGTGTTTACACCGACATCACCAACCGGGCAACATGCGCGAGATCGTTCACCTGCAGGCGGGACAGTGCGGCAACCAGATCGGAGCCAAGGTGAGGGAGAGGTGACCGTTATAACCGTTATAACCGTTATAATTACCATC
Organism: Channallabes apus; assembly: GCA_030522415.1. Classification (NCBI taxonomy): domain Eukaryota; kingdom Metazoa; phylum Chordata; class Actinopteri; order Siluriformes; family Clariidae; genus Channallabes; species Channallabes apus. Next base: position 5,702,253 of record CM060124.1, read on the forward strand.
ACGCGCTGGGACTGGCATCTAATCGGGGCGAACCGTGTGAAATGAAAACCATGAAGAAAAAAAAACACAGGAATGTGTAAATGTAAAATAAATTTAAAAATATATATATATCTGTATGAAATCGTAAATGACATCATATTCACACACTTGGACAATAACGATAACTTTGTTGTACAATAGATAATAGCTTATTATAGCAATTAAAGCTTTGTATTTATAAACTATAGGCTGCATCAAATTAGTGGTCAATAAATTATTTTAATAGAATTAACATAAATAATAATTTAGTAATGAATACAATATAACTTATTTATATATTTTATTAATACCTTTTATTGTTTAATAAATGAATGCGAATATTACTTGTTTTATTATTTTTTTTTATTAAAAAATAACACCGTTAGTTATCATTTGGTGTTAATAATAATATACATAAGCAGTATAATGATGGAGATATACTGTAGGGTGGCTTCTAGTAAATACAAAAAAATGGTTCTTATTTATAAATATGTTGTTTCAAAATAAATAAATAAATGCTTCTGATTATTATTTTCACTAAATGTAAAAAAAAAAAATCAATAAATAAAACTAATTTACTCTCATCATGTTGATGTTAATGCATGGTTGATGTAATGGTGGTGATGGTGTCCTTTGCTTTGTGTCTGGTTGAATCCGGTTGCTAAGTGGGCGTAACCCTCCCTGACCTTAATCTGCACGATTAAATTGGTTTCTTTAAAAATCATAATCCTCATTGTTCCAAAGCTCATTGTCTGTAACTATATGAGATTCATTTATTTCACAGATGGTGCGTTTTTTTTTTTCTTTTCTTTTCTTTGTTTCTGTACAGGGGTGTGGTACTACAGTCCATCTCTATCTGCAGGGCTGTGCATGCAAAAATGTATTCAAATAATAATAAAACACCAAATATTGTAAAACATAAACATAGGACTGGAGACAATGATTGTCATGTAAATGTGGTCGGATTGTGTGAATCCATAATGTCGCCAAACAAAACAAACACTGATTTCTCTCTCTCTCTCTCTCTCTCTCTCTCTCTCTGTCTCTGTCAGTCTGAGGGACTTTCAGAATGATTCATTTTGCAGCACACAATGAAGCTATTTAGAGATTTGCTTGTTTAAATATTCCTTTACATAAACATAGATTAGCTGATAATTTTGCAGGTGATTGGTCATGCTTATTGTACAGACCTGCTTTACCTTGTGTTATTTATTTATTTATTCGTTCATTCATTTATAAAGAGAAGGAGACAGCAGGTTAATTGATCCATTCATCCATCCAAGCAGCTGTGAGGGTATTGTCCTCCCCCACCCCATCCATCATTTGACTTTTTGCTGTCAGAACAATAACAGCAGTGAATGAATCACAGTTCAGTTCAACTTAATTTTCATTTTAGCTCAACCATGCTATCTATCTATCTATCTATCTATCTATCTATCTATCTATCTATCTATCTATCTATCTATCTATCTACTGTATCTGTAGTAGTAGTAGTAGTAGTAGTTGTAGTACTACAGTAGTAGTAATAATAATAGCTATAGTAGTAGTAGTAGTAGTATACAAATGTTAAAATTGTTCTAATTCATATCTGTTCATATAATGTTATTAAATAATGAACTTGAATATAATAATGAAGTGATAGTATTTAAAGGTTTGATTTATAACATAAAAAAACATCTGGAGGATAAAATAGAAGAACATACAGTATACAGTGTGTATAAACAACATTTATTTCATTTTAATTTTTTTTCAGTTTCTAGTTAAGTTTTTTTTTTTTCATTATTATATGTAAACCTCAGTTAAAATTTTACATCATAATTAGGTATAAATAATAAAGCAAAAAATTTAAACAAGATAAAAATTTAATAAAAAGCAAAAAAAAGTAAAATTTGTTTAAATTAAGTAATTCTAATTTGTAATGATAAGGAAAGTTTTATTATAAAACAAAGTCATATGGAGATTTTTTTATTGTGTTATTTTATTGTTTGTTTATATATTTAACAGTTTTTTTTTAGTTGTTTAAGCTCAGCTTTCAGGTATTTCAGTTATGATTTGCTCAGGTATGAATTAAAAGCTATGTCATATCTATTATAGGCACACGGAAATTTGATTATTAATCTCAAAGAGAAATTATATATATATATATATATATATATATATATATATATATATATATATATATATATATATATGCAGGGAGTTTTTCCTTGCCACCGTCGCCGTCACCCTTGTCTTGCATTCATTCATCATTCATTCATCTCATTATTATCTACTGTAGACACATTTTTCTCACACATACTGTACACACTTCCAAATATTTTCTTTTCTAAATTTTTTTTTTTTTTTTTTGTAAATTTTCTTTCATTTTTGTGAAGCTGCTTTGAGACAATGACCATTGTTAAAAGCGCTGTAAAAATAAAATTGAATTGAATTATTATTATTATTATTATTATTTTTATTTTTTTTACAATAATGGCTATTAAGATCAGGGCCGGTTTCTCGAAAGCTTCTTATCGCTAAGTAGTTCTTAAGTTGTACCTTAACCTCTCTCTTAATGTTATGGCGCATTTCCCGAAACGTTCTTATGCTAAATATCTCTTAGCTAAGTCACACATTCGTAAGGTGGGTCTGGACCAACCTTAACTCATTCTTAGCGTAGTTTCAGCTCAAGACGCTAGTCGCCGCCACTGAGCAGCAGTCTTTATAAACCAGCGGTGCAAGCACATTATGGCACGTTATCAAAGTCGTATTAATGATGGAATATACTGTAGCATCGTACTTACACGCTCTACGTCCCGATGTCCAGCTGCTCGCGGCTTTTTGTTTAAAATATGTTTCATTGATCATTAGCCATTATCCATAAGTTTATGAGCTTTTCTTTTGACACGTTTTATTTTTATGAAATTTGATTTAGTTAAATGAGAAAATAACCTTAGGAGTTTCCCCGCATCCATTAATTTTTCTGGGTGATTGCAATGCGTAATACCCCTATTCACTTATGCGGTTTGACTCACTGTGAGATGCTGTGTTATACCCCTATCTCATCTGCGCGGTCTCACGCTGTGGCCGTAAGTAGGGTTCATCATGATTCACCCGAGTTTTTGTGCTGTGATTACGTTTCTATCTTTCCGTGTGAAAAATTAAACGTTTAATTTTTTTGCTGGTCCTTGTTTAAGCTTGCAGACCTTGCAGAACTACGGGGAATGTTAAAGGAACGTCGTGGGCAATCGCGGCAGCTCACGGAGATGAGTCAGGCCACACAGGTGAGAGAGGGGTATTAGGCACCGTGATCCGCCTCGAGTGACCGCCCAACGGTCCACAAAGATCTGCAAGGTCCACGAGCTTCCGCATGTTAAACCTATTTAACTTTTTCGCGTGGTAAAATGGAAAGTTAACCATGGCACCAAAACTCGCACTGAATCATGATGAACCGCACTAACAGTACGGCCCCTGTGCGAAACCGCGTAAGTGAGATAGGGGTATTAAACCTCCACTCTGTCATCTCAACAATATTCATTCCATAGTGCGCTATACAACCCCAACCACTGACATGTTTCACATTGTTTCTGAAGCTGGTGAAGAGTGTTTTCAGCTGTTTGTCCATCAACTATGATTGTAAACCCGGTTCGTTTCACCGCCGCAGGTTACATGAAAATATTAGCGACAGTTTGGTGATTTAATTTATATATTTGTCTATTATGGCATGTTATTGATAAGTTAACCCATGTTGAAATAAACGCTATTAAAAGAATTTAGTGCAATGTTTAATTTGCATAGAAAGTGCCGTCTTTCTTAACGCTGTCATGCAAAAGGAGTCAAAAATCGATTCCTGAGCCACCGATGTCCGCTAATTCAGGACCTTCACTGTAGACAGCGCCTTGTAACGTCGGACGTAAGAGCCAGCGACTTAAGAAGACTCCTAAGAGACAGTTCGAGAAATACACTCATCTTACACTTATATCACTTAACGTAAGATATATCTTAAGAGTCTTCTTAGCGCGCGAATAGTGTGTGTTATCGAGAAACCGGCCCCAGATAATGACTGTTAAAATGCCTGATGTAAATCTTCCTGTTTCTGCAGTTTTGGGAGGTGATCAGTGATGAGCACGGCATCGATCCTACTGGAAGCTATCACGGAGACAGCGACCTGCAGCTTGACCGCATCAGCGTCTACTACAATGAAGCCTCAGGTCAATATCACTGCAGCACTCAGTTTTAGAGTTAAAGGAAGGTCACGTGAGAGTCACATCATCTTCACAACATGATTCGTTTCATATTTCTACTCATGTGTGTGTGTGTGTCTGTTTTGTTACATAAATAGTTTTCATTATTATTTTATTTTTCCATTTTTCATGTGTTTGCTTAGTACTAACATGATTTTACTCAAGTATTAATTTGCAATTTTAGGTCACGACATAAACACAAGAGAGTATAAACACAAACTAATTACAATTATACACACACATCTGTCAAGTCTGTTGTTTTTATGTTGTGCTTAATTCTTCTTTGTCTCAGGAGGGAAGTATGTTCCTCGAGCCATCTTGGTGGATCTGGAACCAGGAACCATGGACTCAGTTCGTTCTGGGCCATTCGGGCAGATCTTCAGACCTGACAACTTTGTCTTTGGTGTGGTGAAATACACAATTTATTACTTTCAATTTTATGATTTATATGTTGTATATTGCCTCACATTGTAATTAGATTAAGAGAGAGAGAGAGAGAGAGTACTTTATTAATCCCATAGGGAAACTGCAAATTTGAATGTGATGGCCTTAAACTATTGGGGTTTTTTTTTGCTGAAAAATATTTTGATTTACTAAGACTAGCCATTTTACCTAGATTTATTACAATATGTCTCTTCAAAATTACTTGTTAAGAAAAAAGTAACAATGTAGTTACTCCATAAGCATTCATGTTAAAGTTTTTTTAAAAGTTTATTTTTACTTAAATAATTAAAACCAAACTTAAATTTCATATACCATATTAACTTCAACCAAATTTAGAAAAATTTTAACACATGGTTATAATCAGTCTCACTGTGATTATAGATTAAAAGAGAACGCTAACAGGCTACATTTACTTTGTTACCAGGTCAGAGTGGTGCTGGGAATAACTGGGCCAAGGGTCACTACACAGAGGGGGCTGAGTTAGTGGACTCCGTCCTGGATGTGGTGCGCAAGGAGGCCGAGAGTTGCGACTGCTTGCAGGGTTTCCAGCTCACCCACTCTTTGGGCGGTGGTACTGGCTCTGGCATGGGCACGCTGCTCATCAGCAAGATCCGTGAAGAATATCCCGACCGTATCATGAACACCTTCAGTGTGGTGCCCTCACCCAAAGTGTCCGATACAGTGGTGGAGCCTTACAATGCCACACTGTCTGTGCACCAGCTGGTGGAGAACACTGACGAGACCTATTGCATTGACAACGAAGCTCTGTACGACATCTGCTTCCGTACACTCAAGCTGACCACGCCCACTTATGGAGATCTGAACCATTTGGTCTCAGCCACCATGAGCGGAGTCACTACTTGCCTTCGCTTCCCCGGGCAGCTGAACGCTGATTTGCGCAAGTTGGCTGTCAACATGGTGCCATTCCCACGTCTTCACTTCTTCATGCCTGGTTTTGCACCCTTGACCAGCAGGGGGAGTCAGCAATACCGCGCTCTTTCCGTCCCTGAACTGACACAGCAGATGTTTGATGCCAAGAACATGATGGCCGCCTGCGACCCGCGCCACGGCCGTTACCTGACCGTCGCTGCTGTGTTCCGTGGTCGCATGTCCATGAAGGAAGTCGACGAGCAGATGCTCAATGTCCAAAACAAGAACAGCAGCTACTTCGTGGAATGGATCCCCAACAACGTCAAAACCGCCGTCTGTGACATCCCACCTCGTGGCCTCAAGATGGCCGCCACCTTCATCGGCAACAGCACGGCCATCCAGGAGCTGTTCAAGCGCATCTCCGAGCAGTTCACTGCCATGTTCAGGAGAAAGGCCTTCCTCCACTGGTATACAGGAGAAGGAATGGATGAGATGGAGTTTACTGAGGCTGAGAGCAACATGAACGACCTCGTCTCAGAGTACCAGCAGTACCAGGATGCCACAGCCGAGGAGGGCGAGTTTGAGGAAGAGGGTGAAGAAGAGGCTGCCTAAATCGCACTCTGTCATATGATTGCTTCTTTTGTGTTTTCTTGATTATCTTGCCACATTCTTCCAGTTTTACTCTTCCAGGTGTTTTGTGAAAGTCTATCTGTTTGAGATAAAAGCTCTCATTGCTACAATTCTCTCTTTAGAGGTGGAGTCTTGATTTCCTGTGCTATCTTGAAGGTAATTTAGTCAGTTAAAGTCTTGGTCTGTTGTTTTCCTGTCACGATGATACTCACAGTACTCATCATATCTACTTGTTTTAGAAAATAAAGCAACCTAAACCTTCAGCTTCAATTCAATAAAAATGTGGTTCAACATACTCTGGGGATTTTTTTTTTGTCTGTCTATCTAAACACCAGGGGGTGCTGCAGAGTCTAGACCAAGTAAAATTGCAATTCATACAAATGTTACTTGTGGTGCAAGATGTAAATCTTATAAATATGCAAAGATAAAAAAAAAACCCTTATAATAATAATATAATAATAATGATTAAAGAAAAAGATGAGGGAGAAAAGAGACAGACAACTCAAAACAGAAAGGGCAGCTGCAATAGGGGAAGTCCTCTCCTTGATTTCCTCTAAACATGACTGTACGAAAAAGTGTTGTGAATGTGAGAAAGAGATTTACGGATGCACACATTAACATATAGTTGGTTTATTAATGTGGTCAATAAGAATATGCAAGAAGGATGATGATGAAAGTGCACTGGACAATGTAATTAAGGAGGCCTCAGTGTGTAAAGGTGTGGTTATAAAAAAGGGTTTTAGAAAGATTTACAATGTACACTTACACACACACACTCACAACTCAATTTCAGTGTGTTAATAAATCATAATTCCATTTTGAACGAGGAAGAAAGGAGACATAGAGAGAAGGAAATGCCAGCAGCCACCACGCTAACAGCGCTATCACTGCACGTAAAGGTTCGCCGCACAGATGAGGAAGTGATTCTGCCAGCCTACTTTCTTATCCATTCGATTACGCGAGTGTGTTGCATCTGGGTGTTTGAGTTTGAGAGTCCACTCTCTATATGTCTACAATGATACCTTCATCACAAAAACACCACTAATTACTTATGGACTCAATCTTGATGTTCCAACATGGGATCCAGACTAAAGTAAGACTTCTCTCTGTTTCTTTAATTTGATTTGATGTGTGTGTTTTCATCACATCTGCAAGTTTGAGGTCAAATGGTTCTATATTTCAGTAATACTTATGAACAGCTCTTTAACAAAAGATACCGTATTATTATTACAAAAAAACACAACGTTTCAATCAAATTATTGCATTTTGCATGAATATGTTGGTGGCTTCTTTGAAGAGTCCATTTCCTGGCCATGACTTCCTGTGTGAGTGTAGACTTGCAGCTTTTAGAATCATACACTCCAACCTGTGTCAACATATAATGACATTATACACACTGCTTCGTATTGATGTTTAGATATTAATATTTATTATAGATTATTTATTTTTTATTATATGTTCTTAGTATAGAGGCCCTAATGGGTATGGTCTAATACAATTATAAAAGATATATTAGGCATGTTAAGGTTTGCATAGATTTCTCTATATAAGGGATGAAACATGACAGGATGTTGTGCTGATGTAAGAAAAAAAAAACGATCAACAGGTTGCTATAACAGCATATTGTAAAAAGTTTTATTTCTCTTATATTACAGCAAAATTCTATTGAATTATCAGCTTCCCCATAATAAGTTTTTTATCTATTTGTAGTTCCATTAAATAATGTGGTGGGACATCGAAAAACAAATTATCACTTAAAGTTACAGGTTTACTTCTGGCTGTTTTAAAGCATTGCGTCTGTACATTACATAAACATATCCTTAGAGGAAATAATGAGAAAATATAGAAAATTATCTCTGATGAACCAAATACTGAATTTATTGTTCATACTTGGAAAATTTGTTTTATGTTTATCGTCACAAATGTTTCTTTTTTTCTTTCTTTCTTTCTTTCTTTCTTTCTTTCTTTCTTCTTTTGTCTGTGTGTATTCATGCATACAGTATATTTATGTACAGTATGTATATATTTATGTATGTAGGGACAGGGTTAGCCCACTAGTTAAGGTATTACACTGCAGGTCTTAGGGTCCCTGGTTTGAGTAACAGCACTGCTTCAGGGCTTTCTTCTTTTTTTCATTTTACCTCTCTCCTGTTTCCACCAAAACTGTTCGCCAGGAGCTCCACAGGGTCAATGTACAGGGTCGGGTTGCTATAGCTAAACCTTTGGTCACTTGTGCCAATGCCAAATGTCAGTTTCAATGGTGCCAGCAGCGAAAATCTTGGGCTGTGGACAGTGTGGAAGATGTATATGGTATAAGATGTATATGTACATATAAGATGTATATTGTTCTCTGTCCACCTTCACTGTCTTTCCCATATCTGGGAGAGTTACGGTGTGGAGAAGCCCCAAAGAAACGTACCACTCAGAGTGTCCATGCCCAGAGTGAAGCATGGGGGTGGGTCAGTGATGGCATTCTCTAGGCTCAATACTTGTGCTAGATGTCCGTGTCACTGCCAAGGACTAGCGAACCATTCTGGAGGACCATGCGCATCCAATAGTTCAAACATTGTATCGTGAAGGCGGTGCCGTGTATCAGCACTAATGCACACAGTAAGACTGGTGACAGAGTGGTTTGATGAGCATGAAAGTGAATTTGAACATCTCCCATGGCCTGCACAGTCACCAGATCTAAATATTATTGAGCCACTTTGGGGTGTTTTGGAGGATCGAGTCAGGAAACGTTTTCCTCCACCAGCATCACGTAGTGACCTGGCCACTATTCTGTAAGAAGAATATCTCAAAATCCCTCTGGCCACTGTGCAGAACTTGTATCTGCCATTCAAAAGACTAATTGATGCCGTATTGGCCACAAACGGAGGTCCTACACCATACTAATGAATTATTGTGGTCACACCAGGTGTGTCAATTTCACTGTCCAACCCTTGTATGTATATACCCTATGAGGGGGCAGAAGTAAATCAATGATTAAGGTGTTGGATTGCTGATTGGAGAGTCCCTGGTTTGAACCTTAACACTGCCGGGCTGCCATTGTCGGGCTCTTAAACAAGGTCCTTCACCTTTAACTGCTCAGATACAACCCCTACCCGCTACAGAAATGATGGATGTCTTACTCTAGGAATGGTGAATAGTTATTGCCTGATGAGCCTAGGATCTAATATATAGTTTTTAGCACTCTAACCTTGCACCTCCTGGTCCTGGGTTTGAATCTGTGTGCAAGAAGGTTGCATGTTTTCGCCGTGTTTGGTGGATTTCGTCCACGTTCTCCAGTTTCTTCCAAACAGTCCAAAGACTAATCGGTGTTTCCAAATTAGATAGGTAGTGTAGACCTACCATGGTTGTACAAACAGAAATAAATACAGTACCATGGTCACCATTGGCCTCATGATCCCTAGATGGACTACACAGGTATCCATCTATACACAGGTATCTATTGCTATATTATGAGAGGATTAAAACCTCTCATAATAGGCTGTTATAGCAGCACAGTATCCTGCAGCAAAGCAGCACAGTATCCTGTCATGTTTCATCCCCTACATAGAGAGATCCAACCAAACCTACAACAATTTTAAATTACGCCTTTAAATCAAAGTTGTGATAAATTATGTAGCATCATTGCTTCCACAATTGTCTTTTTAACAAATAATTGTAAAAACTATACAAAAAAAATCCCCTGTCAATTGTACCATGTATATTTGCATAATAATAATAATAATAATAATAATAATAATAATACAGAGCTCTCATTTTCTACCAGATTGCCAATCTTTTCAGATTTGTTTTTCCCCTGTATCATTTCCTTTTCTTTGGTTTCTTACAATCTTTGTAAAATGCAACAATATTCATCTGTATGTTTGTCCACTGGTTTTGTCGGTTTCAGGGAAAATCCAGACAGAACATTTTACTGGTTCTTTCAAGCCTCGTGCCCCATCGCCAGAGACAAAGGTGAGCAAATAAAGTGTTTCAGGCTGATGCCTTGTACTAAGAAAGTGACTCTTTTTCCTGTCACATGACATAACCATAAAGCCACAATACTCAGACCGTTGTCATGGAAACCACATGAGCTAGCGTGCTTAAATTAGCTGAAACCTGTGGTCAATAGCGAGGAAAAGACCTACAGAGACCAGTTGAAGGGGGAAATTATATAAATACTCATATAATAAATGATAAATGCGACTTAGAGAATTATTTATTTTATTGACAGCTTTTATTTTGGCTTAGGGATTTTACTAAATAATGTGAATGTGAATGAAAATACAGTTCTGCAATAGATGCTTTCTAATACAGGCAGACAGTTTGATATCGTGTGCTTAAGCAGTTTATTTCTACAGGAAGCAGTTGTTTGTTGGACTCAGTGACTTCAGTTTACCACATCCTCTACCTACAGATATGAACCAAATTTATGGGCTAAACTGAGAATATTGCAATGCGTGTGTGTGTGTGTGTGTGTGTGTGTGTGTGTGTGTGTGTGTGTGTGTGTGTGTGTGTGTGTGTGTGCATCGTTCATTATTAGTCTTGAAGGTGATCAGAAATGAACCCTGTTTATGGTCAGAGGACGATTAAAAACTGAAAAAAAAAACTTTAGCAATCAAAGAATATGTATTTGTTAAAATATGTACAGATCGTATCTGAAACCAAAACTTCAACAACATGGATGTAGTGGAGCTAAGCACTCATTGTGAGAATGAAAACTAATATTCAGAGAAGGATTCAATTTAATAAAGACATTAATATATTAATTATATTAAGCAAAATATGTTCAAATAAATTAAACATCCTGCAGACATATTAGGATTTCATCATTTAGTTTGTGGTACCGTTATTAATTTAAAAGGCTAATACTACTACTACTACTACTACTACTACTACTACTAATAATAATAATAATCTATAATCTATAATAATAAGTATTTTATGAACTGCTGAATAATGAGTGTGGAAGCATTATGACTGTATTTAATATATATTGAAAAAAACCTTAAAACCCTATTGCATTTATTGTATATCATAAATAACAGTCTAGGTTAATCATACACTTAAGTAAGTTGCATTAAGTTGCATTAATTTCCAGCAAACCCCTGCGTGCATGTCCTACTGTACATGATCATGACATCGAGAGAAAGAACACAAGTAGGGTGTATGCAAATGGTTTACATTTTGGTTAAGTTATTTTTTTTAGTTTATTTACTCGCTTTATTAAATTGCGCACATGATTTTGTAATATAAGTAAATAAACTAAAATAATAACTAAATAAATATGTATGATGTGGAATAACTAAATAAATAAGTAACTAAATAAATATGATGTGAAATAAATGAATATGTACGATGTAGAATAATAATTATATATATATATATACAGTGGTGTGAAAAACTATTTGCCCCCTTCCTGATTTCTTATTCTTTTGCATGTTTGTCACACTTAAATGTTTCTGCTCATCAAAAACCGTTAACTATAAGTCAAAGATAACATAATTGAACACAAAATGCAGTTTTTAAATGAAGGTTTACATTATTAAGGGAGAAAAAAATCTACATGGCCCTGTGTGAAAAAGTGATTGCCCCCCCCTTGTTAAAAAATAACTTAACTGTGGTTTATCACACCTGAGTTCAATTTCTGTAGTCACCCCCAGGCCTGATTACTGCCACACCTGTTTCAATCAAGAAATCACTTAAATAGGAGCTACCTGACACAGAGAAGTAGACCAAAAGCACCTCAAAAGCTAGACATCATGCCAAGATCCAAAGAAATTCAGGAACAAATGAGAACAAAAGTAATTGAGATCTATCAGTCTGGTAAAGGTTATAAAGCCATTTCTAAAGCTTTGGGACTCCAGTGAACCACAGTGAGAGCCATTATCCACAAATGGCAAAAACATGGAACAGTGGTGAACCTTCCCAGGAGTGGCCGGCCGACCAAAATTACCCCAAGAGCGCAGAGACGACTCATCCGAGAGGCCACAAAAGACCCCAGGACAACATCTAAAGAACTGCAGGCCTCACTTGCCTCAATTAAGGTCAGTGTTCACAACTCCACCATAAGAAAGAGACTGGGCAAAAACGGCCTGCATGGTAGATTTCCAAGGCGCAAACCACTTTTAAGCAAAAAGAACATTAAGGCTCGTCTCAATTTTGCTAAAAAACATCTCAATGATTGCCAAGACTTTTGGGAAAATACCTTGTGGACCGACGAGACAAAAGTTGAACTTTTTGGAAGGTGCGTGTCCCGTTACATCTGGCGTAAAAGTAACACAGCATTTCAGAAAAAGAACATCATACCAACAGTAAAATATGGTGGTGGTAGTGTGATGGTCTGGGGTTGTTTTGCTGCTTCAGGACCTGGAAGGCTTGCTGTGAAAGATGGAACCATGAATTCTACTGTCTACCAAAAAATCCTGAAGGAGAATGTCCGGCCATCTGTTCGTCAACTCAAGCTGAAGCGATCTTTGGTGCTGCAGCAGGACAATGACCCAAAACACACAAGCAAATCCACCTCTGAATGGCTGAAGAAAAACAAAATGAAGACTTTGGATTGGCCGAGTCAAAGTCCTGACCTGAATCCTATTGAGATGTTGTGGCATGACCTTAAAAAGGTGGTTCATGCTAGAAAACCCTCAAATAAAGCTGAATTACAACAATTCTGCAAAGATGAGTGGGACAAAATTCCTCCAGAGCGCTGTAAAAGACACGTTGCAAGTTATCGCAAACGCTTGATTGCAGTTATTGCTGCTAAGGGTGGCCCAACCAGTTATTAGGTTCAGGGGGCAATTACTTTTTCACACAGGGCCATGTAGGTTTGGATTTTTTTTCTCCCTAAATAATAAAAGCCCTCATTTAAAAACTGCATTTTGTGTTTACTTGTGTTATCTTTGACTAATAGTTAAATGTGTTTGATGATCAGAAACATTTTGTGTGACAAACATGCAAAAGAATAAGAAATCAGGAGGGGGGCAAATAGTTTTTCACACCACTGTATATATATATATATATATATATATATATATTTATATATATATTTTTTTTTTTTTATTATGTGACCGCTCCGAGGCTCTGTAATTGGAACAAATCTAGACATCTAGACAGTATTACTATCTAAAATCATCCAAAGGAAAAAGGCTTCACTGTCCAACCTGGTGCCCCTCTCGAGGTTTCCTCTTATTGTCATCTCAGAAAGATTTTCCTCGACACCGTCGCCCCTTAGCTTGCTCATCAGGAACAAACTGATGACTATAATTCATACTTAAAATATATAACCCATAGTGTGTGAATAAGGGGATGAGTGCTTGTGCCATGCGATGGACTGACACCCGTTTACTGGGATAAAGTGTTTCCATGATGTCATGTTTCAATCAATATATTCAGAAACCATTCAATATATATGGAGTTTTCATTCAATTCTCTCATTAATATTTTCCTAAACGGCTTGCCATCAGATGTTTCTGTGCACTTAATTTTAACTAAGTGCCCAGAAAATCACCATTTGAAAATGTACTCGAATCTGAATATACATGACTATGGATTCAAGATGCGAATACAGCTCAATGCTTGTACACATACAGTACAACGTGGTCCCGTTGTTTTTAATCATGGCCTACATAAGCTAGTGCTAACCCTTAGCCATACCAATAGGCAGTATCCCACGACGAGAATAACACCACCATGTGTCTCAATGTACAGATCCTGGGCTGCTGTTTCAGTTCCCAGAGGACTTCAGTGATGAGGTCAGTAATAGAAAAAATATGTACTTGTTTATACTATATTACATATATACATAAAATAAAATATTACATTTATTTAACTTTCTCATCTGCAGGAGTGTTTGCAATCCCTTCCTCGATTCTGCTTCCCATATGATATAGAGAGGTACGGTTAATCACTTTTCTTTATTCAATCTTTCCTCACTTTTACATCATGACTTAATATCCAAATGATTAAGAGTATTCAGATTGATTGCTTGGTTGATTCATAGGGTGAGGGATGGCATAGCTGTGCAGCACTTTACTTTTGCATTGACTGACTTGGAAGGATGTCAGCGATTTGGGTTCTGCAGACTCACTTCCAGCTCCCAGACGTGCCTCTGCATCCTCAGGTCTTAATCCTACGTACATGTCTCTGTATTATAAACACCTTATATATAAGCTAGAGATTAGATTAATGATCATACATATTGGCTACACCCACAGGCTAGTGATATAGGCAGGGCAGGCCAGGCTATAGGGGGTTTAGTTTATGGAACGAAGTTGCAGGTGGAAAAAGGAAGTTGGTGGGTGGTGGGTTTTTGAGGCTAGGTCAAAAATAGTTTTTTTAGCCACCAAGATCAAAATAATCAAATAATCAACAGCTACAAACACTGTGTGCGGCATGCGGAAGGAACGTTGAGTACAGATAGCCTCTGATATGTACAGAATCTGTTCAATATATATATATTCCTTGCTTTGTTCACTGGGGTGCAGTCATGTTGAAATAGAAAAGGACCTTCCCTAAACTGTGGCCACAATGTTGGAAGCATAGTAGGTTTGGCTAAATACTTTTATCCATATAATGTACATTGAGAGCCCAAATGATTTACTCCACCTACTAAATAAATGTGCACTTTGTAGGTTTGCAAATGTACTTTGGGCCATCTGAGGCTGCATTAGGCGGGGTGTTTCAGCATCCCCATTCTAACCCACTTATCCTGGATACATGGGTTAGCATGCATGCTGAAATATTCCATCTAATGACTCTCCTATCCGGCTAAAGAGATGTGCTCATTAGAATCAGCTGGTTTAGTTAATGGATGAAACATTCAAATATGTGGCAGGATTTCTACTTTCATGTCTCTACATTGGATTTAGAAGGCATTGGATTATAGAGCACATAATGTCCTACAAATCGTGTCTCATTTCTGAGAAGAATCAGGTCTTTTTGTGAGATTCCTAACCTGTAGTGGGGTTACAAAGTTTGCTTAGACCTGACAAGCTCATTCTGGTCATTCGTTACAGTACGGTAATAATTTTGCTATTTCTTTTTTTTTTTTTACATACAGCTACCTGCCTTGGTTCGAAGTCTTTTATAAGCTTTTAAACAACCTGGCAGACTATGTGACAAAGGGACAGGTAAACATGGCATTCCTTCATCTAATTGTTTGCATTTTAATAATGAGCTCTGTGTAACGGTGTGTCATTTTAAATTCGGTTAGACGAGCGAGATGAGAGAGTTACTGGCCGCTCTTTACAAACACCCTGTGCCGCTGGCCAACAGCTTAAACATTCTCCATCAGGTAAGTTCTCTCGCAAGATGAATTTGAATTGGCAGAATAGAACCGTAGATGAGTTATTATATATACTGTAAATGATGGTTTATTGGTTTCTGATGTGTTTAATTTCTTGAGCTTTTCCCCACACATTTCCATTTCAGTGCATTGCACTTTTCCCAATCACATTTCAGTTGCATGTTTGTAAACTTTCCAATATGAGTATTACATTTTATTCTCACTTTCCCCTTTTTATTTCTTTCATTTCGTTAAGATGCCATACTTCCTTGCTCCTGATCCAAAGGCTTTACCATCTGTTCCAGAGAATGTGAGTTTGTACTGCATGCTGCATGTGTCTGTTGTCCTTTACTACTGTATGATGTTGTTTGGAATGTGTTTAAATTGGTCTGTTAACTAAAACTGTGTGTTTTGTTTAGAGGAACCTGACCGAGCTGATTGTGGCTGTAGATGTGGGCAACCTGCTGCAGCTGTATGCCAGTATGCTTTTTGAGAGACGTATCCTCATCTGTTCCAGTAAACTCAGCACGGTGAGAACATTCACTAATAATCGCTTTAGTGAGCATTGTTTTTTTTTTTTTCTTCATTTTTTTTTGTTTTGTTTTTTTGTTAAAGGGAACCGAACTGAAACTATTGATTGATTCACACCCTTCGGTGCTTCCCTCAGTTCGTTGAATTACACTTCAAAACGTGAGTTTAGTACAGGGAAGTGGGAAAGCGTGTGGGCTTTTATAATAGTGGAACTGACTGATGCAAAGGTCAGCGAGAGGTCAGTCTGCGGTCTATAATTCATTTAAGATATGAGGAAGGGTGGAGGTTAGAGTTTATGGGAAATTTAAATTTGATTTCAAACTTCCAATCTAGAATTTCCTGCTTTATTTAAATTATTGTATTTACTACAAAATGTTACCTGATATCCGCTATAACATGGCAACGCAAAATAATGGGTACGATACTATTGTGTAGGTTCCCTTTGTGCCTCTGGGCAGCTTTTGCATCTTTGGGCATGACTCCACAAGACCCCTGGGCTTTGCTGTTGTGTCTGGCGCTGGGAGGTTTGCAGTAGATTGTTTTGGATGCTTTGGTTTCCTTGGATTGGACTCAGTTTGGTTGGGAACCTTGAACTTTTTGCCTGCTAAGCTTGGTGCACTGGGTGTTTTGAGGCATCTCTACCATAGCCAGGCTTGACTTGCAATTACATTTTATCATTGCATTGGTGAACATTGGTTCCAATCATCCTGTCACTGGTAATCAATGTTATTCCCTTCACTTTAAGCAAAAGCAAGTGTGCATTTCACAAAACCCCTCGTTTTTTCGAAACATTTCCAACAGCACAACATTTGCTTGGCACGTACCAAGGCTATATAAGATTCTGCAATGACACCCTAAATACAAACGGACTCTTTTTCTGTCTTGGGTCTGAGGTCCCTATTCACAGTGGATTCCATTTACATAAGGACATGGTTGTATGATTATACTGGAGTATCTCTGTGATTCTACAGACTCTTTGTACATCCTTCTTAAAATGTATGCTGTAAAATGTATGCCTTCTTGAGCAGGTTTTATATTTTACCTGAATGGATATTTTGGTAAATATTACATTATGTCCTCTTTCTGAGCATGTGTACAATCTACTGACGTGGCATGGTCATGTGACTTACTAATGATTTGCTTGTCCAAGCCCTCAACAAAAAACACTTACTGTAAATCAATTAAAGGTCAAAAACAAGTCTTTCTTTTGTTTTGTTTTTTTGTTAACCAAGATATAGTAACATACCGCAAAGGGTTCAAAGCATTCTATCATCCCACACCAAAAAAAAAAGAAAAATCTTAATTGCACTCTTTCTTCTACAGCTGACAGCATGTGTACATGCATGTAGTGGGATGCTCTTCCCCATGTACTGGCAGCACATATTCATTCCAGTCCTACCACCACACCTGTTGGACTACTGCTGGTAAGAACAAACAAATGCATATAAACAAAAAAAGAAACACAACTACACCTTCACTGTGACCTAACGTCCATTGTAATGGTTGTGTGTTACAGCGCTCCAATGCCGTACCTTATTGGAGTTCATTCCAGCATGATTGAGGTACTGAAAACGACATACTGTATATATCTATTATTTACCCCCAGATACATGAACAGAATAATCCATGCCGCGTGTTGTGTTGTGTTGTCAGAGAGTGAGAAGTCGTGCTCTTGATGATGTGGTCATTCTCAACGTGGACACAAACACTATGGAGTCTCCTTATGAGGACTTAAAAAAGCTGCCAACAGATGTGGTAATGCATTCATCACGACATCACTTTCACACAAATTCAACACTATTAATAACATTGCATCATGTCATCCATCATTTCGATTAATACTGTACCTACATACATTTGCTAGTTCCATCCATCCATCCATCCATGTAGGAACACTTGTAGTCAAACAAGGGAATGTGGAGGCCAATAGTGACTATTGTATTTATTTCCTTCTTTATCGACTGATCAACTTTCACACATGCATGCACACACTACAGGCAATTTGGGAATGCCAATTAGCATTATCTTTTTGTCTTTGGACTGTGGGAGGAAAGCCACCAAGTTCCACCAAGTGGGAACATCGAACCCAGAATGTGGCGGTGCAAGGCGACAGTGATAACCGCTGATCCACTGTACCGCAACACGTTTGTTAACTTTGGACTAAAATATAACGTGAACATAAAGCTAGTCCACTAATCCTCTACTGTATGACTGTTCTTTTATGATTATCTATCTGACTCCAACATGATAATCTCTACATGATATTCTGGTTAGCTATAGAAGTGCAATATCTCAGTGCATCATTTAGCTTCATGCAAAACCTTTATTATGAAGTGACGTCCTATGTCAGATCCTTTATATAGCCTACAGTATTTACTAAGACATACTTCAGAGCTTTAGAGGTTTGTATCGGCATGCAACCATCTGCCATTCGTATTTAAATGTCAGCTGATATATTTAAACGTGCAAGTATGAACCATTTGTATATGAAGAGTTTGACAGCAAAATGAGATATCTCCATTCTCGAAGACTTGGAAGAAGCAAGAAGTATTACAAACTAATAGACACTATTTTGTGCATTGTTTCTTTGATTCACAATGGTGGTAAAAAAAAAAAGCACAAATTCCAGACTAAGATTTACATGTTTTAGTTTGCTTTGGTTTTACGACTATTTTGGTTGAACATTCAGTGTGAATTTAGTATGGTTTTGCAAAAACGCTTTCATTACACTTCTTAGTTTTGTCCATCTTAAATGTGTTTGTTGCAGTATACTGTAAATATGCAAATGGGTATCAAATCCTTGTTAATTGTTACTGCACAATGTTTGGTGAAGATAATTACAACCATTAAAATCAATACAAAAAAAAAACCTTACTGTAGCTTAAATGCAGCATCAGTCTCTTTTCCTTACGACAACTCTCATCAGTCCATCTCTAATGTCATCAATAAATCACTCACTCAACATCACTATGTTACTGTACTTCACTTTCTAATCCATCAGCTATATTTGTCCCATTTATTTGTGTGTGTGTGTGTATGCTTGTGCAGGTGACAGTTCTGAAAGTGAGGCTGAAGCGCCAGGCTGCATTTACAGGCACGGGTGTAGCTAAAGCGTTCCTTAGAGCTCAGGCTCTGCTGTTTGGAGCGTACAAAGATGCCTTGCAGTATTGCACAGTAAGTTAACTCATGCACCAATCTCCCCCCCCCCCCCACACACACGCACACACACAATCATAATTTTTCTTTTTTCTTGCAGGGAGAACCCGTGTCATTCAGTGAGGATTTGTTTCTCACACACAAGTCCCCCAGCATGAGGCAGTTCCTTGAGGCAGCAATTCACCTGCAGTTTTTCAAAGAGGTGCACACACACACACACACACACTGGTGTCATAATTGCTTTTCTTTTACTTATAGCATCATTCTGATTCTAAATTATTCAGATTAGAATAAAATGCCCTCAAAGGTGCCCTCTAGTGTTCAAAGTATTATTTTGTAAAGCATGTGGCGGCACGTGTGGGACTCATAATATAGTGACAGAAGAAATATGATGTCAGTAAAAAAAATTATTAATTCAATAAATTAGTAGTCAATTTAGTACAGTTACTTTCAGTGCAACAGACCCCAGTTCTGAGAGTAAAAACCCCCTTTATTTCTCTACTGTATATAAACCCTTTACACTAATGCACTTAGTCCAGTGTTTCACTGGACACCATCAGGGTAAAAAGTTTACATGATCGGACAGCCTGTCTGATTTGTGTCTGAAACACTGGTCTCCCAGGAAGTCCTTTAATGACCCAAATTGGGACATATGTATATTTATTCTTCCATCATAAATGCATCTGTATTAAGAATATTTTGGCCTTCTTTAAAACGTTTGCACCATTTAAAAGTTTCTTGACTGCAGCTAAGCTTCCCACCGCCTTCATCAGAAATGTTCTCTTATTTAAGTCCCGTTTTGACTTGAACGCCCCTCATACATTACTTTACTTTGGTGTCACGTCCCATCATGTCACTTAAATATATAAATATGTGTTTTCAGTTTATTGATGGGCGTCTGGAGATGCTCAACCAAGGAAAAGAACCAGATGACCTGTTTGAGGAGGAAATACTGGAGTGTGGTGCATCATCAGGTTTGTGTTTTATCTCATCAATCATAATACTTTTAGATTTATAAATGTACGTAATTCATAAGTCTTGCAATTGATGGAACAATGCTGTTCATCATACGAGTCCCTGTAAATAAGCTTTTACCGCGGAGACAATAATGCATGATGACCAACTCACTCATGTAAACTTGTGATTTGAATCTGCACTAAAGTCAGAGCTGCCATTTTAGAAAATAAATCAAGTGCTTCTGACCAATCAGAAATCAAGCTCCAACAGTGTATTGCATTTTATTTTCTAATAATGATGTACCTTTAATTGAATAATTTGAGCATCGTGCTTTTGATTCGCTAATATTATTTTCCCATGCACTAGGTGGCTCAAAATCTTATCAGCAGTGGATGGGGAATCTGAAGGTTAGTTTTATTGTGCAAAGACAACAAGAACTCATGCATGTAATGCTTTATTTAGTCCTGCATCGAAAAATGACATGACATCAGTGAAACACTCTGAGTCTGCTCCTCTCTAGCTCCTCTTTAATGATTTATCTATCTGACTCTAAAACATGGAAGTAATTATCTGCCTAATCGTCTGGTTAGCTGTAAAAGTGTCATATCTCAGTCCACTATTTAGCTTCATGCAAAACCTTAATTATAAAGTGACGTCCTACAGGCTTGTAAGATCCTTTATATAGCCTGCTTGCTAAGAAATTCTTCAGACGTTTCTATCGGCATGAAACCGTGCGACTTTCATATATAAATGTCAGAGGTTATATTTAAATTCGTAGGTGTGAGCCCTTTGTACTGTATATAAACAGTTTGACAGCAAAATGAGATCTGCATTTTTGCAGTTTTTTTTTTTTTTTTCAAAAGAAACAAGAAGTATTATAAATTTATAGGCAATATTTTGTGCATTGTTATTGTAAATCAAGCATCCATGTGCTTTATTTAGTCCTGCATCAAAAACACCATGACATCAGTAAAACACTCCGAGTCTATTAAATACTCCTTGTGGTTTCATGTTTTATTCTTAATCAATGATTTACAGAAAGGAGGCGGCTCTCTCATTCTCACAGTCAAGGCCAAGGCTCAGATGTACAAGAATGTGAGTGATATTTCAGTATGATTGTGTTTAAATAGAATAAATTCAAACAGGAAATATTTATTTATGGTATGAATTATAATAACTTTGTATACAACACCTTTACATAAGTCATAAAATCAATCATGTACTTACGACCTGTATATGTATCATACTGTATCTGCAGACACACAAAATATCAAATTCGCTTGAACGATGGTATTTGCTATAGCCTCACTAATTTTCCCCAGCATGTGAAATAGGCACTTAGCTCATAGCATACAGAATGTTTCATGTATATACCATATAGTTGGAAATATATCAATAAAAAACTAGCACAAGTGACCAATTTTTGATTAAAACACAGTCAAATATGATTGTTACTATAACTGATCAGCATCAATGGGACATATGTGTATTTATTCCTCCATTATAAATGCATCTTTATTAAGAAGATTTTGTACAGGACACTCAAAGTTTCCCCGTGAACCTCCTCCTATACTAGACCAGACAAATCCTTCACTTTATTTTTTCTGTTGTTCTAATGGACAATCAGATATTCATTCATTCATTCATTCAAGATTCAAGATTCAAGATTCAAGATTCAAAGAACTTTATTAATCCCAAAGGGAAATTGCTTAATTCATCTTCTATACTGCTTTATCCTGTATTTAGGCTCGCGGGGACCTGGAGCCTATCCCAGGAGACTCTGGGCACGAGGCAGGGTTCACCCTGGACAGCATGCCAATCCATCGCAAAGCACACACACACACACACACACACACACACACACACTACGGGCAATTTAGGAACGCCAATTAGCCTAACCTGCATATCTTTGGACTGTTGGAGGAAACCGGAGTACCCGGAGGAAACCCACCAAGCACGGGGAGAACATGCAAAATCCATGCACACAAAGACGGGAATCGCGCCTGGCCGGGAATCGAACCCAGACCCTGGAGGTGCAAGGCGACAGTGCTCACCACTACACCACTGCGCCGCCACATTCAGATATGATAGCAGTAATGGTGACATAAATAAATAGAAACAATGAAAAATAGAAATTTCTATTAAAATTGGAGGGGAATAAATTAGCAACTAAAAAATAATTCACAACAGTAAAACAACAGCAAATAAATAAGTAAAGCATAATGCAGACAAAACCATGCAACTTGCTCCTTTTGCATTAATTTCCACTTTGTTCTTAAATAATGTATGTGGTACAGTTCTCAAGCTTCAATTAAGGAGTGAAACAAGCTATGTTTCAAATAACTCAATGGTTATTCCTCATCATCCTCCTCTGTTTCAGGTCACATGCCACAGCAAGCTAAAGAATCTCATTTCATCAAAGGTGAAACAGAACACTTGTGTGTTAATTATATAATGATATATAAATTGATGATTTATGATATGTAAATTAAATAAAACTGGACAAGAATTATGGAACATTGATCTTTGCTTGTATTTCACTCAGGACCAGAAAAAAGCTCACATTCTCCAGCGAGGAGCCTCCATGTGTGGCACACACTCGCACCACTTCAATAAATCTGATTGCCTTCAGGACAGGTTACCAATCACGCAGCATTTTGGAAAGGTGAATTGATATACCACATCAATCAATTACATTCATGTTTTAACAATCATTGTAGAATGAATGAGTTAAGGTATTCTTATAATAATAAGTATTGATGTAAATATAAAATTACAGACAAGAGTGAAGATTATTCTCTGGACATAATATATTTAATTAAATATTAGGCTATTATTTGCCTGTTATTTTGGTGGCTTATTAAAGCTATTGAGTTTTTTTGTTTTAGATCATTCTGCCAGACTAAACACATTTATCTTAAAATGTTTATTACCGTTAGGATTATGAAAAGATTTGTTTGGTCATTGAAGATGTTAAATACATAAAAAAAATTTATAATGCATATAAAAATAAATTCATTATTTCAAAAAATATTAATTATTAAATTATCTGCTAATAGAACGAGAAATGTGTTAATCAATTTCCTGATATGAATACGATTATTTAACTTATTTTTAGACATGAAGGTAAAACACTGTATGTCTATAAATAGGTTAAGTAATCATAGTTGTGTCAGGAAATTGAACTACAAAACAAAAAAAAAGAACAAATGCAAGACATCTAAGTGTGGAAAACAATAATGCTTGAATAACACTAATAATTAGGGACAATATTTCTCTATACATTAAAACAAGTGTCCCACATTGTCAGGGGAGCGCTGAGGTAAGAAACATGAAGGTTGGATGGAAAAAGGAGGACCCAAATGCAAGGTTAGCTTAGATAAGAGAGGTGTGGTGCACTGGCTGTCAAACAGTTTATTCTTTCCGGGGAAAATCCTAGATACATAATACTGAGCCGGTAGGTAAATCCAAAAGGGGGGTGAGAAGAGACTTAAACCATTCTATAGACCTTCATTTTAAGTCATAGATAGACATTAATATAATTAATATATTTACAATTAAACAAATACTATTATATTAATACTAATATTTATACATTAAAAAATTACATACTATTGACATACTGTAGGTTCATGAGGTCAGACAATATAAATCTTAATCTCAGGTCTGCTTTATAAAATTTTTAGGAAATAAATGTATTTATGGTTGTCAGGGTTAACCCCTAAAGGGCACCTTGTGCCCAGAGACCCTTTGTGTATTTGTCACGGGTCACGGTCTGCCGGCCGTCTTTTTCCCACGCTGTCACTCCCCCACGCGCTCATGTTTTGTCTAGCCGTCACGTGCGCTCTCACGCCCCCGTCTCCGCCCCGTCTGCTCACCTGTTCCTCGTTCCCTACGCTGATTTCTCCAGTGATTTAAGAACGCACACTGCGCTGCTCAAATCGCTGGATTATCTTGTGTTTTCATGCCCCGATCTTCTCGCGTTTATTTTCCCTTGATCTCACGTTGCCAAGTTCGCTTTGTTTCTCGTTTTTCGCTTTCGGTTTCTCGTCTCGGATTTGTTTGCCTCGTCTATTGATCTCCCGGTTTTGACTTAACGCTTCCTCTTTTGACCACGGCTCTTGCTTTACGATCTGGCTTAGACACTACGCTGACTGATCGCCCGATATTGACTTCCGCATTCCGACCACACTCTCGCCTGACATTGTGGCACGTCATCTGCACTTGGATTCACCTCGCTGCTCAACACCAAGCAAACCCTTGCTGACGTCAAGACTCCAGCTCTCTCCAACGCGACATGGGGAAGCCACCATGCAACGCGAACCACGCCTCCCTGCCCCCCCGACCTATGAAGGTGACCCTGGCACATGTCGCTCATTTCTCTCTCAGTGTACGCTGATATTCGAGCTCCAACCCTCCACATTCTCCACCGAACGCTCCAAGGTAGCATATGTGATAACGCTGCTCTCAGGACGGGCTCAAGAATGGAGCACTGCTCTCTGGGACTCTCGCGACCCCTGCTGCTCCAACTACGAGGACTTCGCTGAGGAGATGAAGAGGGTGTTTGATCGCTCATGTCACGGAAGGGATGCTGGTCACAAACTGTTAAAGCTTCAACAAGGCTCGCGCTCGGCCTATGATTACGCCATGAATTCCAGACCCTAGCTCTCTCCAGCGGGTGGAATAACCGTGCTTTGAGTGATGTTTTCTTTGAAGGACTGACAGAAGCACTTCAGGATGAGCTAATCTCTCGTGAACTACCGTCATCACTCCAAGATCTCATGGATCTGGCCGGCCGAGTGGATTCACCTCTCCGCCTTCGGAAAGTGGCCAGGATTGCATCACCTAGAACCTTCCCGCGATCCCACCCTCAGGAAGAACCCATACAACTGGGCAGAACCCGCGTTTCACCAGAGGAGCGACGACGTCGTCGAGTGGAGGAAGCCTGCTTCTACTGTGGGAAATTTAACCATTTACTTAAGAACTGTACAGTAAGGAGGAGGAGTCCTCAAGTTCAGCTGGGAGCACTGGAGGGCACTCTCCAACGAAACCTGCAGACCAACGCCGACTGTTTCCCATCTTCCTCATCCACGAACAACGAACCCACCTGGTGCAGGCACTGATCGACTCCGGTTCAGACCGTAACCTAATCAATGCCGCCTCAGCCAAGGCCCTGGGAATCCCTGCTCTGCGTTTAGAGACTCATCTCAAGGTTCAGGCCCTCGATGGGAGCCCACTCCCTTCTATCACCCACAGGACCCCTCTTCTCGGCCTAAGGATCTCAGGTAACCATTCTGAGCAGACCTCGCTATCTATCATGGAGGGATCTCATGCCACGGTCGTCTTGGGCCTCCCCTGGTTGATCCGACATAACCCACAAATTGCACCCCACTTTGCAGTTATTTATTTGTAAAAAATGTTTGGAATCATGTATGATTTTCGTTCCACTTCTCACGTGTACACCACTTTGTATTGGTCTTTCACGTGGAATTCCAATAAAATTGATTCATATTTGTGGCTGTAATGTGACAAAATGTAGAAAAGTTCAAGGGGGCCGAATACTTTTGCAAGCCAATGTATGCCACACAAAAGTCCCCCATACGTGACAAAGGTCAGGTCGTCACTGGGTCGAAAATATATTTATGATTAATAATACATTGTTGGTGCCTTGGTTTAAATAGATGTTATGTGACATTTATTTGTAGCGCGGCCACATAAAGGGGCAGTTAAACAGCAGGGGAATGAACTAGGCGCTAATGTTGCTCACCTGCACCAACAAACTGGCCCCAGTCGGTTATTTTCATCACCAAGACAACGGTGCCTTGGTTCCGGGGTTATGCTCACGCACGCATGCGCAGCCGTGCCGCGAGAGAACCCAGATGACCTATCAGGTCACGTGTGCCGGTATAAAGGCATGACATTCGTGACGGAGAGATGAGTCAGTGCGCTGCAGTTGTGAGAGAGAGAGAGCCTGTTTGGACGTTTTGTGGATTACCTTGCCAGATTGCCATTCAGTACCCTTCTCATTCCGTTTCTTCGTTCTCCCAGATTTACCATCATTTCTTGGTGAGAAAGAACCATCTCTCCTGTATACCATCCCATTCATTCAATAGCACGGACTTGGACATTCATACATACGCACTCACACACTCGCACACACTACTGACATTGTATATATTTGTTTATATTTTGTATATATTGTTTTTCCGTTGCACTTCATTTGTTTGTTTGTCGTTTGTATATAATACACTTCGGTTTGGTTTTGGAATTTGTTGTTGTTGTCTTTCCTTGCTCCGCGAAGGTTGCGCAATACCGGAAGTGAGTGTAATCAGCCTGTATACAGATATTAGACCCCGATTTAGTGTAACTAACTCTAAAAATAAATCTGAGCGTTACATAGTGGTGGCCCGTATGGGGAGTCTGTTTCTTAGGGTAATTTTCCGGTGTTGTGTGAATTCGTGGAGCAAAATGGACGCTAACATGGCTACTGCTAGGACTAACATGCGTGCTAATGCTAGTAGGGCCGGGAGGGCCATCTCTGTTGCTGCTAGTACAACAAAGGATGATGACTGTGAATTTGTGTTAAGACGTAATCCTATTCCATTGCTTAGTTCATTGCATGTATCAGATATGCATGATGATAACTTGATGGGGCTCATGTCTAATTTGTCTGATAGTTTAAAAACAATGCGTTCAGAACTTGAGCAATGTAAAGGGGATGTAGTGTCTATGACTGAAAAGGTGGCTGTGTTGGAATTTCAGAGACTCCATGGACAGCAGCTTAAACCGCGAACTCAGTTTTCGACAGGCAGTAGACACCAAGTTAGATGAGCTGGAGCGCTACTGCCATGAGTCGCTAGGGAAACTGGAGAAAGCCGTGGCTGACTGTTTCATGCGCCGTGATATCATCTGGGAGAAGCAGATGAAGAAGCTGCGCCTCTTTAACACGCCCACCGCCCTCCGATCTGAAGCACACACCTCGGCGTCTTCACCACCTCCATCTCAACATTCAGCCGATCGCCCAACCGCCGCAACATCAGAGAAGGACAGCCAAGAGAAAGGGAAGAAAGGAGCTCGACTGCCCACTTCTACTCTGGCCCAGGCCGGACCGTCTAACGCCCAGCCCCTCTCTGCTCCCTCTCACCTCTACCACGCCAAGCCAACGAACGCAGAGCCTCCTCAACCTACCTCAACGACGTTCCTCCTGGTGTTCCAGCACACTCCTCGGGTCTGCTCTCCTCCCCACTTTCTTCTTCTTCTCTTCATGCTCATCCATCCATCTGCGTGGAGTTTCCAGCCTTCTGTGACGCGTCAGAGACAGCTGAGGTGAGGAACTTCATCGAGCATGCGGAGAAGTACCTAAAGATCAGACCGCTGACCCGACCTGAGCTGCTGGGAACCCTCGGCACGGTTCTACGAGGGCCTGCTCTGAGTTGGTGGAAGGCGGAGAAGGGCAAGGTGAAGGACTGGCAGTCTTTTAAACAGGCTTTCACGGCGGCGTTTATACTGGAAGACGACCTCGACGAAGAGGAAGACAACCTGAGGTCTACCGGTACAGTAGCCAGGGCAACGCCAGGGAGACTTTGCCGATGACCACCCCGCCCTCTGTCTCATGGGAAAACCTGATATCTCCGAGGAAGAACTAGTGGGGCGAACCCGGGAGAACAGCAACACGAGAGTGGCGTTAAGAGGAGCGGCGAGCACCATGAAAAAACAGGTGGAAAGACACGATGGGGGAGAGAAAGACAGCGAGGACCGCCCTATTCCAGGTCCACATGCCATACCCCGAGCACCCCCGCCGCGGAAGGGACCTGACACCCCACGTCTACCCACCACGTCCACTAAAGAGGCCTCCAACTTCCCGAGCGACCTGAGCGACCTGAGCGAGATCATCAGAGGCCAACAGAACGACCCAACTATCATGAAGCTGCTCTCTAAAGATCACCCAAGGAGCACACAAGATCAGAGTGTCACCTTCGAATGTCATCAGGGCGTGCTGTATCGCCGGGTACCAGTACAGCATGGGGAGAAATTTCAGCTAGTAGTCCCCCAGTCGCTAATAAGAAACTTTCTTCATTAGTACCACGACAATCCACTGGGAGGACACTGGGGTCAACTGAAGACCCTGCTGAGGTTACTGGAAGTGGCGTGGTGGCCAACGGTGCGGAAAGACCTCTGGCATTACACTAGAGCTTGCAGCATGTGCCACCGACACAAGACAGGACATCCATCACCACCCCGACAAAGACTTATGATGGAGGAGGGCAAACAAAGAGCAGAACACTGGAGATCCAGACAAGCCAGATGTCACAATACCCGGGGGGAAGCAGCGCACTTCCAACCGGGAGAACTGGTTTGGATCCAAACTCGACCTCTCTCCTCCACAGCAAAAATAGGTTCTGCAAAGTGAGTGCCCAAGTGGGAGGGTCCAGCAGAGATAAAAAACAGAAAAAGACCAATTAAATACACAATGTCTTGGGGCTACCCACAAAAAGCCGAGGATTACAGTATGGCGAATTTAAACGCTGGTACGGACGTTCTCCTCAGACGCCGGAAGCTTGGGGGGGGGTCTATGTAGTGCAGCCACACAAAAGGGACATTTTCTTACACAGGGAATTGGTTGTAGAGCTAATGCTGCTCACCTGTGGCCGAAGGTGTGCCCTAGCGGTTTCTGTTCCCCCATCGACAGTGGTTTGGTCACCGGGCAAGTTCCCGCGCATGCGCGATCACGACGCTAGGGAACCCGGAAGTGACGTGGGTCACATGAGCCAGCATAAAGCCAGAACCGGCGTAGAAGCCGGCATGGAGAGATGAGGACAGCGGCTGCATATTTTTTGAGACTGAGAGACTGCTTGTGGATTATTCAATAATTTCATTCAGTACCCAGCTCATCCCGTTTCTCGATCTCCCAGACCTACCATCGTCATCTGGTGAGATCGAACCATCTCTCCAACTCACCATCTTCATACCTTTTGCCGTTTTTCAGACACTGGACTATCATACACACACACACCCGCATACATCGCACACACACTTTTTCTATTTGTATATATTTTGTGGTTTGTGGTGCACCGTGTTTGTTTATTTCTTTATTCCTTTTGTATAATACACTTGGTTTAACTTATTATAATTGTTTTGTGTCGCGTCATGTTTTGTCCAGCTGCGGTTGCGCAATACCGGAAGTGTGGTTTTCAAGCCCCTATTTGGATTCCCGAATCCGTTTTTTTGTAACCAAGCGGTTAATCCAATCCAAGCGTTACATAGTGTATCATTCATTCATTCATTCATTTTCTATACCGCTTAATCCTGTGTTCAGGGTCGCGGGGGACCTGGAGCCTATCCCAGGAGACTTCGGGCACTAGGCGGGGTACACCCTGGACAGGGTGCCAATCCATCGCAGGGCACACACACATACACACACCCAATCACACACTACGGGCAATTTAGGAACGCCAATTAGCCTAACCTGCATATCTTTGGACTGTGGGAGGAAACCGGAGTACACGGAGGAAACCCACCAAGCACGGAGAGAACATGCAAACTCCATGCACACAGAGACGGGAATCGAGCCTGGCCGGGGAATCGAACCCAGACCCTGGAGGTGCAAGGCGACAGTGCTAACCACTACACCACCGTGCCGCCTACATAGTGTATATCTATTCATTTATTTATTGAGAATAGAAATAAAGTTTTGATAAATTAATAAGGATAATATTGCCAATGTTTCTTTTCACAGTCCCGACCTCGCAGGCCCACACGCAAATCAAAGGTCCAGCAGGGGGAGGAAGCGCCACAGGACAACAGTGGCAGCAGGGGAGAGGAAAGGTGTGTGTGTATGAGAGAGAGAGAGAGAGAGAGAGAGAGAGAGAATAAATAATTAAATAATTTTGTGTCTATAAGAACACTGACAATTTGCTGACAAATAACAAAAAGTATCAGTAACTTTAAGCATTAATGGGAAGCTGATTAAAAAGTGTTAATACAGTTAAAATGTATTATTTGTTTAAAGACATGTCACTTTGATGCAAGGCTTGGACCTTTCTGTCGGACCCCTAAATATAACAATTATTGCATAACAAATTGTGTAATAATTTATCAGAAGTAGCTCTGGCAGTACTTCCACAGCAAATCATTGGTTTACAGTATATCAACCTCCTGTGACACAAACTCTAATAATGTGTGCCTTGTACTTTTCTTTCTCTTTATTAGATCCTTATACTGTAACTATTGGATTATATCCATGACTTGAAAAAGAAGCCATGTGACAAAAAAAGTAATATCTAGCATTCCTCATATAAGGATAAGTTATAATTTCGTCAGTAACAGCTCATTCACATAAACTTACATAGATACAGATGCTGCAAATAATATGCTGATTTTTATTACATTTATGGAAGGAGTCTCCAGTGTCAGTATATTGTAACTGTCAGCGTTAAAGAAAGGTGTAACTATGTTTTTATACATGTTCAGGATGGAGGTGTTTAAGGCTATTTTTTAAGCTTGCAAGTAACTAATTTGATTTATAGTATAGCATTAAAAGTGTGACGCCAATTTAATTTATAAAAATTATAAAAATTGTGAAAAATTGTAAAATGTGATAAAGGAAGGTTTTATTCATTTATTTATTTATTAGGTAAATATTTAAAAAATTATATAAATTGTATCATCACACCACCCCATCATTAGCCTACTATAAGAGCGTAACACACAGTAGTTGAACTTTTTCATTCTTTTGTGTGCAGTCATATAGAGTTGGTATCTGATGACCTCACAGAGGAGGAAGAGTTTTCCATGGCTGATCTTGAGGAGATGGACCTGCTAGGGGAAATCTTTGACACATTAAACACTCAGAGCTCCACAGAGCCTGGCCTGCTATACAGCACACGCAGCCTCGACGTTTTCACCTCTGACTGCACCGAGTTCATCAGCAGGGTGAGCACACACATAGACATACACACAATTTTAATTAATTAAATCTATCTATATTGTAGATGCGGTCATATTATTTCACTAGTTTTGACGCGTAGCTTTGTCTCAAAGTTTCACTCACACGACAGAAGTCCGATCTCTTTGTCTCTTGTAGTTTATTTTGTCAGCATCGAAGAATTAACACTTCATACAGTCGTCTTGAGTAAATCCACTGTGATTACAGACACCAGTTGCTGCATCTTGCAAATC
This sequence comes from Channallabes apus, assembly GCA_030522415.1. Lineage (NCBI taxonomy): Eukaryota > Metazoa > Chordata > Actinopteri > Siluriformes > Clariidae > Channallabes > Channallabes apus. Next base: position 5,733,531 of record CM060124.1, read on the forward strand.
TCTGACTTTTACAACAACCTGTTTGCTGTATCTTACAAATTACAGTTTTAGCTTACGAATATAACAACACTCTTGCTGTATATATCTACTTACGGGAGCTTACGGTTACAACAACCTAGTTGTTGTATCTTACATTCTTAGCTTACCGGGAGCTCTCGTTAGCTGACGGTCAAAAGCTTGTGTTTCCGTAGCCTTCCCAATCTAAACTGAACTCTCCATCATATGACAGTCATACAAATGCATGTAACAGTAGAATGACATCACAGACCAACTTACGATTGTCAAAATGGATGCATAACTTAGAAATTCAAAGCTTATGGCTTATGTAACAAACTTAATGCTTAATGCTTTACTAATGAATAGAACAAGGTAGAATAAATGAAATAACAAGTAAAATAAAATAAACACAACAACAAATTCATAACAAGAATATGGCTCTTACATATATATTAACATTTTTCCCCTCATGTTTCAGAGGAGCTTGACCACACCCAGTCAGGAGAGTCTGAGTCTTTCCACTGGGAACAATGGCAGTCTGATGAGCTGGGAGGAAGGGCTTGAAGAGGCACCAGATGTTAAGGAGGAGGAGGAATCCGAGCTGCCAAGTGATGAACCAGAGAGAGAAATGAGAGATGGAGAAAAGAAGCCAGGTGTGGATCTTGGAAGGTTGGTGGAGGATCTTGTGGATCTAAAGCAGGAACTTGAAGAGGAGTTGAATGGAAACTGTAAGAAAACTAACATATTATCCAGAGAAGATCAAGAGGAAGTTAGCAGATCATCCAGAGAAGATCAGGAGGACAATGAGAGAATATCCATAGACAATCAGGAGGAAAGTAGCATATCTTCCAGAGAAAACCAACAGGAAACAAGCAGATCATTAGATATAGTTAAGATTGAAACTAGCAAATCCTCAGAGAAAAATCCTTTAGGAAATAACAGCGCCTTAGAAAAAAAATATGAAACAACTTGTCAGTCCAAACAGGTTGATGATAAACAGGAAAGTGATGAAGCTCAGGGGAAAGATATGCAAGAGGCAATAAACAGAAAACACCATGAAGTTCATCAGGATCTACCCCTAAATGATAACCCAGAAAGTCTACCAGCAAACTCTCCCCAAGAAAAGAAGCACCTTAATGAGGAGCAAATGAATGCAAGTACTTCAGTTAATGCAGACCAAATGGACAAGGTACAAGAAGAGCGAAGAGATCAATCAACTCCCAAAGTGTTCCCCAAAGTGGCCATGTTCCAGGTCAAGGCCTACCAGACCAAGTGTGTACCCGAGACTGTAAGGCCCTGTTATGGCCAGAAAATGTTAGATACATCTCTAAATGTGTCTCCAAAAGGGTCTGGAGGACATCTGGTGAATTCTAGCACAAAAACAGATGATTTGTCCATAAAATCACCAGCTGTTTCCAGTTCATCAGATACAGCCACGGAGGCTGAAGACCTGCCCCCACCTAAAGTGTCTGAACTTAAAAAGCGATTTGAGCAGTAATGGCTGCAAGGATAATGTCACGGCCATGGCTGTGCTAAATTCCAGAGGCGCCTGAAGTACTTGGAGTAGACACAGGGACTGAAAATGAAGAAGAAACCTAATCAGATGCCTAGTTTACTTAAGCACATCATACTGTTAATGTGTAATCTATTAAAGTGCAGTTGATGCAATACTCACTCCACCAACATGCAGTAACCCTGCTTTTAAAACCAGTTTGCAAAACTGAACAGTCAAAACACATTTTTTCTGTATTTCTTAAAACCTTTTATTTTATAATAAATGTTAGTTATTATATTAAATAAACTATACAGACACTTTCCAAGTGTTTATTTCATTTATTTTCTATGCCACTTGTCCTGTACAGGGTTTTGGGTGCCTGGAGCCTATCCCTATCTGGGCGTACATTAAGTCAGATTACATGCTGGACACAGCACCAATTCATCTCTGAGTGAACACACATACATATACACACACATCACACTCATTCACACACTACAGGAAATTTGAAAATGCACATTAACCTAATCTGCATGTCTTTGGACAGTGGGAGGAAACCGGAGAATTCAGAGGAAACCCACCAAGAACAGGGAGAACATGTAAACTCCATGCACACAGACCCAGGTGGTAAATTAACCCTCGACCATAGATGAGCGAGGTTACAACATTAGCCACTGCATCACCATGTTGCCCTGTGTTTTGTTTTTTATTTATTACCTCAATCTCCTATTAATTTCCTAACCATACAATCCAATGAGTGCATCAGTTTAGAAAATCTGTACAGTAAAGGTTAAAGGAAGCAAATTGTCACTCAAGTAAGAGATTAATTACACAAATAAAAAACAAACAAAAAAATGCAGCAAAGCATTCTTCATCTACACATATTTTTAGTTATTCAAGGTAAATTAAGAGTTTCTCCAGTACTTGGACTAAAAAAAAAAAAAACTCTTCCAAGTTGTGTTTGACTAATGGCACTTAGTTATTAACCTAGTTAACGTAGTAAGTATGAATCCTGCGTCTGCCAAATGCCTAAATGTAAATGTAAATTATGGCCTTTTTCACCAAAGAAGAATCGAAGGAACATACAGAAATATTCACCATGACTAAATAATATAGGGTCAGGGGTAGCTCAGTGGTTAAGGCATTGGACTACGGTTCGGAAGATCCCAGGTTCAAACCCCACAATCACCAAGTTGCCACTGTTGGGCCCTTGAGCAAGGCCCTTAACCCTCAACTGCTCAGATGTATAATGAGATAAAAATGTAAGTCGCTCTGGATAAGAGCGTCTGCCAAATGCCTAAATGTAAATGTAGGCCCTCACTTTCATGAACTGTTTGATATTAGGCTGATGTTGTTGCTGTGGGCTTGTATGGGCAGGCATAGGCGCAGATGGTAAGATCGTATATAGTCTTTTTATTACCAAAACATAAATAATAAAGAACATAAACAGAGTTCTTAGTTTAAGTTCCTTTATCTTAACACAGGTATAGAGCTAAACATACAGTAGGCTCTTTAAACAAAACACAGGCTTAGAGCTTTACACAGGCTTAGAGCTTATCAAAACAAACATGGACCTGACCTAAATGAAGACAAGACAAACTAAATATGAGACAAACCAGAGAAAAGACTGTCTAGACAAGACTGACCAGACAAGACAGGAGAAACCAGACAAGACTGAAGAGACCAGACACGACAGGAGAGACCAGACAAGACAGGAGGGACTAGGAATGAGAGAGACTAATGATTGCGCGGATTAGTAGTTAGTCAGCTTAGTATCTAATCTGGTTATTGTCGAAATCGATGATGACCTAAATGGTTTAGTATCTAAAGGGGTTAGTGTCTAAATGGGTTAGTATCTGAACCTACAAGGGGACGAACACACAAGAAGCTAAGCACACCTGAGGCTAATCCATACTAGAGGATAAACCTACTAGAGGCCAATCCTACTAGATGTCAAGCCTACTAGTGCCTAAACCTACAAGCGGTTAAAACCTGCTAGCGGATAAGCGCTCAAGTAGCTAAACATACAATTACTAAACATACAAACAACTAAACATACACGTGGCAAACAGACACTGGAAATACACAGAACAGTACTCACGAGGACCTTGAGACAAGCAAACACATACTTAAACAGAACACCTCCACAACACAAAATGAACATAAACATAAAACAAGAGCCAACTTAAAACAAATGCAAACTAATACAAAACCAAAACAAAAGAACTGCCCAGATGTCATAATTACTAATGCTCAACCCAGTTTCCCAGAACAAACAGCTATTTATAGAACGTCTAATGAGCTACCTCGGTTCAGGTAAGCTCCCTCATCACCTGACCGAGGTTCGTTGTGGGAAACTGAGTATACAAACAAAAAACAACACAAAACTAAATTATTGTGCATCCTTTAGGGGTGATCCCTCACACTCACTTATTAAATCTTTAAATAAAAAATGCTGTTACATTCTTCAGGTCTGGACTGACAGCTAAGCTTTTGGTTAATTCATGTATCAATTTATTTAGGGCCCAAGTACTATGGTTCTTTTTTTCCACCTTTTTGGGCTTAACATGGTTAAAAACCTCGAAAATTCTGCCATTAGGATGCCTGAGAGTTGATACAATTTATATAAAGGATGCCTTGGGCCCTCACACAAGATTGACCTGCATAGCTCATACACACTTTCATGTAGGCACATGAAACTCAGTAGACATTTAGAGGTCATTGAGCTGAACAACTTTCACAATGCATGTCCTAGGCTCAACTCAACAGGAAGTCAGTTATTTTGGGTTGTTCACAAAAACACACACGATAGATTTTGATATACTATATCTTTAAAGTATGCTATAAAATAATTAATAACTTTCTGTGAGACATTATATTGAGTGACACATTCAGTGACATCACATTGAGCAACATCATACTCATTATGGTGGTAGTGACGCAGTATTCTGGTTTTACCGCCACGCCTCACGGTGGCAGCATTTGGATTTGTGGGTTTGCTGGCTTCTACCGCTGAGTGGCGCTATATAACTATAAGACTGACACCTCGGGCATTAGTTCATTCTCTCAAGGATTAATGAGATGTGCTCCTTTAGAGCTGCATGTAGTCACGGATAAAATCAAGTCAAAGTGTAAAAGTGTAAAATCAAGTGATTGTAGTTAAACGAATTCATAATCACAGTATTAAAATTACAGTGCAAATGTAGAATTTAAATTAAATTAAATCCTATTAGGATCAAATTTAATCAAAGTAAACGTTAACACAGTGAGCCTTTGGATTTTATCATGTGTAATTAGTAAAGCTATGCATGTATGTTTTTTGTCATCTTATATTTTGTGTTCTTTAAATTTGTAGTAGATTTATTAACTGAATTAAACGAAAATAAATGACCATAACAATTAAAACATTGTCGGGACGTGCTACTGCGTCAGCAGATATTGATGTGTTTTTGCGTTATTATGAGAATTAAATTAAATGCAGTAGGCTATTATGATCATCATAATGTTCTTTAATTAACCTAATCTTCTGAATCAACTAATTAACTCTAAACACATGCAAAAGATTCCTGAGGCTTTTAAAAACTCCCAGCCTGGTTCATTACTCAAAACCGCAATCATGGGTAAGACTGCCGACCTGACTGCTGTCCAGAAGGCCATCATTGACACCCTCAAGCAAGAGAAAGAAATTTCTGAACGAATAGGCTGTTCCCAGAGTGCTGTATCAAGGCACCTCAGTGGGAAGTAAAAAGTGTGGCAGAAAACGCTGCACAACGAGAAGAGGTGAAGAGGTGAGGCCCTGAAGAAGATTGTGGAGAAGGACCGATTCCAGACCTTGGGGGACCTGCGGAAGCAGTGGACTGTCTGGAGTAGAAACATCCAGAGCCACCGTGTACAGGCGTGTGCAGGAAATGGGCTACAGGTTGCAAATTTTGCATGTCATTCGGAAATCAAGGTGCCAGAGTCTGGAGGAAGACTGGGGAGAGGGAAATGCCAAAATGCCTGAAGTCCAGTGTCAAGTACCCACAGTCAGTGATGGTCTGGGGTGCCATGTCAGCTGCTGGTGTTGGTCCACTGTGTTTTATCAAGGACAGGGTCAATGCAGCTAGCTATCAGGAGATTTTGGAGCACTTCATGCTTCCATCTGCTGAAAAACTTTATGGAGATGAAGATTTAATTTTTCCGCATGACCTGGCACCTGCTCACAGTGCCAAAACCACTGGTAAATGGTTTACTGACCATGGTATTACTGTGCTCAATTGGCCTGCCAACTCTCCTGACCTGAACCCCATAGAGAATCTGTGGGATATTGTGAAGAGAAAGTTGAGAGACAAGACACAAGAATCTGCAAAACGATTCCCGACCAAGTATTGAGTGCAGAACTGAACATAATTATTGAATGTTGACGTTTTTTGTATTAAAAACACTTTTCTTTTATTGGTCGGACGAAATATTCTAATTTTTTGAGATAGGAATTTGGGGTTTTCATGAGCTGTATGCCACAATCATCAATATTAATACAATAAAAGGCTTGAACTACATTTACATTTAGGCATTTGGCAGACGCTCTTATCCAGAGCGACTTAGAAAAAGTGCTTTAAAGTTTACATCACTGGATACATACTTACACTGGGTTAACTAGGTTAATAGCTAAGTGCCATTAGTCCAACATAACTAGGAAGAGGGATTTTTTATGAAAAAAAAATTTCGTGGGGGGTGGGAGGTTAGTCCAATACTGGAGAAACAGATGCGTCTTGAGTCGTCGTTTAAAGATAGTCAAAGTCTCTGCTGAACGGACATCTAGAGGAATTTCGTTCCACCACCTAGGTGCCAGAACAGAAAAGAGCCTGGATGAATGCCGCCCTCGATCCCTGAGAGATGGTGGGATGAGGCGAGCAGTGCTGGAGGATCGGAGGGAATGTGGTGCAGTGTGTGGTGTGATTAGAGCAGAGAGGTAAGTGGGTGCTGGGCCATTTTTAGCTTTGTAGGCAAGCATCAGCGTTTTTTCAATTTGATGCGGGCAGCTACAGGAAGCCAGTGCAGGGAGCCGAGGAGTGGGGTGGTGTGGGAGAACTTGGGGAGGTTAAAAACGAGACGTGCTGCTGCATTCTGGATCAGTTGCAGAGGACGAATCGTGGATAGAGGCAGACCTGCCAGGAGTGAGTTGCAGTAGTCCTGTCTTGAAATAACAAGCGGCTAAACAAGCACCTGAGTAGCCTGTGAAGAAAGAAATGGGCGAATTCTTCTGATATTGTAAAGAAGAAATCTACAAGAGTGGGGTTAGCGATGTCTGGGGAAAATGACAGATGATGTCCACGGTTACCCAAGATTGTGGGCAGTAGCTGAAGGAGTGATTTGGTTGTTATCCATGGATATCACAAGGTCTTGACCTGGGGATGAGTCACAAGGGATGAACAACAGTTCAGTTTTACTCAGATTGAGCTTTAGCTGATGTACAGCCATCCAGGATGAGATGTCTGCCAGACATGCTGAGATCCGGGTGGAAACCTGAGTGTCAGAGGGAGGAAAGGAGAGAGTAAGTTGGGTGTCATCTGCATAACAATGGTATGAAAATCCATGCGATGATATGACTTTACCAAGAGACTGGGTATAGAGGGAGAAGAGAAGAGGACCAAGTACTGAGCCCTGTGGGACACCAGTAGAGAGTCTACGTGGGGCAGATGTAGATCCCCTCCATTTAACTTAATATGACCTATCTTCTAGGTAAGAAGCAAACCATTGCCACGCTGTTCCACAAATTCCAAAGCTTGTAAGAACAGATAATAGAATCTTGTGGTTCACTGTGTCAAATGCAGATCTGACAGGTCCAGGAGGATGAGAACAGATGACAGTTTAGCAGATCTAGCAGCATGGACCTTCTCAGTGACTGACAGAAGGGCAGTCTCTGTGGAATGTGCCACTTTGAATCCAGATTGGTTGGGATCATTAAGGTTGTTCTGTGAGAGATAAAGAGACATTTGGTTATAAACAGTTCTTTCAAGAATTTTGGAAATAAAAGAGAGAAGTGATACCGGGCGATAGTTGTTAACTTCTGATGGGTCCAGGTAGGGTTTCTTGAGGATGGGAATAACCCTTGCCTTCTTAAAAGCAGCAGGAACATGACCAGATGATATGGAATGGTTGATGATGGTTGTGGTGAAAGGAAGGAGGTCTTGTGAGATTGCCTGGAGCCTTGTGGAGGGCATTGGGTCTAATGAACTATAGAGGGCCAGGTGTAGCTCAGTGGTTAAGGCATTGGATTACAGTTCGGAAGATCCCAGGTTCAAACCCCACAACCACCAAGTTGCCACTGTTGAGCCCTTGAGCAAGGCCCTCAACTGCTCAGATGTATAATGAGATAAAAATGTAAGTCGCTCTGGATAAGAGTGTCTGCCAAATGTAAATGTATAGATTTTTATTCATATGAACGTAATTAAAAGTTTAACCCTTTCACATGATTTTACACAACACAAGCTGAACCATGTCTGTCAAGCCAACACTTCACCCTCACTGAAAACACTGCCCCACATGTATAGGCTGGTATGAAAAGCCAGAGTTTAACTGTGTACAGTATGTGGTGCATATGTACTTCTTGATGCATTTACATAGTGTTTCTCTGTCCATCTACTGTATGGTCTACACACATCACAGTACTTTTTTGTTGTTGATGGCCACAACTTTGAATAATAGGCCCAGGGTTGTAAACTAATGAGTTCTTCGGGTTAAATTCTTCGGAAACATAATTGTAATTACCATTTTTAACGCTGATGACCTCCAATTATATTTTCCACTCAAATCAGGAAATGGCTTCTCATCTGATCATCTTTTGTCATGTCTTAGTGAAGTCAAGACCTGGATGGCAAAAAACTCTTTGCAATTTTAATGAAAATAAAACCGAGGTGTTGCTATTGGGCCCTGCTGTTATTAATAACTATCAAAACACAGTTAGGTTCTCTAAGTAACAACCTACACGACTACGTAAAGAATCTTGGCGTCCATCTTGATCCTTTTCTCCATTTTGACAAGCATATAAATACAGTTGTCAAGAGTAGCTTTTTTCATCTCAGATAATTGGCTAAGGTGAAACACTTTTTATCCAGTAAAGACCTTGAAATTGTAATTCATGTGTTAATTTCTTCTCGTCTGGATTACTGTAACTCTCTGTACGTTGGCCTACCTCAATCTACACTCTCTCGGTTACTGATGGTTCAAAATGCGGCAGCCAGATTCTTAACAGGTACTAAGAAAAGGGATCACATCACCCCAGTTCTTGCTTCATTGCACTGGCTTCCTATAAAATTTAGAGTTGATTTTAAGATTCTTCTTCTTGCATATAAGGCATTGCATAATTCTGCTGCAGGCTATATCTGCAATCTTATTACACCCTATGCAGCTTCTAGGTCTTTAAGATCTAATGAGCACTTAATATTATCCGTCCCTCATTCACGTTGTAAAACGAAGGGTGATTGAGCATTTTCAGTAGTTGCCCCAAAACTCTGGAACAGTTTACCATTGCACATCAGAGCGTCTACATTATTGGACGTTTTTAAATCGAGCTTAAATACTTATTTTTACTCATTAGCATTTGTTGTGATGTTGTGCATGTATTTTGCACAATTAATTTGTGTTAAATTGTTGTGTTATGAATTTTCTTTTTAATTCCTTTTATATTTTATCTTTTGCTGTTTATTTTTATTGTAAAGCACTTTGGATCAACTACGGTTGGGTTAAACCTGTGTGTTCTGCCACCCCAATGCGCCCTGCATACGTTGACAGACATAACTCCTCTACCAATCACCACGCTGATATTCTGTTCACTCCATTTAATGGATGACTGGAAGTAGGGTAAAACTAAAAAGAACAAATTAAATCTAAGTACATAAAAGAAAAGAAATATTTCACGTACTGTATAATTACTAGTGTACCATAAGCATGTACAAAATAACACTGCATATGAGTGTGCACTGATGCATATGAAATAAGCACTGTACCTGTAAATAAAGTATCTGAAATCTTTTACATTCCAAACTATATACTAAATAAATAGCAACATACTGCACCAAATAACAATATGTACCCGTAACATAAGTAATGACACTTGGGTATAACCAATAAGCACATGGTGACACACACCTGTATAAAGAATCAAAGTTTTAACTTAACACAAAATACTATCAAATATAGTTTAATTACTCGTAACAAACTGACATACCAACAATACTCCCGAAAGACAAGAACTGTAGCAGATGGCTTAAGATGGAAGGAACCACAATAACAGGCTGCTCTCTTCCATGGAATAGACTAAAGCTGGTCCTATATTGATGACATCAGCAGCAAGTAACAACTCTTAAAGGAGCCAGCACATTTTTCTCTAATATCACACATGACAACACAGTGTGCTCTATAAATAAATTTGACTTGACTTTTGACTTGACTAATGGGAGGTGGTGCACCCACTTGTCAGCTAGCTTGTCTCTCTGACATCAGGCTGGTCGGTCATCTTGTTTAAGTGGATAATCCTGAAAATTATATGGAAGTTTTCTGGGGACATTGTTGCATGGAAATGTTCTCTGCCAGTTTCTGCATCCTACTGGGATTCTGTAGATTCCCCCTTGGACCTGAAAACGTCCAGCAAGGATAAGCGCTCCAAAGTGGGTGCTCCAAAAAACATGCCTTCCTTCTAAATTATTGAAGTCCAGAATCATTTTCTGGATTGAATCTGGGACGAAAAGCTCAAAAGAAGACTTGATGTCCTGCACATGAGAACCTGCAATTCCAGTTTCAATGGCCTTGGTTGCATTCTTATCACATTGGCAGCCATGCAGGGTGGCACATTTAATGGGCAAGAAGACTATTCAATTTCATCATTTTTTGATATCCATATTTCTTCACTTGCTACCTGCTAATGGGCTTCTGTTTCTGGAGCTGGCTGCTGATGGCCTGGTTTTGCATCTCATTTTCATTTTGGAACTAGGTGATGTTCAGTCTCAACGTTTTCCTTAAAGTCACAGTCAGACTAAGAATTTTCAGAAATGTGTTCCCCTTCCTCTTCAGCATCATCAAAAGCATTTCTTTCCTCCAAATTCAATTGCAATGTCTTCTGAACAGAGAATCGTTTAGCCATCTGGATAAGCTACCACAAAGCTATATTTATTGCGCCCAGCCCCAAATTGGGGATATGAAACATGAAATAGAATAGGAGTAAATAAAGATTAGTTCACACTAGACAGAGGGTAAAGTGTGCAGACAAGTGTCGTTGCTTGAATTTTGCCACAGTGTATGACAATGTTTGCAACCTTGTGCAGGATGACAGAGCCAAAAGACAAAACTTCCAGTCTTACACACACACACACACACACACACACACTGTACTTTCAGCAGGCCCAGACAGGAGGAGGACAGGGTGAAGGTACTGTACACAGGACCTACAATTTTCACACCGACCCGAAAATCCTATACAGTGGTGTGAAAAACTATTTACCCCCCTCCTGATTTCTTATTCTTTTGCATGTTTGTCACACAAAATGTTTCTGATCATCAAACACATTTAACTATTAGTCAAAGATAACACAAGTAAACACAAAATGCAGTTTTTAAATGAGGGGTTTTATTATTTAGGGAGAAAAAAAATCCAAACCTACATGGCCCTGTGTGAAAAAGTAATTGCCCCCTGAACCTAATAACTGGTTGGGCCACCCTTAGCAGCAATAACTGCAATCAAGCGTTTGTGATAACTTGCAACGAGTCTTTTACAGCACTCTGGAGGAATTTTGGCCCACTCATCTTTGCAGAATTGTTGTAATTCAGCTTTATTTGAGGGTTTTCTAGCATGAACCACCTTTTTAAGGTCATGCCACAACATCTCAATAGGATTCAGGTCAGGACTTTGACTAGGCCACTCCAAAGTCTTCATTTTGTTTTTCTTCAGCCATTCAGAGGTGGATTTGCTGGTGTGTTTTGGGTCATTGTCCTGCTGCAGCACCCAAGATCGCTTCAGCTTGAGTTGACGAACAGATGGCCGGACATTCTCCTTCAGGATTTTTTGGTAGACAGTAGAATTCATGGTTCCATCTATCACAGCAAGCCTTCCAGGTCCTGAAGCAGCAAAACAACCCCAGACCATCACACTACCACCACCATATTTTACTGTTGGTATGATGTTCTGTTTCTGAAATGCTGTGTTACTTTTACGCCAGATGTAACGGGACACGCACCTTCCAAAAAGTTCAACTTTTGTCTCTTGTCCACAAGGTATTTTCCCTTGGCAAGTCTTGGCAATCATTGAGATGTTTTTTAGCAAAATTGAGACGAGCCTTAATGTTCTTTTTGCTTAAAAGTGGTTTGCGCCTTGGAAATCTGCCATGCAGGCCGTTTTTGCCCAGTCTCTTTCTTATGGTGGAGTCGTGAACACTGACCTTAATTGAGGCAAGTGAGGCCTGCAGTTCTTTAGATGTTGTCCTGGGGTCTTTTGTGGCCTCTCGGATGAGTTGTCTCTGCGCTCTTGGGGTAATTTTGGTCGGCCGGCCACTCCTGGGAAGGTTCACCACTGTTCCATGTTTTTGCCATTTGTGGATAATGGCTCTCACTGTGGTTCGCTGGAGTCCCAAAGCTTTAGAAATGGCTTTATAACCTTTACCAGACTGATAGATCTCAATTACTTTTGTTCTCATTTGTTCCTGAATTTCTTTGGATCTTGGCATGATGTCTAGCTTTTGAGGTGCTTTTGGTCTACTTCTCTGTGTCAGGTAGCTCCTATTTAAGTGATTTCTTGATTGAAACAGGTGTGGCAGTAATCAGGCCTGGGGGTGACTACAGAAATTGAACTCAGGTGTGATAAACCACAGTTAAGTTATTTTTTAACATGGGGGGCAATCACTTTTTCACACAGGGCCATGTAGATTTGGAGTTTTTTTTCTCCCTTAATAACGTAAACCTTCATTTAAAAACTGCATCTTGTGTTCAATTATGTTATCTTTGACTAATAGTTAACGTTTTTTGATGAGCAGAAACATTTAAGTGTGACAAACATGCAAAAGAATAAGAAATCAGGAGGGGGCAAATAGTTTTTCACACCACTGTAAATGTGTAGCGGGGATGTACAGGGCGTGGTCATTGAAAATGTTTTCTGATATATGCTCTTCACAGAAAATGAGCCAAGGCCTATGAGTCTGAGTTCGAAAAAAAGTTTATTGTATCATTTTTCTTTTGATAAAAATTAAAACCGGTCCCACAGACCCTAACACCACACAAGGGTTAACTGCAGAGAGAGAGAGAGAGAGAGAGAGAGAGAGAGAGAGAGAGAGAGAGAAAGAAATTTAATTCCTTTCCTAGGGTGACCCTTAAAAAAGTGAGGCACCACCTCTGTTAATATTTCAATAAAAGCTGTACATATGAGAAAGATTGTCTTCAAATGGAACATTTTGGCAGATGGCAAAATTATTAATATTGATGTACAATATACAAATACTTACTTTATTCAATGATTGCCCTTTAGATAACACTAAAAACAATGTAAACTTTTATGGATGTAACATTAGTATGAGTAGTTGCTAAGTGAAGAGCATAAATTCACCATCACAGCAATAGGAAAGAAAAAAATAATAAAGTTGTACAGAAACAAGTGATACATGCTTATGTAGTGCATCCAAATTCAGTAAGCATTTGAACTAATGAGTTGATGCCAATGGAGGTGTCTTTGTATTTTTGGGTTTGACCTTCCTGCGTTGTTGGCCAGTATTCAATCCACGTCTGCTCACCCAAGATGTACTGCAACCTGACAAATTGAAAATTATACAAATGAGGGTGCAATCAAACATGATTCAAAATGACAGAAACTCATGTTTGCCCTCTTTCACTACACCAATTTTATCCCATGATGCCCTTGGTGATTAGTTGATGAGTTAACATACTTTCCATCCATCTTTGGTAGGTCAATGCTATAGCCCATGATGAGGTAATTCTTGTCTTGTTCAAATCCAAAAGACTCTCTGCAGTTAGCATGACCCATGAAGCTCTTCACTGTGCCATGTACACCGTGGTCAGAACCTGTTGAATAAAACCCAAATACATGAATTTTGATGGAAATGTTTGATCTTAAGAGATATCCTGGAATTTTCCTTGTCTCGATCTTTCGTAAAATAATGCTGAAGGCATCCAAAATATGCAATAATGTCCTGTGAACTGTTGATATTGAGATCTGTCTATACTTGTCCTCTGTAAAGCATTGAGCTTGATGGGTTTTGCAAATTCTCTGACCTTCCTGTTTTAAAATAGCAATTGATTGTTAGTACTTAATTAATTAATTTCATATTTTTTATTTCTTAATTTTGAAATCTCCAGTATTGTTTTAGAATGTAGATCATAAATCACTAAACCAAAAACATTGAATGCCTGATCTTAATAGTGATTCTGGAACTTTCCTTGTCTCTTTTTATGGGTGTTACCACATACTACACAATATTTAAAAAGTCAGAGTGCCATGAACTCCAGCTTCTATCGCATGCATCTTTATTTTGCAGCGATAACCTACTAGTCTACTGGCCTCCAATTTGCCCATTCTTAATTCTCTGTAAGCAGTGTGTGTGATATTCGAGTTAACTCACTTGACAATTTGTACAACAACACACGGTCAATAAGTATTTGGACAGGATATAATTTCATTTGTCTCTGCACATCATTAAAATGAATTTGCAATGAAGCAGTCAAGATTTGATTGATGTGTAGTCTCATATTTAATTTAAAAAGTTTTAAAACTATTGCATTTAGGAGTTATGTCTTTGTTTTCACAGGCTCAAATATAATTGGACAAATTATAGTGAATTTAAATATACTACTTGGTCAAACAAAAAATTACTTTTTTAGTTTAAATAAGCAACGATTTAAGAGCCTGTATTGTGATCCTTGCTGCATTGAGTAATGTACTTTACCTGCAACGTTTATTTATTTATTTATTTATTTATTCATTTTAACCCTAACCGGGGCAAAAGGTATTTTCTTAAACATCTTTGTTGAAGGGAAAAATAAATGAATAAATAAATATGTTTCCCGAAGAGTTGAATTATTTTCCTGAATCAAATGAAGAAAACAGATTATGAGATTGCTGAGGAAATCTATCACCACAGCAGTTTGCCAATGATTAAACAATAATTAATAAAGCAATACAAGGCATTACAATTATTCATTCATAATTAATGAACATGTTTAATGGGCTTAATTGATCAACATGTCAATATACAGTGGTGTGAAAAACTATTTGCCCCCCTCCTGATTTCTTATTCTTTTGCATGTTTGTCACACAAAATGTTTCTGCTCATCAAATACATTTAACTATTAGTCAAAGATAACACAAGTAAGCACAAAATGCAGTTTTTAAATGAGGGGTTTTATTAATTAGGGAGAAAAAAAATCCAAACCTACAGTACATGGCCCTGTGTGAAAAAGTAATTGCCCCCTGAACCTAATAACTGGTTGGGCCACCCTTAGCAGCAATAACTGCAATCAAGCGTTTGCAATAACTTGCGACGAGTCTTTTACAGCGCTCTGGAGGAATTTTGGCCCACTCATCTTTGCAGAATTGTTGTAATTCAGCTTTATTTGAGGGTTTTCTAGCATGAACCGCCTTTTTAAGGTCATGCCACAACATCTCAATAGGATTCAGGTCAGGACTTTGACTAGGCCACTCCAAAGTCTTCATTTAGTTTTTCTTCAGCCATTCAGAGGTGGATTTGCTGGTGTGTTTTGGGTCATTGTCCTGTTGCAGCACCCAAGATCGCTTCAGCTTGAGTTGACGAACAGATTGCCGGACGTTCTCCTTCAGGATTTTTTGGTAGACAGTAGAATTCATGGTTCCATCTATCACAGCAAGCCTTCCAGGTCCTGAAGCAGCAAAACAACCCCAGACCATCCCAGACCATCACACTACCACCACCATATTTTACTGTATTTACATATTTTACGCACCTTCCAAAAAGTAAAATTTTTGTCTCGTCGGTCCACAAAGTATTTTCCCAAAAGTCTTGGCACTCATTGAGATGTTTTTTAGCAAAATTGAGACGAGCCTTAATGTTCTTTTTGCTTAAAAGTGGTTTGCTCCTTGGAAATCTGCCATGCAGGCCGTTTTTGCCCAGTCTCTTTCTTATGGTGGAGTCGTGAACACTGACCTTAATTGAGGCAAGTGAGGCCTGCAGTTCTTTAGATGTTGTCCTGGGGTCTTTTGTGGCCTCTCGGATGAGTTGTCTCTGCGTTCTTGGGGTAATTTTGGTCGGCCGGCCACTCCTGGGAAGGTTCACCAATGTTCCATGTTTTTGCCATTTCTGGATAGTGGCCCTCACTGTGGTTCGCTGGAGTCCCAAAGCTTTAGAAATGGCTTTATAACCTTTACCAGACTGATAGATCTCAATTACTTTTGTTCTCATTTGTTCCTGAATTTCTTTGGATCTTGGCATGATGTCTAGCTTTTGAGGTGCTTTTGGTCTACTTCTCTGTGTCAGGTAGCTCCTATTTATGTGCTTTCTTGATTGAAACAGGTGTGGCAGTAATCAGGCCTGGGGGTGACTACAGAAATTGAACTCAGGTGTGATAAACCACAGTTAAGTTATTTTTTAACAAGGGGGGCAATCACTTTTTCACACAGGGCCATGTAGATTTGGAGTTTTTTTTCTCTCTTAATAAGGTAAACCTTCATTTAAAAACTGCATTTTGTGTTCAATTATGTTATCCTTGACTAATATTTAGCGGTTTTTGATGAGCAGAAACATTTAAGTGTGACAAACATGCAAAAGAATAAGAAATCAGGAAGGGGGCAAATAGTTTTTCACACCACTGTATGTATGATTAAATCATTAGTATGAATATTTGTGCAAATGAAATGAAAGTCCAGAAAAAAAAAACTCTTTGTATCCTACCCAGCCTACTTAGAATCTAACTATGAATTTACTCATAAAAAGATTAACTAATTTCATATTAGACTTCAGATCATATAATGCACATAGATTAATAATACACTGAGTTATAATTTCTTATTTTTATGTTTGCAATACTTAGCAAACATACTTATCCAGAGCACTGTATAAAGTTGCTTTAGGGTCTCTATCAAAAACACATCCTTATTGAGAAAATCTGATGCAGGTTTGTGGATCCATGCAGATGACCTGTGGCAAGCCTCATCATTTATGAGTATTTACACAAAGAGTGTAAAAAAACATGCATTGTGTAAATTCAAATCATGAAAATAAAAATTCCATGGACCATGCATGAAATTTAAAAGATAAAGGTGCATTATAGAAAATGAGGCAGAGAAAAATCAGGATTTTCCTGCCCAAAGCAATTGTTGGTAACTTCATGCAGACAAATGTGTATTTATTAAATTCAAATCATGAAACCAGTATTCTAAATAAAACCCAACCATGGTAGGAGTGTATTGTTATGGTTTGTACATCCATTTGCAACTACTGTATGAATCTTATTCAGCATTTCCAAAACTTTTAAAAACCTGGTAGAATTTTTCTTTGTTTGGTGTAATGTATGCAAACACTTACACATAGCTTCTGTAAAAATATATAAACCGAGTGCAAAAGATGTGTAATATCTGATGAACAAGCTAGTTTTGGATATCTTTTCAGCCTTTCTTTGGGATGTCACACTGCATAATGAATTATATACCCCATGGCTATACATAATCCTGGCACTGGTTTAATGCGTACCTTTTGGTGTGAGTAAAGCACTGTTAAAGATATAGTACTGTAATCTACTCTCATACAACCAAAAAGACATACCTTCTTTAAGGACCTTTTCAATCTTCATTTTATAGAAATCTGTGTTCGGGCTCGGGTCCATATTCAGAAATTTGACTTTGTAAACTACAAAATACATGCAGTAAATTAATATATATATTATTATTATTTATTTAATTGTTTTTCATATTCACTATTGTTATAGTCTGAAGTATTTACCGTAATCCATGCCGGCATCACAAGCTTTCTTCTCACGCGTTCTCTCATCAATTTTCTCTTTCTTCTGGATACTGCAGTTTTCTGTTATAGGGAGTACAGACCGTTTTAAAAATTATTTTCACAAATATGAACCCCCTCACCTACATAACTTAATTATTTAAATTTAACCACTTAGTGGTTGTCACAGATAACCCCCTTGGACGGCGCTCTGTACCCATGGCTGCTAAATTGATGAATTGCTTTTTATTACTGTTTCTGTGCTGTTTTTTTTTTTGTTTGTTTGTTTCTTAAAACCCAAACCCAAATATCCCATTGCTGATACATTTTTTTTCTTTATGAGTGAAACTCTTCCTACTGGCATTTGATTGACTCTCAGTGTTTGTCCTATCATTGGGCAGGGGGAGGCCTATATAAAGTGGCTAGTAAGGTAGGTTGGGTCATGAGTCCCACCCCTTTTCTTTTATGTCTGGCGTCATGGTTGGTCATCAACCAGGTATGTGGGTTTCTGTTGGCTGAATTGAGTTACACAAGGAAGCTTACATTATTGAATCTTTTATAGGACAGCCTATTGAATGAGCATTGTGGCTGGCACTGGGCTGAGGTTGTTCCTGTGCAGTCTGTGCGTCAAGCAAGACTGATTCAGCCCGACAGATACAGGTGTTCACCTGGCATTACCATTGAATTCCTTGTCTCCCAGCTAGATGGAAAGGTTTAAGCCTCCAGTTCATGGTTTGTCTGCCCCACTGACTCGTAGGGTAGGTTTGTTAAATTCTGTCTAGAAGTTGCTTCTTTTAGTGGGCATTCGTTGTGGGTTGCCAATTGTATGTTAAAATAAATTTGTATTGCAGATAAATTAGTGGCATTGTGTGGTGGATTTTTATTCTCCCCACACCGAAGTTGCCCTAATTTAAAACCTTAAGTAACTACTGTAACTTTAATAAAAGAAATCAAAGAAAGACTCCGGACTCCGTGCAGGTCTAGATGAAGTAATTAATTTAAAAGGATAAAGTTTTATTGCAATAAAGCAAAGTGAGCCAGCCTTGAAAATGCCAAAGATGTGAATCAGAGCATCGCCAAGAACAGTCTGTCGACTGTGACAAAGGTGCCTTCTTTTATACAGTCTTTTATTCTTTTAGTCTACAGTTTTCAAGAGACAGGCCATGGGTAGCATCTTCTACATATTATTTTAATTATTTGTCTTTTTTTGTCAATTGTATTGTATTTACGTATTTAATTTTTATTCCTATAGGTAATCGCATTTGCAAGGATGATCACTACATCCCTTCGGACAACTCGGACAGCCAGGGCAGTCCGGTTCACAGTTCTACTGACTATACTCCTACTGAACCTGCCATGGACCGGGCCTCGGTGAGTTTTACTGAGGATGAACCCGAAACCATCTGTTTTGTTCCTGCAGTTCCTAGAGGAGACAGGGCTCAGTTTTTCCAAGAATGTTGATTCCAAACCTGGTCCTTCTAAGAGACCGTGTGTGGATAGCCCTTATCCATTTTCTTTTAGGCCCGTATGACCAGAGTCTACTACCCTGGGTCCTTCGGTCCTAAAACCTGTTTGTCACATAAGTGTTGGCACCCAGACCGATTTTAAACAGATCTTCCTCTCGCGACCGCACCAAATTCAAATCGCGGCATTTCTGTCTCTGTTTCCTTTCACTGATCTTTAAATTGGTGGTGTTCTTCCTCACAGGAGGTTTGATAATTGACTTCTTATGCATTTTATTTTGCTACTGATGCTTACCCAGGCCCCCTATGTTTTTGTACTTTTGTGTTGGGCTATTATTCATAAAGCTGTGTGTGTCTTTTGATTATCTAATTTGACATGTTGCTTGTGTATCCGATACCTGTTACATCACAGTTAAGATCACCCCATGTCTGAGATTACATCATGTTTGCTAATCTGCTGAGCTTGTGTCGTGTCTAGGGTTACTATGACATCATGTGCATCTCATTTCTAAGATGGCTGCTAGTCTAAGGTTCGTTGGGTGCATTCTGCATACTGACCATCATCACATGATGTCTTTGCTACTGTGACATCACATTGTCCTTGACTCAACTCTGTTCTCCTCACCTCACTTCTATAAGATTAATAGTATTTAGTTATATTTTTGCATACAAAAATATATTTAATTAAAATATGCTTACAATTGCTACATGCAATTGGCTTCCCTGTGACTGTGCTATAGGGGAACTACTGTAAGATGCTGCTGTTTTGCTTTGGTGCTTTAATGTCTTGTTTGTTTTACTTTCCATTATTTTATTTTTTTTTAATGTTGCACTGGTTGCTTTGTGTATTTGTTTTCTAACTTGTGTGTGCGTGTGTCTCATTGGAGTTATGAATGTGTGCACGCTGGGATAATGGCGTGCTTGTGTTTGGGTCCATGTTTGTTGTGTTTATGGCATTTTATGTTATGTTTAAGTGCAGAATTAGATTTCTGTTGGTACATGAGCAGAATGCCTAAGGCAGGGGTGAAGTCCTGGTGTCGATGTTTTGTGTGTGCCACAGGTTGAAGTGGAGGGTGTGTTCCTTTGTAGGCTGGTTGTGCACTTGTGCCCTGCTGTTAGGTCTCAGTTCTGGTACCTCAAGTGTCATATGTGCATTGTAGCTCCCAATTATTGCTTATTTTCTTTTTATGTAATGGTCCTGTTTTTGGGAATATCTTTTGTAATAAATTAGATTTTCTGATATCCATGTCTCCTGCCTTGTTCCTTGTGAACTGACCTGTGCGGCCTACAATGAGATTTAATTAGTAAAGGTCCCTGGGCTTTACCCAGGGTGGCATAATCGGATCTTAAACTCTTTGTAAATCTTCTAATTCCTCAGCACTCCGCTACATTCAGATAAGTGAATATCTGATAACTGATATCTTTCCCTTATACTGATTGTATTCATCAGCTGAATGTGTCTACCTTCAGCACATTGACACAGACCCTCCTGGTTACTGCACAATCTGTTTAGGGCTCCATCTTTCTTTACAGGATGGTAGAACTTCACACAGTGTTCCCCTATGAAAAATGCAAACATTAACATTGAGTGTCGGTGTGAACTTGGTTGAATGTATATGTGTATGCACACCAGTTACCTGGAGAATAATACTCATACACGGTGACACCAGCAGGTTGGAGCAAAGCTACATTGGTTATCTTGTGCACTCTAAAAACAATCCTGTCTTCTCTAGTGTGTGATACCTGACAAGAGAGCAAATCAGCTTCAACACAGCACTTTTAATGACAATTCTATAATGCAAATGTGAAAAAAAATGGTTAAGGTACCTTATCTAAATAAATGATGAGGGAGCCTCGTTCTGAAAGCTGCTTATCCATCTCAAACTTCTGAATGTATTTATCTCTTCCACTGATTAGCTGAGATAAGAATGAATAAGTCTCAGACATGTTTCCCATTTCAAAGTGTTTATATGCTTATTGTACAGGAATTACTGTCACAAGGGCAGAACTATCTGCAAACATCAGCCAGATTTCTGCTTACTTCTGTAAGGTCATTTTCATCCACTACAAATCCTGTCAGTAAGCCAATATCCAAAACAGTCATGGTGGCATCTCTGTTTGCATTCTTAAACCTGGATTGATGGATTAAAACATGGGGAAAAGTTAATTCATTATTCAGAACACCTGCATACATATTTATTCATACAATTAAAATCATGATGTGGCAACAGAGCAGTGCATAAAAATATGCAGATACAGTCCAGCATAGACACACTTATTCTGCAGACAGAAATGCCTTGATGAGTGAGGTCAATGGAGAACGGTCAGCCTGGTTCAAGTTGATAAAAAGGCTACAGTTACTTAAACAATCACTCAGTACAACTGTGGTCATAGGAAAAGCATCTCAGAAAGCACAATCACGCCAAATATTTAGACGGATGTGCTAAACCAGTGGTTCTCAAAGTGTGGGGCGCGCCCCACTAGTGGGGAATACAGACATGACTAGGGTTGTGTACCGAAACCCGGTGCCAAGACAGCACCGGTACCTACAGAACCGGTATGTACCGGACCGAAACAGAACGCGAATTTCGGTGCCTCATTTCGGTGCCACTTAAATGCCTGAACTGTCGATTGAAATATTTGTTCTCTAGATTCATATATTTTTGTAGATTAATCATTTATTAGATAAAAAAAATAATTCAAAGCACAAATCATCCGGAAATGAGAGACCATCCGACATGCGCGTGAATGCAGTAACTAACGTTACACTCGCTCTGACGTCAGCAGGCGGTCTACCGATAGCTTAGCATGCTAAATTAAACAACTCTCGTTAAAATGCCTAAAATTAAACAGTCGAAAGTGTGGCCGTATTTCACAAGAAAGGATTCCAAGACCGCGACGTGCAGCGAATGTCTTACAGCAGTTGCGTGTAAAGGCGGAAACACGTCAAATCTAATGAAACATTCGAGGGCAGACGGAATAAAGTTAAAAGCAGAGGGAGGCACCGTGTTTAACAGCTTGTGGACAACAGCTGGCGCTATCAGTGTGGACGACCCTCAGCGCCAGTCACACCAACTGTAGCAAAAAGGAGTCACTGATTATGATGACGTCAGCAGACTTTCCGCAGGTTAGTAGTAGGATAATGTAATGTTAATAGCAAAATGCAAATCTTGCATTCATGCTAACAAATAGTCGAACTATTTGTAAAAAACTAATGTAACATGGATTCTGTTTATAATTATGGCTTTCCAGCTAGTACTAGTAGCACTACAACAGTGACCCCATTTACCATTGTAAAGAAGGCTATACTGTACATGTCCTGTGCAGGGCAATAAGTCAGGAAAGGTGTCGTATTTTGACAGAAAAGGCAAATATGGTGAAATTGCTAAAATTTGAAGCTTACATATTCATATATACTTTAAACTTTTAATATATTGTTAAATTTTAAACATAAAATTTTTTGTTCAATAAAAATTCATTCTTGAGTCATCCACTATAAGTTTTTGGCTTAAAAGTATCGGTTCAGGCACCATTTTGGCACCGGTACCGTTTTCAAAGTATTGATTTGGCACCGGTATCGAAAAAAACCCAATCGATACCCAACCCTAGACATGACAGGTGGGGCGCGATGAACGGGAGGAAAAACAGGAAAGTACCTATTCTAATTCATGCTTTTCTTTATTGATAATGAATAGCGTACGCTCAAAACAATCACACACAAATAAATGGATCATTAATACAAGTACATTTAAAATAACATCAGTTGTGGGCCGGGAGAAAAAGTGGAACCATAGTGGAACAATAACGGTTTAACGTCGGACAAACTTGAGCTGCGCTGCTCGAATCACAAACCTGCGCGAGCCACTGGGCAGCGCTGCGCGACTCTGACAGAAATAGGCCGTGCCGACCATCAAAATACATTTTACCCCGCTGGTATGCGCATGTACAAAACAGGCATGACAAGGCGGAAACAATATTAAACAGTCCTGACATCTTAAATGAATTGTTTTTAAATAAAACACAGGGAGTCGCGCAGGTTTGTGATTCGAGCGGCGCTGCGCGATCCACCGGGCTGCGCAAATAAACCAGATCATCTCTGCGCTATCCAGATAGTCGTGCAGATATTTGGTTCAATCGGGTGCCGCGGTTTCGTCCCACTTTTGATGTGTTTGGCTTCACATACACTTCGACAATGGAAGAAGACGCTGCAGCAGCAGTGAGATTGCTTACATATGACAAGGAGACTGTAAAGAAAAAAGCTGCCTCGTCTGTGGTGTGGAATTGGTTTGTGTATAAGAAAAGTGATACGAATGAGACGAACGTGATTTGGAAGGTACACAAGTGCACTGTTTTAACAGGTGGTGGAAACACGTCAAACCTTTTCTATCATCTGAAATACAAACATCCAAACGAATATGGCCAAAGTCAAAAAATGCGGCAAACCTCAGCAATTCACAGTTTAAATAAAATTACATAAAAAAAATTAAATTATGTAAAACAATTTCTTTGCATTTTCATTTTTATTTATGCATTTTCAGATACAAATTGCTATATTGTGTTCTATATCATTATTGAGTTAGAAAATTGCTTCTATCGTGATAGATGATTTTGGTTATATCAGCCACCACTAATGAAGCCTATCTTGAGCTTGGATTCATGGTGGGGATGGTGGGGGCAGAAGAGTTTTGTGTGTGTTTTGTGTCTTAAACTGCTGGCAGCAGACAGCATGAGACCCAACAAATTAGGAAGACACTTAGAGACAACACACTCCAGTCACGTTAATAAACCACTGGACGTCTTTGAAAGAAAGCTGGCAGAATACAGACAGCAGGATAATCGCATGGTAAAATCTGAATCAGTGGACAGCAAAGCACAAATGGCTTCATTCAAAGTTGCATACAGAATTGGCCAGTGCAAAAAAACTACAAACGATTACTGAGCAGCTAATAAACATGGGGTCAATTATGCAAAGATAAGTGACAACGTTGTAACGGGGTGCTCGTGTGGGGTTTGGAGAAGACATCTAGGGGGAGGTGATAGAGTGCAAAAGGGGTTTTTAATAAAGGAACCAAACTGTGAACATGTACAAACAGGACTCAAACTGAACTAACACACAGAGCTAAACCAAACATGGAGCTAAACCAGACATGGAGCTAACCTAACACACAGAGCTAACCTAACACACAGAGCTAAACTAACACACAGAGCTAAACTAAACACAGTACTAAACTAAACACAGTACTAAACTAAACACAAAGCTAACAACCACAGAGTTAACTAAACACTGAACTAAGACACAGAATCATAAACTAAGAACAAGGGGAATGGCATGACACCTAGAATAAGAACAGAATACCCACTTAACACAACCGTAGCGAACAGATGCCCGACCCAGAACAATGGAAACAAAAGTCTATTTATCTTTGACTTGATTTGGTTGCTAACCTCGATCAGGTGTGCTCCCATTACCTGACCGAGGTGCACTCTGGGAAACGGAGTTCAAAAACCAAACTAAACATAACAGCAAACAAAATGGAGTACTGAAGTATGGCGCCATCTGGTGTTCGACCGTGACATTACCCCCCTCCAAAGGGCGCTACTCCGGAGCGCCCAAAATGGTGGTCCAGGGCAACCCCCCCAAGGTCCAATGTCGGTCCTCCCAACTGAGAGGCTGCAGCACAGGTTCCCTGGGCAGGGTGGCAGGGTGGGCACAGGAGCTGGGTCGTCGCCGAGTCCTGTCGGCGGAGCGAGGAGCACTGGAGCGGGGTCATCGGCGAAGCCGGGCGGCGGAGCGAGGAGCACTGGCGCCGGTCCGTCGGCGAAGCCGGGCGGCGGACCGAGGAGCACTGGCGCCGGGTCGTCGGCGAAGCCGGGCGGCGGAACGAGGAGCACTGGCGCCGGGTCGTCGGCGAAGCCGGGCGGCGGAACGAGGAGCACTGGCGCCGGGTCGTCGGCGAAGCCGGGCGGCGGAACGAGGAGCACTGGCGCCGGGTCGTCGGCGAAGCCGGGCGGCGGAACGAGGAGCACTGGCGCCGGGTCGTCGGCGAAGCCGGGCGGCGGAACGAGGAGCACTGGCGCCGGGTCGTCGGCGAAGCCGGGCGGCGGAACGAGGAGCACTGGCGCCGGGTCGTCGGCGAAGCCGGGCGGCGGAGCGAGGACCACTGGCGCCGGGCCGTCGGCGAAGCCGGGCGGCGGAGCGAGGAGCACTGGCGCCGGGCCGTCGGCGAAGCCGGGCGGCGGAGCGAGGAGCATTGGATCGCAGGGCAGAGACGGAGCTGGCTCGCAGGGCAGAGACGGAGCTGGCTCGCAGGGCAGAGACGGAGCTGGATCACCGCCGAATCTGGCCAACGGCTCGACTTCGTTGCCGAGGCATGGCCATGGTGGAGGAGGCAGCTCGAAGTCCTCGAAGGCGGACATAGCCAGCTCGTCGTCGAGGCATGGCGGAGGCGGTAGTTCGGTGTCGTCGTCGATGACGCCAAACAGCGGTCGAGGCACAAAGTCATTGACGAGGCAGGGCTGTCGCTGAGCTGGCTCATGCCCTTTGGGGCTGTCGGAGCCCTCCACTGGGCAGACTGGGAGATCGGAGCCCTCCACTGGGCAGACTGGGAGATCGGAGCCCTCCACTGGGCAGACTGGGAGATCGGAGCCCTCCACTGGGCAGACTGGGAGATCGGAGCCCTCCACTGGGCAGACTGGGAGATCGCAGCCCTCCACTGGGCAGACTGGGAGATCGGAGCCCTCCACTGGGCAGACTGGGAGATCGGAGCCCTCCACTGGGCAGACTGGGAGATCGGAGCCCTCCACTGGGCTCTCTGGGAGATCGGAGCCCTCCACTGGGCTCTCTGGGAGATCGGAGCCCTCCACTGGGCAGACTGGGAGATCGGAGCCCTCCACTGGGCAGACTGGGAGATCGGAGCCCTCCACTGGGCAGACTGGGAGATCGGAGCCCTCCACTGGGCAGACTGGGAGATCGGAGCCCTCCACTGGGCAGACTGGGAGATCGGAGCCCTCCACTGGGCAGACTGGGAGATCGGAGCCCTCCACTGGGCAGACTGGGAGATCGGAGCCCTCCACTGGGCAGACTGGGAGATCGGAGCCCTCCACTGGGCTCTCTGGGAGATCGGAGCCCTCCACTGGGCTCTCTGGGAGATCGGAGCCCTCCACTGGGCTCTCTGGGAGATCGGAGCCCTCAACTGGGCTCTCTGGGAGATCGGAGCCCTCAACTGGGCTCTCTGGGAGATCGGAGCCCTCAACTGGGCTCTCTGGGAGATCGGAGCCCTCAACTGGGCTCTCTGGGAGATCTGAGTCTTCAACTGGGCTCTCTGGGAGATCGGCCGGGCCCATCACGGGGCTCTCTGGAACGGCCGGGCCCATCACGGGGCTCTCTGGAACGGCCGGGCCCATCACGGGGCTCTCTGGAACGGCCGGGCCCATCACGGGGCTCTCTGGAACGGCCGGGCCCATCACGGGGCTCTCTGGAACGGCCGGGCCCATCACGGGGCTCTCTGGAACGGCCGGGCCCATCACGGGGCTCTCTGGAACGGCCGGGCCCATCACGGGGTCTCTGGAACGGCCGGGCCCATCACGGGGTCTCTGGAACGGCCGGGCCCATCACGGGGCTCTCTGGAACGGCTGGGCCCATCACGGGGCTCTCTAGAACGGCTGGGCACTTTCGCTCCAGCTGAATGAGCTGATCCTGGAGTCGTGCCCCCAACTCCAGCAGAGTTTGCATGCGTTCTAGATCATTGTCCGCCCTGCACGCATTGACCTGCTGGATGAGTTCCCCAGCCAGCTGTTGGAGTACTGCTGCCGGTGCTCCACGTCGTGCCCCGTCTGTCGACACTACGACTGCGGTTTTTCCCTACCCCTGGTTCTGTCGTCCTGTGTCCTTGGAGGCACGCGTCGTATCGCCAGCCGCGACCCTCTCCAATCTGGCTGCGTTACTCGTTCGCCCTCTTGCTCCAGCTTGTTCCGCCGAATGGCAAGCCTGCTGCCCTGAAAGCCTCCTTGCCTTGGCGTCACGAACATAGCCCCCCCCACAAAAAATATCCAGGGGAGGCCCCTCCGCTATACTACTTTTTAGGTCGGGCATTCTGTAACGGGGTGCTCGTGTGGGGTTTGGAGAAGACATGGAGGCGGAGGTGATAGAGTGCAAAAGGGGTTTTTAATAAAGGAACCAAACTGTGAACATGTACAAACAGGACTCAAACTGAACTAACACACAGAGCTAAGCCAAACATGGAGCTAAACCAGACATGGAGCTAAACTAACAGACAGAGCTAACCTAACACACAGAGCTAACCTAACACACAGAGCTAACCTAACACACAGAGCTAAACTACACAGAGTTAAACTAAACACAGTGCTGAACTAGACACAGAACTAAACTAAACACAAAGCTAAACTAAACAAAGAGCTAACAACCACAGAGTTAACTAAACACTGAACTAAGACACAGAATCATAAACTAAGAACAAGGGGAATGGCATGACACCTAGAATAAGAACAGAATACCCACTTAACACAACCGTAGCGAACAGATGCCCGACCCAGAACAATGGAAACAAAAGTCTATTTATCTTTGACTTGATTTGGTTGCTAACCTCGATCAGGTGTGCTCCCTTTACCTGACCGAGGTGCACTCTGGGAAACGGAGTTCAAAAACCAAACTAAACATAACAGCAAACAAAATGGAGTACTGAAGTATGGCGCCATCTGGTGTTCGACCGTGACAAACGTAAGCCTTTTATAACAATTGCACGTGTATTTTATCTTTTTTTAACTTGGTGGTGTTTGATCGTATTGGTTTAGGAATTGATATTTCAATAAACAGTAAACTTGGTCGATTTCGTTATTATTTTGTTGACAAGTGGGGCTTGAAAATTCGCTCACCCCCTTAAGTGGGGAATGACAGAAAAAGTTTGAGAAACACTGTGCTAAACAGAAGGCATGCAGATGGTAGGGTCAAAAATTGGCTACGAATTCATGGAGTAAACTGCCTTGTCAACAGTCTAGGCTGGTGGAGGTGAGATAATGGTGTGGGAAATGTTTGTAGTAAATTTTTAACCAATACCAATCAATCATGGCTTGAATTGCTGCCACAGTCTATTTAAGTATTGCTGCTGACCATGTGCATCTCTTTACAGACACAATTTACCGTCCTCTCATGGCTATTTTCAGTTTGATACAGTAATGCACTATGCTGTAATGCTAAAGTCATCATGATTTCATGGGCGTTTACTTCAGTCACTAGATCTGAGTCCAGTAGAACAGCTTTTAGATGGTCTGGAATGGGAGCCATGAAAGTTCCCCTGAAAAGTTACAACTGCAGGAATTATATGATACTATCATGTCAACATGGACCAGACACCTTGCCCTGAAGAACTGGTGCAGTTTTGAAAGCAAATGGAAGCCTTGCCCAAAATAACTACGGAGGTCTTAAGTATAAAGTCATCTTGAAGGTAGGTATTTTTCAATATACTTACAGAAGGTCAATGATAACCTCGTAACTTTCTTCAGCATCTGAGTTTGATACTGAGGAATAAAAAAAATAAATAAATTAAAAAAAAAAAAAAAAAAAAAAAAAAAAAAAAATATATATATATATATATATATATATATATATATATATATATATATATATATATATATATATATATATATATATATATATATTTGACACTACAAATAAAAATATGATTGCTGCATAAAATTGAATGAATAAAAAAAAACTATATAATTAAAACTTAACCTTTTTGTTCCTTTTTCATTTGAACAGATAGATCATACTTTGTGCAGTCACTCTTCTTTTCTATGGGTCTTGCATAGTAAAGTGTATACACCTATGAAGGAAAAAAGAATGTATGAATAAATAAACTGCAAATAAACAAATGACTTTCTAGCATCTATGAATACTGACTTTGAGAACTCCAGCACCAGATCCTTTAGCAGTAACATTAAACTCTTGCTTGAGGTGAACCTATAAACAGAAAGAAACAGAAATCTCTTATTTATTCTTCAAAATTATGGTCAGAACTCTTAACACTGCACAACATATAACTTGTTTAATTCTGGTAAAATTATATTCTATGTATTTCTGGAGATTTTTTTTTCTTTTACTTTTAAATACACTGCTCACAAAAATTAAAGGAACACTTTAAAGAAACACATTAGATACATCAGATCTCAATATGAAGTTGGATATCTATACAAATAACGGCAGGGCAATGTCTTAGGAACAAAAGGATGCCAAGTCTTTTAATGGAAATAAAAGTTTTCAGCCTACAGAGGGCTCAATTGTGTAGACACTCTAAATCAGAGTGAAATGAAGATGTGGCAGGCTAGTCCATTTTTTCAAAAACTTAATTTCTGCAACTCAAAATGCTTTTCAGTATCTTGTGTGGCCCCCACGAGCTTGTATGCATGCTTGACAACGTTGGGGCATGCTCCTAATGAGACGACAGATAGTGTCTGGTGGCATTTCCTCCCAGATCTGTGTGAGGGCATCCCTGAGCTGTTGTACAGTCTGAGGAGCAACCTGGTGGCGCCTAATGGACCGAAACATAATGTCCCACAGATGTTCTATTGGGTTTAGGTCAGCGGATCGTGAAGGCCATTCAATTGTTTAAATTCCTTCATCCTCCAGGTATTGCCTGCATACTCTTGCCACATGAGGCCGGGCATTGTCGTGCATTAGGAGGAAACCAGGACCTACTGCACCAGCGTAGGGTCTGATAAAGGGTTCAAGGATTTCATCTCGATACCTTATGGCAGTCAGAGCACCATTTCCTAGGCAGTAGAGGTCTGTGCGTCCCTCCATGGATATGCCTCCCCAGACCATCACTGACCCACCACCAAACCTGTCATGTTGAACGATATTGCAGGCAGCGTAACGTTCTCCTTGTCTTCTCCAGACTCTTTCACGTCTATCACAGCTGCTCAGGGTGAACCTGCTCTCGTTTGTAAAAAGTACAGGGCGCCAGTGCCGGACTTGCCAATTCTGGTGTTCTTGAGCAAATGCCAGTCGAGATCTACGGTGCTGGGCAGTGAGCCCAGGGCCTACTACAGGACGTCGGGCCCTCAGGCCATCTTCATGAAGTCTGTCCATGATAGTTTGGGTAGAGACATTCACACCAGTGGCCCTCTAGAGGTCATTCTGTAGGGCACACGAGCAGTGCTCAGCCTGTTCCGCCTTGCACAAAGGAGCAGGTATCGGTCCTGCTGATGGGTTGAGGACCTTCTACGGCCCTGTCCAGCTCTCCGAGAATAACCGCCAGTCTCCTGAAATCTCCTCCATGCTCAGGAGATTGTGCTGGAAGACACATTAAACCTTCTTGCTGCAGCACGTGTGGATGTGCTATCCCTGTAGGGTAAAGGAATCGCCTCATACTGCCAGTAGAGATAATTACTCAAGCCAAAACTAGCACGAGTGGAAAAGCAGCCAAAAAAGATCAAGAGTGAGAAACTTGAAATGACCTCCACATGTACAGTAAAATCAGTTCTGTTTTGAGGGTTTTCTAATTGTTGCCACTGTAGTGCACCTGTCGTTAAGTCCATGAACACAGGTTATGTTTTCAAACATATTATACAACCTATGATCTCTAGTTTCTAATGTATGATTTTAATATATCAAACTGTCTTTTGTATAGCTGCTTAAAAAAAGCAAAAGTATAATAAAATGCTCATGTTTATTTATTATTTTGTCTGTAAATAACCTTGTCTGTGCGTGTAAGATGGGCATCGCTCTTGCTGAACTTCCATGCGATGGGGCGACTTCGTCCACTCACACTCAGTTCCACATCCAAGTCAACTTTCTGACGATCTCTTACTTGCTTATAGTACTCAGCCACTGCTTGGAACACCATGATGGTTGACTAGTTGACATGTAAAAGGCAGAAGGAATTAAGTACAAACTCAGACTGAGATATCATCCACTAAACTCTTCATAAATTCAAACAACTTTATTTTTAATCATAAAAGACTAAAGGATGTTGGTAGAATACACTGAACAGCTATAACATTAAAACTTTAAAACATTATATTCAATATTGTCTATGTTCCCCTTTCCTCAGCAAAAAAAAAAAAACAACTCTGACCCCTCGAGGCATGACAAGGTGCCTGAAGGTGTGTGGGGTATCTGGAAAAAGGACGTTAGCAGCAGATTATTTATGTGCTTTAAGAGGGACCCTCCATAGATCAGACTTGTTTGTCAACATATCACATGTTTGCTCAATAGGATTAAGATCTGAAAGCTAAATATGGCAGCTAGGGTCCATATTTACTGGATGTCTCAGAATCACTCCAAGCACTTGCGTTGAAAGTTAAATTAAGTACTGTAATACTCCTAAGTCTGAGTAGGACATAAAGGTAATTTATAAAGCTTTCTACTCTTACTTTCAGTGAGGAAAGTAGATAACATCACTGTTGAGACTGAGAGTCACCAGTCTAGCCTGTTAGGACACCACCTGAGCTCTCCTACATTTTGGTGGAGATAGGAGTGATTTCCTATTTTATGAATGTTGATAAATTTATCTTATTTCTACACCTAAAAGTAGGACAAACATTGTATCACTCTTAAGAACGAGTTCCTGAATATGGGCTTAGATCAACAACCTTAAACTCTTGCTCCAGCTAAACTCCATACACAGCAAACTGTGGTGCATTCTGTGAGATTGGACCAGACAGGCTGGCGTTTAGTTTTCACACGCATAGATATGCTAATACCGTTAGCATCATGCTAGCAAAATGCTAATCGCGTTAGCATCATGCTAACAGCATGCTAATAAGGGTGCTAGTGGGCATGGCTAATGAGCCTGATGATAAATGCAATAGAGTGATTGGTTGCCTCAGGTAAATAAGCTTTCCCCCGTGTTTCTACGACAGTCGGTTCCACAGTTAAATCAATATTTAATCTATGATTAGAGCATAGAGCGTCATAGAGCGTTACGTGTTCAGGTGTCACCAATTTACTGGTGTATATTTGATATTCAATGTTTTTAGTTCACCTGCTGGTGGTGCTAATACCATGGCTGATCAGTGTAAATATTTCATAATAGTAAATTATAGAATTTGATACTTAACAGAATTTCTGAGATTAAATCTTTATCTTTTTACTTTCATCCACCTCAGAACTGCTGATTCACCATGAAGGGGAAAAATAAATACATTATATAAGAAAGGAAAAAAAAAACCTTTGTAAACGAACCTGGGTAGTGCCACTACCTCCATATGGACTACTCTGCCTATTAAGCCAGTGAACTGCTTTTCCTGCTGCATCAAAATCCTTTACTTTTATCAGAGCCAGTACGGCATACGCTGTTGCCTCTAGAGTGAAGTGATGCTCTTCAGCAACTTGCCAATAAGCTCCATCTGGGCAGACAATTCAGAATTAAATTCAGAATTAAATAGTTGAGCATTAATCATTATTATTATTATTTTTTAAACATATATATTCAGAATATTCCTGACCTCCAGAGGAAGCTTTCAGCAGACGGCCTTTGTCCAATTTGCCAGCATTGGCCAAGGCATAGGAAGACATAGCTATCGCATATGGATTTGTCAGTGAGGGGAGACTTCGCTCCAAATATGCAATGGCCTTTCTGGAAGCTTCTGGAAGACTCTAAATGCAGACAGCAAAACAAAAATGCAGAATTAGACAAAAGTTGTTTTGTAGAATTAGATAAAAGCTTTTTTTATTATGAAACATACTCTGACTAATTTGGCACAGAGGTGGTTTCCTTCTTGCAGGGCAATCAGGACAAATGCTGTCAGAGATGCATCAGAATCCTTGCCTTGTACATCACCCTGGAAATGCACAGAATATTCTTTACACAAGATATTACAGAAACTTTAATTTAGGGATTTTTAATTTTTTGGTTGGTATCAGTAATTTTCAGGTGAAAAAAAATCTAATTTCAACTTACGACCATCTCTGCTTGAATCACTGGAGCATTTTCTTTAAATGTGCCATCAGGCATCTGTGCATTCAGAATCAGCCACTTCACGGCACTGCAGAGAACATTTTCTTGTACACTAATGATGTCCCTGGCCAGAGCAAAGACTTTGGCAACGTAAGCTGTCAACCTTAAGGAATAGAGTAAGCAAGTAATCAGAAGATGTGACTTAGTGTAGCAGTGAATGTTGTGTAAGAATTAATAAATTGCTCAAAATGTATTTTGTCTGTTTTACCAGGTGCTGCTGGGTCTGTGTACCCATGCAGCATAGGAACCATCAGCTTTGCGGTACGTAAGCTCTTGTTCGTATCCTAAAGGAGAAAGAGTCTTACAATTACGAAAAGTTAAATCTTTCTCATTTTGTCAGTATAAAACATTATTAATTTTCTGTATAGTGTTTGGAAAGAATCTTTTTACCTGTTTGAATGTGTTGGACAGCTTCGCTACGTCGGTGAAGGCCAACTGTTTCCCACTGCTTGGTGGTATCTAAGTAGTGTGTGGCAGTCAAGGGCAGTGTCATATGGATCATGTTCTGCTCTCCACAGCCAGTGGGCTGTGCGATCAGTCGACCCATGAAGTCTCCACTGATGGCCTGCTCGATTGTCTGACTCACCTCATGACCTGAAGTTTAATGCATGAAGAGAAAGCTGGTTGTTAGTGTGATAAAGAGTTTAATCTCAGTTGGGGATAAATACAGAGATTTACAGAGGGTGTGTGTAAAAAAAAAAGTATGTGAAACTCTTGGAATTTTATGGTTTTCTGCATTCATTTGTCATAAAATGTGATCTGGGTTCGTATTTACTATGTGTCTCAGAGCAGGAAATTGCTCCTAAGTGGCCAAAAATTCTCAGAATGATGCTGTTTGAACTGGTTAGGAGCAGCGAAGAAATGGTGTTCAGGCAGAGATACTGTACGCCCGGAGGAGGGACGTTTTAGTAACACTGAGTGACACAGAGCTCATAAAAGACATATTTGGACAAAAGCTGAATTATTATTTTTTTATTTCGTGCGGTATGTAACTGGTCCAATAATGATTATGTAGTATGCTGACTCCGCAAGTGACTGATAGCGCATGGGTTTTAGTAACAGTGAAAATAGAGCCAACAATGTGTCACAAAATAATAAATTAAATGCTACAAAGTCAGCAAAAAAAAAAAAAGATGCATTCATGGAGGTGTGGGCCCACACATTAAAATACAGTAACTATATTTATATACCCATTTTATATAATTTATATAAAAAAATTTTATCTAACAACAGTTTTTTTTTAATTCTCTGTTATAAGCAGCAATTCATCACTTCATTAACACAGCGTGTTCCCATGTTTTACACTTCTCTGGGGTACGTGCGGCCAACTGACAGGTGGCATTAAGGTTTTAACTTTTTATCTTTTTAGAGGTAAAAATAGGGCAGAATTTTCTTTTAATTACTTCTTTTCATTTTACTCCCTCGGTGCAGTCTAATTAGGATGATGTCATGCAACCGAGTCATGCATCTATTAGTTTTATCTGTATGCATAAAGCTTTCACACAACTCGCACTGATTTCATCAATTCATTTTTCTGCCATTTAAAACTCATAAAGTTGTCATAAACCGTTATGCCACAAAATATATTTTACGCAGTGCTACTCATCACTGAAAGTAAGAGTAGAAGCTTCATAATGAACTCTCTGAGCTAGAAATATTTTCAGTCCTAAATTAATTTTGAGAGGAATTCCTAGGAGTGATTCAGAGACACTTAGTTAATATGTACCCTGGTAACTTACAAGTAAAAAAAACCCAGGCAATTACAGTAGAATGATGGAAGGTGGACTACAAGCTTTTCCACCTACTCCAATTTATTTAAATCTACATAGCAGTTAAATAGTTATTACTAGATTTAATAGGTATTACTAGGTACAAATTTATTTTATATACATTAATTTCATCTTTTTTTTTATCTGAGGGTGATAAAATGGCCTGCGACTGATTTGCAGCTACAAGGTCATATACAAAGAAATCTTTGATACACTGTCTGTACTGACACTTTTCTATTTGAACCAGAATTAACTTTTCTGCGGAATTTGACCATATTTTTAGACTATAATTGGCCTTTGCTTCCCACAAACACACAAACACACACTGCCTCCACCACAATTCTGAGAGCTGACTGGTGACTTTACAGTAGGTAAAATATATTCCACCCCTTGATAAGTATCATTGTGACAAATTAACTGACCAGGGCTGCGTTTCCCAAAAGCATCGTAAGCCTTAGTAGCTCATAAAAGTTATCGTACGAACAGTGGTGTCAAAAGTATTCACATTCATTACTTGAGTAGAAGTATAGATATTAGGGTTCAAAAATACTTCTTTAGAAGTTGAAGTATCCACCCAAGCTTTTTACTTAAGTAAAAGTTTTAAAGTACTGGTTTCAAAACTACTTAAAGTATAAAAGTAAAAGTACCGTGAGGGGCGACAAAAGCATTAAGGTCTCGCTTTCTGATCATGCGAGGGGGGGGGGGGGTTTGGCGTTGTGCGCGTTCTGATCATGATCATGTGACGGGGGGGGGGGGGGGGGGGCCGTTGTGCGCGTTCTGATCATGTGACGGTGGGTTGGGGGGGGGCGTTGTGCGCGTTCTTATCATGCGACCGGGGGGGCGGGGGGTGTGTGCACGTTCTGATCATAAAAATAGAGTAACGAGGCTATTTTTAAAAAGTAAGGAGTAGAAAGTACAGATAATTGCTTAAAAATGTAAGGAGTAGAAGTAAAAAGTCGGCTGAAAAATAATTACTCCAGTAAAGTATAGATACCCAAAATTTCTACTTAAGTAAGGTAACGAAGGTGATCTTAATATTACGTTCAGTTTCCCAAAATCATCGTAACTTAAGTAGCACTTGAAAATCTTCGTAGATCTACGAGTGCTCTGGAGTAATCATAAAGCCTTAAGTGCATCATAAGGAGACAGAATTATGAGGCCACCTGCTGGACAACCGGCAAATTGCACCTAGAATTTACTTCTCTTCAAAGTCATTTTCATTTGTACGTATATTTTGTATTCTATTTTCTAATCATTACACAATTCAATATAGAAATAAAAATGACTAAAGAAATTAAAATGACATAATAAATGTTAGACTGAAAAAAGCACACTGTTGTATATGGACTTTTCGAGGGAACAGTACAAATTTATTTAATAGAAAATATTTAATGTGCTTTAAAGATGACACAAATAAAGGATGACTTGCTATGTAGTGAACATGTCTTCGTTGAGCATCATGAAGTCTCATCTCCACTACATTCTCTTCCTCCACCTCTTCATTTTCCTCCCTGATGTCCAAGGGCATTCTTGCTCTCACTGCATTGTTGTGCAACATACTGTAGCTGTTACTGTTATTGCAGCACAGCACTTTTGTGGCACAAAGAGAGAGAGCTCCACTTCCTCTATAATAATATTAATTTCTTCTTTTTTGATTTCTGCCATTTTACTAGTGTCTCCACCCCTAGTTCTGTGCTTATTTCAAATTTTCTCCTATTAGCAATTCAGGTGAAGATAATTAGCTTCAAGGCTCAACTTTTCAAAAAATAAATGTAAGAGCTTATTAATTTATGTACTTATTTATTTTGATGTGAGATGAGCAATTGTTGATAAAGAAATTGATAAATAATTCGACTTAAATAATTAAGGTTTCATATAAATACCGAAAATTATGCTGTTAGAACAGTTAGAATTTGATTTATGCGAGATTGGAGCAAGACAGTATTTTTACAGAACGACATTTCCAGTTAATTTATGTTTTTAAACTTGCTCAAGAAGAAATTACTGAAGTTTTTATGCTATTCGAGTTGAATATACATTCACACAAGTAGAAAAACGGAAATCAAAGGTTAGATGGATTGCTAAAACAGCATGTGCAACAATGACGAGCCATTCTACAGCGTGACATTTCAGCACGTGACCAACAGACATATCTCTAACCCTAACCCTAGTGACTCCTAAGTAGCACTTAAAGCAGGGCTATGTGCAATTGTGTTAAGTGCATGTTTGGGAAACAAACGTGAAACAATAACGAACGTTCTCAAAATGACTCGTAGAAAACGCTCTTAAGCACTAAGATCAATTGTTATCGGGAAACCGGGCCCTGAATAGTTTTTCGAGAATGGCTGTGGGGATTCTCAATTTTCATTTTGTCAATTTTTTACGCTCTTGACAAATTTGTATTTTTATTTGCTTACTTATTTATTTTACACAATAAATCAATAAGAATGTGATTATTTTCTCTTCTTAAAACTACTGTGAATCTGTGAATAATAATAATAATAATAATAGTAATAATAATAATTCAGACAATCTGAAATACTATCTGAAAGTTTAGAAATTACTGGGATAAATGATACTGCAGAATCTAAACAATTACTGACAAGCTCAGAAACAAATTTGTTCTCTGCTTCTCACCGGAAAAACAAAATCATTCCACTTTATAACAGCATTCATCGAACTTCGTAACATTCATCCCAATTTATAAGACCATTTGTGACTGGGATGATAATCACAAAAGCACTTTGCATCACATAATCTGTATTGGTTTAAATTATGTTTCTTCATTTTTTTCCCCTTACCCGACACAGTGATGTATGTGCTTGCAGGACTGTTTGGAACTTGTCCATTTGGTATATCACTTTTTATATGTAGAACTTGAATGCCACCTTTTGACAGAAACAGAAACTTATTAAGACACCTCAAATGGAAATGTCATGTGCAGGGGTAATAAAAAAATGCTAAATAAAATGTTTTCTGTTAATTAGGTATAGAACACTTTAAATCTCACCGGGTGAGCGAGACGGATTTAATTCCAGATTTTGTTCTGGGAGTTCAGTTAGCACACCTTCAGACTGAGTGAACAAAAGAGAGAATGTTTCGCCTTACGTTGATGCACATTCATTTATTACCTAGAATTAATCCTTAAAAATGCAGCCTGCTTTTTATTAAAGGTTTTTGCTAATCCTATCTGGAAATCAGACTGATCTACAGTATCATCTGCTGATACTCACCACCACCTTCAGGGTTCTCTTCACTCCATCATCAAATTTTGAACTCGCAGCCTGCACCTCTATCTGATGGTTCCCTATTTTCATGGGAATAATCACATATGGGATGACTCTGGTGGACTGGGCGTCAATGTTAACTATGGTACGGTATTTCTTCTTTTTGCTGGCTGCACTGCAAACATGCTCTGTCTCAAAGAATTCCACACGCACCTGATGGGGACAGAAAGTCAGACAGATGCCTTCAGTGCCAAAAAAGTAGGGATTATGTTAACTTGTTAGAAAGCAAGTTTGAGTGTGAGATATACAGTGGACTAAGTGGCTAAACTAATTTAATTCATACAGCTTCTGCAACCTTTTTATTCTTATTAAGAAATAGACTTAGTGTTTAATGTCCATCCATCATAGTAGATTAGGGACATACCCATGCACACTTGGGGAAATTTATTGTATCTAGTCAACAGACTTGGCATGTGAGTACAGTGAGCCTGAACAAACCCAAATTGGATAATAAGCACAAAACTCTAAACAGACAATATGTAACTGAAGCTCGGAATTTAATTTCAAACCTCAGAGTTCTCAGTAAACAAAAAAACTACATGCTGTATAAGTCTGCTGTCATGAACTAACCCATATTTTTG
The DNA here is from genome assembly GCA_030522415.1 of Channallabes apus. Classification (NCBI taxonomy): domain Eukaryota; kingdom Metazoa; phylum Chordata; class Actinopteri; order Siluriformes; family Clariidae; genus Channallabes; species Channallabes apus. The sequence continues at coordinate 5,772,046 of CM060124.1, forward strand.
TAATATGGATATTTCTCCAGGCTTCCTGAAGGACTCCTTTGGCTCTCATTATGAGCAAGTTTTTAACTCTCATTGTCAGTCTGGTTCCTGCACATGACCAGTTTTAGAGATATGTTTTTTCTTTGCTAAGCCACACACAGTGACCTATAGTATGGATCATTCAATGATTGATGATCAGGTCGGTGGTTAATATACTGCTGATGCTGAATGCTGACTGGTTGAACAAACAAGGAGGACCGTGAGGTTGCTGCTGATATTGCTACATTAACAACCAATTTTTGTAACAATTGTATTTTAAGGCGCTTTGAAGCCTGTCACAGTAAAAAAAAAAAAAAAAAAACTTTTTCATGATATTCTAATTCTTCAAGATGCAATATATAGACAGATAGAACTAATAATAATAATAATAATAATAATAATAATAGGTACCCTCTGTCGCCAATTGGAGAAGTTATGCAGAATGGCTTTGATTTCTAGTTGTTCATTGCGTACTGCTGAGTAAGGTAACTTGAGATCCACAAAGAAGTATTTTGCCACTGTTATTTCATAGGGATCAGATACACAGATGCCTACAGGGAAGGATAAATGTTTTAATATTTGCCTTTATGTTCCTCTGTGTACAATTTTTAGATATCATTCATGTTAACATCATTAGATATGATGATACTTTAGGTAGTTAAAAAAGCATGACACTGACCATGGGTCTTGGATAGACTGATGGCTAGGATCTGCCAGGTAGTGATCGAGTCTTTCAGATATGCTTTGTCCAAGGTGTGGCTTGTTGATTCACTACAACAAAAGGCAAGATGTCGATCAGATCAGTACTAACATTAACCTCCAGAATGTCATACTGATGGTATTAATATATATGTATATATGTATGTATATACTGTATTTATATACACGTTTATTTTTTAAAGAAGTTGAAATTTATTGCATTTACCATGGTAGGTTTCCTTGGCAGGCTGGCAGGTTTATGTCCACCCACAGCCAGCTTTCAGGGAACTGTGTCCGGGTGACAATTTCATCAGAGCTTATATAGTCGTCATCATCATCATCATCACCTGGAAATTTACATTTGTAAATCATGCCCTGGATAAGTGACAGTGACATACTTTATTTTTTAATAAGTGGATATCAGCTTGACCAAAGTGGCCTCTTACTGCGAGCCAGATGCAGCAGTTCTTTCTCGTTCCCCTTGCGTTTTTGGATCTCATTACAACAGTCCAGGAAGGCCTTGACACAGTCTTCACCATCCAAAATATATGAGGCTCTCCGTTCACATGTGTAGCCCATCCTGTTCTCTTTCAGTCCATCCGCACAGCATTGCTTCTGTTCACCGGAATATTCACCAACTATAGAACAATTTAGAAATAAAGATCAGCAAAGTGTCCCATTATTGTTCAATCTTTTAAAAAATATTTATATTTTTAAATAATATTTTCTTACACAGCTTTTCTGTGATCTGGACGAGAGTCTCAGCTCTTCGTTTTCGCTTCGGTGGAGCAGGACACTCAGGAGCTATTAAAAATGGAAATGCCTAAAACTAAACCAGTAGTTTGTTTCTGCCTAATTATGTAAGTAAATGCTTTATCACATCACTGACTACTGATTATTTACTTGTTACACCACTGCAAACTGTTTGATTCTCTTACTAAAAAGAATAAATAAAAAAAATCAGCTTTACCTGTTCTTTCAGTGGTGCCTCCTGCTTTATCAGACTGAAACAGTAGACCTGCATCATAGAAAACACCCATACTGTCTTTACCACTGCCAGCTGTACAGCCAGTGTCATGCTTCTCAATAACATCCCAGATCTATTGGTGGGAAAAAAAATAAATAAATAAATATATATATATATATATATATATATATATAGTCTATTTTATTTTGCATAATTAGAATCTGGAGACATTGTTTTGTACATCGTTGTGCCTTTACCCATGTCCTTAGAAAACCAAACATAAAATAAAAAACTCACCTTGGTCTGTGTAAGTCTGTTCTTGTTGAGGACAAAGACAGCCTTATCCACAGCTACCAGACCAACCTTGGCTTTTGGATCTCCAGTAACTATGAGATTAAACCCATCACGCGGCTCAAATATTTTTCCCCCTTTCACATCCAGTTTTAGCTACATTAAATATGATTATAAGGGGGGGGGGGAGACATACATTATATCAGGAGTGGACAGAAATGTGTTAGCTGGGCAATGTTAAAGTTCCAGCATGTTTTTTGGTCCAATGTGTTAATTGTCTGGAAACTGACTAGACTACAATGTGATGGCTAACAATATAATACAATGCCTGGCAAACAAATTTCATACAGTTTTTGTGCATTTCATTTAGTGTTGTTTAATAGCTGAACATGAAGCTTTCTCATGAACCATTGATTGATTGATTTTTACTATATGTAAATTTCTACTTTAAACAAATCGCATGTATACTACATTACTTGGATATCAAGACCTTTAAAATGTTTCAAAAGTTTACATTTATTTAAAAGGTTTGCTCATCTTGCAAAACTCTCGCTGTTACAGTCAATCCAAGGTTCCACTGTATGTGTATTTATTCATTCATTTTCTATACCGCTTAATCCTGTGTTCAGGGTCGCGGGGGCCTGGAGCCTATCCCAGGAGACTTCGGGCACTAGGCGGGGTACACCCTGGACAGGGTGCCAATCCATCACAGGGCACACACACATACACACACTCACACACCCAATCACACACTACGGGCAATTTACTGTAGGAACGCCAATTAGCCTAACCTGCATGTCTTTGGACTGTGGGAGGAAACCGGAGTACCCGGAGGAAACCCACCAAGCACGGGGAGAACATGCAAACTCCATGCACACAGAGACGGGAATCGAGCCTGGCCGGGGAATTGAACCCAGACCCTGGATGTGCAAGGCGATGTATGTGTATTTAGTGATACATTTTTTTTAAACACTGAAATGTTTAGCAAAAAAATTATATAAAAAATAAATCCATACATTTTCCACAACACTAAGAGATTTTGTTAAGCAGTTACATCTCTTGAGTTTACATCTCTTATGTTTCATAAGGACAGAATGTTCAGCTATTAAACAAAATTTGTTGTGTTTCATGCAATTTGTATAGATTCTGCCTAATACAAAACTTTGTTATTTTGCCTACCGTTCCCATGCATGTGTCCTTCACGTCAACCCAGACTGAGTCTGACACAACCTCAGAGGATCCTATATGGTAATAGGCCACCACTCGAAATGAGGGAACCAGTTCCTTGGTGACGGGCAGAGACAGAGTCACCAGAGACTGCCCTTGAATTTTAAACCTCTGTCCTTTCACAATCTGTCCTTTACTAAGGATCTGATATAAAGAGAAGCCCAGAGCTTTATTAGTAAATGCCTAATTCATTTATTTACCTACTAAAGTTCAAAGTAAGGCTATTTAGGGTTATATATAGTATATGCTTAGCATTATTATTGTTACTGTAATACACAAGCCAGTAGGACGACCTCAAAATATCACCTCAATATTTAAACCAATGTGTATGTAAGATACCCACCAGATAAGTGAAATCTTGATTTTGGGCACTACTATTGAAGTTTACATTGATCTTCATCTGATCACCGATTGCCAGTTCTGCAGCATCTACACTTAAATGTAAGTAATTGGTGGAGCCTCCTTGGGTGGTGTAAGCCTGGGCTGTCATCTGGTTCACAGCTTGTCTTTCAGGTAATATGTCTGGAGCTATGGTTTTTGCCTGTTTACATGAACATTTTAATTTTGTTTTAAATTTCTGGTGTCATTCGATGCTTTGAAAAATCACCCACAGAAAGAAAAACGAACAGATAAATAGCACTATAGAACGGTAAACATGTATTAATCAGTTTTGCCAAGGTACAGTATGAGGAAACTGTAAATAATTTAGCTACTGAAAAAGATGGTTTACCAGCACAACCATCATGAGCTTTAACATTGTATTCATATAATTTAATTTAAATTGATAATCATGAAAAAGGTCCTTAAACCTTCTTTTATATGACTTACAGTGATTTGTAGTGATTTGACTCGTGCCTGAGTGTTCACTGTGACCTTGGCCATGCCGTTACTCTTGGTTCCACCCTTCACATCACCAGGTGTGACCAAAACATCCACATTTTCAGCAGGAGACTGGTCGGGATTGGTTACATAAACCTTTACAAATCCAGATCACACATACAGGATATAATCAAATTGTTCTTGATGAGATATAAATAACAATGTAAATATTTTAATCTGCATATCAAGCCAAAGTAAAGAATTTTTGATCATGGATATTTAACAAATTTAATATGGACAGCACACAATGGCATTATTTTTTTAATGGTTTTCATTTAATATTTCGGCAAATTATTAAGGTTTTATTTATTTTTTTTTCAGATTGAAATTGGATGACATGGTAAAGACATACATTTCTAACAGAACATGGTGAAATTGCTTTGGATAAAAGTTATACCTTCCCTGTCCAAGAATAAAGTTGCACTCTTTAAAATTTCGTTGGACCCTTTTTTAGCCTTTGTTAATTTGCTTTTGATAATGACATCACTTTATGCAACATCATATTTCCATCCAGTGTTGCCATAGTTTTTGAACCAGATATTGAAATGATGACAGGAGAGTTAAACAATTCTGTAAAGTCTTCTACAGCACATGCAAATGACTTTTAATGGTGGCCAATTTGCATAAGAATAAAAAAAAATCACTATTTCACAATTTGAGACATCAGTAAAAGAAGATATAGATGTGATAATCTTGTCATTTTGTAGCCTAGAACCAGCACCTGAAGCAACCCCACATCATAACACTGCCTCCAGTGGATTGTGCAGTGGCCACTATGCATGATGAGTTCTTCACTTTATGCACTTAGCTTCTGACCCAGACTCACACGCCATTATACATGGAGTGTATTATACATGTTGTGTGAAAAGACAATATACCGTACCGTGACATCAAAAGGCACTCCAGGGTGGAAGAATTTGGGGGTTTCTCTTGAACTCAATGGTGTAGGGTGATTTCACAATTTGAATGGCTCCCTTCTCTGCTTCAACCATTTCACTACCTGAAACAGTGTTAATGATAAATGACAGCTGGAGGGAATGTAGATTAAAACATACCCCTACATGCAGGGCCCCACATGTTACCTGTTTCAGTTAGAACGCTGACGGAAATGTACAAAGAGCTTCCGATTAGATCATGAATATTAGGGAAAGTGTGTTGGATCATCTGTCTAGTCAGCTTCGCACATCCTTCTCCATTTGTGATCTATATGGAACATAAATTACAAACCGGATTCAAATTGTGAATAAAAACTGAATGCAATGATGTGGAGATGGCAAATGTCAATATTTTATTCAGAATAGAACATAGATGACAGATCAAAAGTTTAATCCGAGAAAATGTATCATTCAAGGAACAATATGTTGATTCCAAATTTCACGGTGTCCACAAATCCCAAAAAAGTTGGGAGAAGTAGCAATAAGAGGCTGGAAAAAGTAAATTTGAGCATAACGAAGAGCTGGAAGACCAATTAACAGTAATTAGGTTAATTGGCAACATGATTGGGTATAAAAAGAGCTTCTCAGAGTGGCAGTGTCTCTCAGAAGCTAAGATGGGTAGAGGATCACCAATTCCCACAATGTTGCGCAGAAAGATAGTGGAGCAATATCAGAAAGGTGTTACCCAGCGAAAAATTGCAAAGACTTTGCAGTTATCATCATCAACTGTGCATAATATCATCCGTAGATTCAGAGAATCTGGAACAATCTCTGTGCGTAAGGGTCAAGGTCGTAAAACCATACTGGATGCCCGTGATCTCCGGGCCCTCAAACGACACTGCACCACAAACAGGAATGCTACTGTAAAGGAAATCACAGAATGGGCTCAGGAATACTTCCAGAAACCATTGTCAGTGAACACAATCCACCGTGCCATCCGCCGTTGCCAGCTGAAACTCTACAGTGCAAAGAAGAAGCCATTTCTAAGCAAGATCCACAAGCACAGGCGTTTTCATTGGGCCAGGGATCATTTAAAATGGAGTGTGGCAAAATGGAAGACTGTTCTGTGGTCAGACGAGTCACGATTCGAAGTTCTTGTTGGAAATGTGGGACGCCATGTCATCCGGACCAAAGAGGACAAGGACAACCCAAGTTGTTATCAACGCTCAGTTCAGAAGCCTGCATCTCTGATGGTATGGGGTTGCATGAGTGCGTGTGGCATGGGCAGCTTGCATGTCTGGAAAGGCACCATCAATGCAGAAAAATATATTCAGGTTCTAGAACAACATCTAGTCATCTCTTTCAGGGAAGACCCTGCATTTTTCAACAAGATAATGCCAGACCACATTCTGCATCAATCACAACATCATGGCTGCGTAGGAGAAGGATCTGGGTACTGAAATGGCCAGTCTGCAGTCCAGATCTTTCCCCTATAGAGAACATTTGGCGCATCATAAAGAGGAAGGTGCGACAAAGAAGGCCAAGACGATTGAACAGTTAGAGGCCTGTATTAGACAAGAATGGGAGAGCATTCCTATTTCTAAACTTGAGAAACTGGTCTCCTCGGTCCCCAGACGTCTGTTGAGTGTTGTAAGAAGAAGGGGAGATGCCACACAGTGGTGAAAATGGCCTTGTCCCAACTTTTTTGGGATTTGTTGACACCATGACATTTTGATTCACCATATTTTCCCCTTAAAATGATACATTTTCTCAGTTTAAACTTTTGTTCCATGATTTATGTTCTATTCTGAATAAAATATTGACATTTGCCATCTCCACATCATTGCATTCAGTTTTTATTAACAATTTGTTTAGTGTACCAACTTTTTTGAAATCCGGTTTGTACTACACATGAGCAGAGGTACTAGTTATTTACAATTGTTGTTGACATTTTGTCAAATTATTCTCAAATTTACAAACATGTTTATCAAAAATTAAATCCTGTGAATCAAAATCTGTGTGTATCAGAGGTCTAATGTGTGCATTAATTTTGTTTAAAATAGAACCAAGTAAACTCAATAGATTTTTTTATGGGCAAAATAAAAAACAAAATATGAAAATGCAAAATACAAATTCTGACTAAATGGGATAAAACATAAGCCTATTGATATCTCAAGGTCTAATTGTGAACTACAATGATGTAGCTGTTGCAGATAAACCATAAGTAAACCCTGCTGACATGTTTTTTTTCACACTTATTCTATGTTTATAGAAAAATCTTGACAATTTATTTATTTATTCATTCATATCCTGAGTTTTTTCGATGTTGCACTTCTTTACTTTTCCACATACCATACCCTCAGGGTTAATAAGTTGTATTGTGTCCCTGATTTGATTTTTGGGTGTTTTGGTTATTTTCAAATATTCATGTTATTTGTGAAGATGTAAAGTAAATGAGTCGACAGTCACATCAAAACCAGTCAGGGAATATTACCAAGTCTTTTAAAAACATGTGGCCAAATAAGTTTTCTTTTCTTTTTATTTTCTACAGCTGAATCATGTGCGGGAACGTCTGCCAAAAGCCTTAACAGTACAAACCTTATTCACCACTTTAAAACAACAAACTGTGAATAATTTGAGTATTATCCACTTAGTGGTCAACAGCAGGTGACAAGCATCAAAAAGCTCAAGCCCTACACTGCAGAGAGTAAAATGGCTAAGAAGATTACTACAAAAATAATAATGTGTGGCAATGTGATTGTCCCATTGGCTTACAGGTAGGTGGCTTGTTACCCATGGCAGCCTATTAGAATGGTTCCCGACAGTATTTAAGGCTGGATTTTACTTTACCTGGCATACGTCACGACTGGTACCGCCTTCACGGTGTGCGCATGGACAGAAGGTGTGTAATTGCCACTTGTAGCTATGTGGCTAATGAAGAGGTGGGTATGTACACTAAAATGCCGATATTTTATTTTTCCAGTAGTATGCGCGTTGGCTAGCTGATATCTGGCTGAGTCAGATTGTCTTTTCATTGTCCGGTAGGTATACGCTCCTTACGTGCTGTACGTTTTGCCGGGGGGTTAATGCTAACCGGTGTTTACCTCTTAGCCGTGGAGCCGTCTTCGGGCATGCATTATCCTGTATGGTTCGTTGCGAGCTGTGAGCAGCGCTACAACTCGCGTCGCGCAACGATTCACCCGGGTAAGTGGGTCTCGTTTTTGCTGGCTTGTGAAAAGATGGCGATTTAGTCATTGCTCTCTCTTTAGCGAGCTATGGGTGTCCGATGTGGTGCCGGTGGGCCTCGTGATGGTGGCAGTATTGGTCTTCCGCATTTGACTAAGGACGGTGCTGCTGTGCTGTCTCTTCTCTGTTGATTCTTCTTCGTCGTCGTCTCTTTGTGTCTCCAGTGTTTCTTCTTCCCTGGTTTTGTGGAGTGTATTTATTTATTTATTTGATCCGACGTAAAAGCAGCAATGGTTCAGGGCTGCCCTCTTGTGGTTTGAAGGCCGGTTTGTGCTCCTAGTTCCCGGGTTTTAATGAAGTTATGGTGGATTCAAGATTCAAGAGAGGTTTATTGTCAATACAACAATATACACAGTATACATTGTATTGAAATGCCGTTTCACACAGACCCTCCGTGGTGCCTTAATAAGAAAGAAATAGAAAACAAGAAATTACAACTAAATGATATCTAACTAAGCTAAACTAACTAAGTGACTATTTTTAAATAAACCATCTGTACACTAACAGGACAGGAAGACAATACAGTGCAATGATACAAAGTGAACATGTGCAATTGGTTCAGAGTACAGTGTGCGGGTTCAAGTTATTGTAGGAGTATTGGACGAGACAAGACAAGACATGTGCAAATTGCGACTAGTGCAAATCAGCATGAGGTAGAAAATTTCTTGGACAAAAATACAGTATGCAATACAGGGTGTACAATGTGTGTGTTGTACCACAGTCCAATTTGTGTGTTTTTGTCTTTGGTGTACATGTAGCATATTGTATGAGGGTTTAGTTATTTAGGTGAGTTTTTAAATATAGGAGTCCATTATGTGTTTATGTTGAGTGTGTGTTTCATATGTTTGTTCAGTTCTATGTCGTCAGTAAGTTGAGAGCCCTTACTGCTTGTGGAAAGAAGCTCTTGCAGTGTCTGGCAGTCACAGTTCTGATGCTGCGGAACCGTCTGCCTGATGGGAGGAGGGAGAACAGTGCATGTGAGGGGTGAAAAGAGTCTTTCACTATGCTGCTCGCACGGCGGATCAGGTGTTTGTCGTAGAATTGGGAGATGGCTGGGAGAGGGACCCCGATGATTCTCTCTGCTGTCCTCACTATCCGCTGCAAGGACTTCTTTTCAGCGGTGGTGCAGTTTCCGTACCAGACGGTGATGTAACAGCAGAGAACACTCTCGATGGTCCCTTGATAGAATGAGGTGAGAATGGGAGGTGGAAGACTGGCCTTCTTCAGTTTCCGAAGAAAGTGAAGATGTTGTTGTGCTTTCTTGGTGATGGTGGTGGTGTTCAGGTTCCAGGAAAGATCGTCTGCCATGTGCACCCCCAAAAACTTCACACTGCTGACAATCTCGACAGCAGATCCGTTGATGTACAATGGGGCGTATGTCTTCGGGCTCTTCCTGAAGTTAACAACCATCTCTTTAGTCTTCTGAACATTAATAGACAGGTTGTTATTTTGACACCAGTCCACCAGATGTTTTACCTCCTCTCTGTACGCAGACTCATCGTCGTTGGTGATGAGACCCACTACTGTTGTATCGTCTGCAAACTTTATGATGTGATTTGAACTGTGCTGTGCAGCACAGTCGTGTGTTAGCAGAGTGAAAAGCAGTGGGCTAAGCACACAGCCCTGTGGGGAGCCTGTGCTCAGTCTGAGGACCCCGGAGGAATTGTTGCCTATGAAGGCCTATTGTCTGCGGCCTATCAGTGAGGAAGTCCAGGATCCAATTACAAAGAGGAGTGTCTATACCTAGAAAGTCCAACTTCCTTACCAGCCTTTGGGGAATTATTGTATTGAATGCTTAGCTGAAGTCAATAAACAGCATTCTGACGTAAGTGTACTTTCTGTCAAGATGGGAGAGGGTAAGTTGAAGAGCAGATGAGATGGCGTCATCTGTGGAGCGGTTGGGTCGATATGCGAATTGTAACGGTCCAGAGTATGTGAAAGCTTAGACTTCATATAACTCAGTACCAGCCTCTCAAAGCACTTCATGATGATAGATGTGAGTGTTATGGGGCGGTAGTCGTTAAGACAAGACACAGTAGACTTTTTTGGCACTGGGACGATTTTGGTGGTCTTCAGGCATGTAGGTATAACAGCAGAGCTCAGTGATGAGTTAAAGATGTCTGCAAAGATGACCGCAAGCTGATCAGCACATTCCCGGAGCACCCGGCCAGGTATGTTGTCTGGTCCTGCAGCTTTTCGTGGGTTCACTCTGCGGAGAGTCAACCTGACGTCTGCTGTGGATAGATGTAGTACCTGGTCGTTGGGGAAGGTGGTCATCTTCCTCGCTGGTGCCTCTTTCACTGCCTCAAATCGTGCAAAAAAGTTATTCAGCTCATCTGGTAGGGAGGGATCACTGCTACATTCCAATTGTGTTGGTTTGTAGCCCGTGATGGTCTGGATGCCCTGCCACATGTGCCACGTGTCTCTTGAGCTTGAGAAGTGGTTGCTGATCTTCTCTGCATACGCCCGCTTTGCCTCTTTGATGGCCTGTGACAGGTTGGCTCTGGCTGCGATGTAAGCTTCCCTGTCTTTGGACTTGAAGGCTCTGTCCCTGATTTTCACCAGGCTGCGCAGCTTTGCAGAGAACCAGGGTTTATGGTTTGCCCGGGTGACAACAGTCTTTGAGACAGTAACATCCTCAACGCACTTGCTGATGTAACCAGTCACTGAGGCTGCGTACTCTTCCAGATCGACTGAATGTTCATAGGTGGCTGCTTCTCTGAACATGTCCCATTCTGTGCAATCAAAGCAGTCCTGAAGGGCAGACATGGCCCCCCGTGGCCACGTTCTCACCTCTTTCATGGCTGGTCTGAACTGTTTGTTTATTGGTCTATAGGCTGGAGTGAGAAGTATGGAGATGTGGTCTGATTGTCCGAGGTGGGGGAGGGGTGCAGCCTTGTATGCATGCTGGATGTTTGTATAAACAAGGTCTAACATGTTGTCCCCTCTTGTTGCAAAGTCAATGTTCTGATGAAATTTTGGTAGTACTGACTTAAGCTTTATTAAAATCCCCGGCGATGATAAAGAAGCCAGCACATTGGATAGGAGAAGTGATGGAAGCGCGGGTCGGCTACAGTTAGCTCCTAGCCTAGCATGTATCCCGGCTCTCTTACCGTGCTTCCGCCTCCTCGCACACCGCTTTCGACGAACTTCCGGGCGGGCACAGGCTCTCGATGTCGCGCTACGTCCTCCCGGAGCTCGCAGAATGCTGTAACAGCGTAGTGTCTCCAGTGTGTCGCCATCTGGATGAAAATAGCATTTTCCGATTTCCAAAAGTTGTTTACGGTTGTAGACATGGTTGTTCGTTGTTCCAATGTACCAAACCATCCAAACATAAATTAAACATAAATTAGACACGAATATCGCACCATGGTTTGGACCCGGTGTGGCCGCTGTGTCCTAGCGCGCCGCTCAGCAAAAATAAATTTTTGGAGAATGTAATATATATATGGGAATGTAATATAGCATTGGGAGAACCCTGAACTTCGGATAGTGTTCTGCTGAGCTGTTGAATTCTTATCTTGTATTGTTTTCTTATTTTTGTATTAACTGTAATGGTCGTTTTCTGTCTCGTTTCTTTTTGTTTAAAGGCAATGAGAATGTGGGTCTTTTTGTCTTTGTGGCCTTCTTTTTGTGGTTTGTTTTCAGTTTTGTTTTATTTCGAGTACGGTTGGGCTGGGGAGGCTAGTTTCAGAATACTGTGGGGTAGCATCCCAGATAGCACAGGTACATCGTGGAGACGTCTGCTAAAGATCGTATCATCTGGTGAACATCGTGTTGTGTTTTTTTTTTATTTTTTTTTATTTTTTAAATAGTCGTATTTTGATCGTCTGTAGATCGCCTGTTTGAGCTGTTAAATGATACATCGTTTTTACATCTATACGACGCATCTTTATCATCCGAAATTTTCTGGTATGTGGACGGGAAGCTGCAGTATCAGCTATGACCGAGGCCGGCTCTACGGGGGGGGTTCGGGGGGTGGTGTGGGCGGCAAGAGCGGGCAGCGCCCCCTCAAATGTCTTTCTCCCTCAAATCAAAATTTTTAAATGTTGAGGAAGCACGTGTTAATATACTGACAAGATGAATATATTACAAGTTGATAAAATTATCTGCGGTAGCGGAAAAATCTGCAGAAAAAGGGACACTACACAATACGGTATTAGATTTCAAGTCTCTGTCCCTCCGCACACAGGCTGCAGCACACACACACACACACACACACACACACACACACACTCTTCCCCTGAGCCCTCGGTAAACATCCAATCACCGTCGGTAATGCAAATGAGTCAAGACGTAGCAAGAGTGGATTGGAGAGAAGAGAGCTGTTCATTTACTATAAAATAAATAAATAAATAAATAAATAAAACATAATATGATCTGCTCTGTCCATCATCCATGCCCATCTGCTTTAACTTTTTAAAATTATTAATAAGACAACTTTTCACACTCTAAAATAACATGATGCAAATGACGTGATCCAAAATGTGTTTTAAAATGTCATGTTTATGTTCAAATACTGAACATGGGTATTCTGAAGTTGCACATGTGTATTTAAATCTAGAACACAGAAGTTCAAACACAGATGTCAGATATTGTGCACTTCATGTTATAATTACATAAAAACACAAAAATTACACAAACTCAAATCCGGATTAGAAATAAGGTACTCTACTGTAAAATATCTCTATTCAGTTTAAATAATACATCGGACGCGAAAGCTTTGTTTTTGACAGTTTTAGATTGAATTTGTATATATTGTGCTAAAACAATATACCATTCTATCATTATTATAAAATTATACACACACTTTTTCAAAATGTGTTACTAATCGCCTAAATGCCACATCTGACTACAACATACAAACTAAATTTACTAGATTAACTAGATTTACAAACTAAAAACTAGTTTAGTACACCGATGTACAGTGGCGACACATAGGCGGCGCTGCGCAGAGTGACGTCGCAGTCTAGCGAGTGGTACTGAGCATGCGCAGTGATCAGCCTTTCCTGGATCCCGTTTTTTAAAGTGGAAGCGCGAAACATTTATAGTTAATAAAAAGAAATTAGAAAGTTAGAAATGTGTTTATATTTGCGGTCTGCTGAAGTTACAAAGTATCCGTGGCAATTGTGTTTCATACACAAAACATTTGTGTGTGATGTTACAAGGTGAGCACTGAGGTAATATTCTAGAATGTTCTGTGGCAGTTAGATTCTAACAGACACGGTTAGCTTGATTGTGAATCTATGTAATATGTATCTAACATAGGTTTCGAAGCATAGCAGGCAATTGCAAACGTTAATTTGTCAAAAATCATAAAAACAGGCTTTAGTATTTGATGTACAGATATAATTTGTCCTAAATGCAACACCATCACCATGTATCATACAGTATATATGCACTGAGGAGTTCTGACCGTGAACACTAACATTCACTTGCAGAATATATATGTTCCATTGAATTTGAAAGAATGGAAGAAGGAACTTTTCAGTGTAACTTATGTGGTTACTCTACCCATTTATTTGAATAATTTCAGAAACACTATGTTAGAAGTCACAAAAATGACTCCCACGTTTCCATTGCCTGTTGCATTGATGCCTGTGCATACACAACAACAACAAAATGGCCTAATTACAAGGTTTGTGTATATTGATAGTATTATATTGGAGAAACCATTACCATTGTATTATAGATTGATATCAGGTGTGATATAACTTTCATAAGCTTTGCTCACCATCTAATATTACTACACAAAATATCTCAGACTATATACCATGCCAATCTGTAAAGTTTGGAATACCACACGTACTTTAAAGAAAGCCATTGCAGCATCATTAAATGATCTGAAGGAGAAAGGGGAGTCCAATATTTATGCATTTCAATTATTTTTTTACTTACAATTTTGATATATTAATATTCATTGTAATTAATGTTATTGCTTAATTTTAGGTGCCCAAAAGCTTGTTCTCCTACCATGCCCCCACATAATCGACCTGACAGTAGTGTTGGAAGAAGATGGGACTGTGATTGATGAAGATGAAATTCTTCTTCTCTCACCTGAGCTGCATGGTTCCACCCTGCTTCTCCTACTAGGCTTGGACAGCAGCACCAAAGATGCCATCCACGCCTACGCAGAGTCCACTACAGACACTGTCTGAGCGCTGTGCGCTCAAAAAGTCACAGCCTCAGCCTGGCAGCCGCAACAAAATCCACCTACCAAGAAAGATGTTTCAGGCCGCTTGACTTTGCGAATCAACAGCCAGAGGTCGTTTCCACAGAGGATGTGGCGGGACATGTTGAACTGGGGAAAGAGTGTGAGGAGCAGAAGAGTGGACAGAGCCCCTTCCATATAAAGGCACTGCTGAAAAGCACTAGGCAGGATAGAGTGGAGATGCTGGTCAAAAGTCCAGAGGGGGGCATCTCAGCCATCACAAAAAAGTACCCTTGTCTGACAGATGGTCAATATGTGAGTATTTATGTAAATTGATCTGCAGTATTTAAGTTTAAATTATTAGTTATTAAGAATTGTTATTTATGCTTAAAAACATACATACAGTGGTGTGAAAAACTATTTGCCCCCCTCCTGATTTCTTATTCTTTTGCATGTTTGTCACATAAAATGTTATTGATCATCAAACACATTTAACTATTAGTCAAAGATAATACAAGTAAACACAAAATGCAGTTTTTAAATGAGGGGTTTTATTATTTAGGGAGAAAAAAATCCAAACCTACATGGCCCTGTGTGAAAAAGTAATTGCCCCCTGAACCTAATAACTGGTTGGGCCACCCTTAGCAGCAATAACTGCAATCAACCGTTTGCGATAACTTGCAACTAGTCTTTTACAGCGCTCTGGAGGAATTTTGGCCCACTCATCTTTGCAGAATTGTTGTAATTCAGCTTTATTTGAGGGTTTTCTAGCATTTTAAGGTCATGCCACAACATCTCAATAGGATTCAGGTCAGGACTTTGACTAGGCCACTCCAAAGTCTTCATTTTGTTTTTCTTCAGCCATTCAGTGGTGGATTTGCTGGTGTGTTTTGGGTTATTGTCCTGCTGCAGCACCCAAGATCGCTTCAGCTTGAGTTGACGAACAGATGGCCGGACATTCTCCTTCAGGATTTTTTTAGTAGACAGTAGAATTCATGGTTCCATCTATCACAGCAAGCCTTCCAGGTCCTGAAGCGGCAAAACAACCCCAGACCATCACACTACCACCACCATATTTTACTGTTGGTATGATGTTCTTTTTCTGAAATGCTGTGTTACTTTTACACCAGATGTAATGGGACACGCACCTTCCAAAAAGTTCAACTTTTGTCTCGTTGGTCCACAAGGTATTTCCCCAAAAGTCTTGGCAATCATTGAGATGTTTTTTAGCAAAATTGAGACGAGCCTTAATGTTCTTTTTGCTTAAAAGTGGTTTGCGCTTTGGAAATCTGCCATGCAGGCCGTTTTTGCCCAGTCTCTTTCTTATGGTGGAGTCGTGAACGCTGACCTTAATTGAGGCAAGTGAGGCCTGCAGTTCTTTAGATGTTGTCCTGGGGTCTTTTGTGGCCTCTCGGATGAGTCGTCTCTGCGCTCTTGGGGTAATTTTGGTCGGCCGGCCACTCCTGGGAAGGTTCACCACTGTTCCATGTTTTTGCCATTTGTGGATAATGGCTCTCACTGTGGTTCGCTGGAGTCCCAAAGCTTTAGAAATGGCTTTATAACCTTTACCAGACTGATAGATCTCAATTACTTTTGTTCTCATTTGTTCCTGAATTTCTTTGGATCTTGGCATGATGTCTAGCTTTTGAGGTGCTTTTGGTCTACTTCTCTGTGTCAGGTAGCTCCTATTTAAGTGATTTCTTGATTGAAACAGGTGTGGCAGTAATCAGGCCTGGGGGTGACTACAGAAATTGAACTCAGGTGTGATAAACCACAGTTAAGTTATTTTTTAACAAGGGAGGCCATCACTTTTTCACACAGGGCCATGTAGATTTGGAGTTTTTTTCTCCCTTAATAACGTAAACCTTCATTTAAAAACTGCATTTTGTGTTCAATTACCTTTGTCTTTATCTAATAGTTAACGGTTTTTGATGAGCAGAAACATTTAAGTGTGACAAACATGCAAAAGAATAAGAAATCAGGAAGGGGGCAAATAGTTTTTCACACCACTGTATGTAATTGTAACATTAGTTAATATAAAACATATTTTGGTGGTGTAGTCATTCATCTGTTTTACATATAGTTTGCATTGATGATGGGCAACGAAAGAGTTAAAAGTTGCTACAAAAGTGCTGCTGGCAGTGGAGGCCCTTGGAGGAATGACTCCCACATCACAAAATGTAAGTATTTGGTAGCTCGCATTTGGGGATTTCAGTGTGAAAGTTGCATTAATGATTTTATACAGTGGCTTGCAAAAGTATTCGGCCCACTTGAACTTTTACACATTTTGTCTCATTACAGCCACAAACATCAATCAAATTTATTGGAATTCCACGTGCAAGACCAATACAAAGTGGTGTACACATGAGAAGTAGAACGAAAATCATACATAATTCCAAACATTTTTTACAAATAAATAACTGCAAAGTGGGGTGTGCGTAATTATTCAGCCCCCTGAGTCAATACTTTGTAGAACCACCTTTTGCTGCAATTACAGCTGCCAGTATTTTAGCGTATGTCTCTACCAGCTTTGCACATCTAGAGACTGAAATCCTTGCCCATTCTTCTTTGCAAAACCGCTCCAGCTCAGTCCGATTAGATGGACAGCAGTTTTCAGATCTTGCCAGATTCTCGATTGGATTTAGATCTGGACTTTGACTGGGCCATTCTAACACATGGATATGTTTTGTTTTAAACCATTCCATTGTTGCCCTGGCTTTATGTTTAGGGTCGTTGTCCTGCTGGAAGGTGAACCTCCGCCCCAGTCTCAAGTCTTTTGCAGACTCCAAGGGGTTTACTTCCAAGATTGCCCTGTATTTGGCTCCATCCATCTTCCCATCAACTCTGACCAGCTTCCCTGTCCCTGCTGAAGAGAAGCACCCCCAGAGCATGATGCTGCCACCACCATATTTGACAGTGGGGATGGTGTGTTCAGAGTGATGTGCAGTGTTAGTTTTCATCCACACACAGCGTTTTGCATTTTGGCCAAAAAGTTAAATTTTGGTCTCATCTGACCAGAGCACCTTCTTCCACATGCTTGCTGTGCAAACGGGACTTCTTATGGTTTTCTGTTAACAATGGCTTTCTTCTTGCCACTCTTCCATAAAGGCCAACTTTGTGCAGTGCACGACTACAATAGTTATCCTATTGACCAATTTTTTTTTTCTTTTCTTCCCCCACCTGAGCTGTAGATCTCTGCAGCTCGTCCAGTCTCACCATGGACCTCTTGGCTGCATTTCGGATCAGCGCTCTCCTTATTCTGCCATACTCCTTCCATTTCTGAATGATCGCTTGAACAGTGGCTCCGTGGGATGTTCAAGGCTTTGGAAATCTTTTTATAGACTAAGCCTGCTTAAATTTCTCAATACCTTTATCCCTGACCTGTTTGGTGTGTTCTTTGGACTTCATGGTGCTGTTGCTCCCAATATTCTCTTAGACAACCTCTGAGGGCGTCACAGAGCAGCAAGATTTGTACTGGTATTAGATTGCACACAGGTGCACTCTATTTAGTCATTAGCACTCATCAGGCAATGTCTATGGGCAACTGACTGCACTCAGACCAAAGGGGGCTGAATAATTATGCACATCCAACTTTGCAGTTATTTATTTGTAAAAAAAAAAAAAAAAATGTTTGGAATCATGTATGATTTTCATTCCACTTCTCACGAGTACACCACTTTGTATTGGTCTTTCACGTGGAATTCCAATAAAATTGATTCATGTTTGTGGCTGTAATGTGACAAAATGTGGAAAAGTTCAAGGGGCCGAATACTTTTGCAAGCCACTGTATATACGAGTTTCACTTTTTGAATTGAATTACAGAAATAGACTTTTCAATTATATTCTAATTTATTGAGATACACGTGTAGGAACACCAAAAATAACTTACAATGTTTTAACAATCAAATCAGTTTTGTTTTGGTTATTTGTTAGATTCTCTTGGGAGGAGAAATTGCAGTCCGTAAAGAGACCTGGTCCAGTATCAAAAACAACACCAAAGACTCTGTTTATGAAGGCGTTAGCAGTGGCGTTTTGGGGTACAAAAACATTGGGGGGGAGCCTAACAGGGAAAGAGTGTCCTACTACAAAAACCACCAGACAGCCTTTAACACCACAGAAACTCACAACATTAAAAGGTATGTCATCCTTGGTATCAGATGCCAATTGCTGTTTGAAGGAAGCCAAAAGATTCTATACTATATTGTATGTCACAGTGTACAGACGAACAAGAATGCACACATGCACAAAAAAAATAGTTATAGCAGTTCATCATCTTTTCTTTGTATGGACTGTCAATACTCTTATAGACTGCAAACATTTTGATGCCAGTTTTGGTACTAAGGTTGTAATTTTTGTCTAACCAATCCTATTTGTTTAACATATCTATTCGTCTGCTTCAAGGAATGGCTTCAAGACAAAAACATGAAGGAGACAGAATTAGAAGCCAGACTGGGGAAAGCTGGATGTTACATTACAGAAAAAATAATGGACATTAACAAACAAAAAGTTGGGGTAAGTTATTGTCATGTTTGTGTGCAGGAGACACATTTGGTTATCAATAGGAGAAGTAACTGTGAATGTGTCCAGGAGAGGTTTCTTTCATATTTTAAGTTATTAATCTTTTGTCAAAACTTGTTGATTAAGAAATCATATTGTTACAAATGTGCATATTTGACATATTGTTACTGTTTATGTTGGCTAATAAAGTTGATTTTATAATTCTATTCTATATTTTATTTAATGATTTGAATATTGTAATCATTTACAAGTTAGTAATGTACATGAAACAAAAGAAGCGTTGTAATATTTGCATGTATTATGGCTTTTATACCATCTCAACATTTGATGGAGTAATGAACAGCCTACCATCAGATGTTGGTATGCTGGTCACCCTGCTGATGCTGGTGGAAAAAACAGCATAGACCCAGCATAGCTGATGACCAGCTTGACCAGCATATGTTGTGTTTTGGTGCTGGTATGCTGGGGACCAGCATCAGTAAAGTGACCAGCATCATGACACTATAATGCAGTTACCAGCACCAAAACACGAAATATCACTTCCGGTTCCTGTGAGAGTACGCTGTGCGCGTTTGGCCGCCGCTTCTTGCTGTAACGTTTCTTGTTTTTTCTGTTTGAGTACATTGTGTGCGGCTTTTGTTTTGTTTGAACGTTTACTTGTCTGTTTTAGTTTTGCCGCGTTCTCCTTCCCGTCCATTTTCTCCTCTCCTCCTATCAACATCTGGATTGTTTATGGCCCTACTGTTATCTCACTATGGATTATAACTCTAATTGATCGCCCTGCTACATCTCCTTTCCTGGACACCTGACTCTGCTGGATTATTGTTTATGACTCTACTGTTGTTTCACTGTGGATTATACTCCGACTGGATTGCTACCCATCGCTAGCTACCTGCACCACTCTGCTCTGCTGCTGCCTGTCGGCCTTCGCGCTCCTTCGGGCCTCCTACATAGCTGACGGTCTGGCTGTCGTCTATCGTAGTAACATTCCTGTTAAAACCATTGACTTTCATGCAACTTCAACCTTTGAGTACCTAGTTCTCAAAATCACTGGTACATTTCCTATGACTGCAATTCTCACTGAACTGCATGAGCTATTAGCCCTTACATGTGCGATGTCTTCTATAATCTTACTTGGTGATTTCAACATACATGTTGACAAAGATTGTGCAGACTCCCGCGAACTCATGTCAGTTTTTTAATTGTCACATTAATTTTCCTACACATCTAAAAGGTCACACTGGATTTAATTTGTACAACTGGTCTACGTAATGTTTCTGTATATGGATCTCAGATTAGACTGCAAACATTTTGATGCCAGTTTTGGTACTAAGGTTGTAATTTTTGTCTAACCAATCCTATTTGTTTAACATATCTATTAGTCTGCTTCAAGGAATGGCTTCAAGACAAAAACATGAAGGAGACAGAATTAGAAGCCAGACTGGGGAAAGCTGGACGTTACATTACAGAAAAAATAATGGACATTAACAAACAAAAAGTTGGGGTAAGTTATTGTCATGTTTGTGTGCAGGAGACACATTTGGTTATCAATAGGAGAAGTAACGGTTAATGTGTCCAGGAGAGGTTTCTTTCATTGAGTTTCTGATCACCTTCTCGTTGAACTCAGTTGTGAAATGCCTCTCCCCTGCCTCAGGGTAAAATCAACCATTACTTTTCATAAAATTACTTCTGTTGATCATTCACTGTTTACTGATTCTGTACAGACACATCTTTCAGATATTACTGAACACAGCTCTGCTCTTGATATTCTTCCCAAATACAGTATAATAACGCGCTCTCTACTGCCCTTAATATTCATGCCCCACTCAAATGCAGAATCGTACCTTCTACACATACATCACCCTGGTTTACCCCCTCACTTCGCAAATTGAAAACCACTGGTCGTCGCCTGGAACGCCTTTATAGGAAAACTGCCTTGACCATGCATCTTCTTGCATACAAGGATCACATTCAGCTATATAAATTAGCTTTAAATAACGCACGCTCCAGCTATTATTCTACTATGATCACAAATGCATCTTCCCGTCCTAAAACACTGTGTTCTGTAGTTAATAAACTCGCTAGCCCTCCTGTCCCTGTTATGACTAACTCTATAGATCTCTGTGAGTCATTCTTGCATTACTTCCAAAAATAAAATAACTCGTATACAGAGGTGGAAAGTAACGAATTACATTTACTCGCGTTACTGTAATTGAGTAGTTTTTTGGGGGTATTTCTACTTTTTAAAGTAGTTTTAAAAATCTGTAATTTTACTTAAGTACGTTTTGTTTGAAGTATTGTAATTCGCTACATTTTAAATCATATTCGCTACTGAGTAAAAAATAAATGAATGAAAATGATAAAATAATAAAAATATTATGCTTTGTATAAATGCTCCGTTGCGCCGCGTGTGTGTATCATGTCCTGGTCGCGCGCCGCTCCAGACTCCACTCCAGGTTTTCTGACTGTCCCCACATCGGCAGTTACCTGACCTTCCACACGGTCACTTCCGCCCTGAGAGTGACGTCAACGACTAGGGCGACCATCAGTGGTGTCAAAAGTATTCACATTCATTACTTGAGTAGAAGTAGATACTAGATAGATACTAGATACTAGGGTTCAAAAATACTTCTTTAGAAATTGAAGTATCAACCCAAGCTTTTTACTTAAGTAAAAGTTTAAAAGTACTGGTTTCAAAACTACTTAAAGTATAAAAGTAAAAGTACCGTGAGGGGCGACAAAAGCATTAAGGTCTCGCTTTCTGACCATGCGGAGGGGGGGGGGGGGGGGCGGTTGTTGTGCACGTTCTTATCATGCGACCGGGGGGGTTGTGCGTTCTGATCATTAAAATAGGAGTAACGAGGCTATTTTTAAAAAGTAAGGAGTAGAAAGTACAGATAATTGCTTAAAAATGTAAGGAGTAGAAGTAAAAAGTCGGCTGAAAAATAATTACTCCAGTAAAGTATAGATACCCAAAATATCTACTTAAGTAAGGTAACGAAGAATTTGTACGTTGTTACGTGACACCTCTGGCGACTATATATAAACCGGAGAGAGACGCAGGAAAGAGGAAAGAGGTTGTGATTTTGGCGTTTTGATATTTGGTTGTGTATTCTGGTTTTGACTTTTTGCCTCCCATTGACTTTGATTATTGCTTTGTCCCTTTGGTTTGGTTGGTCTTTGTATATATTTGTAGATAATTTTACTGTTTTTGGTTTAGAGAGTCCGGGAAGGTACCTGTATTTTTGTTTGTGTTTTTTTTTTTTTTTTTATGCAGGTAATCTAGCTACTAAATATAAATACCACTTTGTTAATTATTTTGGCCTGCGTCCATCCTGAATGTGATCCTCCTCCTGGTGTGTGTGTGTGTGTGTGTGTGTGTGTGTGTGTGTGTGTGTGATCAGTTAATGATTGGATCTAGTTCTTTTTGCCATACACCACCATTTCCATACAGTTTAAAATCGAACCCTGAACCATTCTTTTGCTCTATGACCCTAGACTGGGACATAACACCATATTTAAGTGACCACTTTGATTTTCAAGCACAAGAAAGACAACAGCTTTATTATGCAAAGGTGTTCCTTCATTTAAAAACAACTAGTTTGAGATTTATATCTGCTCATCTTTTTTGAACTACGCTAGAATGCCTCATCCTACCCCCGCTGTTAAAAATAAAAAAGTAACTCGGTAACTTTTACTCTGAGTAAATTTTTTAATGAGCTACTTTTTACTTTTACTTGAGTAGATTTTTATAATGGTAACTTTACTTGTACTTAAGTAGAATTTCACTGAAGTAACAGTACTTGTACTTGAGTACAAAATTTTATTACTCTTTCCACCTCTGCTCTTATACATTCTCTCTTCAACAGTATACTCCCCTATTCACTCAAATGTCTTTGCAACTGGTATTTTTACTGATTTCAATCCTCCAACTCCTGCTTTTATTTCTGAATTACTCAGTAGTCAATCCTTCTTTCTGTCACCTTGATCCTGCCCCTATGTCCCTGCTTACATACTCTGCACCTGTTATTTCACGGCCTATTTCACTTCTCATTTCTAAAATCTTGAACACTGGTGTTCCTCTTGAATTAAAAACTGCAGCTGTCACTCCAGTCTTAAAGAAACCTGGCCTTGACCCGGCTGATATGGCCAACTACCGACCAATTTCAAATCTTCCGCTACTCTCAAAAATACTTGAAAAAGTTGTTGGTGTTCAACTACAGTCCTATTTGTCATCTCATAATCTGTATGAATGTTTCCAATCCGGTTTTCGCCCTCACCACAGTACAGAGACAGCGCTTCTTAAGGTTGTCAATTACCTCCTTATGGCTTCTGATGCTGGCTCTGCTAGCATTTTGATTGTTAGATCTTTCTTCTGCATTTGATACTATCTCTCACAGTATTCTCATCTCACGACTCTCTGCTCTTGGTATTTCCGGAACTGCCTTATCCTGGTTCGCTTCTTATCTGCCTGACCGTCAACACTATATTACTATCTGCCAGTGTAAACCTTCTACCTCTCCTGTTTCTCATGGTGTTCTGCAGGGCTCTATTCTTGGCCCACTACTGTTCATCTACATGCTTCCTCTATGTAAAATCATCCGCCGTCAGGTTTCAATTTCCACTGTTATGCAGACGACACTCAACTCTCAGTTTTCGACACTACCATCCCTTTCCCACTAACTCCGTTTCTGATTGTGTTGATGACATAAATGCTTGGATGACTAGTAACCTTCTCAAGCTCAATACTGATAAAACAGATTTTTTTACTTGTTGGTTCACCTAAAACCGTTGCAGCTCTTTGTACTGATACTGTTAACATTTCTGGGACCTTGGTTAGATCTTCCACCACCGTTAAAAATCTGGGTATTACTTTTGACTCCCATCTTTCCTTTCTGCCTTCTATCACCTCCGTATTATAGCTCATTCACGGTCCTTCTTAGACATCAAGGATGCTGAGACACTGGTCCACGCTTTCATTACTTCTCGACTTGACTACTGTAATTCTCTTTTTTATGGTCTACCAAATACAACATTAAATAAGCTCCAATACATTCAGAACTCTGCTGCTAGGGTCCTCACTTATTCAAAGAAATCCTCACGCATCACTCCCATCCTACACAAACTTCATTGGCTACCCATTCGCTCCCGCATCCAATACAAGATTCTCCTTATCACCTTCAAAGCACTCCATGGTCTTGCCCCTCCATATATCTCGGATCTTATTCATACTTACTCCCCTGCTCGCACACTCCGATCTGCAGATGATGGTCTACTGGTAATTTCTCATCATAGATTAGCATAATTTGGAGGACGAGCATTTAGCATTTCTGCCCCCACACTCTGGAATTCTATTCCCAAACACATCCGTGGTCTTTCTTCATTACAGGAATTCAAAACCCACCTTAAAACATCTTTTCTCGTCCTGTTTTCCCACTCTTTGAATATGTTAGATAAATACTACCGGTTTTCATGTTTATCTATATTCTGTTCTGACGTCTTTCAGATGTCTCTTTTTATGTGTAAGCATTTGTTATTGTAAAGCGACCTTGAGTCTCTTGAAAGGCGCTAGGTCTATGCTGTTTTGTTTTGTTTTTTTTTTCAGCAGGGAAACTTTCAGGTTGGTCTGAGGCAGTGGCGATTCTACACTGTATTGCTCCCCGGGCGAGACCCCCCCGCCCCGTCATCCACTCTCTGCCCCGCTCGCTTAACTTCTGTGCAGCTGCTTCAGCACCAGGGGTGGCGCGGTCACAGCGCAGGTAGCATAGATAATAGGAAACCGCTTAGCGGCACAGATTATTATTTTTTTTCCTCCAAGTTCGTTTGCCGTCCCCCACGTGACATGAAAAAATGACTGCCCAGTTCGCCCATGCCTAAAACCGCCACTGGTCTGAGGTACGGTAATTTAGCTGAGAATAGCTGCTATAGTTAGCCAAAGAACCCCACCTGTGTATGAAAGAAACAGCTAAGATGTCTGAGCTTTTTAGCTTTCTCTGTGAAATGTTTGCAGGGTTATGAAGATGGTGAAGTGATGAATGAACACTATACTGTTAACTGTATTGCTAGCATGACGCCGGCATTTAGTTAGGTTGCTAGCGATAGCAGCCACATATCTTTCTAAATGGAAACAAAATACTGAACATGTCTCTGTTAGGGATGTTTAGCCACGTTATTTTAGTTTAAGCTATTTCTTGTATTTTAATCACACTTAAAATACCAACGGTTATATGCGCGGTTCTGTTCTGCTTTCAGTCTGTTCTCATGAGTTGTGAAGCGAGAGGAATAATAAATAATAAATATTGTTCATTTGCTAAATTAAGTATCATGAATTTTAATTGAATATCTATCTCTATATTTTCACAGCAGTTTGTGACTGAAAGTGTCCTCTTTTTGTGGTGTTTTGTTTTGTACATCTTTTCAAATTGAGACCTCATTTGTAAGTTGCTGTTATCTCGTTTTTGTATGAATTAATCAAATGTTTGCTTTTTATAAAATGTATTTTTTTTACTAAATAGACGAATCTGTGTTTTATTATTAGTTGAGAGTGTGGTTTATTTATTATATTTGGTCATTGTAACATGCATTAGGGAGCATTATAGACGTGCCGAGGGTATTTAATTAAAATAATGTGAGGGGGCGTTTTAATAAAACGACGTCTAGCCGACATCGGGCTATCTGGGTTAATTGTCTGGAGTGCAGCCTTCCTTTTGTGTGGATGCGTGTGTGACGTGCAACCGTAAGGCCAGGACCTCTTTAGTCGGCCTTTGCCGCCCAGAAGCCAGTGCTTGAAATTGTACAGTATTTGTTTGTATTGTCATTTAATTCTTTTGTATGTGTCCACAGAGTGCCGTGTTCCCTTTTTTTTTTTTTTTTTTAAATGGTGTGAATATTTCGATATTTGGCATTGCATGCTATGGAGTGTTTATTTTAAACTGTTTTAAAGGTGAATTATAATAAAGCTTGTACATTTGTACCTTTTTGTCTCACTTATTAGCCTAACGAACCTTTGTTCTTATGGTGGTTTTTTTTCCCCCCGGTTAACCTGCGTAATCGTGTCTAACCAACTTCATATTCATTTGCCCTACCACGGCGTTGCCACAAATGCAAAGAGAAATAAAGAGCAGTTCCCAGCTCTGGCCGATGCAGCACAGGTTCATCTTACCGCTCCATGCAGACTGCCTCTTAAAAATGCAGAAATTTTGAGAATTATAAAGTCTTATGAATTAAATGCCTACCCTTGCTGCTTACTAATAAGTAACCATTATTGTCTCACTGTAGGGAATATTAAATTTCTAGTGTTTCATGATGCATGCATGAGAACAGTGTTTTTCTTTCTTTGACCTCGACACGCTGCACTCAGTAAACACATTCCTTAGTATAATCTACTGTATGTTCAGGTCATAAAACCCGTTGGAGGCTCCTAACTAAGAACAACTCCCAAGCTCCTGTTCTTCTCCATGTTATCTTTTATAAACATTCTGGACCAGATGCAACTGCTCCTGCACCCTCCTTTTGGTGCTTTGTGTGTGTGCATATATATACTTCTGTCTTCCACAATAAACTTTGAACGCATCACTGAGCACTGACTTGTGTTTCATTGGGGGGGTCCCTGAGCTCAGGCGGGACAGCAGAATACAGGTGGAGCACTGAGTAGACCAAAGGGGGTCTACCAAAAAACAAGAAATCTTTACACTCACCAAATACACACTGACGTGAGTTTGAATGCAGTCTTGTTCCATGTGCTGCACATTGAGTGAGTAGAGCAGGAAATTTACATTTTTGATAAGCATTTTGCAGTGTGTGATCCCCTTGACGCTACTTAAGGAAAGAGTTTTTGCTCTTCAGTTGAGCATAAACTATTCAGTTAGTTATCTACTTGAAATAATAAAGGAATGGAAAATGTTGCATATTTCGCATTACAATAAATAAAAGTTTTAAATTTGATACTTTCCCAGATCATAATTGTATTTGTGCACTGATACTGTTTTTATAATATTTAAATTAACAAACTAACTAATAAATACATTAATAAATAGAACATATTAAATGACAGATCCTAATAACCCACACACACTTGCAA
This sequence comes from Channallabes apus, assembly GCA_030522415.1. Lineage (NCBI taxonomy): Eukaryota > Metazoa > Chordata > Actinopteri > Siluriformes > Clariidae > Channallabes > Channallabes apus. Next base: position 5,798,997 of record CM060124.1, read on the forward strand.
TTAGCACCGATACAGACTAATTCTGATTTCTGTGATCAGGCTATGAAGACCCTGATTAGAGCATCCTTAATATTAAAGAAAGATCTGCATATGAATCATGCCTTGCATCAATACATGACGACAACATGCCGGTGGAGTTCACATTTAATAAAACAAAATGTTTTCATACTTGGTTAGATTTAAAATATAATTAAAAAAAATCTATAAACAAAAAAACAAAGTAAATAAAAACCAAATTTGGGCATGTAAATGGTAGTATTTAAATAATACACATAAATAAATGAAATTACTGTTATTTCCTTACTGATATTCTAATTTAAAACATCGAAAGTCAGAAAAACTTACTGGTTCTCTTTTCAAAGAGGCGGGCAGAGTGGTCTTACTGTCGTCCTTCTTCTTAATGCCAAAGACTACAAACGCAACACCATCCACATTTTTTCCAAACAGGTATCTTCATATAATTAAATAAAATTTACATCATGAGACCCAGTTAAAAATGTATGTACTGTATATAAACACATCATTATTTATTCTTAATAAACTGTATGGAAATGATTCTTAATGTACACATCAGGGAAATATATACCACACTGCTGCTAAATCCAATTAATTGACTGATTGATTGATTGATTGATTACTTAATTGACAAAGATTTTAAAAGCAAAAGCATGATTAAAATAAGTTTATTTATTTTCTATGACAGCAGGGCTTGTCTGAATACCTTGTCAATTCTTTAGTAATAGTTTATACATATGGACTTAGACAGGGGACTTAGACATCACGTGTTAATGTAGAAATGTTAATTTTGAATGAACAGAAGAAAGCTTCCAATATCAGCGCTTTGTAACTGTCATATGAAAATGGTTCTGGCACAAGAAACTGTTTAAGACAAATTAGTTTGTTGTTGTGATAACTTTTCTCACTTACACAATCTCTCTGGGTGTTATTATAACATGAACATGAAGTATTCTGCTTACTTGGCAGTTATGTCCACTTGAAGAACCTGATCATCCACATAGAAGAAAGACTTGGATAGTTTTAATGCAACTTCAAAGCTTGGGAGTACTGTAAAGTAAAAATAAATAAATTAATTAATTAAATAACAAACAAACATGTAGAAGTTGTAGCGCGGCCACATAAAGGGTCATTTTATAGATAGCGGGCTAATAATTAAGGAGCTGATAAAGCTCATCTACGTAGAGACATGAACCCGATTTGGTTTAAAGTGTCCCATGACAGTGATTGGGTTCAAGGGGTTTAAGCTCTCGCGAGCATACGCGATCGCTGTGCGAGGGAACCTGGAAGCAGAGTCGGGTCATGTGATCCGACTTAAAAGCGGTACCGGCAAACATGTCGAGGTGGAGAGATGAGGATACGCAGCGCTGTTGTTTGTTTGAGAGAGAAAGATTGTTTGATATATCCGAAGGATTACTTTTCCCCAGCTGGATTAATCTTTCAGGACACCTACTGTACTATTCACCTCTCGTTCCGTTTTCTCGTGCTCCCGGACTTAACATCTTTTACCGTTGAGACCAAGCCATCTCTTCCGTTCACCATTACACACAGAACAATAACACGGACTCTGGACATTCATTCATGCATACACACACACCCACATACATTCTTTACTCGTTACATTTATTGTTTATATTTGTATATATTGGTTTTTGGTGCACCTTGTTTGTTTGTTTGTTGGTTTGTCTCACTCAATACACGTTGGTTGGTTTGATAATTGTTATTGTGTCATGTCGTCACTTGTTCTGCTACGATTGCACAATACCGGAAATGTTATTTATAAACCCGTATTTAGATTCACGACCCGGATGCAGTGTAACTAGCTTTATTAACATAGCCGAACGTTACAAAGTACCAAATACAGTATATTATAGTCTACTTCTAAACTGTACCATATTCTTTAACTTCAAATTCAGCAGTGAAATTCTTCTGTGGGCTGTTTTTATGCCGCGTTGCTACAGTCCATATTCCAGATCTGTAGAGAGAGAGAGAGAGAGATTTTAATTTCAGTTAGTAGTCTGTCCAAGTATTAATAGTCCATAGCACTTAGTGCACAGATAGGCCTGTCTGTAATTATACAAACCGGATTCCAAAAAAGTTGGGACACTAAACAAATTGTGAATAAAAACTGAATGCAATGATGTGGAGACGGCAAATGTCAATATTTTATTAAGAATAGAACATAAATCACGGAACAAAAGTTTAAACTGAGAAAATTTATCATTTTAAGGGAAAAATATGGTGAATCAAAATGTCATGGTGTCAACAAATCCCAAAAAAGTTGGGACAAGGCCATTTTCACCACTGTGTGGCATCTCCCCTTCTTCTTACAACACTCAACAGACATCTGGGGACTGAGGAGACCAGTTTCTCAAGTTTAGAAATAGGAATGCTCTCCCATTCTTGTCTAATGCAGGCGTCTAACTGTTCAATCGTCTTGGGCCTTCTTTGTCGCACCTTCCTCTTTATGATGCGCCAAATGTTCTCTATAGGGGAAAGATCTGGACTGCAGACTGGTCATTTCAGTACCCGGATCCTTCTCCTACGCAGCCATGATGTTGTGATTGATGCAGAATGTGGTCTGGCATTATCTTGTTGAAAAATGCAGGGTCTTCCCTGAAAGAGATGACGTCTGGATGGGAGCATATGTTGTTCTAGAAGCTGAATATATTTTTCTGGATTGATGGTGCCTTTCCAGACATGAAAGCTGCCCATGCCACACGCACTCATGCAACCCCATACCATCAGAGATGCAGGCTTCTGAACTGAGCGTCGATAACAACTTGGGTTGTCCTTGTCCTCTTTGGTCCGGATGACATGGCGTCCCACATTTCCAACAAGAACTTCGAATCGTGATTCGTCTGACCACAGAACAGTCTTCCATTTCGCCACACTCCATTTTAAATGATCCCTGGCCCAATGAAAACGCCTGTGCTTGTGGATCTTGCTTAGAAATGGCTTCTTCTTTGCACTGTAGAGTTTCAGCTGGCAACGGCGGATGGCACGGTGGATTGTGTTCACTGACCATTGTTTCTGGAAGTATTCCTGAGCCCATTCTGTGATTTCCTTTACAGTAGCATTCCTGTTTGTGGTGCAGTGTCGTTTAAGGGCCCGGAGATCACGGGCATCCAGTATGGTTTTACGACCTTGACCCTTACGCACAGAGATTGTTCCAGATTCTCTGAATCTTCGGATGATATTATGCACAGTTGATGATGATAACTGCAAAGTCTTTGCAATTTTTCGCTGGGTAACACCTTTCTGATATTGCTCCACTATCTTTCTGCGCAACATTGTGGGAATTGGTGATCCTCTATCCATCTTGGCTTCTGAGAGACACTGCCACTCTGAGAAGCTCTTTTTATACCCAATCATGTTGCCAATTAACCTAATTACTGTTAATTGGTCTTCCAGCTCTTCGTTATGCTCAAATTTACTTTTTCCAGCCTCTTATTGCTACTTGTCCCAACTTTTTTGGGATTTGTTAACACTGTGAAATTTGGAATCAACATATTTTTCCTTTAAAATTATACATTTTCTCGGATTAAACTTTTGATCTGTCATCTATGTTCTATTTTGTATAAAATATATTGACATTTGCCATCTCCACATCATTGCATTCAGTTTTTATCCACAATTTGTTTAGTGTCCCAACTTTTTTGGAATCCGGTTTGTATTTTACTAACACTTCATATCGGAAGTATTAATGCAGTGAACTCACTTGGCAACTTCAGGGATTCTGTATGATGATGTTATGGTTCCTTGCTTAGGGACGATTTTTTCCTGCATAATTGTGATTCCTTGAGGATTCTTGGAGGGGAAAAAAAAGTCACAAATCCTCATAAGTAACATTTACTTTCTTCATCTTTTTGATATCTTTCAGTAAATACATAATGTATGGATAGGTTGACCAGATACAGGAATCTAACTCATGAATAAATCACGGAAACAAACTGTCCAATGTAAGAAATCCTAGCTGAGTTCCTTGAGTTACTTACTATGATTTCCACATAGATTCCGCTGCTTTGTTCAACAGGCTCCAGATTAGGAGTCAGTGAGAAGATTCTGTAATGAACTAGGACAGTGATTATTAATTAGCTTTATGTATACATTAAATTAATTAATATTAAATAGACCACCCACACTGAACATAATTTCTGAATATATCAGTCCAGACTGCTTTACCTGTTGTACCAGGTGTGTAGATGCTCTTGTCTGTCTGAACAAATATGTAGCCAGACTGGAAGGAGACCAGGGTCACTTTCTCGAGCAGGACAGTTGGAAACTGAGCCTGCAGGTACACATACTGCTTTTCTAAAGGGTCATCACTAAAGAAGTCCTTATCGTCAGGAATCTGAACCACAACAAAACAAAGGCACTTTAATAGAAATATGACTTAAAAAATACTACTAAAAATTATAAATATATATGATAAGCTACGCCACACAATTTGTAATTTAAATTTCAGTAATTATTGTGTAAGTGAAGCATAGCTTAAGATTTATTTATTTATTTATTTATTTATTTAACAGAGATTAAAATCACAAATAACATTATCAAATTGTGAATATATATATTTTTTCTTAAACTCCTTTTTTTTAATTTATGTTATTATGAAGAACCCACTTTTATGTCTGCCACAGCCTGGTAGTTGTTAGCAGCAGTGAGGACGACAGACGCAGAGGTCAGTTCTAAAGTTTTGCGTGGATGGTTCTTCACAGTGATCTTGACTTTGAGGTCACTTCCAGTATAATCCTGAGCCTCCACAAACACTTTCTCATTGGTCCCCACACGCAGCAGGTTTGGGGCCACCAAGACATTCCTGGTAAAACAAAAATAAATACTTCTTCTTTTCCTTTGTAATATATATATATATATATATATATATATATATATATATATATATATATATATATATATATTTTTTTTTTTTTTACTATGAGATACAATTAGCTTAAAAGCACCATTGGAGTTATTGTAAGAGCCATATCGTATTTGTTATGAATGTGTTGTTGTGTAAATTTGTTTTATTTTGTTATTCTATCTTATTCAATTCATTAGTTAAGCATTATTAAGTTTATTACATAAGCCATAAGCTTTGAACTTGTTAGTTATGCATCCATTTTAACAATCGTAAGTTGGTCTGTGATGTCATTCCACTATTACATGTATCTGTATGACTATCGTGGCGGCACGGTGGTGTAGTGGTTAGCACTGTCGCCTTGCACCGCCAGGGTCTGGGTTCGATTCCCCGGCCAGGCTCGATTCCGGTCTCTGTGTGCATGGAGTTTGCATGTTCTCCCCGTGCTTGGTGGGTTTCCTCCGGGTACTCCGGTTTCCTCCCACAGTCCAAAGACATGTAGGTTAGGTTAATTGACATTCCAAATTGCCCGTAGTGTGTGAATGAGTGTGTGTATGTGAGTATGTGTGTGTGCCCTGCGATGGATTGGCACCCTGTCCAGGGTGTACCCTGCCTTGTGCCCTAAGTTTCCTGGGATAGGCTCCAGGTCCCCCGCGACCCTGTATATAAGGATAAAGCGGTACAGAAAATGAATGAATGTATGACTATCGTATGATAGAAAGTTTCAGTTTAGATGCGGAAGGCTATGGAAACACAAGCTTTTGACCGTAAGCTACCCGTAAGCAGATATATACAACAAAAGTGTTGTTAAATGCGTAAGCTAATCGTAATCCAAGATCTTAGTAAGATACAACAAATAGGTTGTTGTAAAAGTCAGAAATTTACAAGATACAGCAACTGGTGTTGTACCTACTGTAGATGCGGTCATATTATTTCACCAGTTTTGACGCGTAGCTTTGGTTTAAAGTTTCACTCACATGACAGAAGTCCGATCTCTTTGTCTCTTGTAGTTTATTTTGTCAGCATCAAAGAATCAACACTTCATACAGTCGTCTTGAGTAAATCCACTGTGATTACAGACACCAGTTGCTGCATCTTGCAAATCTCTGACTTTTACAACAACCTGTTTGCTGTATCTCACAAATCACAATCTTAGCTTACGAATATAACAACACTCTTGCTGTGTATATCCATTTACGGGTGCTTACGGTTACAACAACCTAGTTGCTGTATCTCACATTCTTAGCTTACCGGGCTTACGTTAGCTGACGAGCTTACGGTCAAAAGCTTGTGTTTCCTTAGCCTTCCGCATCTAGACTGAACTCTCAATCATTTCACAGTCACACAAATGCATGTAATAGTAGAATGACATCACAGACCAACCTACGATTGTCAACTTATGATGCATGACTAAGAAATATAAAGCTTATGGCTTATGTAACAAACTCAATGCTTAATGCTTTACTAATCAATAGAACAAGGTAGGATAAATGAAATAACAGCAAATAAAATAAAATAAAATAAACACAACAACAAATTCATAACAAGTACGATATGGCATTTACATTCCAGCCCCTAATTGACAGGCATGGAGACTGACAATTACAATTTTGTGTTTTTTTTTTTTTTTGATAAAGCCATGAAATCAAACATTTTTACCCTTCTAAACGTTTTAAATCTTTTAAGTGTGTAATATTTATCTCAGATTTTTACATTTGCGTATCAAATTTCATAACATATTACCACACATTTAACAGTCCGTTTCACATACAGTATGAGGCACAGCTTGTCGATGGGTCATTCCAGAGTGTTGGTCTTAGTTTTAACTAACACACGTCTCTGGGAACACTTTCGTGATTTATCCAATAACCCATGAATTGCTTGGAGAAGACTCATCAGTTATTAACACTATATCACCAATCGAGAGGTCTTTTTTGTTTTGAAACCATTTTTGCCGCCCCTGGAGCAAGGGCAAGTATTCACGTACCCATCGCTTCCAGAGCAGGTCTGATAGATGCTGGATCTGCTTCTCCCTGCAACGTGCATAGATGTCTTCCTTTTTGAAGAATCCAGAGGGCAGGTTTGGCTGTTTTTTCATCAGCAGCAGGTGGTTTGGTGTCAGAGGTCCCAGTTTGGGCGAGCAGCTGTTTCTTTTCACAGATGCCTTTCGTTTTGGCTGTGTGCGAATTCCCTGTTTGAATTCTGCTGCTGCTTTACCCTTTTGCAACGTGAGAAGTTCTTCCTTAAAATTTTGTCTTTGAGTGAACTTAATGATTTCGTTTTCTGCTCTTGTTAGGTCTTGAGCTTTTAGAGACTTGTGATTTTCTGTCTTTGGGTCATCTACTTGTGTTTTGACCCTTTCTGTTTTTTTGTTTGAGCATGTCTCTGATGCGAAGGATCCAGGCAACGGATCTTTTTAACTTGTGCCAGTCAGAGTGATGATTAATCAGTTTACTAACTGCGTCTGTGTCTGTGCATTTTGTAATGCTCACAATATTCACTAAAGCTGAGAGCTTAACTTCATCAGCATTTTCATCAAAATTTTCTTTTATTGATGTGTCATGAATATTTTCAGGCCATTTGCACTCTGCTTCTTTGAGAAAGGAGGGACCATGGATCCAGTTGACATTTTTCATGAACTTTTCACAAGATACCCCCCTGGGGGCAGAATCAGCTGGGTTTTTTGAGGTATTAACGTACCTCCATTGCTCTGACTTGGTTGACTCTCTTATAATGGCGCTTCTGTTGGCCACAAAGGTTTTAAAACGAAGTGTTTCGTTATCAATGTACCTCAAAACAGTTGTACTGTCAGTCCAAAACATAGAGTCCAGCAATTTCAATTCTAGCTGTTCTTTCAACATTTTGTCATTTTTTACAGCGACCACTGCCGCAGTCAGTTCCATTCGTGGAATGGTGGTTTGTTTCAGGGGGTGCTACACGGGAGTTCCCCATCATGAATGCACAATGTGTACGTCCATCAGCGTTTACTAACCTGAGGTATGAGACAACTCCGTATCCCATTTCACTTGCATCCGAGAAGTGGTGGAGTTGTGCTGTAGCTGCAACTCCGAGGTCGGCTGGATTTATGCACCTTGCTATGCTGAACTTGGACAGTCTGTGCAGCTCTTGCAGCCAGGTTTTCCATGTCGTTGCAAACTGCTCGGGAATGTTGTCATCCCAGGCTAGTTTTTCTTTACATAGCTGTTGCATTGGGATTGTAGCTGGCAGTATGGCAGGTGAGAGAAAGCCTAACGGGTCGTATGTTGAGCCAGTGACTGACAGAATTCCTCTTCTTGTCACAGGTCGTTCCTTTAAACTAATCTTAAACTTGAACATGTCTGAATCGATGCACCACAGCACCCCCAGAGCTCTCTCTATGGGCAGTGCATCTTTACTCAAGTCTAAGTCTCTCATGTCTTTGATCATTTCACTCTCGGGAATGACAGTCAGTAGGGCACGGCTATTGCTTGCCCATTTAGTGAGGTTAAACCCTCCGCTTGTACAGAGACTTGTGAGATCATTGTATAGGGCGACTGCTTGGTCATGACTCGAAACGGATTTCAGGCAGTCGTCTACATAAAAGTTTTTAGGCACTGTATTGACTGCCACAGCAGATGCATTGCTGCGGTTTTCTTCTGCTGTCTTTCTGAGGGCGAAGTTAGCAACACTAGGTGAAGATTTTGCACCGAACAGATGAACTACCAGTTTGTATTCAACTAAGTCTTGGTTCACATCTCCATTCGGCCACCATAGGAAGCGCAGCAGATCTGTGTCCTTCTCGGGGACTTTCACGTGACAGTACATCGCTTCTACTATTGTGTCCTTTTTCTTGGACTTTATTTTAACGGGTACAATGGGGAGGGTGCAATTACCTCCAGCCCCAGTGAGCGCATTTGATTCATGACTCACTGCAGTTAGTGTATTTGTTGTATCACTTTCAGTTTCATTTCTACGGGCGCTCGTAACTGACTGCGCCGTGTCTGGCACTGCTATGTGTAGCATGCTTGGATGTGGCTTTGAACACAATGAACATGTAATTTTTTTGGTACAGTCTTTCCACAAATGACCCTTTGTTAAACATCCGAAACAGAATCCGTTTCTTTTTAAGAATTCTACTTTGTCTTTGTGTGTCTTATCATTAAATTGGAAGCAATCGTCTAAGATATGCTCCCCTTTGCAATGTGCGCACGGTTTAGTGAAGGCGCTGACAGGTGATGTACCGGCATTCTTCATTGTAATCAAGTCTTTGTGAATTTTACCAACCTGTCTGTCCTCGGTTGCGACGCTGACCCTGGGTTCTCCTTGGCCCCTTTGTTTGGGTCCTTGAAGGGATGTGTGACAGGGTTTTCCGTCGCTGGTTGCGGCGTCCAGGTCCGTAGAGTGCGTGCTGCTCAGGTGCACGTTGCTCAATTCAATGAGTGCGCTCTCGTTCGCAGGCTCCGCTCGGCTGTTGCATATTGAGTTGGAACGGTGAGAGTGCGCGCTGCTCGGGCACGCGCTGCTCGATTCAATGAGCGCGCTCTCGTTCGCAGGCTCCGCTCGGCTGTTGCATGTTGAGTTGGAAAAGTGAGTGTGCGTGCTGCTCGGGCACGCGCTGCTCGGACGCGCGCTGCTCGATTCAATGAGTGCGCTCTTGTTTGCAGGCTGCGCTCGGCTGTTGCATGTTGAGTTGGAAGGGTGAGAGTGCGCGCTGCTCGGGCATGCGCTACTCGGACGCGCGCTGCTCGTTTCAATGAGTGCGCTCTTGCTCTTTAGCGATCGGCTGTCGTATTTGCGATCTTGACGTTGAAGCACTCTTAATTTGGCATCATGCATAGCGAGCGCCGTTTTGGTTTCCAGTCTTTCTCTTTTTGCTTTTAGTTGCACTTTTTCGATTTCTAATTGGAGATGTTCTTCCAAGGTTGCAGCTTTTGCTAACAGAGCTGCTCTGTCGGCTTCTTCTTTCTTTAGTAGGGCTGAGAATGATGTAGAAGTTACAGACCTTTTGGATGCTGCCGTTATCAGTGACACGCCCGGCGAGACATCTTCGCGTATTCGCGACGTCATAGAGTGGCCCTTAGTGTCTTTGGTGTCCGTTATCCAGGTTCTCTCTGTTCATCTCGTGGGGCGCCGTTAGGCTCCCCAGCCTAGTGCTGGGAGCGTTGTCCTCGTTGTTCGGCATGGTGAAGTTCGACGGCTATTCTCTTTCACTTTCCCTTTCAGCGTTCACTTGTTTCGTTCAAACAGCGGACAAGCTTTTGACTTTATGTAGATGCGGTCACATTATTTCACCAGTTTTGACACGTAGCTTTGGTTTAAAGTTTCACTCACACGACAGAAGTCCGATCTCTTTGTCTCTTGTAGTTTATTTTGTCAGCATCAAAGAATCAACACTTCATACAGTCGTCTTGAGTAAATCCACTGTGATTACAGACACCAGTTGCTGCATCTTGCAGATCTCTGACTTTTACAACAACCTGTTTGCTGTATCTCACAAATCACAATCTTAGCTTACGAATATAACAACACTCTTGCTGTGTATATCCACTTACGGGAGCTTACGGTTACAACAACCTAGTTGCTGTATCTCACATTCTTAGCTTACCGGGCTTACGTTAGCTGACGAGCTTACGGTCAAAAGCTTGTGTTTCCTTAGCCTTCCGCATCTAGACTGAACTCTCAATCATATCACAGTCACACAAATGCATGTAATAGTAGAATGACATCACAGACCAACCTACGATTGTCAACTTATGATGCATGACTAAGAAATATAAAGCTTATGGCTTATGTAACAAACTTAATGCTTAATGCTTTACTAATCAATAGAACAAGGTAGAATAAATGAAATAACAGCAAATAAAATAAAATAAAATAAACACAACAACAAATTCATAACAAGTATGATATGGCACTTACACCTACTGTGAATTTACTCAAGACGACTGTATGAAGTGTTGATTCTTTGATGCTGGAAAATAAAATACAAGAGACAAAGAGATCATCGGACTTCAGTTTTTCGTGTGAGTAAAAAAGACAAATGAATGTTGAAAACGAAAAAGAAATGCATCTGCTCGCCTTGAATTTCACGATGGCAAGCGGCGAAGACAATGCCGCCCTTATCGACCTCGAGCAGGAGATGGCGCTTGGGGACCAGAGCCAGGGAAAGAAACTTCACGAACTGATGGACGTCAGAGGAGGCAAAGCAAGTCAATTGACTGTAAAATCCCTCTAGATAGCGACGCTCATGAGCAATGCTTGTAATTTGAATGCCGCTGTAACTAAGTTTCATAAGGACTACACGGAGCTCCTAGGAGAGTTTGTTGAAAGCAACACTCATGTTCTAAAGTACTTAAAGGAAGAAGAATATGAATATGACCAAGGCAAGTGGTATCAGTCTAAAATGCTGAGCTGCACAGACTTCATAAGGTGGAGTCGTGGATTGCAAAGACTAACTGCCGCCTTAGAATGCTTCAAACACTCGACGATCACAGCATCCTCAGCTAGACTAAAGAAGGTGGAAATTAACAAAGCCGCACTGTTAGTTAAAGCAGTAGCCCTAGCAAAACGGCAGGCGATAGAACAGAAGGAAGCACAACTGAAGGCTGAGAAATAAGGAATTAGAAACGGCGATCACTATTGCCGACGCTGAAATGAAAGCGCATCAGGGTTACAAAGAACGACAACGTTCAGCACGAGAGAGCGCAGTCACTGCACCAAGCAGTGCACACCTTCCCAACTCGGAATACAACAGCAGATGGCAGCCCGCAAGAGAGAGCGCGGTCATTGAAACCAGTAGCGTGCACTCTCTCCCCTTCAACTCGGAAGGTAATGATCTTTATGATTATAGCGCTTCAATGAACTGTACTGAACTGCCACCACGTCACGAGGCACACCACGCTGATGTACGCTGATGTGCCCCTCAGTGTCAGACCTACTATGACAAGCAGACAGAGAGAACGCCCCATTTTACTGAATTTAAAACTGACAATGACATCGATAAGCTGTCCTATCTTGAACTGTACACCAAAGGGGAACCCAAAGACCTTGTAACTGTGACGGTTAACCCCTAGAGGGCGCCTAACGCCCGTTTTTGGGTTTTGATTTGTAGTTTGTTTATGTTGGATGTTTGACTTCAGTTCCCAGTACGCACCTCGGTCAGGTGACGTAAGAAGCTCACCTGAACCGAGGGAAGGCTAATTATGATTTGATTTATGTTTCCTTATAAATAGCCTGACTGAGTAGCAGTCAGGCGTCTAGCTTTAGTTATAATTAAGTTCCGTTTGTGTTTGGATGTTGTTTACCTTTATGTTGAATAAAAGGACATTGTTAAACCGTCAGCTCGCCTCCGCATTCATGCCACGCACACACTCCAGACGCAGACATAGAGGGAAACGTGACAGAAAGCTAGACCGTTCAAGTGGCATGGCGGAGGACTTCCCCCTGGATTATTTTTGGGGGGGCGCGGATACCATCTCGCCCGAGCTGGCGAACTGGCTGGAGGACAGCGAGGAAGAGGGGTTTGGTAGCTGGGAGTACTGCTGGCTGGAAGACGGAAAAGTAGATCTGTTCCAGAGCTGGAGGTACAACCAGCTGGCCAAACAGGAGCAGGAGCACGTGCGGGAGAGCAGCGAAGAGGGAGAGGGAGAGACACCACGGAGCTGGGAGAGCTGCAGGCTCGCCATTCGGCGAACGCCATTCAAAGGCGACGCAGCGCGGGGTCACGTGATTCCCCGCACCGGCCGGAAGAGAAGGGCGAGGAAGCCCAAGTACGGCGGTGACGCGGGGGAGAGAGAACCCCAGGCAGAGCAGCAGCAAAAGGAGCTCAGGTGGTGGATTCCAGAGCCGGAGCAAGTGCGAGAAATACGGGAGCAGGTGGAGGAGATGCAGCGCATGATCCTCCACTTCCGGGACAACCGCGAAGCGGGCTCGGAGCTTTTTCCTCCCTCGCCAACGCTGCAGGCGAGCGCCGTGCACGCTCCAACGCTGCAGGAGAGCGCCGTGCACGCTCCAACGCTGCAGGAGAGCGCCGTGCACGCTCCAACGCTGCAGGAGAGCGCCGTGCACGCTCCAACGCTGCAGGAGAGCGCCGTGCACGCTCCAACGCTGCAGGAGAGCGCCGTGCACGCTCCACCGCTGCAGGAGAGCGCCGTGCACGCTCCACCGTTGCAGGAGAGCGCCGTGCACGCTCCACCGTTGCAGTCGAGCGCCGTGCACGCTCCAACGCTGTCGAGCCCTGCACAAGCTCCAACGACCAAGACACCTGTTCTGCCGCCGCCTCCCGGCTTCGAGGATAGCGAGCTAGCACGCCAGCAGCCGCTGTCCCATGCACCTGTTCTGCCGCCGCCTCCCGGCTTCGAGGATAGCGAGCTAGCACGCCAGCAGCCGCTGTCCCATGCACCTGTTCTGCCGCCGCCTCCCGGCTTCGAGGATAGCGAGCTAGCACGCCAGCAGCCGCTGTCCCATGCACCTGTTCTGCCGCCGCCTCCCGCCTTTGAGGATAGCGAGCCAGCGTGTCAGCAGCCGCTGACCGACGCACTCGTTCTGCCGCCGCCTCCCGGCTTTGAGGACAGCGAGCCAGCGTGTCAGCAGCAGCTGACCGATGCTCCTGTTCTGCCGCCGCCGCCCGGCTTTGAGGACGACGTTGAGCCGTCGAGCGCACTGCACGCTCCAACGCCGCTGTCGAGCGCACTGCACGCTCCAACGCCGCTGTCGAGCGCACTGCACGCTCCAACGCCGCTGTCGAGCGCACTGCACGCTCCAACGCCGCTGTCGAGCGCACTGCACGCTCCAACGCCGCTGTCGAGCGCACTGCACGCTCCAACGCCGCTGTCGAGCGCACTGCACGCTCCAACGCCGCTGTCGAGCGCACTGCACGCTCCGGAGCCGTCGTCGAGCGTCGTGCACGCTCCAGAGCCGTCGTCGAGCGTCGTGCACGCTCCAGAGCCGTCGTCGAGCGTCGTGCACGCTCCAGAGCCGTCGTCGAGCGCACTGCACGCTCCAGAGCCGTCGTCGAGCGCACTGCACGCTCCAACGCCTCCGTCGAGCGCACTGCACGCTCCCACGCCTCCGTCGAGCGCAGTGACCGCTCCCACGCCTCCGTCGAGCGCAGTGACCGCTCCCACGCCTCCGTCGAGCGCAGTGACCGCTCCCACGCCTCCGTCGAGCGCAGTGACCGCTCCCACGCCTCCGTCGAGCGCAGTGACCGCTCCCACGCCTCCGTCGAGCGCAGTGACCGCTCCAACGCCACGGCCGAGCACGTCTCCAGCTCTGCCACGGCCGAGCACGTCTCCAGCTCTGCCACGGCCGAGCACGTCTCCAGCTCTGCCACGGCCGAGCACGTCTCCAGCTCTGCCACGGCCGAGCACGTCTCCAGCTCTGCCACGGCCGAGCACGTCTCCAGCTCTGCCACGGCCGAGCACGTCTCCAGCTCTGCCACGGCCGAGCACGTCGCTAGCCCGGCAGCCGCAGAGCACGTCTCCGGGACCATCACCCAGCCTCCGGGTCGGGAGGCCGAAGGTAGTACTGTGGGGTGGGTGCCCGGGGCCTCCAGCAATGCTCCGGAGGAGCATTTCTTTGGGGGGGAGTACTGTGACGGTTAACCCCTAGAGGGCGCCTAACGCCCGTTTTTGGGTTTTGATTTGTAGTTTGTTTATGTTGGATGTTTGACTTCAGTTCCCAGTATGCACCTCGGTCAGGTGACGTAAGAAGCTCACCTGAACCGAGGGAAGGCTAATTATGATTTGATTTATGTTTCCTTATAAATAGCCTGACTGAGTAGCAGTCAGGCGTCTAGCTTTAGTTATAATTAAGTTCCGTTTGTGTTTGGATGTTGTTTACCTTTATATTGAATAAAAGGACATTGTTAAACCGTCAGCTCGCCTCCGCATTCATGCCACGCACACACTCCAGACGCAGACATAGAGGGAAACGTGACAGTAACGAGCTGCATGCACATGAAATATGGGTATGCAAGAGCAAAGAAACTGCTACGTGACAGGTTCGGAAACGAGCTGAGAATTGCAGCGGCTTATAGGCAAAAGGCAATTAATTGGCCAAACATAAAGACAGACGACGGAAGGGCGTTAAGTGCCCTCTCCTCTTTCTTGACAACTTGCTAAAACGCAATGGCAAACTGTGAATCTATGGACGAGTTGAACAGCAGCAAGTGCATGAACACCATTCTTACGAAACTGCCATACAAGCTGAACGACATGTGGAAGTCGTGCGCACGCCAGCACTACGACTACTACGGGACGAGAGCCAAGTTCGCCCAGTTGGTGGACTTCATAGATCAACAAGCCAGACTGTACTCCGAGCCGCTCTTCGCCAACCTGGACGCCATGAACAGCGATAAGAAACACGGTCGCACATCCCTTCAAGGACACAAACAAAAAAGGGAAGGAAAAGCCAGGGTCAGCTTTGCAACCGAGGTCAGGCAGGTTGGTAAAACTTATAAAGACTCGATTATAATGAAGAATGCCGGTACATTTGCTGTTAGCGCTTTCACTAAGCCGTGCGCATATTGTAAATAGGGCCATGTCTTAGACAAGTGCGTAAAATTCAACGATCAGACACAAAGACAAAGTAGAATTTCTAAAATGGAATGGATTGTGCTTTCGATGCTTAGTTAAGGGACATTTAATTAAGGATTGTAAGAAAAAAGTCACGTGTTCGTTGTGCTCAAAGCCACATCACCGCATGCTGCACATTGCAGTGCAAGACACGCCGATGAAACTGAAACTGAAAGTGAACCGCCAGCTACATTAGGTCACGAAACAAATGCCCTCACTGGGGCTGGAGGTAGTTGCATCCTCCCCATAGTACCTGTTAAAATAAAGTCCAAGAAGGGTGACAAAATGGCAGAAGTGTATGCATTTATAGACCAAGGTAGTTCCACTACATTCTGTACAGTGTCATTAGCAAGGCAATTAAATGTACAAGGCAGAAGAGTTAATATACGGCTGAGCACCATGAACTCCACAAAACTAGTAGAAAGCTACATGCTCAATGATTTGGAGATTAGTAGCCTGGAAGAAAACAACTTTATTGGACTTCCCAAGATGTTTACACAAAAGAGTATCCCAGCAACAGTGGAAAGTATTCCACAATAGCATTACATCGACCAGAGGTCTTACCTTAGCAATGTAAAGTTGCCCCAGATTAATGCTGGAATCGAAATTCTCATAGGAACTAGAGAGCACAAACTCCTAGAACCACGGCGAGTAATTAATAGCAGGCATGAAGGGCCATACGCAGTACAGACTGCTCTCAGATGGACTGTGAACGGGCCTCTCCGAGAACCCGACGAACCAGCGAGTGTTATAGTTAACAGAACCTCAATTGAAAGTGTAGAACAAATGCTGATACAGCAGTTCAACCACGATTTTCCCGACAAAATTGTGATGATAAGGCCGAGTGGTCACAGGAAGACTCTGTGAATAACTCTCTGCAGTTCATAAATAATCACTACCAAATCGGCCTTCCACTAAAAAAGGCAGTCACTCAAATGCCAAATAACCGAAGATACAGCCATGCTGATGGACTCACACATTGCGCATTCATGATGGGGAACTCTCGTGTAGCACCTCTGAAACAAACCACCATTCCACGAAAGGAACTGACTGTGGCGGTGGTCACTGTAAGAAATGACAAAATGTTGAAAGAACAGCTAGAACTGAAATTGCTGGACTCTATGTTTTGGACTGACAGTACAACTGTTTTGAGATACATTGATAATAAAAAACTTCGTTTTAAAACCTTTGTGGCCAACAGAATTGCCACTATAAGAGGGATAACCAAGCCACAGCAATGGAGGTACGTTAATACCTCAAAAAACCCAGCTGATTCTGCATCCAGGGGGGCATCCTGTGAAAAGTTTATGAAAAACGTCACCTGGATCCATGGTCCCTCCTTTCTCAAAGAAGCAGAGTGCAAATGGCCCGAGAACACCTATGACACGTTGATCAAAGAAAATGACAATGAAATTAAGCTCTCAGCTTTAGTGAACATTATGAGTATTACAGAAAGCACAGACGCAGGGAGTAAATTGATTAATTATCACTCTGATTGGCACAAGTTAAAAAGATCCATTGCCTGGATCCTTCGCATCAGAGACATGCTCAAACAAAAAAACAGAAAGGGTCAAAACAGAAGTAGATGTTTTGACCCAAAGACAGAAAACTTCAAGTCTCTAACAGTCCAAGACCTAACAAGAGCAGAAAACTAAATCATTAAGTTCACTCAAAGACAAAATTTTAAGGAAGAAATTCTCACGTTGCAAAAGGGTACAGCAGCAGCAGAATTCAAAAGGGACATTCCCACACAACCAAAACACAAGGCATCTGTAAAAAGAAACAGTTGCTTGTCCAAACTGGACCCAGTACTACAGGATGGATTGCTGAGAGTCGGAGGACGTCTCGGCAGGTCCGCAATGCCAGAGCTGTCATGCGCACTCAGCCGCGATCGGCATTAGGACCCGGAAGTATGACGGTCGCAAACCTGAAAGCATAAAAGGAAACAAAATGGCGCCGCACATCGCTCTGTCATTGAGTTATGCCCAGGCTATTTCGGAATCGTTCCCGTTCATGTGAGTACTCACTTTCTTGCCTTTACTTTCAGACTGAGTGTGTGTTTATAGGACTAGGGTTAGATTGTGTCTTTCCTTTGCTCATTCACTGTGAGAGTCCTTATAGTAAATCGCGTGATTATCCTGCCCGCTCGTGTCCATCCGCGTTTGGGTTTACCATTCACGCTACAGGGCTAACTGCTAAAGCTATCGCCTTTCTCGTTATCCCGGGTTAGTTCCTGACAAGAGCACGTTAAACACCCAATCATCATACCTCTAGTATTATGAGACGTTCATGAAAAGATTGGACACAGTGGCAGAAATTACATGCTTTCAGAATTGCGGCAGAAATACTGGATTCCGACTGCTAACTCACTCATGAGAAAGTTCCTCTCCAGGTGTGTGACATGCAGAAAGACTAGAGCTAAAACATGTGAGCAAGAAATGTCAGAACTGCCAAGTGATAGAATAACACCAGATCACACACCCTTTATTAATGTGGAAGTAGACTACTTTGGACCCTTCGAGGTCAAACGTGGCAGAAGTAACGTTAAAAGATATGGCGTACTTTTCACTTGTTTAACAACAAGAGCAGTGCACATTGAAATCGCTCATTCGCTCGACACAGACTCTTGTGTGAACGCCATTCGACGCTTTATAAGCAGGAGAGGTCAGGTGTCAGTCATAAGAAGTGACAATGGAACAAACTTCATAGGCGCTGAGACTGAACTGCGCGAGGCTATTCAGCAATGGAATCAGTCACGAATTGAAACCTTCCTCACTCAAAGGAACATACAGTGGACATTCAATCCACCTTCTGGATCTCACTTTGGTGGAATATGGGAAAGGCAGATCAGATCAGTTAGAAAAATCTTGAGATCAGTACTAAAAGAACAACCATTAAGTGATGAGAGCCTGCATACATTCATGTGTGAGGTAGAAGCAATAATGAATAACCTACCCCTTACTACTGTCTCGGAAGATCCCACAGATCTGGAACCTCTGACACCTAACCACTAGCTGCTGATGAAAAAACAGCCAAACCTGCCCCCTGGACTATTTAAAAAGGAAGACATCTATGCACGCAGGTGGAAGCAGGTTCCGTACTTATCAGACCTGTTTTGGAAGCGATGGGTGCGTGAATACTTGCCCTTGCTCCAGGAGCGGCAAAAATGGTTTCAAGAGAGAAAAAACCTTTCGATTGGAGATATAGTTTTAATAAGTGATGAGTCTTCTCCAAGAAATTCATGGGTCATGGGAAGAATCACGAAAGTGTTCCCCAACAAAGGGGGACTTGTGAGACGTGTGCTAGTTAAAACTAAAACCAACACTCTGGAAGACCCATTGACAAGCTGTGCCTCATATGTGAAATGGACTGTTAAATGTGTGGTAATCTGTTATGAAAGTTGATATGCAAATATAAACACCTGAGATAAACATTATACATTTAAAAGATTTAAAAGGCTCAAAAGGTTAAGAAAGTTTAATTGTATGTCGTTACAAAAAAAAAAAAAAAAAAAAGAAAAACACAAAAATGTAATTGTCAGTCTTCATGCCTTTCAATTAGCGGCTGGAATGTAAGAGCCATATCGTATTTGTTATGAATGTGTTGTTGTGTTTATTTGTTTATTCATTCATTCATTCATCTTCTATACCGCTTAATCCTGTGTTCAGGGTCGCGGGGGACCTGGAGCCTATCCCAGGAGACTTCGGGCACTAGGCGGGGTACACCCTGGACAGGGTGCCAATCCATCGCAGGGCACACACACATACACACACTCACACACCCAATCACACACTACGGGCAATTTAGGAACGCCAATTAGCCTAACCTGCATATCTTTGGACTGTGGGAGGAAACCGGAGTACCCGGAGGAAACCCACCAAGCACGGGGAGAACATGCAAACTCCATGCACACAGAGACGGGAATCGAGCCTGGCCGGGGAATCGAACCCAGACCCTGGAGGTGCAAGGCGACAGTGCTAACCACTACACCACCGCGCCGCCTCGTTTATTTGTTTAGTTTTATTTTATTCTATCTTATTCTATTCATTAGTTAAGCATTAAGTTTATTACATAAGCCATAAGCTTTGAACTTGTTAGTTAAGCATCCATTTTAACAATCGTAAGTTGGTCTGTGATGTCATTCCACTATTACATGTGTTTGTTTGACTATCGTATGATAGAAAGTTTCAGTTTAGATGCGGAAGGCTACGGAAACACAAGCTTTTGACCGTAAGCTACCCGTAAGCAGATATATACACCAAAAGTGTTGTTATATGCGTAAGCTAATCGTAATCCAAGATCTTAGTAAGATACAGCAAATAGGTTGTTATAAAAGTCAGAAATTTACAAGATACAGCAACTGGTGTTGTAACTACTGTGGATTTACTCAAGACGACTGTATGAAGTGTTGATTCTTTGATGCTGGAAAATAAAATACGAGAGACAAAGAGATCATCGGACTTCAGTTTTTCGTGTGAGTAAAAAAGGCAAACCAAAAATATGCGTCAAAACTAGTGAAATAATATGTCCGCATCTACAGTTATTTTATAATTAGGTCCTACAGAAACTCCCTAACAAATGTGCACGCAAAGTAACTGTAAAATATGCATATTTTTTTGTTATTTTTTCATCCATCTGAGACAGAACACCAAAACTGGAGTGGAAGGAGCCTAATCTGTTATAATGTATAATCTCATCACAGCAACACAAGCTCACAAGTGTGTGACGGAGCAGTAGAATGTAAGCCCTTCCCTTTCTGTAGCTGTTGTATTAATGGGGTGGAGAGTTATGATAACTGGTGGGTGGGAATTAACAGAGAATTATACTGGGGAAATTTTCTGTAGTTGCACCAGTTACTCCACATAAATGTAGGCCTGGTATTTATTTATTCATTATTTTTTGTTGTTTGTCATTGTTTTGTTGTTGATTTTTTTTTACCAGCAGGCCTTTTAATATATAGCTGCTGGTAAATATTATTATTATTATATAGTAACTATTATAAATGATTATACTAATAATATACATTTACAATTTATTTCTTAATAGTTTAATTAAAACATTGTTACTGTAAAAAATTATAATAAAATTAATAAATAAATAAAATCCTCCAATGACATGTGACTCTTGATTTCAATGTATGTTGGTACAAGGTACATTTCTATATTTTATATTTTGCAAATATTTAAATTAAACAAAATCACTTTATTTTCTAATCTGTATTATTATATTTTTATCAACAAAAAGAATAACAACATTTGTATGTTAAGAGGTCTGTTCATATAGTGTTTTTTCATGAATTTGTTGAAGTGTTTGTTAATTTCTAGTTAAGGAATTATTAATACATCATAGCAACAGTGGTGTGTGTGTGTGTGTGTGTGTGTGTGTGTGTGTGTGTGTGTTTAACCTCCCCAAGTTCTCCCACATCACCCCACTCCTCCGCTCTGTAGGATTACAAATTTATAAAATGTTAAATCTAGCTTCCAACGTAATAGTATATAAACTGAACAAGTTATGTACATTGGGTTTTACATTTTAAGGTAAAGATTGTGACATTCTAAGAAGATCCATGTCTGGTAGCCCAGGTGTCAGAGACATTAACCTTTTGTCTTTATGTACTTCCTGACCGCTGGGTAGGGTCCCAAAGTCAATGTGAATGCTAATCTCAAGGCCAGGCCGTGCCTTTGTCTCTATGATGATGTAAAGGTTTGGGGGATACTGTCAGGCTGATTAGATTAGCACCTATGCATTTGAAAGCCACTATTATGCTGATAAGATTACGGCTGGGGAACTTCCGTTACCAGGCTGCCTCCGGTACCACACTATGCTTTGTTTAGATTGTCTTCACCTCTTTATATCCCTCCCTCTTGTAAAGTATAAACTCTCCAGAGCTGAGTTGTAAGAAAGACTTGGATGACTACAGCGACGCTCGGCGAGTTCTCAATAAAGAGTAACTTCTACTTGAATGATATCCCAACGTCTCCTGGTCTCTGAAAAAGTTCCCAACAGCTCCCTGCACTGGCTTCCTGTAGCTGCCCGCATCAAATTCAAAACGCTGATGCTTGCCTACAAAGCTAAAAATGGCCCAGCACCCACTTACTTCTCTGCTCTAATCACACCATGCACTGCACCACGTTCCCTCCGATCCTCCAGCACTGCTCGCCTCATCCCACCATTTCTCAGGGATCGAGGGCAGCATTCATCCAGGCTCTTTTCTGTTCTGGCACCTAGGTGGTGGAACGAACTTTCTCTAGATGTCCGTTCAGCAGAGACTTTGACTATCTTTAAACGACTCAAGACGCATCTGTTTCTCCAGTACTTGGACTATAACCCCCCCCCCCCCAAAAAAAAAAAAAATAAATAAATAAATAAACCTCTTCCAAGTTGTGTTGGCCTAATGGCACTTAGTTATTAACCTAGATAACAGTGTAAGTATGTATCCAGTGATGTAAACTTTAAAGCACTTTTTGTAAGTCGCTCTGGATAAGAACATCTGCCAAATGCCTAAATGTAAATGCGTGTGTGTGTGTGTGTGTGTATGTGTGTGTATGTATACTCACAGTGGGTCACACAAGGTGATCAGGGGAAAAGAGAGAAGCGCAGCTGTCAGCCACACCACGTCCACATACATCCTGCCTGCTGATCCTGGCTCAGTCTGAGGAAGTGTGTGTTAACAAGCAGTATTTCAGTTTTTATATACTTCAGCCTCATGCACACCCCTCTAGAGAGACCAACTACAGAAAGCCTCTTCAACTCCTCCTACTCAGGCAAAGCGGGGTTTGTGTTTTAATTAGTTCTCTAAACTGTTTGTTAATGTAGCATTTTCTTTAAATTTACTCTTTTCTGTTTAAATGTTTAATGAAATTACAGATTATCCTTTATTTGCTTTTTGTTTTTATTTTCCCATTTTGTGCTTTCCTTTCATATGTTAAAGGGGCCATCCAGTCCCAATTCTTCATAGGTTAATATGATTCTTTAGGGTCGTAATGAAAAGTTTGTAATATACAGTGGTTACAAAATTGGAATGGTGATCTCGCCGCGTATACCGCCGTTTAAAGGCAACAGCGGCCAAAATAAATCAGTTGCATTTCAAAGTCATTCGTAAAATGGCCGCCAGGTGGCGCAAAGTGACATTTTCATTCATCGCAGTAAATACAACAGTGATGGTAATTGTAAGTGCCATATCGCACTTGTTATGAATTTGGTGTTGTGTTTATTTTGTTTTATTTTACTTGCTGTTATTTCATTTATTCTACCTTGTTCTATTCATTAGTAAAGCATTAAGCATTAAGTTTGTTACATAAGCCATAAGCTTTATATATTTCTTAGTTATGCATCATAAGTTGATAATCGTAGGTTGGTCTGTGATGTCATTCTACTATTACATGCATTTGTGTGACTGTGATATGCTAGAAAGCTCAGTATAGATTTGGAAGGCTACGGAAACACAAGCTTTAGACCGTCAGCTAATGAGAGCTCCCGGTAAGCTAGAAATGTAAAATACAGCAACGAGGTTGTTGTAACCGTAAGCTAACGTAGGCTGGGAAAGTAAGAAACAACAAGAGTGTTGTTAGATACCCAAGCCAAGATTGTAATCTACAAGATACAGTAAACAGGTTGTTGTAAAACTCAGAGATTTGCAAGATGCAGCAACTGGTGTCTGTAATAACAGTGGATTTACTCAAGACGACTGTATGAAGTGTTGATTCTTTGATGCTGACAAATAAACGACAAAAGACAAAGAGATCGGACTTCTGTCATGTGAGTGAAACTTTAAGACATTAGCTACGCGTCAAAACTAGTGAAATAAGCCAACCGCATCTACAAAAGTCTAAAGCTTTTCCGCTGTTTGAACGAAAACAAGTAACTGTTGAAATCGAAATGGAAGAGGATTTGAGTGCTCCGCGCTTCACTACGGCCGACGGCAAGATGAATCCAGCCACAGCCGGGTCTGAGCGTGAGACGGCGCTCATCGACGAGGATTCGAAAATAAAGCTTCAGAAAATGAAAGAAACCGGAAGCGAAAAGTGGAGTCAATTGACTGCACTATCCGAAGAAATGCAGCTGCTCATGTACAACCCATGCAATGTGCATGACGTTGAAACTAAGTACTACACTGACTTTATAGGGCTGCTAAAGGAATGTGTTGAAAGCAATAGACAGGTGCGATCGCACCTAAACGAAGAAGAACGCCAGCATGATCTGCAAAACTACAAGTTTAAAATACTGAGCTGCACAGAATTTAGGAAAAAAGTAGAGTTGTGGATTGAGGAAACTAAGAGCCGCTTCATGATGTCCCAAACGGACGACGATGGAATTATGCCAGATGACAGCGTGTCAATGGTGGAGCTTAAGACGTCCGCCTCTAGCAGACACGGAAGCGTAGCGACGGCAGCATCCAAAAGGTCTGTAACTTCTACATCATCCTCAGCCCTAATAAAGAAAGCGGAAGCCAACAGAGCAGCCTTGTTGATTAAAGCAGCAGCCTTAGCAGAACGGCGGGCGTTAGAACAGAAGGAAGCACAATTAAAGGCAAAAGAAGCAGAATTAAAGGCTGAGGCAGAGCAACTAAAAGCTGATAAAGAAAGGTTGGAATTAGAAACTGCGCTCGCAGTTGTCGACACTGAATTACAGGTTTATCAGAGTTGTGAAACACGACAGCCTGCATCAAAGAGCGGAGTCATCGACCCGAGCTGCATGCGCTCGAGCAGCCCGCATTGGACGGGCCGCAAACCTGAATACGACAGCCGCCGAAAGCCGGTAAGAGAGAGCACCTTTAACGAGCCAAGTAGTGTACGCGCTCCCAAACTGGAATACAACGAACTTTACGGGAGCAGCGCGTCGATAGAAAACCTCGGACTGCCATCACGTTTCAAGACAGCCCATCCAAGTGTACCAGTAAGTTTTGAACCAAAATTGAAAAGTACTTTAAATGAAGGGTCTACCCAAGACAATAAATACACCCGCCATGACATGTATACTTTAGAATCACAGAGCATGATGCAACAGCAGGCTGACATCACAGCAATGCTCATGAAATGCCAAAGGCAATCCTTTTTACCTCAACGCAATGTTCCTGTGTTTCATGGTGACCCTCTTGAGTTTACGCCCTTCATGAAAGCATTCAAACATGTTATTGTTGACAAAACAGATAGTGATGCTGATAAGCTGTTTTATCTTGAGCAGTTTACTGAGGGAGAGGCTAGAGACCTCGTTATGAGCTGTCAGCTTATGCCAGATCAGTGTGGTTATGCAGAGGCAATGAGACTGTTGCAGGACAGATTTGGAAATAAACGAAAAATTGCAAACACGCTGATGCAAAAGATAGCCAGTTGGCCGGAAATAAAGTCAGAGGATGGAAAGTCGTTAAGTGCTTTCTCCGTGTTTCTAGCATCCTGTCACAACATCATGTCAAGCATCGACCACATGGAGGAGCTAGATAACGCTACCAACATGCAGACCATTACGTCAAAACTGCCCTACGAGTTGCGTAAGAGATGGAGGGACCAGGTATACAAGCTTGAAGAGCTTAGTCAGACAAGACCCAAATTTAAGCAGCTAGCTGAGTTCATAGACCAACGAGCTAAAGTAATTTCAAACCCAATCTTCGGAAACCTGAACGCCTCAACCAGCGACAAAGGACACTTTAACAAATCCCCGCAAGGACCCAAGTCAAGAAGAGAAGGGAATGCCAGGGTCAGCTTCGCAACCGACGTCAGACAGGTTGGTAAAATCCACAAAGACTCGATTACAATGAAGAATGCCGGTACGTCAGCTGTTAGCGCTTTCACTAAGCCATGCACATATTGTAAAAAGGACCATATCTTAGACGAGTGCGTCAAATTTAACGATCAGACCCACGAAGACAAAGTAGAATTCTTAAAAAGAAACGGTTTCTGTTTCGGATGTTTAACAAAGGGTCACTTGTGGAAAGACTGCACTAGAAAAATTGTATGTTCACTGTGTTCAAAGCCACATCCGCGCATGTTACACAGAGCAGTGCAAGACACGGCGCAGCCAGTTACACGCGCTGACGAGAACGAAACCGAAAGTCACACACAACATACACCATTTGTAGCGAGTCACGAATTAAGTGCGCTCACCGGGGCTGGAGGCAATTGGATCCTCCCCATAGTACCTGTCAAAATAAAGTCCAAGAAAGGTGACAAAATTGCAGAAGTGTATGCCTTTATAGACCCAGGCAGTTCCTCCACATTCTGTACAAAGTCATTAGCAAGGCGACTAAATGCACGAGGCAAAAGAGTTAAGATACGGCTGAGCACTATGAACTCCTCAGAACTAGTAGATAGCTACATGCTCAATGATTTGGAGATCAGTGGCCTGGAAGAAAACAACTTTATGGAACTTCCCAACGTCTTCACACAAAAGACTATGCCAGTTACAGTGGCAAACATTCCACAACAGCATGACATCGATAAGTGGCCATACCTCAGTGAAGTAAAACTGCCCCAGATTAGCGCGGGAGTCGAAATTCTCATAGGATATAAAGAGCACGAACTCACAGAACCTAAGCGAATAATCAATAGCAGGCATAGAGGGCCATACGCGATGCAGAGTGCTCTCGGATGGACTGTGGCCGGGCTTCACCGAGAACCCGACAAACTAGTGACCGTTACAGTTAACCGAATCTGCATTGAAAGTGTAGAACAAATGTGTAATAACTCCTTGCAGTTCACAAATAATCACTCCCACATCGACCTCCCACTTAAGAAAGCATCCTTTCAAATGCCCAACAACCGAAATGCAGACAGCAGCTCGCGTCTAAGCAGTGCACGCCCGAGCAGTGCGCACGCTCACCTGTTAAATGTAAAAGGCAATAGCCGTGCCCTACTGACTGTCATTCCCGAGAGTGAAAGGATCAAAGACATGAGAGACTTAGACTTGAGTAAAGATGCACTGCCCATAGAGAGAGCTCTGGGGGTGCTGTGGTGCATTAACTCAGACATGTTCACGTTTAAGATTAGTTTAAAGGAACGACCTGTGACAAGAAGAGGAATTCTGTCAGTCACTGGCTCAACATACGACCCGTTAGGCTTTCTCCCACCTGCCATATTGCCAGCTACAATCCCAATGCAACAGTTATGTAAAGAAAAACTTGCCTGGGATGATGACACATTGTGCATTCATGATGGGGAACTCCCGTATAGCACACCTGAAACAAACCACCATTCCACGAATGGAACTGACTGCGGCAGTGGTCGCTGTAAAAAATGACAAAATGTTGAAAGAACAGCTAGAATTGAAATTGCTAGACTCTATGTTCTGGACTGACAGTACAACTGTTTTGAGATACATTGATAACGAAACACTTCATTTTAAAACCTTCGTGGCCAACAGAATCGCCATTATAAGAGAGTCAACCAAGTCACAGCAATGGAGGTACGTTAATACCTCACAAAACCCAGCTGACTCCGCCTCCAGGGGGGTATCCTGTGAAAGGTTCATGAAAAATGTCACCTGGATCCAAGGTCCCTCTCTTCTCAAAGAAGCAGAGTGCAAATGGCCTAAAACACACATCAATAAAAGAAAATTTTGATGAAAATGCTGATGAAGTTAAGCTCTCAGCTTTAGTGAATATTGTGAGCATTACAAAATGCACAGACACAGACACAGTGAGTAAACTGATTAATCATCCCTCTGACTGGCACAAGTTAAAAAGATCCGTTGTTAGGATCCTTCGCACCAGAGACATGCTGAAACAAAAAACAGAAAGGGTTAAAACACAAGTAGATGACCCAAAGACAGAAAATCACAAGTCTCTAAAAGCGCAAGACCTAACAAGAGCAGAAAACGACATCATTAAGTTCACTCAAAGACAAAATTTTAAGGAAGAACTTCTCACGTTGCAAAAGAGTAAAGCAGCAGCAGAATTCAAACAGGGAATTCGCACACAGCAAAAACGAAAGGCAACTGTGAAAAGAAACAGCTGCTCGCCCAAACTGAAACCTCCGACACCAAACTACCTGCTGCTGATGAAAAAACAGCCAAACCTGCCACCTGGATTTGTCATCTATGCACGTCGCAGGGAGAAGCAGATCCAGCATCGATCAGACCTGCTCTGGAAGCGATGGGTTCGTGAATACTTGCCCTTGCTCCAGGGGCGGCAAAAGTGGTTTCAAAACAAAAAAAACCTTTCGATTGGAGACATAGTTTTAATAACTGATGAGTCATCTCCAAGAAATTCATGGGTCATGAGAAGAATCACGAAAGTGTTCCCCAACAAAGGGGGACTGGTGAAACGTGTGTTAGTTAAAACTAAGACCAACACTCTGGAAAGACCCATTGACAAGCTGTGCCTCACATGTGAAGTGGACTGTTAAATGTGTGGTAATATGTTATGAAATTTGATATGCAAATGTAAACACCTGAGATAAATATTACACACTTAAAAGATTTAAAACGTTTTAGAAGGTTAAGAATGTTTGATTTCATTGCTTTATGAAAAAAAAAAAAAAACACAAAATTGTAATTGTCAGTCTCCATGCCTGTCAATTAGGGGCTGGAATGTAAGTGCCATATCGCACTTGTTATGAATTTGGTGTTGTGTTTATTTTGTTTTATTTTACTTGCTGTTATTTCATTTATTCTACCTTGTTCTATTCATTAGTAAAGCATTAAGCATTAAGTTTGTTACATAAGCCATAAGCTTTATATATTTCTTAGTTATGCATCATAAGTTGATAATCGTAGGTTGGTCTGTGATGTCATTCTACTATTACATGCATTTGTGTGACTGTGATATGCTAGAAAGCTCAGTATAGATTTGGAAGGCTACGGAAACACAAGCTTTAGACCGTCAGCTAATGAGAGCTCCCGGTAAGCTAGAAATGTAAAATACAGCAACGAGGTTGTTGTAACCGTAAGCTAACGTAGGCTGGGAAAGTAAGAAACAACAAGAGTGTTGTTAGATACCCAAGCCAAGATTGTAATCTACAAGATACAGCAAACAGGTTGTTGTAAAACTCAGAGATTTTAAAGATGCAGCAACTGGTGTCTGTAATAACAGTGGATTTACTCAAGACGACTGTATGAAGTGTTGATTCTTTGATGCTGACAAATAAACGACAAAAGACAAAGAGATCGGACTTCTGTCATGTGAGTGAAACTTTAAGACATTAGCTACGCGTCAAAACTAGTGAAATAAGCCAACCGCATCTACAGTAATTTCCACAACAAACATGAAAAATCTGAACCAGAGCTATTAATGTGTACTGTACAATAATGAGTAAAAAAAAAATTATAGTAGATTTATTAACTGAAATAAATGACTATATTTTTCAAGAGAATTTTCAAGCCCCACTCATCAAACAAAATTATAACGAAATCGGCCAAGTTTACTATTTATTTAAATATAAATTTCTAAACCAATAAGATCAAATAACACCAAGTTATTATTATAACAGGCTTACTTCGTCACTTATCCAGAGCTTGCTTTATTAACCTTGCCTTATTTAACGTTACTTGGGTGCATTATCTTTAAGTGCTTGCTTGGTGTAGCGGTTAGAGCCCACGGTCAGTGATACATAAAGCGCCGGTTCGAATTCCGAGGCATGATGTTTTACATTTTTTTATTTTAATTATAGCAAAATTAAAATAAAAAAATTGTTGTATTTTGATTTTGCTTCAGCATACTATAGAAAAAACAGCAAACTCGCACGCAACCAGTTTGTATTCTTTAAATTTAGTGGAGTGACGGCTCGGTCTGCTGCTGCTGCTGTGTGTGTGTGTGTGTGTGTCATTATACTGATGAAAAGTGGTGGCCATCTGGAGTACCGGGAGTTTTGATTTACGACAGCTGTTTACGGCAGTGTAGTCCAGTGCGGGAGATGCATTGTGGGTAATGAGGTCCGGTGTTACATCTGTTACATTTTTGATAACAATAGTTTTTTTACAAACATTTCTAAACCAATAAGATCAAATGACACCAAGTTTAAAACAGATAAAATACACGTGCAAATAGTATAATTTTATAACAGGCTTACTTCGTTACTTATTTAACGCTTGCTTTCAAAGAAGTCGAGTGGCTTATTAACGTCACGGAGGGGTGTTGTCTCTTAGTGCCTGGTTGGTGTAGCGGTTAGAGCGCTCGGTCAGGGATTTACAAACCGTCGGTTTGAATCCTGGATGATGCTGTTTTAAAAAACTGTTCTATTTTAATTTTACTCAGCAAACAAACAGCAAACAAAAAAATTTATTATTCAGAGCACGATATACAACCGTAATGAGTCCCGTAACCGGCTTATACAGCTGGCATGTGACCAACGTATTTAACCGTGAGGAGTCCATAAAATCAGTAGCAGCTAATAATTACTAATTACTTTAGTTAATGCTGCTACTGATTTTATTCCAGCTTACCTGTTCAGGTTGATTGCGATTCTTTTTAAAATATTGTCTCAGTTTTATATGTTGTTCGTCTTGATGTTTGTCTTCTTTTCACTTGGCTCACTTGACAACACTCAAATGCAAATTATTCACCGTGAATCAGCTGTTCTCACCTATCCATTCAGAGAAACTGAATGAGCTGAAATGAGCCTTTGTTTCACGACCGCGACACCCCTCTCTCTCACGCACATACAGTACAGAGTAGACCAAATCATTACAGTACATACTTTATCCAACGAACATGAAAAATATCCACATAATGATGAGTTAAGAAGCATTGCTTAATTTTCGTTTAGACAGACTGTTTGTACCTGATTATTGGTATTATTAAAGAACAGCAGCACAAACAACAACACAAGGGCTTGTACAGCAAGACACATTTTTATTATTTTGCAAAGAGTTAAATTTGTAACAGTAAAAGGCATCCGAATTTAAATATATAAATTACTAGAAACAAATTGAGCACACTATCAGAATAAAAAATAGAACAAATCAAATGTTTTTTACACATACACAAGGAGGATAATGATACCGCGTTTATATTAAAATAACAAATATTGTAATATTGTTTTTGTGTTATTATAAATAATGAAATGCAGTAGGCTGTTATGGTCATCATAATTTTCTTTAATAAATAAGAGAAAACATTGTAACAACCTACATCCCAGTAGCACACCCGTTGCGCTCTACCACCATCGGCAAAACCTTCTGAAGATGATCAATATATTTATTGCACGAAATTAAGGTCAAGCGGTCTCTCCAGAAAGTCACAATGGCTTGAATAAGCTCATCTTTGTTCCGTGGTTTGGCCTCACGTCTAACGAACTCCTTCAGCGCATGCCAAACCATCTCGATCGGGTTGAGATCAGGAGACCTGCATGTAAGGAATACAGGTTAGAGAAAATTGTCATGTGCACATTTCATAATCCAGTTCATCTAATGGAACGGAATGGAATTTAAGAAACATACTCGGCTGGTGTTTTCACCCAGTTGATCCCCGCCTCAGCAATACAATGTCTCGCCGCTGTATGTTTTGGGTCATTGTCTATTAAAAGAAACGTTTTTAAACACATAGAATATTTAGAAACCCTAAAGCACGTATAATTTTGATAGCAAAAAATTACAAAATATCACATGCTTGTTATTTTTTTACCTTGCAAGAAGCGATGATATCCTTTAAAGTCTTGTTGAATGTGGCGCCAACGAAGATTTTATTATGCTTTCTATGTGTTCTTTCAACAAGTAATTTTTTGTAGTGTATATGCAATCTATTGCTTATTCCAGTTTTATTTTATTTCATATATTACCTTCTTCTCTGCTTTTCTTCTTCCTCCTCCTCCTTTTTTTGGGGATTAAAACACACTGTAAATTGTGTGATTACTAGGGCGATTACAACGACGAATAGATTATCAAGTATGGATTAATGCTTAACAGTCGCGCACTTACAGTACGTAGTTCTTGAATGTTTAAAAAACACAATTTTAATAATTTTAATAACAATCCGGTTTGTGATTACCGATCAGGTAATAGCCCAATTAACATTTTTGTATTGTGAAATATTTTTATACTACTGTGTGGTTTTAAAACTTAATTTCCACTTTATACACGTAATTAGTCTCACGCTGTGATCATTCATTTATGTGCTTCAACGTTCATTTTAAAAGAATCATACATTGCCATCAGTGGCGGTTTTAGGGTAGGGCGATTTTTTATGCTGCATAAATACTGCATAAATTTTATTGAGTACAACAAAATCTCTGCACAACACAAGAAAAAGATTTTTTCCACAAATGTAAGACAGTATACAGTTTCAGTGCCAGACGAAGTGCGACCTCCCGGTTGTACTGCATACTCTATGGAGCTGGAGAAATGTGGCGGAGAGATTGAGGCACTCAAGCAGCAGCTGCGTGTCTGCAATGCTGAGCTGGAAGCCCTTCGGAGTGAAAAAGCGGTAAGATGCTTTATGATTATCTATGCATTTTATAAATATTACAAACGCTACATTAAATCGCGAGTGTGAAACTGGGAAAAATTAGGTTTTCAGTTGTCCAGTTACTGTTACTATTGAGACAATTAATTATTTTTATGAATGATTTTTATGAATTATTAATTATTTTTATCCTAATATCAGGAGCAGGAGAAGTGTGGCGGAGAGATTGAGGCGCTCAAGCAGCAGCTGCGTGCCCGCAACGCTGAGATGGAAGACCTTCGGAGTCAATTGCGAGTCTGCAAAGAGGCACACGCAGGTGCACTTAGTACACGGTTGAACTGTGCACACACCCCAACCCCAGACTTTCTAACACCGACCAGGAGTACTGCAGAAACGATGTCTCCAGCCACAGCTTACAATGTTTTCTCTTATTTATTAAAGAAAATTATGATGACCATAACAGCCTACTGCATTTCATTATTTATAATAACACAAAAACAATATTACAATATTTGATATTTTAATATAAACTCGGTATCATTATCCTCCTTGTGTATGTGTAAAAAACATTTGATTTGTTCTATTTTTTATTCTGATAGTGTGCTCAATTTGTTTCTAGAAATGTATATATTTAAATTCGGATGCCTTTTACTGTTACAAATTTAACTCTTTGCAAAATAATAAAAATGTGTCTTGCTGTACAAGCCCTTGTGTTGTTGTTTGTGCTGCTGTTCTTTAATAATACCAATAATCAGATACAAACAGTCTGTCTAAACGAAAATTAAGCAATGCTTCTTAACTCATCATTATGTGGATATTTTTCATGTTCGTTGGATAAAGTATGTACTGTAATGATTTGGTCTACTCTGTACTGTATGTGCATGAGAGAGAGGGGTGTCGCGGTCGTGAAACAAAGGCTCATTTCAGCTCATTCAGTTTCTCTGAATGGATAGGTGAGAACAGCTGATTCACGGTGAATAATTTGCATTTGAGTGTTGTCAATTGAGCCAAGTGAAAAGAAGACAACCATCAAGACGAACAACATATAAAACTGAGACAATATTTTAAAAAGAACCGCAATCAACCTGAACAGGTAAGCTGGAATAAAATCAGTAGCAGCATTAACTAAAGTAATTAGTAATTATTAGCTGCTACTGATTTTATGGACTCCTCACGGTTAAATACGTTGGTCACATGCCAGCTGTATAAGCCGGTTACGGGAATCATTACGGTTGTATATCGTGCTCTGAATAATAATTTTTTTTGTTTGATGTTTGTTTGCTGAGTAAAATTAAAATAAAACAATTTTTTAAAACAGCATCATCCAGGATTCGAACCGACGCTTTGTAAATCCCTGACCAAGCGCTTTAACCGCTACACCAACCAGGCACTAAGAGGCAACACACCTCCGTGACATTAATAAGCCACTCGACGTCATTGAAAGCAAGCGTTAAATAAGTAACGAAGTAAGCCTGTTATACAATTATACTATTTGCACGTGTATTTTATCTGTTTTAAACTTGGTGTCATTTGATCTTATTGGTTTAGAAATGTTTGTAAAAAAACTATTGTTATCAAAAATGTAACAGATGTAACACCGGACCTCATTACCCACAATGCATCTCCCGCACTGGACTACACTGCCGTAAACAGCTGTCGTAAATCAAAACTCCCGGTACTCCAGATGGCCACCACTTTTCATCAGTATAATGACACACACACACACAGCAGCAGCAGCAGACCGAGCCGTCACTCCCCTAAATTTAAAGAATACAAACTGGTTGCGTGCGAGTTTGCTGTTTTTTCTATAGTATGCTGAAGCAAAATCAAAATAAAACTTTTTTTTTTATTTTAATTTTGCTATAATTAAAATAAAAAAATTTAAAACATCACCCCTCGGGATTCAAACCGGCACTTTATGTATCACTGACCGTGGGCTCTAACCGCTACACCAAGCAAGCACTTAAAGGTAATGCACCCAAGTAACCTTAAATAAGGCAAGGTTAATAAAGCAAGCTCTGGATAAGTGACGAAGTAAGCCTGTTATAATAATAACTTGGTGTTATTTGATCTTATTGGTTTAGAAATTTATATTTAAATAAAACCATACACACTTCTTTTCTAATTACACGTGATAAAATCTAAAGGTTCACTGTGTTAATATTTATTGTGCTTAAATTTGATCTTAATAAGATTTGATTTAATTTGAATTCTACATTTGTACTGTAATTATAGTACTGTGATTATGAATTCGATCAACTACAGTGTTTCACTTGATGTTATCGGCTACTACGTGTATTATTTAATGGGACGCGTCTCATTAATGAGACGGAGAATGTAAGGCATGAGGCGTCAGTCTGTAGTTATATAGCGCCACTCAGTGGTAAAAGCAAGCAAATGCACAGCAAATGCACATGCCGTAATGCGGCGGCGACGTTAAATACGACGCTCCGATTTTGTAACAACTGTACTTTAATAAAAAAATTATCAATGGTTGTGTAAAAAAAACACTACTTTTACCTGGTAAAAAGTAGCTCTGCTCCCAGCAACCTATTTCAGTGCATGCTCCTTTAAATGCTAATGACCTCTGCTGAGCCCGCCCCCCCCAGTTCTGTGGGGCGTGTCTGCACAACACACATGGGGCATAGCTTTGACAACAGTTAAAAATAAAAAAAAACAGTTTAAAATAATTTTACATGATCATAGGATTATTTTATATATGAAGGAGTTATTTCTACTCTCTTGCTCTCTTCCTCATAGATCTGATATTAGCGTGTTAAATATTCCCTGCTGCTATCTTCCTATCTCCTCTTGCATCTGTTCTTAAAGTATATATACAAAAAATTTTATATTAAAAGTGGCAATGGTTGTGCAAATATGCGTGAAAAGTGACTTATGAAAGTGTCATGTGCAATAGTCCAGATATATAAATATGTAGTGCAAGAAGCATGTGCACAAAAATTAACTTCCCAGACCAGGAATTGAACCCAGGCCTCCAACGCAAGAGCGCAGAATCCTAACCACTAGACCACTGGGGACTAATGTGCTGGCTCCTGGAGATGCCGGGTATTCAACCTAGGACATCATACATGCGAAGTGTGAGTCTCTCCGGGCGCCAGAAAAGCTTACCGAAGCACAGCGGACTCACCTCGTCTACTACACAACTTTAGAAAAACTTTATAAATATGTAGTGCAAAAAAGCATGTGCCTTGATCGGGAATCAAACCCAGGTCTCCCACGTGGGAGCGCTGAATCCTAACCACTAAACCACCAGGGACTAAAGTCTATACCAAAAAAATGCACACCACACTCGCGTAGGCGCCATTTTGCTCCAGCGTAGAAAAACAATGGCCGACAGCTTTCTTCTAACTCCGGGCGGGTCTTTGCTAAAACACTAGTCTCAATCAACTATAGTGGGAGTGGCCTCTGTCAGTGTGACTTCACACCGACAGGCTTTTGAGATCGGCCTGATTTCAGAAGGGGCATCTTATTTTAATAAATTAAAAGAAAATCGCTGGGCGGCTCTTTATCATTGTAGAGTGGTTGTGTACACACTCTCCTAACACACATTTCAGTCCAAACAGCTTGAGAAAGTGCATGTAACACCGTATGTCCCCTTTAAATATATTTCATACATATATTTCTATATAGTTCCCAAATCAGACATTTTTTAAAGAGCATAAATCTTGAGTTTAAACAATTATTAAAATAAAATTTTCTATATTCAGTCCCTTCAAGATAATAATATTTTCATTTCTTTTTCTATACAATAACATTAGAATAAAAAATTAGGATCAAAATGTAAATTTAAAATGATTGATAGGAATTGCAGCTTTTGTTTCTTATTGTTTAGCTGATCAAAAACCTACAGTCTGTACCCAATCATGTACGTCTTATTTATTATTATTTTAGAGAGGAATGTACCAACCCATTCCAGGATTTTCCTGCCCCGAGGCATGTGAAGGGTTAATCAAGCAAAAGTTACCGTAAATCAGCTGGATTGCAGGCATCTTTGATCACTTTGAACTCCCCACTTGAACTCTACTATTGATTGAATGGGTTCAGCTCTCTTAATACATGTTAAAATCTATTAAAAGTGATTTTATTCTGTTAAATTACAAGATCACTAACATGCTGTTACCTGCAGTTAATTATTAATGATGTTAGCTCTTTGTACTTTATTTTGTGTGTGTGTGTGTGTGTGTGTGTGTGTGTGTGTGTGTGTGTGTGTGTGTGTGTGTGTGTGTCGGCATGCATGTATACAGTACGTGTACGTGTGCTGAACTGCTCAGATAATTCCTGCTCTTATCTACTTTAAATAGAGAAAATTCCAAATGATAAACAGTATTTTTTTGCATAGTTTCTTGATCGTGAGACATGGTTCCTGTACTTGGTATGCAGATATGAGAGTTCAGTTTACTCATTTGCAAATCACCTAAAACAAACAAACAAACAAACAAAAAATCTTGGGTTAAGTTTAGTTCACACCTATGTATTGTCACTGATCATAAATTGACATAAGTGGGAAGTCGAGACTGGCATACATTCAGGTTTGGCATTATGTTGTGTCTTATAAATACATTGGCTTCATGGTTTGATTTACTGTTCATGTTCAATCTCCAACTGCATTTACTGTCTGAAATATCATGATCTGCTCATAAAACACGGAAATTAATAAGAGACCAGATGAATAACATGAAGATATGAAGATAAGATTTTAGGATGAGATACATGTTGTCTGCTTATCCTAAAGTTGACATTTTGAAAGTCAAAAACAGCATTATTACCACCTGCAAGCTTTTATACATACTTGCCCGTGCAAGATCATTTGCTTTCCAACCCTGACACATCCAATCATTAAGCAGATGTTTAAAAGCAGTGACCAAAATATTACCAGCACTTTAAATGTCAGCGTTAATGACAACCCATCGCTTATTTGTGGTGAAATATCAAATTTAGAAGAAAAAAAATCAATCTTGTCTGTACATTGGTCATAATTTGCTCTTTCAATGACATCTTATTGGGCGGCGCGGTGGTGTAGTGGTTAGCACTGTCGCCTTGCACCTTGGAGTTTGCATGTTCTCCCCGTGCTTGGTGGGTTTCCTCCGGGTACTCCGGTTTCCTCCCACAGTCCAAAGATATGCAGGTTAGGCTAATTGGCGTTCCCAAATTGACCGTAGTGTGTGGTTGGGTGTGTGAGTGTGCGTATGTGTGTCTGCCCTGCGATGGATTGGCACCCTGTCCAGGGTGTACCCCGCCTAGTGCCCGAAGTCTCCTGGGATAGGCTCCAGGTCCCCCGCGACCCTGAACACAGGATTAAGCGGTATAGAAAATGAATGAATGAATGAATGAATGAATGACATCTTATCGTTTCATACAATGGAGGACCCAAAACCAGTCTTAGAGAAATGTATGTCTGTAAAGCTATATTTAGTCACAGAATCACACAAAATATTTTCCTGAAGGTAAACCTGCACTACAAATAAAATCAAGGTCAATCAATAAATTGACCGCTGGATAGAATAAAAAACAAATTGCTGTACTTTGGTATCTGCCTAAAGTTAAACCTGTGCCATAACTGAAATCAAACAGTTGTGTACTTTACACTAATAAAGAAATAAAAAAGTAAGATGATGCAAGCAAGTGAGCAAGAGAGAGTAAATTTAGTAAATATATGCTTTTGTTGTAATAACATATTTTTATTGTTGATGAGTTGAAAAAGAGTTTAAAAAAAGATTTAAGTTGAGATCTCATTTGCTGACTCAAATACAAACAATAACAGTGGAAAGTTCCAAATGATCAAAGGTTTACTTGACACAAGACGATGGCTGCAATTCAACTTATTTACCTTAACTTTTGCTTAAACCCTAGTTTTAAAATATGGTCATTTGTAATGTTTCTTTTGCCTATTATGCATTGCACAGTTGTTTTGTGCCTAATTCCAGTTATTGTAATGTTTACCTTTCAGGCCAATAATTTGACTGTACTTAAATAGCAACATTTTTCATCCAGGCAGAGTATAAATAGCGTTCAAGTCAAAGTGGGATTTTTTTACTTTAAAGTCTAATGCACTTATTCCAGCATTTTACTTTTGCTTAGATATCATAAAAGTAGAAAGATTTCTCAGTACATCAGAGCAATGATTGGACTGCTTGCCTTCCATCTGAAACAATGGCCTCAGAGGAACTCATCAGAGATCAGTCATTCACAAACACAATGAATAGAACTTCCATATTACAAGACCTAAGTTGGAAGTTATTGGCTATTAGTTATCAACAATCATATAGAGCCATGGAGGCCTGCCATCATGTCATCGAAGCTGAGGTTCCCAAAAATGTGCTTCAAGATCGCATCATAGAGAAGTCCATTAGCCCCTCGTCTAGCCCTATTGTTGTTGCATCCAAGTACAGTGGGTGCACAAGCAGTATGCGACTTCTACCGTCACGGCCTACGGCGATAGCATTCGGGTTTGTGCGTTTGCTGGCTTTTACCGCTGAGTGGCGCTATATAACTATAGACTGATGCCTCAGGCATCAGTTCGTTCTCTCCAGGCTTAATGAGGCGCAGGTCGTCCACAGCTGCACGTCGTTGCAGATAAAATAAAGTGAAACATTGTAATTAAACGAATTCATAATCACAGTAGTAACATTACAGTACAAATTTATAATTAAAATAAAATTTTAAAGTTTTAAAGTTTTTTTAGGATCGAATTTAAGCAATGTAAACGTTAACACACTGAACCTTTTTATTATGTGTAATTAGAAAAGCTACACGTGTAGGGTCTTGTGTTATCTTATATTGTCATGCGCACTCAGCCGCGACCGGCACTAGGACCCGGAAGTAAGACGGTCGCGAACCTGAAATCATAAAAGGAAACAAGATGGCGCCGCACATCGCTCTGTCATTGAGTTTTGCCCATGCTATTTCGGAATCGTTCCCGTTCATGTGAGTACTCACTTTCTTGGCTTTACTTTCAGACTGAGTGTGTGTTTATAGGACTAGGGTTAGATTGTGTCTTTCCTTTGCTCATTCACTGTGAGAGTCCTTATAGTAAATCGCGTGATTATCCTGCCCGCTCGTGTCCATCCGCGTTTGGGTTTACCATTCACGCTACAGGGCTAACTGCTAAAGCTATCACCTTTCTGGTCATCCCGGGTTAGTTCCTGACAGAATGACAGAGCCAAAAGCAGTAAACCCAGCGGATCACGCGCTCCTATGCGGTGTGGTTGACCAGCATGCTATGCTCATCAATAAGTTAACCGGGGAGCTCGCTACTCTGCGCCGCGAGGTTGCGGATCTCAAGCGGGAGAACGCGAGTCTCCGGGCGGCTGTTGATGGCAAGGCTAGCGGTCCGCACGCCGCGGCAGCCGTGGCCCCGCCCTGACCCCCCCCCACCTTCTGATGTTTTTCTAGCACTTCCGGATAATTGGTATGGCACGGATGGGAAATGCAGTGTGTTTTTAACATCGCTGGAACTGGTGTTTGAGTTTAATGCCACCAAATACTCCACCGACCGGCTGCGCATTGCACTACTCGTCTCGTTGCTATCAGGGCAGGCAGCAGAGTGGGCCACGGCAGTCCTGCGCGCGGACACAGACACCGCACAATCCTACAACGAGTTCACCCGTCAACTCAAGTTAACGTTTGAACATCCCGCGGGCGAGGTGGAGACCGACACGAAGCTCTACCGCCTGCGGCAGGGAGGACTGTCCGTGAGTAAGTACACCGCAGAGGTCCGAACCCTCGCCATCCAGACCTCCTGGGGAGACGCAGCCCTCCGGACGTCCTACTTCGAGGGGCTGGCTAACCGTATTAAAGACGAGCTAGTCGGATGAGAGCTCCCAGCTACACTGGAGGGGCTAATCCAGCTAGCCCTCCGTATTGACCAGCGCCTGCTCTCCCGTCTGAAGCCAGCACCTCGAACCCTGCCACCATCTTCCACCTATGCCTACACTGCACCAAGGTCACCACCTACCGTCACCACCACCTTCCCTGGACGTGTCGGATCTCCACCCCCTGCCGTGGTTGACACCGGAGCCGGGGGAACCCATGCAACTAGGGCGCGCCTCCCTGACCGTGGCGGAACGCGAGAGGTGTTACCGCGAGGGACTGTGTGCCTATTGCGGCTCAGCGGCGCACCACCGAGCGACTTGTCCGTCCCGTCC
Organism: Channallabes apus; assembly: GCA_030522415.1. Classification (NCBI taxonomy): domain Eukaryota; kingdom Metazoa; phylum Chordata; class Actinopteri; order Siluriformes; family Clariidae; genus Channallabes; species Channallabes apus. The sequence continues at coordinate 5,838,921 of CM060124.1, forward strand.
GGGAAATGCCCAACCACGGTGAGCGACTGGAGAGGCTCACCGGGCACCATCTATCTCTCCGCCACCACCGACATCACCACTACTTGACTCACGGTTCAGGTAGCCCTCCACCTTGGCCACAAACGGGTCCGAAGTAGCGCGTTCATCGATTCCGGTGCCACGGGTAACTTCATTGACTCAACGTACGTCAAGGGATTGGGGGTAAAGATTGAGGCGTTATCCCAGCCAATGAGAATCACCTCAGTCGACGGGCGGCCCCTCTCATCCAGCCCTATCACCCACCAGACTCCACCCATCACTCTCGTCCTCGGCCAACATCAAGAGGAGATTCGTTTACGTCCATCTCTTCTCCACCCATCATCCTCGGCTACCCCTGGCTTCTGCAGCATGACCCACTCATCTCCTGGTCTCAAAGCCGGATCCTTCAGTGGGGGCCGACCTGCACCGACTTATGCCTACAGGCCCAGGCTGGGACGTGTTCCAGGGAGTCCGAGGCTCCCGACATCGACATCCACGCAATTCCTCCACCTTACCGGGACCTGGCTGAAGTATTTTGTAAACGCCGGGCCAACCACCTACCGCCTCACAGACCATACGACCTAGCCATTGAACTCCAGCTGGGTTCCAGCCCCCCCCCCCCCCCCCCCCGCGGCCATCTCTACTCTCTCTCCAACAATGAGACCCAGGCGATGGAGGAATATGTCGCCAGCGCCCTACGACATGGCACCATCTCACCATCCTCCTCGCCGGCCGCCGCGGGGTTCTTCTTCGTGAACAAAAAAGGGGGCGAACTTCGTCCGTGTGTCGACTATCGGGGGTTAAATAAGATCACCATCAGAAATCGTCACCCTCTGCTTCTTACCAACTCAGCCCTGGACGCCCTCTCTGGTGCCACCGTGTTCACTAAGTTGGACCTCCGGAGCGCCTACAACTTGGTGCGCATCAGAGAGGGTGATGACTGGAAGACGGCCTTCATCACCCCCACCGGACATTATGAGAGCCTGGTCATTCCATTTGGACTCTGCAACGCACCCTCGGCCTTCCAGGGCTTCATTAATGACGTCCTCAGGGACATGCTAGGCCGATGGGTGTTCGTCTATCTAGACGACATATTGATTTACTCACGCACCACCGAAGAACACACCAAACACGTTCGAGCTGTTCTTAAGAGATTGCTCGCCCATCAGCTGTACTGTAAGCTGGAAAAGTGTGCTTTTCACGAGCACTCCACCACGCTCCTGGGTTTTGTCATCTCGCCCCAGGGTGTGGCCATGGACCCGCAGAAGCTGGAGGTTGTATGTCACTGGCCCCTACCCAGGACACTAAAGCAGCTCCAACGCTTTCTCAGGTTTGCGAATTTTTATCGTCGCTTTATCCGGGGCTACAGTACAGTTGCAGCACCACTCACTGCACTGACCAGGCCCTCAACCCTTCCCTTCCAACTCAACTCAACCGCCATCTCCGCCTTCAACAAACTCTGTCACCTATTCACCACCGCACCTATTCTCCTCCATCCGGATGCCAGCCGACCATTCGTTGTGGAAGTGGACGCGTCGGAAGTGGGCGCCGGCGCCGTTCTCTCTCAACGGGGTCCAGACCAGAAGCTACACCCATGTGGCTTCTACTCCAAGAAATTTAACCCCACTCTGCAGCGATACGGAGTAGGGGACCGTGAACTGCTGGGCATAAAGTGGGCCTTGGAGGAATGGCGTCACTGGCTCCAGGGCGCCAGTGAGCCATTCATCGTCTGGATGGATCACCAAAACCTCATCACCATCCGTAACCTTAAACAACTGAATCCACAACAGGCACGGTGGGCCCTGTTCTTCGAACAATATGACTTCCACCTCTCGTACCGCCCGTGGTCGAAGAACACCAAGGCCGACGCCCTCTCCCATCAGTACGAGTGAGAGACGCCCCGGGCGGACCCCGTGCCTGTCCTTCCACCCACCCGGATCATTGCACCCCTACAATGGAACTTGGAAACGAGGGTCCGCCAGGCCAGAGAACCCGCACCGGCAGGCGTGCCGCCCGGACGGCTCTTCGTCCCCGACCCACTCAGATCCGAGGTCCTCCAGTGGGGCCATTCATCCCCCGTCGCAGGACACCAGGAGAGCCGGAGAACCATCACCTTCGTGGGGCGGGCCTTCTGGTGGCCTTCAATGAGGAGGGATGTCACCGAGTTCGTCCGGGCGTGACCAATGTGCGCGAGGGCGAAGGACACCAATCAGCCAACTCCGGGGGAACTTCAACCACTTCCAGTCCCCCGTCGACCCTGGTCTCACATTGCCGTAGATTTCATCACGGGCCTGCCGGGAAGGACGATCTTAACCATCGTAGACCGCTTCTCCAAGGCAGTGCACCTGGTGGCCCTCGCCGGACTCCCGTCAGCTAAAGATACAGCCGAGCTGATATTGGAACACCTAGTCCGATTGCATGGGTTCCCAAAGGACATTGTCTCGGACAGAGGTCCCCAGTTCACCGCCCGGTTCTGGAAGGCCTTCTGCCGTCTGATCGATTCGTCCTGCAGTTTGTCTTCTGGCTACCACCCTCAGACGAACAGTCAGACGGAGCGAACCAACCAACAGCTGGGGCGTTACCTGAGGTGTTTTGGGTCGGACCGCCAACGATCCTGGGCCCGCTACCTCAAATGGGCCAAGTAGTCACACAACCTCCATGTCTCCTCAGCCACCAACCTGAGCCCATTTGAGGTATGCTATGGTTTCCAGCCTCCGATGTTCACCCACCAGGAACCCGAGGTTGACGTACAATCGGCCCAACAGTTGGTTCGCCGGTGCCGGCAGCTTTGGCACCAAGCCAACCTTGCCATACGACACACCAACGCCAACTATGTCACTCAACACCGCCGCCGGCACCCTCCGGGATGGTTGGACCACGTAGGTAACAAGGTATGGCTATCACCAAGGTTCATAAGGCCATACCGTATCACACTCAGGATCAACCCTGTCACCTACCGGCTCCAGCTGCCTGCGGCGCTCCGAATCCACCCCGTCTTCCACACCTCACAGCTGAAACCATTCATCACCTCACCCATGGTTACACCCACCCCCCCTGCTCCTCCCCCCCGTATCATTGACGGCGGTCCCGCCTACACCGTGCGACGGATCCTCGACTCGCGCCCTCGGTGCAGGGCACCCTGTATCTGTTCGACAAGGAGCGGTCTTGGGTTCCAGCACGCTTCGTCCTCGACCCCTGGCTCATTAGGGACTACCGTCACCGGGTATCCTCCACCCCTGGACCGACCGGAGTCGGTCCTGGACAGGGGGGTATTGTCATGCACACTCAGCCGCTACCGGCACTAGGACCCGGAAGTAAGACGGTCGCGAACCTGAAAGCATAAAAGGAAACAAGATGGCGCCGCACATCACTCTGTCATTGAGTTTTGCCCATGCTATTTCGGAATCGTTCCCGTTCATGTGAGTACTCACTTTCTTGGCTTTACTTTCAGACTGAGTGTGTGTTTATAGGACTAGGGTTAGATTGTGTCTTTCCTTTGCTCATTCACTGTGAGAGTCCTTATAGTAAATCGCGTGATTATCCTGCCCGCTCGTGTCCATCCACGTTTGGGTTTACCATTCACGCTACAGGGCTAACTGCTAAAGCTATCGCCTTTCTGGTCGTCCCGGGTTAGTTCCTGACATATATTTTGTGTTCTTTAAATTTGTAGCTTTTATAAGACTCTACTTTTATTTAGGTGCACTCACAATGATGAAAAAACTTTATGATTTTGTTAAATAAATAAAGCAAACGGGGTTCTGTATTGTTTTCGGTGAACTTGAGCGCGTCAGAAAATGATCCAATTCCGTGTATACTCGCCTCACAGACGTGAAAAATATATACTTATAGAAAGCGAAATATCTGCTTTTATATAAACTAATGAAAAAAATTATTAGACTATGTAATTTGTATGAAAAGTGAATTATAGGCGCGCTCCCTGCTGCGGAGATGACGAGATGACATGATCACCATCAGCACAGCCGAAACCAAAGGAATCACTAATTTATCAATGAATTATTAAAATGGTCAGACTGAGTTTCCTGGCTGTTTTAACAAATATTTGAAGTAGATAACAGTAGCCCACATTTATAAAAGCATTTTTATTTATATAAAACTATAAAAAAAATAATCCCGCATTTATTTTTAGGTGTGCCCGCTGCCACAGTTCTTCAGTAACAATCCTGTAAAACAGTTACATCTGTATGGATAATTTGTTTAAATGTGATCAGTGATTTATGTAAACGACTCAGTTTAGATGTAAGTAAATGCTCCTTGCTGCGCTGTTTGGGGGAGGGACGCGCTATTGACGATTTGGTCTGCTGTGTGGAGGGTCACCCGTGAGATGTTGCACGCGCGCACTACACAGCAAAAATATGTTAGTATATCATGACTGAAATACAGATACAGAAAGCGAAATGTCTGCTTTTATATAAACTAATGGGGGGAAAATCAGCTTATGTAATTTGCATAAAACGTGGATTACTACAGCGCATCCACTCACAGCCGAAACCAAAGACATCAACGTATCAATGAATTATTAAAATGGCCAGTCAGTTTCTCTGCTGCTTTCTTATCCCCACCCCTGTTAAAACGGCATACTCTCTGCCTCTGCGCCTGCGAGAGGTCGTGCGCGCGCGGTCGACTACATGTAAAAACGTGTGCTGAAAACCAAATGTTTTCACCAAAGTGTGTCACCAAAAATGTAACAGATGCGGACTCATTCATTCATTTTCTATACCGCTTAATCCTGTGTTCAGGGTCGCGGGGGACCTGGAGCCTATCCCAGGAGACTTCGGGCACTAGGCAGGGTACACCCTGGACAGGGTGCCAATCCATCGCAGGGCACACACACATACATACACACACTCCAGGCAATTTTGGAACGCCAAATAGCCTAATTCGCATATCTTTGGACTGTGGGAGGAAACCGGAGTACCCGGAGGAAACCCACCAAGCACGGGGAGAACATGCAAACTCCATGCACACAGAGACGGGAATCGAACCCAGACGCTGGAGGTGCAAGGCGACAGTGCTAACCACTACACCACCGTGCCACCTTAGATGCGGACTCATGTCCATCAATCAAACAGTATGCTGGAGATGCAGGTGGGAAGACATTGCTTTGTGTAGTTAACATCAAAGACAAAAAAATAAAAAATAAAATGAGCACCATAAATGACCAAATGACGATAAAATTCGCGTTAGATGTTATACAGCAGCGCTTGTGTTTTTGTGTTAGTATAAGAATGAAATGCAATAGGCTGGTATTCATGATTTTCTTTAATAAATAATGAAACCATTTTAACAAACTACAATTTTACAACCCAGTAGCACCCCCGCTGCGCTGTACCACCGCCGGCAAAACCTTCTGCAGATGATCAATATATTTACTGCACGCAGTTTTGATCAAGCGATCCTTCCAGAAAGTCACAATGGCCTGAAGAAGCTCATCTTTGTTCCGTGGCTTAGCCTCACGTCTGACAAACTCCTTCAGTATGTGCTCAATTGGTGTTGATATTAGGGCAATTAAACCCTGATAGAACGAACAATAGATTATCAAGTACGGGCTAATGCTTAACAGTTGTGCAATTATATTTCTATTCAGTAAAGAAAAACACTATTCTTATTATTTCAATACATACTATGCAGCTGTGAGAATTGTGGCAGGAATATAATGCCCTATGATTCACATTCATTTACAATATGTGCGTCAATGTCCAACTTAAACCAAGCATGCGTTGCCATGCTTGGATGCTCAGTAGTGTGCAATGCAGCAAGTGCAAGCCAAATGCAAAGAAATAACGAAATAAGAGAGCTTGATTATACTGCATAAACATCATTCAGTACAACTGAATCGCAGAAAAAATCTACGGTTAACGAATTAAGATGGTTATACAGCAAAAATATAATTTAGTACAAGGAAATCTCTGGATCCTTTATGAGACGGCATAAATATTTAATGCAACAAATTAAACATTTTGGTTTATATTCTGGTTTATATTATATGGTTAATGTATTTTGGTTTATATTGCAAACGAATATAAATCAAGAGCCTGTGTTTATATTGCATAAATATTATTTTGTACAGACAAATGTCTGAAAAAAACTGATTTTTTTTTTTTACCACAAATCTCTCAAAAATCGTAAGATGTATTTTGGTTTACACTGCAAACGAAAAACGAATCCAGAGCCTGTAATTATATTGCATAGATATTATTTTGCACAAATAAATCTCTGAAAAAAAAAATGATATTTTATTCACAAATGTAAGACAATATATTTTGGTTTAGTGGCAGACGAAGTGCGAGCGAATAATGTAATGAGAGGCCCCGATTATACTGCATACATCTTTTTTATTGATTTATTTTTTTATTATCTATTCTGGAAATTTGCTCTATTTGTTTTAGTTATTTCTATATTTAAATCTTGATGTCTTAAACTCTAACAACTGTAAGTATTGTCGAAATTTTTTTTTTTTAAAAGCCCTAGAGCTGTTATTTGTACTGTTTTCTTTAATAATAACACTAAACAGATAAAAACAGAGAGTCTGTCTAAACAAAATAAAACCAATGTTTTCTAACTCATATTTTTTTATATTTATAGTTTTTCATGTTTGTTGGACACAGTACTTGGATGTGTAAATTATCATAATTGTAGTATTTCTTCGCTACAACATATTGTTATGACTTTATTATGACTTAAGTTCTAAATATATTTAAAAACCGAGACGACAGAAAATGTCAATTTGCGCCACCTGGCGGTCATTTCACTAATTATTTTGAAATGCTACTGGTTTATTTTGCCCGCTGCCGCGTTTCCACGGCGGTGAGCGCGACGGTAATGAGCAGTCTGGTTGTCCACCTACTGTAAGCAAATTCCCAGATGTGGCAGGTGATATAAAAAGTCCTTTAGCAAGACGCTGAGTATAGAACTCACTGTTTTGTGAGCTGTTACTAAGACGCGGAACTGGGCAGGTGCTTTTCAGGTGTTTTTTTAGGTTTTTTAGATATTGTGAAAAAGTCCTGTAGGTGGTTGTGCTGTAATCTCGACTCCTAGGGCTAGAACCCCCTCGTGTGAGGTATCGCTAGGAGCAGTACTGCAATCAAGTTTCCTAGGGCTAGAACCCATATATACTGTATGAGGTATCGCTAGGGAACGAAAGGTGATTGCTATTTGAAAATTCCTACAGGTGGTATTGAAGTTTTCTTGGCCCAGGTTGTGCTGTGTGATAAATTGTTATATTGTTAAAAATTGTTTCGAGCACTCAAATTCTTTAGATTTTTGTAAAAGAGCGCTTGTGCCGTGTGTCGATTGTACGTCTTGTATGTGTGTCTCTTAAATGTGTGTGTGTATTATACTTAAGTGTAAAGTCTTTTGTTGAATTTTTGTGTATGTGTAAAATATAATGTATAGATAATAAGAGATACGGCATTAGAGATAACCTAATAAGTAGATAGAGGAATCCAAAAACACCTTTTTTGGACTTTCTGACTTGCCATAATTAATAATAAGTAGAAATAATAGAATATAAAATAATAGCATAGAAGTGATATATATATATATATATATATATATATATATATATATATATATAATATTATAGTATTTAAAGATACATGTTATTATGGTACACGCTGTTAGATATAGTGACATAAGCTTCCTCTGTGACACGAAAGTGGTACAGGTGTTGAATGTGCCAGCATAGTAGTATTATAAAATATTAATTTCTTTGGATAAATGTACATATGCGCAGCAACATATTAGTTACATTTAGGCAGACGCTCTTATCCAGAGCGACTTACATTTTTATCTCATTATCTGAGCAATTGAGGGTTAAGGGCCTTGCTCAAGGGCCCAACAGTGGCAACTTGGTGGTTGTGGGGTTTGAACCTGGGATCTTGGAACCGTAGTCCAATGCCTTAACCACTGAGCTACCCCTGGCCCCTAGTTATTGGAGATAAGCTTAAGTAAGATATAAAAGGTACCTTTACGTGTTGTGTAGTCGACGACACAATACTAATAACAATAAACATAGCGCATAAAGTAATAAATGCACCTAGGTTACAAATATTAAATATAACAAATGGAGGAGATCAGATGATAAGTGGAGTTAGAGAAATTAACTGGGATGAGCAGATAAGAGAAGAAGGAGTTTTAACTAAGCGCGGACGGGAATTTAGAATTTTGGAGTCAAATCAGAGTGAAAGATATAGATGTTTATTTAATAATCCAGGAAAGGATTTACTTTTCGAAAAAGTGTGTGACACGGGAGAGTGAATGTTTAAGTGCTCACTAATACCTGACGTGTTAGATTTGGACGGCAACACACACTTTATTACTTACTTACATATTTCAGAATGGAGAAATTAGTTTTTTCATTGGGTTAGTTCCTAGAGAGATTCGTTTAAAAGTAATAAATAGTACGATAGAATTTGGAGGAATAAATGGACCTCCCTCCGCTTCCTTGTTTAACTCTGCTCATTTCACTGCTGCAAGCATACCCAGATTTTGATATATTGTGTTTAGAAGAATGCGCGGGCGGTCAGATAGAAAAAAAGATAAAGACTAATAAGAGCAGAGGCAGGTCCGGTAGTGCTGAGTCGTATGTGGGTTTTTGATAACAATAGCGAATTTGCGTCAATATCTGTGGGACCAAACGGTAGAATAATTTTTCAGACCCGTGACAAAATAGTCACGCCTCTGATTCTTACATCACCAGAAAATTAAAGCTTAAAAATATATAGAGAAAAACAGCTATTATAAATCAGTAGCAGCTATGAAGTACACAGAAAGAGTGCTATAGGAAAGAGGCACAGGAATTCACACTATAAATCAAAACAGAAGTGTGTAATGGTGAAGCTATTCTGCTGTAAAAAAAAAAAAAAAGAATACTGCATGGCCAAAGCCAGCGACACCTGCAGGCACAATCATAGTTAAACATAAAGAGGATGAAAGAAATATTAGAAAGTGCATGATAAAATGGCATGACAGGACATGAGGAGAATTGCAATGGCTTAAAGACAGAACCTTTAAAGAAGAATAAAAGAAGTTTAAAAAAATGCTCTGATACGAAACTAAAGAGAAGGGTAGAAAGGGAAGGATTAAATTAGGACCAAAGCTAGAAATTGTAGAATGGTTTGAAAATAAAGGAAAAGAAAATAAGAAAAAGAGACAAACTGAAGAAGAATAACAAAAAACAGTCAGGAAAGAAGGATCAGAAGTTAGAAGGGAGTGAAGACAGGAAAATAAATAAATAAATAAAATTTGTAATAATAATAATTAATAAAAAAAAAAAAAACTTAGAATTAGAGAGACCACCACCATACACTAAGGAACACATACAACAGAAGGGTAAGGGGAATGTACCCACTACAGGAAGCTGCTGAGTCAATTGCAACCCAGTTATACACAATACAACTGGGGGAAAGAAAAAAAGGTAAAATGGAGGAATGAAAAGGCCAAGCTCAAGCAGCAGTAATGGTGCCTGAAAATCAGACACCACCACCCCCTGCTGGACCAGTACAGCAAACACAACAACCAACAGCAGCTAAAGCCCTTCCAACTTACAGTGGTTACACAATCGGAATAACCATCCCGCCGCGCATACCGACGTTTAAAGGCAACAGCGGCCAAAATAAATCAGTTGCATTTCAAAGTCATTCGTAAAATGGCCGCCAGGTGGCGCAAAGTGACATTTTCATTCATCGCAGTAAATACAACAGTGATGGTAATTTCCACAACAAACATGAAAAATCTGAACCAGAGCTATCGATGTGTACTGTACAATAATGAGTAAAAAAAAAATTATAGTAGATTTATTAACTGAAATAAATTACCATATTTTTCAAGAGAATTTTCAAGCCCCACTCATCAAACAAAATTATAACGAAATCGGCCAAGTTTACTATTTATTTAAATATAAATTTCTAAACCAATAAGATCAAATAACACCAAGTTATTATTATAACAGGCTTACTTCGTCACTTATCAAAGAAGTACACGTGCTTTCAAAGAAGTCGAGTGGCTTATTAATGTCTCTGGTGTGCATTGTCTCTAAGTGGCCGCTTGGTGTAGTGGTTAGAACGCTCGACCAGAGATCTGCAAAGCCCCGGTTTGAATCCCAAGTGATAATGTTTTAAAATTGTTTTATTTTAAAACTAAATAAAATGTTTTAAGTGCGCTTAAGATAGAGACTTATAAAGGCTATGTAGACTTATATAGTTTTATTATATATTTTTTGCACATTAAAAAAGTCCTCATCTGTTAGATCTGTTCAGTTTTTTGTTTTTGCTGGCTTTGCGCGGCTGCGTGCGGGAAGCTGTGAACATGCCCTTCATTACCTGTAGGGGGAAGTCGTGTTTCAGTCTGAAGTATTGAGTGTCTACTGAAGCCGAAAATGTGTCCAAATTAAACCGCGCATGCGTGTTTGGAGACGCTGTGGCCGCGCTGTGGATCAGTCGGTTGGGAATCATCACGGAGGTACAACACTGCGTGGCTGGAGCTGGAGTTTGTCGTGTTCGAGGTAAGCTTAGCTTTCTTTTTTGGATGTGATTCTCGCTTTCATGACTCCCAATTAATGTTCATCTTAATCTCAGGACTTACAATTAGCAATATTTCAGTTTTTAATAGTGTGGAGATTCACAAAACACCGTTTTCGTGTAAAAACCTGAACCTACGGAGCCCCCCAGGGGTCCTGTGGTAAATAAATAAATAAATAACAAACCGAGCACGCGGAGTAATACACCGAGATGTGTGTTTCTTACCCCCACACCTCGTGAAAACGGTGTGTTCAGATAAAGGCTCGCCAGTGAGATGCCATTTCTGAACAAACTGAGTTAAAGCATTAAATGGTAAAAAATGCACTAGCAATAAACGTTTTTTTTATTAATAAGTTACAAGTTAAATTTCAACTGTAAAGAACCTGTACATATGTTCATACAGTATTGACAGCAGCTCTAATTTGTCCAAATCGCATTGCAGACAATAAAAATAAGTTGAGTCATCCTGTGACCTTGCATGCTTAATCTTTCCACATATGATTCTTGCTTCTCACTTTTTCCTTAATCCCTCGCTGTTCTATCTTGTATTTTTCTAACGGTGTCAGAAACTTTGTGTTAGTAGCACTGCTTGACATGCTTGATGCCTTCCTCTTTTGTAATTTGCTTTGGATAAAGGCAAAACTTACAAAAGATGAAGAAATGCCTAAATGTAGTTGTACGAATAAAAGATTATGTAATGATACAATGTAAATATTTTCACAGAAACAAAGCGTAAAGATGAGACATGAATCTGAAGAGGATTTATTTGATGATTTCCTGGTAAAGCATTGTTTTCTTATTAATTATACAATTTATTAATACCTTGAATATAGTGTTTGTTGTATTGGACAGAAGCATATAAATGCAAATGAATATATAAATCTGAGTAATTATTGAACGAATTTTCATGCTTGGACTAACCCTTTAAATACAAACTCAGCATTCATCATAGGATTTCCTGATACTGTAAACGTGCAGAGTAATCTATGGAGTATAGCCATCTCATGCAATGTTTTACAATGTTTTATTGATGCAAGATTATTGCTAAAGCAATTTAACCTAAGTTTATGAAGTATCTGAAGTATATGAAGTGATGGTTATTTTTTATTATCAATTATTTTTATTATTATTATTTTCTCTGTGAAATGAAGTCAGCACAGGTTGAAGCAATTCAGATTTTTTTTTTTTTCTCAAAATAAATTATTTTTCTTGTAAATTTTATGCAGGGGGACAGACGAAGTGATGCCAGTATGCACCTTCTTAAAATCCTTGTCGTCCGTGCTGTTGAAGGGGAAGAACCGGTTGGTGAATCCATAATCCTTGAAGGAGAGGAAATTTTGCAAGAATGTGGCAATAGCTCCGAGCACTGGGCTACACATTTGAGCTATTTTCAGAAAGTGCTTCTAGAACTTGATGGGATTAAGCTATCACCAAAAGTGCAAGCTTTAAAGATGAAGTTATCATCTTAAAACATTTGATTTGGCTTGACTACAAGTCTTTACATGTTGTGTTTACATGTTCAGCTTAAAATGTTTTAATGCGTTATGGTTTCAATGGCATACTTTTAAGTGCACTAGTCAAGAGTGCTAATTTGAATGTTGCAACTTCACTGCTTCCGAGGGCTATTAAGTTTTAACGTTTATTCTACAGTTTGTTTAATGTATTTTCTGCTGTATTTTATTTCTAAATGAATGCTGTATTTTATTTATTTATTATTATTATTATTTTACACAATTTTGTTTAAAACAAGTATTTCAGGCCCTGGTGCCGTGCAGTTGTTTCTATGGATGCAAAATTTAGCTGAATGCACTTTTATTAAAAAGACAACTTGTATCTAGACTGTGAATGTCACAAATATTTGGTAATGTTGGTGAATAAACTGTTTAGTTATATTTTAGTTGTGTGATTTATGAAAGATGTTCCTAATGTTACGTCAGAGGACATGTGCCGATGTTTATCACACATTCCAATAAGAGAGAGATTACTCACTCCCAAAGTTTTTTTTGCGCCGTATTTCGATTTTTAAAAAAGTTGCTCATTTTCACTACGAACACGGATGAGCCTTCGGGTTTCCTCAGCCGTCCCTATAATATAAATTACAAAACTGTAGTCACGTTGCAATAAGTAAGAATAGTGTAAGCACCGTTCATTTACATGTACACATATGGCCGTAAGCAAAACAAACAATGCGTTATCAAATGCTCGGCAAACTGCCGTGCTACTGAACTTTCATATGTGTTTGTAGCATGCAGTAAAGTGTATGTGACATAAAAATATATATTTGTAATATCGTGCAATTAGGACTGATGGTCAAACAAGCAGCTGAAGTAACTGATTGGGAACAAACCTCAGATCCTTCTATACATAATTCACGAGATCGAAGATTTTTGAAGACATCTTTTTCAGGAATAGATAGGATGAGGGCTACACACACAGAAATAGATGGGAACATGATGTTGTCAACACACCCTCAGAGGAGGATGTGTAACATGCCGTTGTCATCGCACACACAAATGTCAGTTAAGATGTTAGATGAGAAAGAATTAACATTAGAGCAGGAATAACTGAAAACAAATCCCAGAAATACTATGGACAAAACATTCCACAGATGTAGGAGTAGTCAGGTCTGGAGGACAAGCTTTAATAAAAATAAGACCAAATGCAACATTGCTTTGTCAAAGGTAATACCCATTGAAGATAATACCCAATACACCTCAAGCTATAGCAGGGATTAAACCTACTATACTGTAGATGGCTTATTAGAAGCTGGAGTATTAACGCCTACTAAAAAAGTCCTTGCAGGACACCTATATTTCCTGTCAAGAAGCCCAATTCAGATAAATGGAGACTTGTGTATGACTTACAAGCCATAAATCAAATTGTAGTAGCAGAATTGCCTATAGTACTTGATCCACACACATTGTTGTCCAATACACCAGAAGATACACAGTAGTACACTGATTAGTGTTCAGCTTTTTTAGTAAGCAGACTCGTTAGGAGTCCTGACCGTACTAGCTGAAAAATGGGCATAAAATTAGCAAAGAAAAGTTGCAATTTTGTAAACATAAGGTAGAATATCCAGGCATGGTAGGATTTAGTAGGGACTGGATTTGTGACTTTGTATTAGAGAGCAATTGAGTATAGAACCGCTAGTGAGTAGATAAATAATACAGTATTTGTTTAAAAATAAATCAATTTTAAGATAATTCCATTTTGCGGGAGTCCTGCGATTAATGTTATTCTCCCGCATCCCGCACATACATGAGGACCTTCCTGCCCGCACCCGCATTCACCCATCAAATTTTGTCCCGCGCCGCACTCCATGCGCTGGGTCCCGTGGGTCCCACGGTACTCCCACGGGAGTGCAGGTCTCTACTTTGCATTAAAAACATCACCCTTGAGAGCAATAGTCAAAGTATCTGGACAAGCAAAAAAAAGTGCAGTGTTGGAATGGACACCAGAAGCACTAGAAGCTTTTGAACAACTAAAGAGAGAACTCTGTACAGCACCAGCACTTGCTAGTCCAGAGTATAACAAACCATTCCACCTGTATGTCTCAGAGCGAGGCGGTTTTGCCACGAGGGTTCTGATTCAACAACAAGGTCCTAGTAAAAAACCAATTGCATATTATAGTACAGCGCTTGATAATATTGAAAAAGGAGTGACTCCCTGCTACCGAGGTGTGGCAGCGGCAGCATTTGCTTATGAGAAAGCAACATCAATTACTATGGGAAATCCAGTAATGCTGTACACCACCCACACATTACACGCACTCCTGACCAGTCCATATTTTGTAATTACAAATGCTAGAAGAACAGGATACGATGTAATAAACTCTGCACAGACAGTAAATCCAGCAGATCGTATAATGACCCCCAGCAGAGGGAGATCCCCACGATTGTTATCTAGTGTGAGCAGAATATCTAAAGACACGCCAAGATTTAGAGAACCAACCTCTGTCACATCCAGATTCAATTCAATTAAATTCAATTTTATTTATATAGCGCTTTTAACAATGGTCATTGTCTCAAAGCAGCTTCACAAAAATTAAAGAAATTTAACAAATCATAATAATAATAATAAATAAATAAAATAATAATAATAGAAAATAAATAAATAAAAACAAATAATAATAATAATTATAGAAAAGAAAATAATTGGAAGTGTGGATGTGTGAGAAAAATGTGCAGATAATGAGACGAATGAATGAAATTTCTCTGATGAGCAAGCCAAGGGTGACGGCGACGGTGGCAAGGAAAAACTCCCTGAGATGGCATTAGGAAGAAACCTTGAGAGGAACCAGACTCAACAGGGAACCCATCCTCATTTGGGCGACAGCAGATAGAAATGATATAACATCTTGTGTGTTGTGCAGGTGAAAATTCAATATGACAGAAATTATTTAAATTGACATGAAGACCAGTTCAGCATAGGGATGAGTCAGTAGGTGCAGAGGGCAGATGAGGTCTGGATCACTGGAAGCACAGGAGCAGCATGTGTAGCTCCAACCATCATAAAGCTGAATCCAGCTGGAGCTTGTCCTTCTCTGGATGCCTCAGGAACCTCGCAGGGTCGGACTTTGTCTACTGAAGCTGGCAAAATCTCCCGATGCCTCGGGATGGGTAGAGAAATACAGAACAGATGGGGAGAATTAGCGTAGTTGCCATTCGGTATAGGTGTACTGGAGTATGAGTACTGGGATGAGTTATGTGTATGCCAGATTAAAAAGATGCGTCTTGAGTCTACTTTTGAACTGAGAAACCGTGTCTGCTCCCCGAACACTGTCTGGAAGGCTATTCCAAAGCTTTGGAGCTAAATATGAAAAAGCCCTACCCCCTTTTGTAGATTTTGAAATTCTGGGAACTACCAGAAGTCCGGAGCTTTGTGATCTTAAGGCGCGTGGTGGATTGTAGCGCATCAGAAGACTGGTTAGGTATGTGGGAGCTAAACCATTTAAGGCCTTGTATGTAAGTAATACTATTTTGTAATCTATTCTAAACTGAACAGGTAGCCAGTGCAGGGATGATAATATTGGGGTTATATGATCATATTTTCTGGATCTAGTGAGAACCCTGGCTGCTGCATTTTGGATTAACTGAAGCTTGTTTATTGAGGATGCAGGACAACCACCTAGTAATGCATTACAATAGTCCAGTCTGGAGGTCATGAATGCATGAACTAGTTTTTCTGCATCAAATACGGATAAGATGTTCCTAAGTTTAGCAATATTTCGAAGATGGAAAAAGGCTGTTTTTGTGATATTTGAAATGTGATTTTCAAAAGACAAGTTACTGTCTAATATTACTCCCAGATCTTTTACTGCTGAGCTGGTAATAACAGTACATCCTTCTAAGCGCAAGCTGAATTGTGAAAGCTGTTGTGTGCTGGTTTTTGGGCCAATAAGTAATATCTCTGTCTTATCTGAATTTAATAAAAGAAAGTTATTGGTCATCCAATCTTTTATGTCCTGGACACACTCAGTTAATCTAGACAACTTAGGTATTTCGTCTGGTTTGGTTGAGATATACAGTGGTGTGAAAAACTATTTGCCCCCCTCCTGATTTCTTATTCTTTTGCATGTTTGTCACACAAAATGTTTCTGATCATCAAACACATTTAACTATTAGTCAAAGATAACACAAGTAAACACAAAATGCAGTTTTTAAATGAGGGGTTTTATTATTTAGGGAGAAAAAAAATCCAAACCTACATGGCCCTGTGTGAAAAAGTAATTGCCCCCTGAACCTAATAACTGGTTGGGCCACCCTTAGCAGCAATAACTGCAATCAAGCGTTTGCGATAACTTGCAACGAGTCTTTTACAGCGCTCTGGAGGAATTTTGGCCCACTCATCTTTGCAGAATTGTTGTAATTCAGCTTTATTTGAGGGTTTTCTAGCATGAACCGCCTTTTTAAGGTCATGCCACAACATCTCAATAGGATTCAGGTCAGGACTTTGACTAGGCCACTCCAAAGTCTTCATTTTGTTTTTCTTCAGCCATTCAGAGGTGGATTTGCTGGTGTGTTTTGGGTCATTGTCCTGCTGCAGCACCCAAGATCGCTTCAGCTTGAGTTGACGAACAGATGGCCGGACATTCTCCTTCAGGATTTTTTGGTAGACAGTAGAATTCATGGTTCCATCTATCACAGCAAGCCTTCCAGGTCCTGAAGCAGCAAAACAACCCCAGACCATCACACTACCACCACCATATTTTACTGTTGGTATGATGTTCTTTTTCTGAAATGCTGTGTTACTTTTACGCCAGATGTAACGGGACACGCACCTTCCAAAAAGTTCAACTTTTTTCTCGTCGGTCCACAAGGTATTTTCCCAAAAGTCTTGGCAATCATTGAGATGTTTTTTAGCAAAATTGAGACGAGCCTTAATGTTCTTTTTGCTTAAAAGTGGTTTGCGCCTTGGAAATCTGCCATGCAGGCCGTTTTTGCCCAGTCTCTTTCTTATGGTGGAGTCGTGAACACTGACCTTAATTGAGGCAAGTGAGGCCTGCAGTTCTTTAGATGTTGTCCTGGGGTCTTTTGTGGCCTCTCGGATGAGTTGTCTCTGCGCTCTTGGGGTAATTTTGGTCGGCCGGCCACTCCTGGGAAGGTTCACCACTGTTCCATGTTTTTGCCATTTGTGGATAATGGCTCTCACTGTGGTTCGCTGGAGTCCCAAAGCTTTAGAAATGGCTTTATAACCTTTACCAGACTGATAGATCTCAATTACTTTTGTTCTCATTTGTTCCTGAATTTCTTTGGATCTTGGCATGATGTCTAGCTTTTGAGGTGCTTTTGGTCTACTTCTCTGTGTCAGGTAGCTCCTATTTAAGTCTCTTGATTGAAACAGGTGTGGCAGTAATCAGGCCTGGGGGTGACTACAGAAATTGAACTCAGGTGTGATAAACCACAGTTAAGTTATTTTTTAACAAGGGGGGCAATCACTTTTTCACACAGGGCCATGTAGATTTGGATTTTTTTTCTCCCTAAATAATAAAACCCCTCATTTAAAAACTGCATTTTGTGTTTACTTGTGTTATCTTTGACTAATAGTTAAATGTGTTTGATGATCAGAAACATTTTGTGTGACAAACATGCAAAAGAATAAGAAATCAGGAGGGGGGCAAATAGTTTTTCACACCACTGTATAATTGGGTATCATCAGCATAACAATGGAAACTAATCCCATGTCTTCTAATGATGTTACCCAAGGGAAGCATGTATATTGAGAACAACAGAGGTCCTAAAACTGACCCTTGTGAGACCCCATATTTCACTGGCATTACACCAGACGGTTCTCCATTTAGATCTACAAAATGGTAGCGATCAGACAGGTAAGATCTAAACCATTTTAATGCCTGTCCCTGAATACCTATATAATTGTAAGCGATCTATGAGAATATTATGATATATAGTGTCGAATGCAGCACTAAGATCAAGCAGGACTAGCAATGAGATGCAGCCTTGGTCTGAAGCTAAAAACAAGTCGTTTGTAATCTTAACTAGTGCAGTTTCTGTGCTATGATGGGTCCTGAAACCTGACTGAAATTCTTCAAGGATGTTGTTATCCTGCAAGAATGTGCAAATTTGAGCTGATACTACTTTTTCTAGTATTTTTTATATGAACGGGAGGTTTGAAATCGGTCTGTAATTTGTTATTTCATTCGCGTCCAAATTAGATTTTTTAAGAAGCGGCTTAATAACTGCTAACTTGAAAGGTTTAGGGACGTGACCTAGATGTAATGAAGAATTAATAATGTTTAGGAGTGGCTCTCCAACCGTAAGCATCACTCGGCTACTGATTTAGCCGAAGTGATGAGTTTATACAGCTCTTCCTGTCCTATACCTGTAAAGCAGTGAAAATCTAAATGTGAAGCTATAGGCTGAACTGGATCGTGAGATACTATTAGAGGTTGAACCTCCATTATTTTCTTCCTGATATTATTGATTTTTTCATTAAAGAAGTCCATAAAGTCTTCACTTCTAAACTGTGATGGGATACTCTCTGCGGGCATCTTAGGTTTTGTTAGGCGAGCCACTGTACTAAATAAGAACCTGGGATTGTTTTGGTTTCTTGCTATCAGTTGGCTAAGATGCTCGGTCCTAGCAGTTTTTAGAGCCTGTCTATAGCTGCACATACTGTCTTTATACGCAATTCGAAAAAATTCTAATTTAGTTTTCCTCCATTTTCGCTCGAGGTTACGGGTTGCTCTCTTTAGGGCACGAGTATGACTGTTGTACCAAGGTGCAAGTGTTTTATCTATGACTTTTTTTAATCTGATGGGAGCAACAGTGTCTAATGTACTGGTAAGTATAGTGCCCATGCTGCTAGTCACTTCATCTAGATCATCTGCATTTAGGGGTCTAATAAGAAATTGGGACAGATCCGGCAGATTACTTGTGAATCTGTCTTTAGTAGTGGGATTCATATTTCTAACAGATTGATAACGTGGGGAGACACAGCTAATCTGTTCTACGGGTAGAGTATATGTCAGGAGGTGATGATCTGTGATATCATCACTTTGAGGTATGATCTCTATATTAGAGACATCTATACCATGGGATATAATTAAATCTAGCGTATGATTAAAGCGGTGAGTTGCTCCAATTATATTTTGCTTAACCCCAAAGGAATTTAGTAAATCCATAAATGTGAGTGCTAAAGCGTCGTTAGCATCATCTACATGAATGTTAAAGTCTCCTACTATCAACACTTTGTCAGAGTTAACCAATAGGTCTGATAGCAGATGTCCAAATTCTTTAAGAAAATCGCCATATGGCCCCGGGGGTCTGTACACGGTGGCCAGGGTAAAGTATAGCAAGGGTTTATTATGTATTTCGTTTAGTGCAACATTAATGATAAGCACTTCAAATGAATTAAACCTGGGCCTTATTTTCTGGGTAACAGTGAGTACATCATTGTAGATAGTGGCGACACCACCACCGCGACCAATTAGACGGGGCTCGTGCTTATAGAAATATCCTGACGGAGTAGACTCTTTCAGACCAAAATATTCATTTGGTTTAAGCCAGGTTTCAGTGAGACAGAGTGCGTCAAGGCAATAATCGGAGATAATTTCATTAACAATAAGTGCTTTAGGTGCAAGGGATCTAATGTTGAGTAGTCCAAACTTTAGAGGTGGATTTTGACTACTTATTTTGCCTTTTTCTGGTTTTATGGTTATCAGATTGTTTCGGGCAAATTTAACAAATTTATTATTTTTTCTCAGTATTCGGGGAACAGACACAGTTTCTATAGGACAAGCTATGTGTGTGCATCTATCACTACGGTCAGTTGTGATGTGTCTAATATGTTTGGAATCTACAGTATGACTTACCGCCAGTCAGATGGTTCGTAGTGTCCTGGAGATGTTGTCAGAGAGGACCGCTGCTCCAGGTCTGCTAGGGTGTAGGCCATCGGTGTGATAGAGCCTAGGACGCTCCCAGAAAACATTCCAGTTATCAACAAAGCGTAATTTCTGTTGTTGACACCAAGATTGTAACCATTCATTAAAAGCAAATAATCTACTGAACTTCTCGATTCCTCGCTGAAATGTGGGAAGCGGTCCAGATACGATGATCCTTGTCGTGGGTGATGTGCTGCGGACCTTCTCGACCAGGCTCCTGAAGTCCTTCTTTAGGATCTCCGTCTGCCTCAGCCTGGTGTCGTTCGTGCCGGCATGAAGGACCACAGCTCCAATGTTCTTCCTCAGGGCAGCAGGCACCTGTGCAGCAACATCAAGAACACGTGCACCAGGTAAACAGCGTGTGTGCACCTTACCTTTAGCCGTGGTAGCACGCACGTGACGAACGATGGAGTCTCCGATGACCAGGACGTCGTGTGCCGTCTCGCGGAGAGGAGCGAAGCGGTTTTGGGTCGAGATGTCGAAGACGGGTGGTGGTGGTGGAGGGGGAGAGGTCCTCGCACGGGGCTTGGCGTGCTTCTTCCGCCGCTGCTGTATCCAGGGTCCATGGTATCCCGGCGCCGGGGTGTAGGAACACTGGGCGGGCTGCGTCCTTGGTGTGTTGGACCTGGGTAGAGAAACACGCGGAGTTGAGGTTGTCGGAGAGATTGTGTCACGCCGAGAGTTTACCTGGGACAGGTGAGCGTCGGTCCGCGTCGATTTCAGCGTGGCTTTCCGCTGCTGTAGCCGGGCCAGCTTCACCTGTAGCTCACGGATCAGCTTCTCCACGGCCTCCACCTCCAAATCCACCGAGTGCAGCTCCAATGTCTCCTCACCTGCACTCAGAGGCAGAATCACAACCGACATGGTGTCTAAACACGGAAAATAATCGGTGTGAGGAAGCGAAACCAAACTTTACAAACAAACAAACAAACGTGATAGCCGGGCTAGCGATGCTAATGCTAATTAGCGATGCTAATGCCGGCTAAAGGCGGTGTGCTGCAAAACAATTAAAACTTAACGATATAACACGCGTTTCGAGTAAATATATTATAAGATACTTATCCGTTTTATGTACACTCTTCGTAAGGGGACGAAAAAGTTTAAAAGTTGGTCAGTATGGTGGAGCTCGGAAAAAAGCAGCATCTCAGCGTCCTCGTACAAGGGTTGCCAGATCAGTCTCCAAGGGTACTGATTGTATATTTTTTGTAGATGGGTCATGTTTTAGAGATAGGGACAGCAATAAATCAAGGCTAGCCATGGTTAAATGTACAGCACATAAAAAAGATGGTACTTTCGTTAGTAACAGAGATGAAGCAGGAAAGAAAGCAGCAGTAAATCAGAATAAATATTATGCCAGAAAAAGCAGCGCAACCAGAACCTAGACCGCAGAGAGATAATGAACCAAGGTCACCAGAATCGAGCACTGGTTCTGATGAGGAACCTGCCTCAAGTCCAGAGTCAGAAAGAAAGGTTATTACTTGTACCAGAAGACTATGCGCCACCCACACCAGATTTAACCTTACTAGCAGACATGCAGACAGCAGCATCAGGAGAAGAGATTCGTAAGTGGCTCGCCAGAGGAGCAACAAAAAATAATGTGTGGAGAAGTGCAGATGGGTGTTTTGTAGCACCACAAAATTTTCTTGTAACCCCTGATAAGACAAGTACATGGGAATGATCACTTAGCAAGAGGGGAAGTGATAAAAAAGAATCCAAAAGGAATGGTGGTCGCCTTATCTAGGTCCTATGGTTCATCCAACATTATCACAGTTTTGCGACATCTATGCTAGATTTAACATTAGAAAGCACTTCACATCGCCGATAGGACACATCCCAGAGCCAGATGGGCCGTTCAGGCATATAATGTTCGACTATGTGAACACTTAAGAAGAACCAGCTGTCATCATCTACTCTGGTGAACTTCTATCGCTGCACAATAGAAAGCATCCTAACCAACTGTGTCACAGTTTGGTATGGAAGCTGCTCTGTTGCTGAGCGCAAGGCACTGCAGCGGGTGGTGAAAACTGCCCAGCGTATTATAGGGACTCCACTTCCAGTCATCGAGGACATTCAAAGGAAGCACTGTGTGCGTCGAGCACGCAGTATTCTTAAGGATTACTCCCACCCCGCCCACAAACTGTTTTCTCTTATGCCTTCTGGTCGGCGCTTCAGGTGTCCCAGGTCAAGAACTAGCAGACTGAGGAATAGCTTCTTTCCCAGAGCTATCTCCTTATTGAACTCTGCCCCCCACTGACACCTGCCCACCCCTCACACACCCCTATACACTTCCCATTACTCTATTTACACTTTACACTATTTAATATGGACTGCACTACAATGTACACACCTATTTTGAAAACACAAATATCCATGCACAACATATTTGTAAACTTCTGGTTGAATATACATTCACACATGTCTATTGATAAATTCCTGTACATTATGTTCATATGTACATTATGTTCATATCATATGTAAATTCCTGTCTATAGAAAATAGCAACTTGTACATTATGCCCATATCTATT
This sequence comes from Channallabes apus, assembly GCA_030522415.1. Lineage (NCBI taxonomy): Eukaryota > Metazoa > Chordata > Actinopteri > Siluriformes > Clariidae > Channallabes > Channallabes apus. The sequence continues at coordinate 5,861,407 of CM060124.1, forward strand.
TGAAAATTCCCAGTAACAGTAACTTGTATATATTGTTCATACACTGTAAATTTATAATTATAGTCACTTGCAATCTGTATACTATGATCATATAGTATCCTGTTCATTATGTTAATATCTATTTGCAAATTCCTGCCTACAGTTAATAGCAACTGTACATACGGTTCATCCATTGTAAATTTATAACTATAGTTACTAGTAATCTGTATATTATACTCACATAATATCTTTCTTTAATAGCTACCCATAGCTTCTCCCTGCACATATCCCTTTTTTTCTAAATGTATACCTTTATCCTGCACTTTCTGCTAATTGCACTTCTGGTTAGACCTAAACTGCATTTCGTTGCCTTGTACTTGTACATGTGTAATGACAATAAAGTTGAATCTAAATCTAAATCTAAATCTAAAATTGCTGAACCTATGTAGGATACAAGGAAAACGATACATCTTAGTGGTCGAAGACAGGTTTAGCAGATGGGTAGAAGCTGTAGCGACAACTAAGGAAGATGCAAGGGCAGTAGCAAAATTCTTGTGTAGAGAAGAGATACCAAGATTTGGAATTCTAGACACAATCAGTTCAGACAATGGAAAACATTTCACAAATAAGGTAGTACAGAAAGTTACTCAATGGTTAAACATCAATGATAGGTTTGGATGTGTGTATCACCCCCAATCTCAGGGGATGGTAGAGAGAGCGCATGGAGTTCTTAAAAGTGAAATTGGCTAAAATATGTGCAGATACAGGTATCGATTGGTTCCAATCTTTGCTGTTAGCCTTAATGGGCATGAGATCGCAAACTAACTGCAACATGCATCTAACCCCGCATGAAATGCTTACTGGCAGACCTATGTTTACTTCCTTTACTCGCAGGCCCTATAAAGACCCCGCACTCGAACAACTGCAAAGTGAAACACTTATCTGAAATGCACAAAGTTATTTCCTAACAGGTTAAGAGAGCAAAAATACAGCACCAGACAGAAAGCACGTGATCAAGCTGATGATGCCGAGGACATAGATGAGAGATCTGTACTGACTGGTGATTGGGTGTTTATTCGAGTGTTCAAAAGAAGGTGTAACCAAGCTAGAAGGGAAGGACCATACAAGTTGGTGTTGGCAACTCAAACTGCTGTGAAAGTTAAAGGTAAAGATGTATGGTACCATTTAAATCATTGCTGCAATGCGCCAAATTTGGACCAGGTAAGAGACAGGGCGCCCCAGGAGGACACAGAGTCTCCAAGAGCAGAACCTTCGGGTCTGCAATCAGATTCTCAGAGAGACAACAAGCACCAGATCCATATGAACACACTGAAGGGTCACCATGGATAGAACCGGAAGAAGAACAAGGCTACTGGCCAGAGTGGCCTCAAGAAGATATACAAGATTGGGAAGCTGAGCTTGAAGAAGAGGAAGCAGGGGCAGAATAAGCCGGACCATCTCAAAGAACAAGAGCCTAAATTAGACAGTGAGAAGACAAACGTACTAAAATTGTGATAAAATAGTGATTAAATTATTTAAACCAACTACAGTAGAGAGAACATACCCAACAAAAAACACTCCAAGAAATATATTGTGTGGATTATTTGGCTATAATCCCACTTGTCACCTGATGAAGAAACCATACTTTTATTGCCCCCTAAAAGATAGAAGGAAATCCATGGTTATTATATTATTTATATATAATAATATTTCTAATGATTGGCCTAATTGACAGTAGGGCTGCCAGAAGTGAGAAGAGCAAATCAAAATGGAACACTGAAAAGAAACAAATACGTTGCGTACTAGCTACAATAACTAGAGCAAAAATGGTAGCTGGCTTATCAATTCGGGAAAGAACAGGAAAATTGGAAGGAACTTTTCAGATAGAGGTAGACAAGTCATGACCCCAAGAAGAACAAGTGCGAATTTATGTAGAAATAGAGAAAACTCCTGGATCAAAAATGATGATTGCGTTAGATGGATTGATTGAGTCAATACCAAAGTCCAATGAGTGCTGTGCATTTAATAAGTCAGCAAATGGCAAAATACAAGTAGTATGTCTAGTACGACCGCATTTGCATGGTTGTACAGCAAAAATACCAGGCCAACCTAGCGTATCAGATGCTGAGTCAGCAACCTATGCAACGATAATTCCAGAAATAATAAAACAGGTACCTGGAAACAAAAAAGAATCTGACCAAACATGGAAAAATGATATGTTCTACCAATAGATGAAATTCACAGCTGACTCTTTAACAAATAAGGACTGCATAGTGTGTCATGATAGAAGTAATAAGCCCCCAAAAGTGGTAATAACACAAGGAACAAGGGAATGTATAGAGGTTCCACTGTATAGTGAATCACGATTGTGCCCTATCAGCTGTCTCTTGCATTCAGCTGCAATAGATTATGGTTCAGAATGGATGCAGAATATAAGTAAATGCACGTATCAACCTGTAGAAACAATAGATGCTGTACAACGAGAAATAACACCTGTTTAACAGACCTATTCTCTATGCATCTATTCAGATGGAAGTATAGAAGAAGGAAATCTATCATCAAGTTGCAACGAAACACAGCTAGCAGCAGGTTTTTCCATAGAAATGTGAAAAATGACCAATCACTCCGCATGATGGACATTTGACTATATACACATATTGATCACATGTATATTGAAAAGTATCTAGTGTAACAGCATATTTTAATCCAACACATTTGATCCTTTATGACTGTGCGTGTTTTCCCGTGGGATGCCGCAATTTAGCGCGCGGCGTGCCGCGACTTGCTGGAGGCAACAATCGGGAATTTAAACTTAATGTGTTGTGCTTCACTGAATATCCGCCAGATGGCGCATGGAAGGACTTTATCTAAAAGCCGGTGGTCCGGGAAAGTCAGTTTCCCTATGTTTCCCCGGTGGTGCGCAGATTCAAATCATGACGTCACTCGCTACCTAGCGCTGAGAAGGCGAACGAGGATTTTAACAGTTTTTCTCTCGTTTTAAAGTGTTTTTACGAAATTTTTGAATTAAACAAATAACCTATGCATAACAATCGAGTGTCTTTTCACTTTTTTTGTATATTTGAAGATAATTCATACGTTTTAAGCCGCTGCAAAAGGCTGGTTTGCTGGGCGAGTACTGACATCACGACTACTTTTCTTACACGTACGTTTGTTTATTTGTATATGTATGTTATTAATATTATTTTTTTAGAGATTGTGTGTGCGTGCACGGAGAGTTTGTGTTGATAAGTGTATGTGGATAAGTTGATGAGTGTATCAGAAAGCATTAAAATGTTCATTTGAATTAAAATGACACACACACGTCTGTATATACAGTATATAAATTACATATATATCAATTATATCAATTTCACTGAAGCCTATCCCTCACCATATGACAATTCGCCATTCATTCCCGCATTGATAATCAGCGATATTTTATAAGGAGATTTAGGAATTTAGCTCTACTTAATTTTCTAACGTTTTAAGAAAATTCATTATTCTATTATTCATTATTCTATTCTATTCTATTCTATGTTCGTTCATTCTATTTGAAGGTTCGGATGTTTTTTTTTTTTTTGTTTAGATTAGTTCTGAACTCGCTTCCGTGAAACTATCGCTAAAGCAATGTACTGAGCCCTCCTGAGGATATAAAGCTTTATTATTGTATTTTGAATAAATAATCAGATCTACCACAGCAGATAATAAACTATGCTATGTCCTAACCGAAGCAAGCACCATGTTTATGCCTCGTTTCGTTCGACGGGAACGTGGTTCACTTGGCCGCGGTGTATTATAAACCTGTGGAATGTTTCACTGTTTATGCTCACATAAGAGTAATAAAAGCGAGTGAAATGTGGAAATGATGTGTGGCAACTCAATGAGGACTAAACCAAAGATTTCGGTAACTCCACTGAGTGTGACATCTGCATAGTGACACTGAACATCTTCACTTTTCCGTTTACCTCGGAAAAAAAACCTGTATTTTGTTTGTTTATATTTAGAGTTTTTATAACAGTAGAAGAAGTACGCGCGCGCACGCACACACACACACACACACACACACACACACACACACACACACACACACACACACACTCCCCTGAGCCCTCGGGAAACATCCAATCACCGTCGTTATACAAATGAGTCAAGACGTAGCCTAATGTGGTGTCGTGTCGGACTTCAGTGGTCACGGAGTGGGAAGACTTTGAAGAAGCTGCAGTGACAGTAAACAGCTGAACAACTTCACTTTTCCGTTTACCTCTGAGAAAAAAAGCTGTATTTTGTTTGTTTATATTTAGAATTTTTATAGTAGTACGAGAAAGTTACAGTTTGTGGTCTGTGTACTGTAGTTCTCACCCTTGTAGAGAATAAATAAATGAATAACACCTTCATATCCCCTCTCAAGAGAGTGCCATAGTCCATTGTTAGTTTTAATGATTTGGCTGAAACTAATTATCACTACATAAGTACCCTAACACCATTGATCATGAGTTTCAGCTCAAACTAATTCTATACTTGTAACAGAAAATGTAGATGCAGATTTCAAATGTGTATTTATATAATAGATAGATAGATAGATAGATAGATAGATAGATAGATAGATGTGTGTGTGTGTGTGTGTGTTTGTGTGTGTGTGTGTATGTGTAGGCTCTATGCAGGGGCAAGAGAGGGCAGCGCACCCTCAAATAAATGTCTGCACATGTTAATATATTCCTAAAATGTATGTATTACAAGTTGATAAACTGATCTGCAATAGCGAAAAAATCAGCTGAAAAAAGGACAGGCTGCAGCGCACGCGCGCGCACACACACACACACACACACACACACACACACATACACACACACACACACACACACACACAGACACACCTCCCTTGAGCCCTCCGTCTGTCGGATTTCAGCGGTCACGGGGTGGAAAGACTTTGAAGCAGTTTATATATGAATCTAAGCTTGAACTTATCAGCATTGTAAATATATAATACTTTTCAAATAAAATCGCTATTACTTTGACCCTGAAGTTTAGTTTAGCACACACAAAAAACAGAAAAGTCATTTCTGGTGAATCAACGGAATATGTAGTTTATTTACAGTAATTCATTAAAAAATTTATATACATTGTACAGTACACGGTAAAGATTACAAAATGATAAAAACAAACAGTGTCTACTTTATAAACAGCTTAATATGTGCGTCGAGATGCTGAAATCCCTTGCATGTTTTTGCTTCCAAGTGGAGAGATATTTGACCGATAGCCTAGAACAAAAGATCTATATATATATTTTATAGACAATTACTTCAGTCTAGCATGTGTCTTCAACCTATCTCTGTCAGTTCTCACAGACCAAGATGGTTTTACTCACACAGCAGAGGCAGATCTTCCGGAAACCTCATCTACCCTCCAATACTGTCTCATTGCCCTGCACTGGTGGCAGGTGGGCTCTGGAACTGCCAATCTGCTGTAAAGAAAACAGATTTCTGCAATAGCTACCCATAACTCTTTTGACTTTCTGGCACTAACTGAGACCTGGAAATCTCCTCAGAACTCTGCTACACCGGCTGCTCTATCCTCTACCTATGTATTCTCTCACACTCCACGAGAAACTGGTAGAGGTGGTGGTACGGGTCTCCTGTTGTCCAAGAGATGGTCCTTCTCACCAATCCCCCTGTCTCATCTCAGCTTTTCATCATTTGAATTTCATGCAGTTAAGGTAACCTCTCCAATTAACCTCCACATCTTAGTTATTTACCGTCCTCCTGGCTCTTTAGGAAACTTTCTAGATGAAATGGATATTCTCCTTAGTCTTTTTCCTTCTGTTAACACTCCTCTCACTGTTCTAGGAGATTTCAACCTTCCATCTGACAAACTCCAATCGTCTTTCCTTCTCCCTCTACTTAACTCCTTCTCTTTAACTCTAAACAGCTGCCCTCCCACACACAAGGCAGGGAATTCTCTCGATCTCGTTTTCTGCCGTCCTTGCCCAGTCACGGATGTCACTACTATTCCTCTTCATAAATCTGATCATTACCTGGTATCCTTCACTGTAACCCTTCCTATTCTATGTAAACCTAATGACCAAAAGAAACCTTCACTCTGTCTCCCCCTCCTCTGTGTCTTCATGCACCCTATCATCCCTCCCAGACCTAAGATCCTTCTCCTCTCTACCACTAGAGACTGCGACTGAAACTTTCCTCTCCTCTCTCTCCTCATCCATAGATCTCCTTTGCCCGCTGTCATCTAAATCAAGGAAGACGTCTTGTCCTGCTCCTTGGCTATCAGATGTACTATGCAACAACAGGAGAGAATTAAGAACTGCAGAGAGAAGATGGAAGAAATCGCAACTTGATGCAGATCTCATCTCTTACCAGACCCTTCTCTCCAAATTCTCATGTGCTGTGACTTCTGCCAAAACTACCTTCTTCAGAGAAAAGCTGGAAGCCTCTGCACATGATCCTGGCAAACTCCACAACATCTTCTCCTCACTACTCAACCCACCAACTCCTCCTGCCCCTTCCTCTCTGACTGCTGATGATTTTGCCACATTCTACGATGGGAAAATTGTAGCAATCCCCCAGTCCTTCGCTCCCAACCAAACTCCTACAGCAGAACCTCAGGACCTTCCCTTCCCTCCTTTAGCAGAATTCTCCAACTTGTTATCTGATGAGATTCAGCAGATCATCTCGTCATCTAACCCCACCACCTGTTCATTAGACCCAATCCCCTCCACAATGCTCCAGGCAATCTCACAAGACCTCCTTCCCTTCACCACAACCATCATCAACCATTCCATATCATCTGGTCATGTTCCTGCTGCTTTTAAGAAGGCAAGGGTTATTCCCATCCTCAAGAAACCCTGCCTGGACCCATCAGAAGTTAACAACTATCGCCTGGTATCACTTCTCTCTTTAATTTCCAAAATTCTTGAAAGGACTGTTTATAACCAAATGCCTCTTTATCTCTCACGGAACAACCTTAATGATCCCAACCAATCTGGATTCAAAGTGGCACATTCCACAGAGCCTGCCCTTCTGTCAGTCACTGAGAAGCTCCATGCTGCTAGATCTGCTAAACTGTCATCTGTTCTCATCCTCCTGGACCTGTCAGCTGCATTTGACACAGTGAACCACAAGATTCTATTATCTATTCTTACAAGCCTTGGAATTTGTGGAACAGCGTGGCAATGGTTTGCTTCTTACCTAGAAGATAGGTCATATGAGGTAACATGGAGGGGATCTACATCTGCCCCATGTAGACTCTCTACTGGTGTCCCACAGGGCTCAGTACTTGGTCCTCTTCTGTTCTCCCTCTATACCCAGTCTCTTGGTAAAGTCATATCATCGCATGGATTTTCATACCATTGTTATGCAGATGACACCCAACTTACTCTCTCCTTTCCTCCCTCTGACACTCAGGTTTCCACCCGGATCTCAGCATGTCCGGCAGACATCTCATCCTGGATGACTGCACATCAGCTAAAGCTCAATCTGAGTAAAACTGAACTGTTGTTCATCCCTTGTGACTCATCCCCAGGTCAAGACCTTGTGATATCCCTGGACAACAACCAAATCACTCCTTCAGCCACTGCCTGCAATCTTGGGGTAACCGTGGACAACCATCTGTCATTTTCCCCACACATCGCTAACCTTACTCGCTCTTGTAGATTTCTTCTTTACAATATCAGAAGAATTCGCCCATTTCTTTCTTCACAGGCTATTCAGGTGCTTGTTCAGTCCCTTGTTATTTCAAGACTGGACTACTGCAACTCACTCCTGGCAGGTTTGCCTCTGTCCACGATACGTCCTCTGCAACTGATCCAGAATGCAGCAGCACGTCTCGTTTTTAACCTCCCCAAGTTCTCCCACACCACCCCACTCCTCCGCTCCCTGCACTGGCTTCCTGTAGCTGCCCGCATCAAATTCAAAACGCTGATGCTTGCCTACAAAGCTAAAAATGGCCCTGCACCCACTTACCTCTCTGCTCTAATCACACCATGCACTGCACCACGTTCCCTCCGATCCTCCAGCACTGCTCGCCTCATCCCACCATCTCTCAGTAATCGAGGGCGACATTCATCCAGGCTCTTTTCTGTTCTGGCACCTAGGTGGTGGAACCAACTTCCTCTAGATGTCCGTACAGCAGAGACTTTGACTTTTAAACGACGACTCAAGACGCATCTGTTCCTCCAGTACTTGGACTAACCCCCCCCCCCCCCCAAAAAAAAAAAAAACCTCTCTTCCCAGTTGTGTTCAACTAATGGCACCTAGTTATTAACCTAGTTAACCCAGTGTAAGTATGTATCCATGGATGTTACTTTTTGTAAGTCGCTCTGGATAAGAGCGTCTGCCAAATGCCTAAATGTGAAGGTAAATGTAAATCTATAGGTGTGATCACAACCCCCTCCGACCGACCGTGCCATCAATCACTGACCACCTCAGAAGTTCCCTCCAATGTATGGCAGCAATACTTGTTTTGCAAGTATTTTTAACACAATTCAAAGGCTTACAAGTTCCATTCAACATATAATGATGTCTGCACATGTTAATATATTCCTAAAACGTATATATTACAAGTTGATAAACTGATCTGCGGTAGCGGAAAAATCCGCTGAAAAAAGGACAGGCTGCAGCGCACGCGCACACACACACTGACACACACACACAGACACACCTCCCTTGAGCCCTCGGTAAACATCCAAGCACTGAGGCACGCAAACCCCCTGACCACAATAAGGTGGCAATCCCTCAGGGGGGAAGATGAAAAATACAAATTAAATAAATAAAACAAAATAAAATATCCTTAATCCAGATTTTATCAATCAACGACATAATATTGATCTTAGCTGGATGGTCTAATTCTCAAAACCGTTTAACCTAAAGAAAAACTTAACACACTATATCTAGAATATTTACAAAACTGAAAGGTTGTCTTGTGAAAAAAAAAAAAAAACCTTATAACTCAAAAAGATCATATTATGTTTTTATATATATATATTTTTTTTTAGATTTTTTTTATAGTAACTGAACAGCTCTCTTCTCTCCAATCCACTCCTAAACCACAGTGTCCTATTTCTCTGTGCGTGCACTGCAGACTGTGAATGAATACACGCAGCAGAGGTTTTACATATTTAAAACGTAAAAAGGTGTCTCCATCATAAATAGACATGAATTAACTATATGTGTGTGTGCAGGGCCGTGCAGAGACGTTTAAAGGGGCGGGTGCTCAAAGTTAAAAAAGATAGAACATGCTGAATAACTACAACTCACATTCATAACGAATATGGAATTGCATCATACTGTATGACTGTCATCAGGTCGGGACAATGCAAACCAAACGTAGCCTATGTTTTACCTGATGGCGTACAATGTTGCTGTTGATTATAGAAAAATTATTACTAATAATATAATAAACATAAAACACACAAACATGCACAAGCAGTGCTTATTAAATGTTTAAACTGAAGAGATACAATAATTTTACTGCTGGAAAATCAGCATTTTATCTAATTTGAAATATAAACCTAATATTATCTGTTACTTAATATATTTTCTTTAAAAACAGTGTTTTTTTATATCATAAATATAATAATCCATAATTATGTGGGTATCCATATTAGATGGCTTTTAATGAAATAAAACTGTAACTTACTTTAAAACTAAACATGTTCCCTAAAACGGAGCTCTGGACACAGAGCTACAGACCCCCCTGTAACCCCCTTACCCAGTTAGCTAGCAGTTAATGACCACCACTACTTGTGCAGTTCATAAAAGGACAGGTAATGTTTGTCGCGCTGTTGCACAAACAGCACGCTCATTTATTTCAATTCATTTGTTGTTATAGACTATAGTGTGTGCTACATCCTATTTACTGTTTTGCTACAGTCTGCACCTTCCAGTTAATTTGCCTGCTTCTCCTCCAGCTCCGCACCACCCAGCCTGCAGAAAATGCGCGTGCACTTTGCGTTCTCGTACCCGGCTCGTAACAAGCGCGCTCTGCCCTCAAGGGCGAGCATTGGTTAATGGCAGGCATGTGACTGATGCAAGCCAGATCCTTTTATTTAGCAAAATTGAGATTAATAGTTACATTTTATTGTTGAGGGGCAAAGACAGGGCTCCATATGCACATACACAGAAAAAAGGGCACTTGAGGCCAGGGGCGTGAATCCCGTAAATGTCCCCCCCAATCCACGGGTTGTCCCCCCCCACCCGCCCCCTCCCAAAAAAAAAAATGCATTCTCTATTGTGAAAAATATATGTATGTATACCTAAGATAATTGTGTAAGTAGAAAAAAAAAAACCCCGCAAAACATTCATTTAGAAACAGTTGGGTTCCCCCTCCGCTTCCTCACAGTGGTTTGGCCCACTGCCAGCTTTCCCAGTTCAAGTCGGGTATTTTATTCACTGTAAATAAAGCGATTCTCTTTAATATAGTTGATGCAAAAATGCTGATTACCGATGTAATTTTCCATGTATTTGCTATATTAGCGATTAAATTATTACTTATCTAGTTAACGTTATCTTGTTTACAATGGCTTCTTGCATAGTGCACTGCAACTAATACGACAAACGCCGTTTCCCATGCAGTGTTTTATTTGTGACGACTTGGCTTAATGTTTACTTAACATTAACGGCCACAATTAGCATATTGTTTAGCTGTACATTTACTAAATGAGCACTGTGCCTAGTCCGAATTGTATATTTTTGTATAATCAATATCCATTCTGTTCTAAGTGTCTTAATTAATTTTAAATACAATTTTAAACCTTTTTTTTTAATTCCTTGTTTTTATTGTTGTGATTATTTTTTTGATAGTTTTACTTTCTTTATGTAAAGCAATTTGAATGACCATTGTGTATGAAATGTGCTACAGTATAAATAAACTTGCCTTGCAGTGTCATAGATAAATGGACATAAGATAATTTTTCAATGACTTAAACGCCAAGTAAGTACAAGTTCACATATTAATGCAATTTGGCTTTAAGAATGGGTGCTTATGAAAATACTAATGTCACAATATCAATCACAGGCAAAGGAGACAGAAATTATTGAGGGACAGGTAGACCAGGGTCAATCAGATGTACAGTGTTGGGTAAGTGTGGTGCTTTTATTGAAGGGATAATGACAGATTTTTACAAATTTATTTGGGGGTGAACAATTTCTTTAATGTTTTTTGAGTTGTGGCTGTTTAGTAGAAAGTAATAGGCTCACCAATTTACAGTATGATCTTTCAATTTAGCAAGTGTAATGTAAACAAGTTAGTTATTATGAGTATGGAAAACATCTTTTCCTGCATTTTATTCTGCTTCAGGAGTCAGTCTGTTCTGAGACAGTGAGAGTAGAGGAAGGGACAGATTCAGAACCAGGAGGGAGCCGGAAACAGCAGAACAAAGAGATGATATTGCCAGCACCAGCACAGGGAGCACAGTTTTTATTTTAGATCTCATGTTTACATTTTATTGTATGTTGATGGCTTGACTGTAAACAACATAAACAATGCAATAAATAGTTTTGAAGAAAAATCTGCTTCGTCATTGAACCTGAGAAAAACTTTGAAAATAACCATAATGGTGCAGTCTCCGTGCTACAATAATAATGATAGAAGCAAAGTTTTTCACTGTGGGGACATATCTTTATAAGTACAATTTGACTATATTATATGTGTCCCCTTCAAAAATTGCTCATGAGAAATTTTATATTTATTGTCCCCCCTACTGTTAAATGAAATTTACGCCCATGCTTGAGGCATCCTGGAGGAAAGGGGCGGGTGCTCAAGCACCCGCCGCCCTCCCCCCTCTGCACGTGCCTGTATATGTGTGTGTGTGTTTACAGTATATACAACGTGAAAGCGCGCTCAGTTACAACTCAGTCCCTCTTCTCACCTTTGATAGGTGAGAAGTTATCAAACCAGTTTCGGATGGGGGAATTGGCACAATTCAGGGGTTTAAAACTATTTAACAAGACCGAGACGTCTCTGCCTAAAATGTATTTCTCCAGCAAAACATAGACTAAATAGAAATAAAATGTTTAATATTAATAATATTGATCTTAGCTGGATGGTCTAATTCTCAAAACCGTTTAAGAAAGACTTAACACACTATAACTAGAATATTTACAAAACTGAAAGGTTGTCTTATGAATGATAAACAACAACTCATAACTCAAAAAGATCATATGTTTTTATATATTTTTTTAGATTATAAAAAGACATGAATTAACTATATATATATATATATATATATATATATATATATATATATATATATATACTGGACACAAACAGCAAAAAAACATGATGAAAAGCAATAAAGTGCTTAGGGCTTTTCATGTTTTTTGCTGTTTGTGTCCAGCATTGAATAATTATTTCATCCATTATTTGACCACGGCTGGGAATGAGAGCTGGAATGTGATTGTGAATTTATATATATATATATATATATATATATATATATGTATATATATATATATAGAGAGAGAGAGAGAGAGAGAGAGAGAAAGAGGTGTTTTGCTGGCGAAAAACATTTTAGGCAGAGACGTCTACTCGGCCTTGTTAATTGTTTTTAAAACCCCCAATTCTACGAATTCCCCCATCAGCGAAATCATGAATGAATGGTGAGAAGAGGCATTATAATACAGTGGGGGTTCTGTGGGTCTCCAAACTCAGATGGCTACGTGTCAGCCGATAACTGCTCCTTTGATCTGCTGGTTACAGCGGGGCGCCAACTGCTGATGAGCGTATAGTAGCCTGTACAAGCCAAGCTCTTCCCCAAAAAATAATGTTAATGTCTGCAACAATCACTAACCATTAAAATGTTTTTTTTTTAATTAAACACGAATATATAAATTACATTTTCTTTACACATAATATTTTCATTATATATACACGGGCATCGCTAGGCCATTTTTAGGGGGCCTTTAGCCCATCATCCCCTTTATATTTATTTAAAGTATTTTTCATATTTTCTATGTCTGCCAGTTTCCAACAAAAAGCAGCAGTATTGTCAAAGAATTAAAAGATAAATATTTAATATTATTGGCACCCACATAGTTTATTCCATTGTCCAGCCTCATAGGTGTGTTGTTTATATTGCTAATTAATGTAAGTTTAAAGTTATATGCTGTTTTCTGGTTACATTTGTGTGATTGTACCTGTACATAGAAAAAAGTTTATATGGTAAACACACACACACATATATATATATATATATATATATATATATATATATATATATATATATATATAATACACATTTAATTAAATTATTAAATCATCGTGTTCACCCATGCACAGAAAAAAAGAATTTGTAAGATTCACTTGATAAAATCCTCTTAACATAGATTTTAAGTAAATGTTATTGCTCCAATATTAAGTAAAACTCACCTGTAATTGTCAGGTAAAATCTACTTAATAATTAAATTAACAATCAAAGAAATCAAGTAAAAGTTACATAATTATATTTAATGCACAAATATAATTTATTTAAAATAATCAAGTTAAGGTAATTCATTCCCAGATAGGGCACACACGTCTCAGAGATAATGCTCCCTAATGCATGTTACAATGACCAAATATGATAAATAAATAAACCACACTCTCAGCTAATAATAAAACACAGATTTGTTTATTTTTCATAAAAAAATACATTTAATAACAAACAAACATTTGATTAATTTATGCAAAAACGAGAAAACGAGATAACAGTAACTTACAAATGAGGTCTCAATTTGAAAAGATGTACAAAACATAAAACACCACAAATAAGTATTAATCATAGAAACAAAATTAAACACCAACAGAAACGTTTTGTACTTTATGATTTTTAAATATGACCGTTAGATACGTTGGTCAGGAAACTCCTGAAATCAGATGCAGACACACTTTCAGTCACAAACTGCTGTGAAATAATACAGAGATAGATATTCAATTAAAATTCATGAAACTTAATTTAGCAAATGAACAATATTTATTCTTTTTCCTCTCGCTTCACAACTCAGGAGAACAGACCGAAACCAGAACTGAACCGGAGATTAAGGAAAAAGTGAGAAGCAAGAATCATGTGTGGAAAGATTAAGCGCATGCAGGGTCACAGGATGACTCGACTTCTTTTTCTTGTCTGCAATGCGATTTAGACAAATTAGAGCTGCTGTCAATACTGTATGAACATATGTACAGGTTCTTTACAGTTGAAATTTAACTTGTAACTTATTAATAAAATTCGGATTCAGAAAAAAGCGTTTATTGCTAGTGCTCTTTTACCATTTAATGCTTTAACACACACGACTCAGTTTATTCAGAAATGGCATCTCACTGGCGAGCCTTTGTCTGAACACGCCGTTTTCACGAGGGGTGGGGGTAAGAAACACACATCTCGGTGTATTAATCCGCGCGCTCGGTTCGTTATTATTTTATTTATTTATTTACCACCTGACTTCGTAGGTTCAGGTTTTTACACGAAAACAGTGTTTTGTGAATCTCCACACTATTAAAAACTGAAATATTGCTAATTGTACATCCTGAGATTAAGATGAACATTAATTGGGAGTCATGAAAGCGAGAATCACATCCAAAACAGAAAGCTAAACTTACCTCGAACACGACAAACTCCAGCTCCATCCACGCCGTGTAGTACCTCCGTGATGATTCCCAACCGACTGATGCACAGCGTCTCCAAACACGCTTGCGTGGTTTAATTTGGACACATTTTCGGCTTCAGTAGACACACAATACTTCAGACTGAAACACGACTGCCCCCTACAGGTAATGAAGGGCATGTTCACAGCTTCCCGCACGCAGCCGCGCAAAGCCCCGGCAAGTCACGGGATCCCTTTTCTCGAAACGTGCGTTTTTAATGGCGACATCTGTAAATGAATGTGAATCATATGGTATTATATTCCTGCCACAATTCTCACAGCTGTACAGTATGTATTGAAATAATAACAATAGTGTTTTTTTTTTCCTGAATAGAAATTTAATTGCGGAACTGTTAAGCATTAGCCCGTACTTGATAATCTATTGTTCGTTCTATGAGGGTTTAATTGCCCTAATATCAACACCAATCGAGCATGTGCTGAAGGAGTTCGTCAGACGTGAGGCTAAGCCACGGAACAAAGATGAGCTTCTTCAGGCCATTGTGACTTTCTGGAAGGATCGCTTGACCAAAACTGAGTGCAGTAAATATATTGATCATCTGCAGAAGGGTTTGCCGGCGGTGGTACAGCGCAGCTGGGGTGCTACTGGGTTGTAAAATTGTAGTTTGTTAAAATGGTTTCATTATTTACAGTGGGAGCCACGTCAAACAGCCGCCTGGAGCATGATGGATTCATGGCAGGACCATGAAGGGTTAATACACGCTTCGTGCACGAAATGTGATCCCCCGCGATGACGGAGTTAATGATGCCCCACCCCATAAACGCCCCCATGCGCTTTCTAAAAAGATGGTTGCAATGCCGCATAATTCCGCCAGATGGAGCATTGACTGGCACAGTTAACTGCAGTGTCCAGGAAGCCCAATACTGTATCTTTAATATATAGACAGTTCTTGTATTGTCAACATAGTTTCATAAATAGATGAAAAAACAACAACAAACCGATTAATGAAACAGATTTGTTAAATCACTCAATACACAACCCATGATGATTATGCTATTTATTATTTAATAATGAATTAATAAAACTAGTTAGTGAAATATATTTAAGACATCCTGAAATAATCCTTAAAGACACGGTAGTGTCTGTAATTTGTCTATACCGATCATTGTATGTACGGAATAAAAACGCAGGCTGTGTACAGTATTTTATATTACGGTGTATTTTACCTCGTTCCATTTAATATACTGATAGATAATATTTAGCTGCAAAGTAAAGCTCAAAATGTAACATCTGCTTGGGTTTGTTTTCGTTATATTTTTGATGTTTTTTTTTTCACTGATAGTCAACAAGTGGCATAAGAAAGGCGATTAATGGCGCATGCAACCTGGAACAAATATCTGCCCATATGGATCAGTATTTCTTTAGTCATTTAATCATGCATAATGCTCCCCCGTCAAAAGATCTGATGGGGCATTAATCACTTATCACAACTGTGAATGGATGCGGCAGCAGACACAGATTTAATCCCCATAAACATTCACACTTGAAATCACAACTAACAGAAGTAAACAGTTCTAGAGTGTTAGTGCCTGTTATCACAGGACAGGAATCACCTACAGGATACTACTGTATTTTTACTGCTCATATTTTTTACCCTAGTTTCATTTGGTTTTACGTGATTTCATGTGTTATTTGTGTGTGTCTGTGTGTGTACAGTGTGTGTGTGTGTGTGTGTGTCGTGTGAGTGCGAGAGATAGCGTGAGAGCGCGTGCGCGAGAGAGCGCTTACATGGTGATTTGTCCAAGGTTACTAAAACCTGGCTTACTACCTATAAACATTATTTCAATTTAACTCATGGGTCTCAATCACAGATGACACGACTTTATATACTCTGAAACGTTCATTTGAACATTTAAAAATATATACAAAAACATAAATACTAATGTTATCATGGTGTAAATTATTAACATTAGGTTAGGTCCTGCCCTTAATTAATTTATATTATAATTACTTTTACATAGTATAGTTACTGGACTGACATGACCAAAAACTAGCTATTTCATTTAGCCTTTCTAAAATCAACCCATCTATCATTTATAATCAGCAAACATAAAACATATTATGATCTGTTCAATAGCCCATCTGTTTTAATGTATTTTTTATTATTCATAAGACAACCTTTCAGTTTTGTAAATATTTTAGTTATAGTGTGTTAAGTCTTACTTTAGGTTAAACGTTTTTGAGAATTTGACCATCCAGCTTAGATAAATGTTATGTCATTGATTGATAAAATCTGGATTAAGGATATTTTATTTTATTTCTTTAATTTTTTTGTTTCCCCCTGAGGGATTGCCACCTTATTGTGGTCAGGGGGTTTGCGTGCCTCAACACAATTCAGCAAATACAATACTGTTACTATACAGTAAGCCCAGGGAAAAACAGTGCTCGAACATGATGCCCCCTTCCAGTGGCGGACTGGGACAATAATTCAGGCCGGGAATTTGACTCCACTCCCAGGCCATCTCTGCTGCTGCAGTCACCACCACCCTATTCATGTAATCTACTGGACTGATAAACTTGTAGGCGAACCCTATTATTGTAACAGGTAGACTACCAGATGCAATATAAATGAACAACTCACTAGGAATACACCATTTATACTACCAAACCAATGACAAATAGAAAATTGGCTTTTTAAAAGAGATAATAAGAGACACATTCACATGTTGAAATTTTACATTTTATGTATTTTCAGTGCTCAACTCTAGTATACCAAATGTATCAGAAACACAAACACAAATAAACTTAACAAAACCTATGACAGCGTAAGTAAGAGATAACAATGTTTACTCAATTATGGCATTATGTGGAACAGACCAGTAAGAGTAAACAGTAAGTAATTAGCACTACTAGTGCACCGACTTTCACTGTCTCCTTCATCTTTCCCTGAATCCTTCTCTCTCTCACGCTGCACATCTAGTTGCTCTGCAATATGAAATAAGCGTGTTCAATAATCTGTATTTATAATTGTGCAGCCATCAGTTGTACGTCCCCAAAATCACAGTCCTACTACTGATCTTATAAATCATAAAAAGCACATGTTGTTTAAAAAGTATAGCTGCTGCCTGCATGTTTAGTTTTGTTTATCTTAAACTTTACCTGAAGGTTCCTGCTCTGACTCTAACGCTGGACTGTCCACCACCTCTACTGTAGCTCAACAGCAGGAGCATTTGCAGCACTAGTGCTACTGCTGCTGTCACGTTTCCCCTTACGTCTGTGTCGGCCGTGTGTACGAGGCATGATCGCAGAGGCGAGCTGACGGTTAACAAAGTTCTTTATTTGAAATCAAAACATAAACTAAATACACTCCAACACAAACTAAACTTTCTGTAACGGTTGCTAGACGCCTGACTGGAGTTCAGCCAGGCTATTTAAAGAACTAAACAAAACTAATTATCAAATTAACTTCCCTCGGTTCAGGTGAGCTTCTACGTCACCTGACCGAGGTGCAAACTGGGAAATGAAGTGAAACTTAACTCAAAACAAAACTACAACTCAAGAATCCAACAAAAATACAAATGGCGTTCTGGCGCCATCTAGGGGTTAACCGTTACATTACCCCCCCTCTAAAAAATGCTCCTCCCGGAGCATCACCGGAGGCCCCGGACACCCAACCCAATGTTCTACCTTTAGCCTCCTATCCAGGAGGCTGGGTGACGGGGCTGGAGGCATGCTCTGCGGCTGCTGGGCTGGAAGCGTGCTCGGCGGCTGCAGAGCTGGAGAAGTGCTCGGCTGCGGCAGAGCTGGAAGCGTGCTCGGCTGCTGCAGAGCTGGAGAAGCGCTCGGCTGCTGCAGAGCTGGAGAAGCGCTCGGATGCTGCAGAGCTGGAGAAGCGCTCGGATGCTGCTGAGCTGGAAGCGTGCTCGGATGCTGCTGAGCTGGAAGCGTGCTCGGATGCTGCTGAGCTGGAAGCGTGCTCAGATGCTGCTGAGCTGGAAGCGTGCTCGGCGGCTGCAGGGCTGGAGAAGTGCTCGGCTGCTGTAGAGCTGGAAGCGTGCTCGGCTGCTGCTGAGCTGGAAGCGTGCTCGGCTGCTGCTGAGCTGGAGAAGCGCTCTGCTGCTGCAGATCTGAAGAAACGCTCGGCGGCGGCAGGGCTGGAGAAGCGCTCGGCTGCTGCTGAGCTGGAAGCGTGCTCGGCTGCTGCTGAGCTGGAGAAACGCTCGACGCATGCGTTGGGGCGGTCACTGCGCTCGACGCAGGCGTTGGGGCGGTCACTGCGCTCGGCGCAGGCGTTGGGGCGGTCACTGCGCTCGGCGCAGGCGTTGGGGCGGTCACTGCGCTCGGCGCAGGCGTTGGGGCCGTCACTGCGCTCGGCGCAGGCGTTGGAGCGGTCACTGCGCTCGACGCAGGCGTGGGAGCGGTCACTGCGCTCGTAGACGGCGTGGGAGCGGTCACTGCGCTCGTAGACGGCGTGGGAGCGGTCACTGCGCTCGTAGACGGCGTGGGAGCGGTCACTGCGCTCGTAGACGGCGTGGGAGCGGTCACTGCGCTCGTAGACGGCGTGGGAGCGGTCACTGCGCTCGTAGACGGCGTGGGAGCGGTCACTGCGCTCGTAGACGGCGTGGGAGCGGTCACTGCGCTCGTAGACGGCGTGGGAGCGGTCACTGCGCTCGGAGACGGCGTGGGAGCGGTCACTGCGCTCGGAGACGGCGTGGGAGCGGTCACTGCGCTCGGAGACGGCGTGGGAGCGGTCACTGCGCTCGTAGACGGCGTGGGAGCGGTCACTGCGCACGTAGACGGCGTGGGAGCGGTCACTGCGCTCGTAGACGGCGTGGGAGCGGACACTGCGCTCGACGGAGGCGTTGGAGCGCACTCGGCGCTCGGCAGCGGCGTTGGAGCGCACTCGGCGCTCGACAGCGGCGTTGGAGCGCACTCGGCGCTCGACAGCGGCGTTGGAGCGCACTCGGCGCTCGACAGCGGCGTTGGAGCGTACAGTGCGCTCGACAGCGGCGTTGGAGCGTGCAGTGCGCTCAACGACGGCTCTGGAGCGTGCCGTGCGTTCGCCAATTCAACGTCGTCCTCAAAGCCGGGAGGCAGCGGCAGAACAGGTGCGTGGGACAGCGGCTGCTGGCGTGCTAGCTCGCTATCCTCAAAGCCGGGAGGCGGCGGCAGAACAGGTGCGTGGGACAGCGGCTGCTGGCGTGCTAGCTCGCTATCCTCGAAGCCGGGAGGCGGCGGCAGAACAGGTGCGTGGGACAGCGGCTGCTGGCGTGCTAGCTCGCTATCCTCGAAGCCGGGAGGCGGCGGCAGAACAGGTGTCTTGGTCGTTGGAGCTTGTGCAGGGCTCGACAGCGTTGGAGCGTGCACGGCGCTCTCCTGCAACGGGGGAGCGTGCACGGCGCTCTCCTGCAGCGTTGGAGCGTGCACGGCGCTCTCCTGCAGCGTTGGAGCGTGCACGGCGCTCTCCTGCAGCGTTGGAGCGTGCACGGCGCTCTCCTGCAGCGTGGGAGCGTGCACGGCGCTCTCCTGCAGCGTGGGAGCGTGCACGGCGCTCTCCTGCAGCGTGGGAGCGTGCACGGCGCTCTCCTGCAGCGTGGGAGCGTGCACGGCGCTCTCCTGCAGCGTGGGAGCGTGCACGGCGCTCTCCTGCAGCGTGGGAGCGTGCACGGCGCTTGACTGCAACGGTGGAGCGTGCACGATGCTCGACTGCAACGGTGGAGCGTGCACGGCGCTCTCCTGCAGCGTGGGAGCGTGCACGGCGCTCTCCTGCAGCGTGGGAGCGTGCACGGCGCTTGACGGCAACGGTGGAGCGTGCACGATGCTCGACTGCAACGGTGGAGCGTGCACGGCGCTCTCCTGCAGCGTGGGAGCGTGCACGGCGCTCTCCTGCAGCGTGGGAGCGTGCACGGCGCTCTCCTGCAGCGTGGGAGCGTGCACGGCGCTCTCCTGCAGCGTGGGAGCGTGCACGGCGCTCTCCTGCAGCGTGGGAGCGTGCCCGGCGCTCTCCTGCAGCGTGGGAGCGTGCACGGCGCTCTCCTGCAGCGTGGGAGCGTGCACGGCGCTTGACTGCAACGGTGGAGCGTGCACGATGCTCGACTGCAACGGTGGAGCGTGCACGGCGCTCTCCTGCAGCGTGGGAGCGTGCACGGCGCTCTCCTGCAGCGTGGGAGCGTGCACGGCGCTTGACTGCAACGGTGGAGCGTGCACGATGCTCGACTGCAACGGTGGAGCGTGCACGATGCTCGACTGCAACGGTGGAGCGTGCACGGCGCTCTCCTGCAGCGTTGGAGCGTGCACGGCGCTCTCCTGCAGCGTGGGAGCGTGCACGGCGCTCTCCTGCAGCGTTGGAGCGTGCACGGCGCTCTCCTGCAGCGTTGGAGCGTGCACGGCGCTCTCCTGCAGCGTTGGAGCGTGCACGGCGCTCTCCTGCAGCGTTGGAGCGTGCACGGCGCTCTCCTGCAGCGTTGGAGCGTGCACGGCGCTCTCCTCTCCGTGCAGACACGGCGCGACGTCTTCCTCCTCGACAGCCTCAGGCAGTGGCCGGGGGGTGAGCGCATCGTCCAGACCCGGGAGGGGGAACGCTTCCGGGGCTACTGACTGGTTCTCCCGAACCTGGACTAACTGCAGTTGGAGCTGCAGCACCTGCTCGCGCAGGTCACGAATGCGCTCCGGGTAGGACTCCGCCCACTGCCTGTAGAAGTCTGCCTCGTCGCCGTGCTGCAGCGACGTCCAGTCCTCCAGGCTCAGCTCCGGTGTGCTGTCCGCGCCACCTTCAGGCAGTGGCCGTGGGAGGAGTGCATCGTCCAGATTCAAGAGCGAGATCGCTTCCGGGACTACAGCTTGGTTCTCCCGAACCTGGACGTACTGCAGTTGGAGCTGCAGCACCTGCTCGCGCAGGTCATTCATGCACTCCTCGTTGCGTTCCGCCCACTGCCTGCAGAATCCTCCCGTCTCTCCCTCGGCTGCCACACCTCGTGGCGGTATGCGCCGGACGACGGGTCCGCAGCCTTCCCAGCTTCGCCTTGCCTCTCTGTCTCGAGCTGTCATGCTGTCCTCCCCTGAGCTCGCTGGCTCACTGTGCTCAATGTTTCTCCACCCTTGCCAAACTTCTACTTCGCCGGGCTCCTCACTAGCCCGCAGCAGTTCCGCCAGCTCGTTGGAGATGATGATCTCTCCTCCTAAGTAACTCCTTAGGAGGAGATCCTCCGCCATGCCTCTTGGGTGGTCTAGCAATCTGTCACGTTTCCCCTTACGTCTGTGTCGGCCGTGTGTGCGAGGCATGATCGCAGAGGCGAGCTGACGGTTAACAAAGTTCTTTATTTGAAATCAAAACATAAACAAAATACACTCCAACACAAACTAAACTTTCTGTAACGGTTGCTAGACGCCTGACTGGAGTTCAGCCAGGCTATTTAAAGAACTAAACAAAACTAATTATCAAATTAACTTCCCTCGGTTCAGGTGAGCTTCTACGTCACCTGACCGAGGTGCAAACTGGGAAATGAAGTGAAACTTAACTCAAAACAAAACTACAACTCAAGAATCCAACAAAAATACAAATGGCGTTCTGGCGCCATCTAGGGGTTAACCGTTACAGCTGCTTCCTTCCTCACCTTTTCTAAATAAATAAACAAACAAACAAACATTGTAGGCTGCATATTGTAGACTAGAAATGAAAAATCTAAATAAGTAATACTGTATTCTTTTCTATACCATCTACTTGATTTATTTATTATTTTAAACAATTTGACCCACTAACACTATTCTGTCTACTTTTTATTCATTTTTATTTATTATATTAAAAATATGCTACATGTAGACGAAACGAGACTTGACAGAGCACAGCAGCACTTACATATTGTTGCTCGTTTGTTGGTTTAATTTTAACTATTGTGATTATCTAAGTGATTTGGATGAAAGTGTTCGTCTGCCAAATTATTATAAATATAATGTAAATGTAATCTTGACCGACCTGTTCCCTTACTGGCGAACATGGCTGGGATTTTGGAGCAGCTTGCTGCATCTGCGGCCGGGGCTTTTTTCCTTTTTATACGCTCTCTCTCGGCTCCTCCTTTGCGTTTACGCTCCATTTTTTTGAACGATTTAGTCAGATATACCCTGTCTCTGGATATAGCCAGATATTAGGCAGTGCGTCGCTGACGTTGGGTCATGTGGGAGGTCATGTGGGGGGTCATGTGGGAGTGTAATTTTCCCTCCTGATCTTCTAATCTTCCCTTTCCATTGCCTGATTTGTAGATTGAGAGATCCGTCAATTAATTCGTAGTTGCACACCAGCCTATCACATGCCAGGTTGATCGTCTGCACAGCGGCAGCCGGCAGGCCAGAACGACCGTCAGGCCACCGGGAAATGTCCCGGTGCTCCCGATGGCCAGTCCGCCCCTGCCCCCTTCACATTTCTGACTGCGCCCCTCGTATGGTCTGGTCTAGAACGGCACTGCCTCTGACCGTCTTTTGTCTTGTAAATGAGTATTCTCACTCACCTTCCAATCCCCCTAGCGCACACACACTGTTTTTTTGTCCTGTAAACTGTAACTGTGTTTTCTAGGGCACTTGGTTATACACAGTACTTTAATGTATGGAACACTTACTTAACTTACTGGTTTGGTTTAAATATTGCTTATTACCTTATTCAGCAAAATAAATTAATTATTAACGTATTGAAGTATTTTAGTTAAGGACAAAAACTGTGCTTGTGTTTAGAACTGCTGAACAGCCGTGTTCATAGGTTTCATCAATGATGGATGAATGGAGAGATGTGTGTGTGTATATATGCGCACGCTCTGCAGCATTTCTCCGTTGGCTTTAACACGCACACCCAACCCCCGCCAAAAACACACACACACACACAGAGCAATTAACACCATGTCTTACTCAGGAGTGGAAGGTGAGAAACCTCAATGGAGAATACCAAGTTTGTCGTTGCTCTTTTGGAGTTCTTAAAACCCAAAACATTTATTTATACTGAGAAAAAATTATTATGGGTCACATAATCACAAACACATATACATATGATCAAGTGTTTAACTGGTTTCATTTGTTTCTATGACCAATAATTATTATTATGATTTTCATCCCAACTCTTTGACTATTTAAAACAAAGTTGTGTCCCATTTTTTGCCCATTGAAGTTGTTGGTTCAACTAAACATTTTTTCAATACGCAAACAATCCCCCAACAATTAAAACACGCAAACATGACTTTACCAATGCAATTTATTCTTCCAAAACTAGTCAAAGTTAAAACTGTAATTTATATAAAACAGGTGAATACATGTTGTCTTTTTTGCTTAACACTAGAAGCGCCGAGCAGCGGTCATCTGACCGCAAGGGAAAAAAAAAAAAAAAAAACTTCACACTCGATCAAAATCCAGGACCCTCCTTTCATGACTTTTCCTAGATCTGTGAGCTTAATCACCCAGCATGCTTAAATTTTTTAAATCGCACCTGTAAAAGCCAGTATAAAGCTATTTTGCTCTTATTTACGTGAAATAGCTGACAGCTGCTCGGCGGCGAGACGTTTCCTGCATTTTCCAACCTGCGATTCTCATTTCTCTCAGCAGATGGCGCAAGGGATCGCGCATACTATCTATGCGTCATTCAGTGCGTCTATCTCAGGTTTCATTCATTCCATATATGCAGTTTATATATATTCAATTCAATTCAATTCAATTTTATTTATATAGTGCTTTTAACAATGGTCATTGTCTCAAAGCAGCTTCACAAAAATTAAAGAAATTTAACAAATCATAATAATAATAAATAAATAAATAAATAAATAAATAAATAAAATAATAATAATAATAATAATAATAATAATAATAGAAAATAAATAAATAAAAACAAATAATAATAATAATTATAGAAAAGAAAATAATTGGAAGTGTGGATGTGTGAGAAAAATGTGCAGATAATAATGAGACGAATGAATGAAATTTCTCTGATGAGCAAACCAAGGGCGACGGCGATGGTGGCAAGGAAAAACTCCCTGAGATGGCATTAGGAAGAAATCTTGAGAGGAACCAGACTCAACAGGGAACCCATCCTCATTTGGGCGACAACAGATAGAAATGATATAACATCTTGTGTGTTGTGCAGGTGAAAATTCAATATGACAGAAATTATTTAAATTTGTCATGAAGACCAGTTCAGCATAGGGATGAGTCAGTAGGTGCAGAGGGCAGATGAGGTCTGGATCACTGGAAGCACAGGAGCAGCATGTGTAGCTCCAACCATCATAAAGCTGAATCCAGCTGGAGCTTGTCCTTCTCTGGATGCCTCAGGAACCTCGCAGGGTCGGACTTTGTCTACTGAAGCTGGCAAAATCTCCCGATGCCTCAGGATGGGTAGAGAAATACAGAACAGATGGGGAGAATTAGCGTAGTTGCCATTCGGTATAGGTGTACTGGAGTATGAGTACTGGGATGAGTTATGTGTATGCCAGATTAAAAAGATGCGTCTTGAGTCTACTTTTGAACTGAGAAACCGTGTCTGCTCCCC
Source organism: Channallabes apus (assembly GCA_030522415.1). NCBI lineage: Eukaryota > Metazoa > Chordata > Actinopteri > Siluriformes > Clariidae > Channallabes > Channallabes apus. Next base: position 5,886,488 of record CM060124.1, read on the forward strand.
GAACACTGTCTGGAAGGCTATTCCAAAGCTTTGGAGCTAAATATGAAAAAGCCCTACCCCCTTTTGTAGATTTTGAAATTCTGGGAACTACCAGAAGTCCGGAGCTTTGTGATCTTAAGGCGCGTGGTGGATTGTAGCGCATCAGAAGACTGGTTAGGTATGTGGGAGCTAAACCATTTAAGGCCTTGTATGTAAGTAATACTATTTTGTAATCTATTCTAAACTGAACAGGTAGCCAGTGCAGGGATGATAATATTGGGGTTATATGATCATATTTTCTGGATCTAGTGAGAACCCTGGCTGCTGCATTTTGGATTAACTGAAGCTTGTTTATTGAGGATGCAGGACAACCACCTAGTAATGCATTACAATAGTCCAGTCTGGAGGTCATGAATGCATGAACTAGTTTTTCTGCATCAAATACGGATAAGATGTTCCTAAGTTTAGCAATATTTCGAAGATGGAAAAAGGCTGTTTTTGTGATATTTGAAATGTGATTTTCAAAAGACAAGTTACTGTCTAATATTACTCCCAGATCTTTTACTGCTGAGCTGGTAATAACAGTACATCCTTCTAAGCGCAAGCTGAATTGTGAAAGCTGTTGTGTGCTGGTTTTTGGGCCAATAAGTAATATCTCTGTCTTATCTGAATTTAATAAAAGAAAGTTATTGGTCATCCAATCTTTTATGTCCTGGACACACTCAGTTAATCTAGACAACTTAGGTATTTCGTCTGGTTTGGTTGAGATATATAATTGGGTATCATCAGCATAACAATGGAAACTAATCCCATGTCTTCTAATGATGTTACCCAAGGGAAGCATGTATATTGAGAACAACAGAGGTCCTAAAACTGACCCTTGTGGGACCCCATATTTCACTGGCATTACACCAGACGGTTCTCCATTTAGATCTACAAAATGGTAGCGATCAGACAGGTAAGATCTAAACCATTTTAATGCCTGTCCCTGAATACCTATATAATTTTGTAAGCGATCTATGAGAATATTATGAGCTATAGTGTCGAATGCAGCACTAAGATCAAGCAGGACTAGCAATGAGATGCAGCCTTGGTCTGAAGCTAAAAACAAGTCGTTTGTAATCTTAACTAGTGCAGTTTCTGTGCTATGATGGGGCCTGAAACCTGACTGAAATTCTTCAAGGATGTTGTTATCCTGCAAGAATGTGCAAATTTGAGCTGATACTACTTTTTCTAGTATTTTTGATATGAACGGGAGGGTTGAAATCGGTCTGTAATTTGTTATTTCATTCGCGTCCAAATTAGATTTTTTAAGAAGCGGCTTAATAACTGCTAACTTGAAAGGTTTAGGGACGTGACCTAGATGTAATGAAGAATTAATAATGTTTAGGAGTGGCTCTCCAACCGTAAGCATCACTTCTTTTAAAAATCTGGTTGGGATTGGGTATAACAGGCACGTTGTTGATTTAGCCGAGGTGATGAGTTTATACAGCTCTTCCTGTCCTATACCTGTAAAGCAGTGAAAATCTAAATGTGAAGCTATAGGCTGAACTGGATCGTGAGATACTATTAGAGGTTGAACCTCCATTATTTTCTTCCTGATATTATTGATTTTTTCATTAAAGAAGTCCATAAAGTCTTCACTTCTAAACTGTGATGGGATACTCTCTGTGGGCATCTTAGGTTTTGTTAGGCGAGCCACTGTACTAAATAAGAACCTGGGATTGTTTTGGTTTCTTGCTATCAGTTGGCTAAGATGCTCGGTCCTAGCAGTTATTAGAGCCTGTCTATAGCTGCACATACTGTCTTTATATGCAATTCGAAAAACTTCTAATTTAGTTTTCCTCTATTTTCGCTCGAGGTTACGGCTTGCTCTCTTTAGGGCGCGAGTATGACTGTTGTACCACGGTGCAAATGTTTTATCTCTGACTTTTTTTAATCTGATGGGAGCAACAGTGTCTAATGTACTGGTAAAAATAGTGCCCATTCTGCTAGTCACTTCATCTAGATCATCTGCATTTAGGAGTCTAATAAGAAATTGGGACAGATCCGGCAGATTACTTGTGAATCTGTCTTTAGTAGTGGGATTCATATTTCTAACAGATTGATAACGTGGGGAGACACAGCTAATCTGTTCTACGGGTAGAGTATATGTCAGGAGGTGATGATCTGTGATATAATCACTTTGAGGTATGATCTCTATATTAGAGACATCTATACCATGGGATATAATTAAATCTAGCATATGATTAAAGCGGTGAGTTGCTCCAATTATATTTTGCTTAACCCCAAAGGAATTTAGTAAATCCATAAATGTGAGTGCTAAAGCGTCGTTAGCATCATCTACATGAATGTTAAAGTCTCCTACTATCAACACTTTGTCAGAGTTAACCAATAGGTCTGATAGCAGATGTCCAAATTCTTTAAGAAAATCGCCATATGGCCCCGGGGGTCTGTACACGGTGGCCAGGGTAAAATATAGCAAGGGTTTATTACGTATTTCATTTAGTGCAACATTAATGATAAGCACTTCAAATGAATTAAACCTGGGCCTTATTTTCTGGGTAACAGTGAGTACATCATTGTAGATAGTGGCGACACCACCACCGCGACCAATTAGACGGGGCTCGTGCTTATAGAAATATCCTGACGGAGTAGACTCATTCAGACCAAAATATTCATTTGGTTTAAGCCAGGTTTCGGTGAGACAGAGTGCGTCAAGGCAATAATCTGAGATAATTTCATTAACAATAAGTGCTGTAGGCGCAAGGGATCTAATGTTGAGTAGTCCAAACTTTAGAAGTGGATTTTGACTACTTATTTTGCCTTTTTCTGGTTTTATGGTTATCAGATTGTTTCGGGAAAATTTAACAAATTTATTCTTTTTTCTCAGTATTCGGGGAACAGACACAGTTTCTATAGGACAAGCTATGTGTGTGCGTCTATCACTACGGTGAGTTGTGATGTGTCTAATATGTTTGGAATCTACAGTCTGACTTACCGCCAGTCAGATGGTTCGTAGTGTCCTGGAGATGTTGTCAGAGAGGACCGCTGCTCCAGCTCTGCTAGGGTGTAGGCCATCGGTGTGATAGAGCCTAGGACGCTCCCAGAAAACATTCCAGTTATCAACAAAGCGTAATTTCTGTTGTTGACACCAAGATTGTAACCATTCATTAAAAGCAAATAATCTACTGAACTTCTCGATTCCTCGCTGAAATGTGGGAAGCGGTCCAGATACGATGATCCTTGTCGTGGGTGATGTGCTGCGGACCTTCTCGACCAGGCTCCTGAAGTCCTTCTTTAGGATCTCCGTCTGCCTCAGCCTGGTGTCGTTCGTGCCGGCATGAAGGACCACAGCTCCAATGTTCTTCCTCAGGGCAGCAGGCACCTGTGCAGCAACATCAAGAACACGTGCACCATGTAAACAGCGTGTGTGCACCTTACCTTTAGCCGTGGTAGCACGCACGTGACGAACGATGGAGTCTCCGATGACCAGGACGTCGTGTGCCGTCTCGCGGAGAGGAGCGAAGCGGTTTCGGGTCGAGATGTCGAAGACGTGTGGTGGTGGTGGAGGGGGAGAGGTCCTCGCCCGGGGCTTGGCGTGCGTCCTCCGCCGCTGCTGTATCCAGGGTCCGTGGTATCCCGGCGCCGGGGTGTAGGAAAACTAATATATCAATTATATCAAATATATATACATATGCATATACATATATATCAATTTCACGGAAGCATATGATTCGCCATATGACAATTTGCCATTCATTCCCGCATTGATAATCAGCGATATTTTATAAGGAGATTTAGGGATTTAGCTCTACTTAAATTTCTGAAACTTCGGATGTTTTTTTTGTTTGTTTAGATTAGTTCTGAACTCGCTTCCGTGAAACTATCACTAAAACAATGTAATGAGCCCTGCTGAGGATATAAAGCTTTATTATTGTGTTTGAATAAATAATCAGATCTACCACAGCAGATAATAAACTATGCTATGTCATAACCGAAGCAAACACCTCGATTATGCCTCGTTTCGTTCGACCGGAACGTGGTTCACTTGGCCGCGGTGTATTATAACCCTGTGGAATGTTTCACTGTTTATGCTCACATAAGAGTAATAAAAGCGAGTGAAATGTGGAAATGATGGGTGGCAACTCAATGAGAACTAAACCAAAGATTTCGGTAACTCCACTGAGTGTAACATCTGCATAGTGACACTGAACATCTTCACTTTTTCGTTTACCTCTGAAAAAAAAGCTGTATTTTGTTTGTTTATCGTTAGAATTTTTATAACAGTAGAAGTACGCACGCGCACACACATAGACACACACACACACACACACACACACACACTGACACACACACTCCCCTGAGCCCTCGGGAAACATCCAATCACCGTCGTTATACAAATGAGTCAAGACGTAGCCTAACGTGGTGTCGTGTCGGATTTCAGCGGGCACGGAGCGGGAAGACTTTGAAGAAGCTGCAGTGACAGTAAACAGCTGAACAACTTCACTTTTCCGTTTACCTCTGAGAAAAAAATGCTGTATTTTGTTTGTTTATATTTAGGATCTTTATAGTAGTAAGAGAAAGTTATAGTTTGGTCTGTACTGTAGTTCGCACCCTTGTAGAGAATAAATAAATGAATAACACCTTCATATCCCCTCTCAAGAGAGTGCCATAGTCCATTGTTAGTTTTAATGATTTGGCTGAAACTAATTATCACTACATAAGTACCCTAACACCATTGATCATGAGTCTCAGCTGAACCTAATTCTATACTTGCAACAGAAAATGTAGATGCAGATTACAAATGTGTATTTATATGATTGATTGATTAATTGATTGATAGATAGATACAGTAGATAGATAGATAGATAGATAGATAGATAGATAGATAGATAGATAGATAGATAGATAGATAGATAGATGTGTGTAGGCTCTACGCAGGGGCAAGAGAGGGAAGCGCACCCTCAAATGAATGTCTGCACATGTTAATATTATTCCTAAAATGTATATATTACAAGTTGATAAACTGATCTGCGGTACCGGAAAAATCCGCTGAAAAAAGGACAGGCTTTAGCGCACGCGCGCGCACCGACACACACACACAGACACACCTCCCTTGAGCCCTGCATCTGTCGGATTTCAGCGGTCACGGAAAGACTTTGAAGCAGTTTATATATGAAGCTAAGCTTGAACTTATCAGCATTGTAAATATATAATACGTTTCAAATAAAATCGCTATTACTTTTACCCTGAAGTTTAGTTTAGCACACAAAAAAAAAACAGAAAAGTCATTTCTGGTAAATCAACAGCATGTGTAGTTTATTTACAGTAATTCATTAAAAAATGAATATACATTGTACAGTGCACGGTAAACACGGGAAAGATTACAAAAAACAAACAGTGTCTACTTTATAAACCGCTTAGTATGTTAGTCGAGATGCTGAAATCCCTTGCATGTTGCCGCTCCATTTTGTGCTTCCAAGTGGAGAGATATTTGACCGATAGCCTAGAACAAAAGATCTATAGGTGTGATCACAATCCCATCCGACCGACCGTGCCATCAATCACTGACCACCTCAGAAGTTCCCTCCAATGTATGCCTGCAATACTTGTTTTGCAAGTATATTTAACACCATTCAAATGCTTACAATTCGTCTAGATTTCTAGCAGATGCCATACGTTTTGTTACCTGAACATCTGCCGACTTGATTTTCATTTGCTTACGAACACAAGTTCCATTCAACATTGTGAATTTTGCCATGATGCTTGCATCGCTTTATTAACATTCCAAGCATAGCTTTGGTGCATTCTTTGAGCATTTGCCACAGACAAGCCGCTTACAGGTCTGGCAGATATAAGAGGTTTTGTTCCCTGCACATCTGCCAATCTGACACTGCATCCTTTTCGCAGGTGGAGAACGAGTTTCAGTTTCGCTTGCATACCATTGCCCTTGCCCCTTCTGCCCTTGCCGTTTTCTGGTGCGCAAAGTTCCTTTACCAACTCCAGAATAAATCTCCTCCTGCTTATGGTCACATTCATGCACTGTTTATATAGAATATGTGCATTAATTGCCGCCAGGTCTAGGAGGTTGTAAAACACAGCCACAGGCCAGCGCCGGGTGCCTCCCTTTACTGAATACAGCCTCGTATTTTAATGTACAGTGGTGTGAAAAACTATTTGCCCCCCTCCTGATTTCTTATTCTTTTGCATGTTTGTCACACAAAATGTTTCTGATCATCAAACACATTTAATTATTAGTCAAAGATAACACAAGTAAACACAAAATGCAGTTTTTAAATGAGGGGTTTTATTATTTAGGGAGAAAAAAAAATCCAAACCTACATGGCCCTGTGTGAAAAAGTAATTGCCCCCTGAACCTAATAACTGGTTGGGCCACCCTAAGCAGCAATAATTGCAATCAAGCGTTTGCGATAACTTGCAACGAGTCTTTTACAGCACTCAGGAGGAATTTTGGCCCACTCATCTTTGCAGAATTGTTGTAATTCAGCTTTATTTGAGGGTTTTCTAGCATGAACTGCCTTTTTAAGGTCATGCCACAACATCTCAATAGGATTCAGGTCAGGACTTTGACTAGGCCACTCCAAAGTCTTCATTTTGTTTTTCTTCAGCCATTCAGAGGTGGATTTGCTGGTGTGTTTTGGGTCATTGTCCTGCTGCAGCACCCAAGATCGCTTCAGCTTGAGTTGACGAACAGATGGCCGGACATTCTCCTTCAGGATTTTTTGGTAGACAGTAGAATTCATGGTTCCATCTATCACAGCAAGCCTTCCAGGTCCTGAAGCAGCAAAACAACCCCAGACCATCACACTACCACCACCATATTTTACTGTTGGTATGATGTTCTTTTTCTGAAATGCTGTGTTACTTTTACGCCAGATGTAACGGGACACTCACCTTCCAAAAAGTTTAACTTTTGTCTCGTCGGTCCACAAGGTATTTTCCCAAAAGTCTTGGCAATCATTGAGATGCTTTTTAGCAAAATTGAGACGAGCCTTAATGTTCTTTTTGCTTAAAAGTGGTTTGCGCCTTGGAAATCTGCCATGCAGGCCGTTTTTGCCCAGTCTCTTTCTTATGGTGGAGTCGTGAAGACTGACCTTAATTGAGACAAGTGAGTCCTGCAGTTCTTTAGATGTTGTCCTGGGGTCTTTTGTGGCCTCTCGGATGAGTTGTCTCTGCGCTCTTGGGGTAATTTTGGTCGGCCGGCCACTCCTGGGAAGGTTCACCACTGTTCCATGTTTTTGCCATTTGTGGATAATGGCTCTCACTGTGGTTCGCTGGAGTCCCAAAGCTTTAGAAATGGCTTTATAACCTTTACCAGACTGATAGATCTCAATTACTTTTGTTCTCATTTGTTCCTGAATTTCTTTGTATCTTGGCATGATGTCTAGCTTTTGTGGTGCTTTTGGTCTACTTCTCTGTGTCAGGTAGCTCCTATTTAAGTGATTTCTTGATTGAAACAGGTGTGGCAGTAATCAGGCCTGGGGGTGACTACAGAAATTGAACTCAGGTGTGATAAACCACAGTTAAGTTATTTTTTAACAAAGGGGGCAATCACTTTTTCACACAGGGCCATGTAGATTTGGAGTTTTTTTTCTCCCTTAATAACGTAAACCTTCATTTAAAAACTGCATTTTGTGTTCAATTATGTTATCTTTGACTAATAGTTAACGGTTTTTGATGAGCAGAAACATTTAAGTGTGACAAACATGCAAAAGATTAAGAAATTAGGAAGGGGGCAAATAGTTTTTCATACCACTGTATATACATTTTTTAATGAATTACTGTAAATAAACTACATATTCCGTTGATTTACCAGAAATGACTTTTCTGTTTTTTGTGTGTGCTAAACTAAACTTCAGGGTCAAAGTAATAGCGATTTTAGTTGAAAAGTATTATATATTTACAATGCTGATAAGTTCAAGCTTAGATTCATATATAAACTGCTTCAAAGTCTTTCCACCCCGTGACAGCTGAAATCCGACACACGGTGCTTGGATATTTACCGAGGGCTCAAGGGAGGTGTGTGTGTGTGTGTGTGTGTATATATATGTGTGTGTGTGCGCTGCAGCCTGTCCTTTTTTCAGCGGATTTTTCCGCTACCGCAGATTAGTTTATCAACTTGTAATATATACATTTTAGGAATATATTAACATGTGCAGACATCATTATATGTTGAATGGAACTTGTGTTCGTAAGCAAATGAAAATCAAGTTGGCAGATGTTCAGGGAACAAAACGTATGGCATCTGCTAGAAATCTAGACGAATTGTAAGCATTTGAATGGTAGAGAGAAATGCAGGGCAGCTTCTGTCAAAAGTAATTAAAATTTTGATGGATTGATTAAAGGTCAAAGGTCAAGGTAATCATATTAAATAATATGGTGACATGTGTAGGTCAAAGGTCACGATAATTCGTGGGAAAGAATGCATAGGTGTAAATATATAATGATTTAATTGTATTTATGGTGTCATTTTCCAAACGGTTGTATGATTAAAGATAGTATTAATGTTAAATGATCCCCGTGTGTCCCTGACACACAGACACACACAGGCACCTTAAACCATCCTAATCAACGTCTGGATATCCCCCACCCTCTCTCACACACAAGCACTTATTTTATTACGTTAACAATTAGCTGGTATGTTCAGTCCACCACCCTCACCCCCAAATGTAAAAGCACACATTAGTCCCAAAATCCTCTGTTGATAATTGGTAATGATTATGCGTGGGGACAATATCCCCCACCCGCTCTCACACTCATAAGCACTTATTTTTATTATATTAACAATTAGCCGGTATGTTCAGTCCACCACCCTCACCCCCCAAATGTAAAAGCACACATTAGTCCCAAAATCCTCTGTTGATAATTGGTAGAGAGATATCCTGGAGAGTGATATCCTCACCCGCTCTCACACTCATAAGCACTTATTTTTATTATATTAACAATTAGCCAGTATGTTCAGTCCACCACCCTCACCCCCCAAATGTAAAAGCACACATTAGTCCCAAAATCCTCTGTTGATAATTGGTAGAGTGATATCCTGGAGAGTGATATCCTCACCCGCTCTCACACACATAAGCACTTATTTTTATTATATTAACAATCAGCTGATATGGTCAGTCCATATGATCAGGTATTCCCCCCCCCCTACCCAAACCCCCGCCCAGCCACCCCACCACCACCCCCCACACGCTGATTCGTTACAAACTCACACAGACCTTCTTCAAATACTTTGCTCTATCATCTTGGAAAATGTAAAATATTGAGAAGAATATCTTTGCGTGCGCAACAATGGCTGTTTGTCCTAACGCCCCAAAAAAATCTACAACTACTCTGCCAAGATGTTCAAACAGTTTAGAGTGCGCAAATATTCAGTATTGGTCATTATCAAAGGGGTGTACAGCCGGCTTTTTTTTCAATGCGGATTCAGCCGTCGTACAGCTGTTCAGGTTATCAGGACCTGGTCACATCCACTGGAGCAGCGCTACTGAGACCGTATCTTTTGATCAGTGTGGTTGGAAAAAGTTTCGCAAGGAGTTTGACTACATTGTTCGAATCGGTATCTTTTCATCAAAGGCCTACACGCGAAAATGGAAAAACAGTACATCTCCGCAGCAGATATATCGCATCAAAGCCACATTTTTCTCCGAGGACCTGGTTTCACTGCACTTTTCTGGTATTACTGTCGATGACAGCGCTTTTGATAACAAAGAGAACTGTGAAGTGAGGTATGACAGAACCAGTTGGCGCGTTCTACAATGCTACTTCAATCAAATCGACGAATTATTCGACAATGTGGTAAAAAACAAAGAAGCGGATGAAATAAGGGTAAAATTTGATGATTTCTTCTGAGCGGAACCCCCCCCCCCACACACACACACAAGGACTCCGCCCTAGCAATGTATAAATGAGCCTGTGTACATAATTCGAGTTAAACCTTTTTGGAGCATCAGCAAACAATATGTCTTGTGAATACAAACCCATTTTTTACGGCTCGCTGGCTACCGATGCGGCCTGTTCAGGATTTGAAGAAGGTGATAGCACCGGCGAAAGATTGGGAAAAAGAAATCTTACCTATCTGGCATCCTGTGATGGTGATGAGCATGACGGCTGTCTCTCCACCACTTTAGCCATCATCCGTGCTGTGACAGGGGAGCTGTTGGACAGAATTATTGTTCAAGATCTTAAAGACAATTGCCACGGATGTGCTATTGATCACCCGAGTCAACTCCAGCACGCGTGTTTGTTCGATCCTGACAACTACTATTTACACATGAACGCCTTCAGATTGCTGAAAAAACTGTTGAAACCGTGGATGAAATACACTTTAGCAAGAGCTTTGAAATTGTGTGGAATCAACCACGTGCCACCCCTTGAAAAACTTCAAGGCATCGCTGAAGCTGTTGTGTGCGATTGGCGAGATGAACCCAACCTCAAAACTGTGGTGAGCGATCTCAAAGAGAAAACAAAAGAGATTTGTGGAGAACAAGTTTATGAAGACATCGTGGACTACTGGACCTTTCACTCATCTCTGGAGCCCCCTGATCAGCCACATACATGGGAAACTTCAAAACATGCTACATCAATTCTGACTCCGAGAAAGATCTGAAGACCGAATTCACATCTGCTCTCCAACAAATCGTTGAACTGAGAGTTGGCGACCCTAGTATTTTTCTAATCAACTTCGTGTTGATGAAGAACTTGTTTATCAAATAGAAATACTCATGAGCTATGCACGAAATTGGGGCTCTTTGTGTAAGCTAAATATCCAATATCCTTTCCACACTTATGTTCACCGAGTTTTATCTGCTATGATTGTTGAACCTTTTGACTGTAAAACTAGTCATGTAATATGTATCTTAACCTATGTAACTGATATGTGTGTTTCTAAATTACTTAGAAAGGTAAATGTCTTTCATATTTTTGATTATCTGTTTGAATATTCCATGAAAAAATTTAAATCTCACCCACATTACGAGCTGCCTGAGAATAAATGTATACTCTACACCGATGTTTGGTCATTCTTGTCTCGTTATCCCGAAATGACTGAGCGTTTGTTAAAGAATATATATTATACACCGTCAGACCCTGGGTCGTACGGCGGTGTTGAAAGTCTCCAAAGAGCCATCGTAGAGAAAATAGGAAAAAGAGTTAATGATTCTGAGATAAAAAACTGGTTAGCGGAGCAGGACGCATACACTCTACATAAACCGATATCTACCAAGTTTAAAAAAAACAAAGTTTTTGTAAAAAACATTGATGAACAATGGCAAGCTGATTTAGTTGATATGAGCAACTTGTCAGACAGTAATGATAACGCAAAATTTTTGATAACGTGTATAGATATTTTATCCAAATATGCTTGGGTGCGAGTGTTACGAAACAAGTCTGGATCCGAGGTCACTAAAGCTTTTGATTCTATTCTGAAGCAAGGAAGAATCCCCCAAAAATTACAAACCGATCAAGGGAAGGAGTTTTTCAACAAACAGTTTCAAACCTTAATGGAGAAACACAACATTACTCACTTTGCCACTGGTACGGGGCAAAAGGCTTCGGTGTGTGAAAGATTCAACAGAACCCTAAAGACTAGGATGTGGAGATATTTTACAGCTTTTAACACAAGAAAATACAACGACATTGTGCAGGATTTGATTCACGCCTACAATAACAGTCACCATTCCAGCATTAAAATGAACCCTATCGAGGTAAATGAAGCCAATTCTTTTAGAGTATTTAAAACCCTTTATGGACTATGGTCACCGAAAGTAAAGAAACTAAAATTTAAGTTTAAAGTCGGTGATACTATTAGGATTTCTCGTTTAAAAAGACAGTTTGAAAAAGGCTATGAGCAAAACTTTACTGATGAATATTTTACAATTTCTGAGCGGATTCCGAGAGATCCTCCAGTATATAAACTGTGTGATTATGATAATCAAGAAATTGAAGGTGCGTTTTATGAACCTGAGTTACAAAAGATTATCATTGGAAAAGACAGAGCGTTCAAAATAGAGAAAATCTTGTCCGTCAAGATCCAAAATCGGAAAAAAGTCTGTCTGGTGAAGTGGGTGGGGTGGCCTGAAAAATTCAATTCCTGGGTCCCTGCCAAAGACGTGGTTAACATCGTGCATTAGAATTTAAAAGCAAACGTCACAAACATAACTGTTACCTTTAATCACTAAGCCATGGATGAGTGCGGATTCTTTGTGACCCTTCCAAGCAATGCATCGAGGGATATTTATCCGAATAACAAGATCTCTCACTATACTACTAAATTCGCCAAGCCAATAGATCTCAAAGGTGACTGGGAGGTAGCGCTTTCAGAGGTTCAATATATCCATGGCTGGTACTCATTATCACAGCAAGACACTCTATGTAACATTAGTGTGAAGGAGGGAAATCAAATCCACAACCATTTTTTTAATATCAGTCCTGGGTTTTATAAAAGTATCATAGAACTGGTTAATGAAATTAACAAACCTATAAAAGCATTGAAACTTGACATGGAGATGTCCTATAACCCAGTGAAAAATAAAATAAGTGTGGAGAGCTTAAAACCATATACTTTCAAAGCCAATGGAAGCTTAGCCTATATGCTCGGTTTGATACCCGACATACCGCTGACATTCCGACATCAAGAAGCTCCAAATCCCGCGGATATTCATGCAGGGTTTTACACAATGTACGTATATACGGACATTATTGAGTATCAACGAGTCGGTGACAGCTTCGTCCCATTACTGAGATGTGTACATATATCGGGTGAAAACAACAAAGTCGTCACTATTACTTATGATAAGCCGCATTACGTACCGCTCACCAAGAACCACATTACCGATATTGTAATTGAAGTCAAGTCTGATCAGAACAAGATTATACCTTTCAGGTACGGGAAGTTTATAGCTAAACTACACTTCAGACCGGCTAAGCATACGTTCCGTCTGTAAAATGATGGATAGAGGATATATAGATCCGCAAGCCTATATCGAATACTATACGACGCAAGCAGGAAATGGCTTGCCAGGATTTTCCGGAAGCCCCACCATGTATGGGGCGGGTCTAGGTGGTCTGTTCAAAGGTCTTTTTCGAATGGCGGTTCTGTTCATAAAAAGGGGGTTTGCTATCGCGAAACCTCATTTAAAAACCGCAGCTAAGGGTATTGTGAGTGATGTAGTGAGTAACATTATAAGCAAAGCTCAAACTGGAAATCAGGATGGGTCGGGTCTAGCATTGATTGCGCGTAAAAAATCTAAGAAACCCCCGGGAGATCGACACACGGTTCCGAATAAAAGACGTAAGCTAACTAAAATCAAGAGCAGTGTGAAAAAGAGCAAGCAGAGAGGCAACAAGCGTCAGCCCGTCTCTCGCAAAAGGAAGCTGCTGAGCATTTTTTAACATCATGGCTTTCTTACACAATCTATCCTCAGAGTGTACAAAGTCAGAATTGGACATTTTCACGGTACCATATACCCAAACGAGCATCGAAAAATACACTTACGTTGAAATACCGCCCCTTTCTGCTCTAACGGACAACTCGCCGATTGAGTTTTTTATCGCATCGAGCGGGGAATTTTATTATGATTTACCAAACACTTTTTTACAACTATCATGTAAAATTGTGAATGCAGATGGTTCCAACATTGCTAATGATGCAAAGGTGGGAGTTGTTAACTATCCTATAGCATCACTTTTCTCACAAGTGGATGTTGTCTTAGGGGATCGCCTTATTTCTCAGTCCAGCAGTACCTACCCATACCGTGCTGCTTTTGAATGTCTTCTCAACTATGGAAAAGATACCCTGGAAACACAATTTTGCACCGGATTATTTTACAAAGACACTGCAGGGCATATGGATGTCACTGATCCGGATGGTCGAAACCATGGACTTAAAAAAAGGGCTCGATTCAGTGCTGAAAGCAACACCTTTGACCTAATTGGACATATTCACTCTGATATATTTTTTCAAGATAAACTTTTACTCAACGGCGTCGATTTGAGGATTAAAATGGTTCGTAGTAAAGATGAATTTTGTTTAATGAAAGAAGGAAATGCCAATTTCGCACTTAAAATACTCAACGCCTCTCTTTTTGTGAAGAAAGTAACCGTCTCACCACCGGTAAAACTGGGTCATGCACAAGCGCTACTTAGCGCAACCGCCAAGTATCCTATCGAAAGAGTCTGCATGAAGACCTTCAGCCTAGCTGCGGGGAGCCGCATTTGCTCACAAGAGAATCTTTTCATAGGCCCATTACCTAAAACCGTGATCTTTGGAATGGTAGACAACGATGCCTTCAGCGGAGCATACAATAAGAACCCATTTAATTTTCAACATTATGATACAGAATTTGTAGCACTCTATGTAGATGGTGCTCAGTATCCTGCAAAACCGTTTCAACCGGTTTTTCAGACCGGGAACGCGGTTCGTGAATTCCATTCTTTAATTTTAGCATCTGGAAAGCAGCTAAAGGATCAGTCGATGGCGATCAACAGAGAAGAGTATGCCAATGGTTATACTTTATTCGCATTCAACCTGAATCCTGACGACGATTGTGGCAAGCATTTGTCATTAATAAGGTCGGGGAATATGCATCTGGAACTCAGATTTCGACAGCCTCTCCCAAGAACCGTGAATCTAATAGTGTACGCGAGTTTTGACAGTATTCTAGAAATAAACAACCGGAGGAACGTGCTCATCGATTACCAGTAACGCATGGATACCAGAGAACTAACCGTCGTTATGAGAAGCTGCTCTGAAATAGATAAAATATTCTGCGGAGTGATGGCTAGTGACGAGTTACCTACGAATACACTGAGACATTATCCAGCCTTATTCATCGTGAATACGCACCAGAGACACATGCCGGGTGAACACTGGCTAGCTTTATGTCTTAATGATGAAACCTCTGGAGAATTTTTTGACTCGTACGGAAACCCCCCGGACTACGAACTATTTCCTGATTCTATTAATAATTTTTTAAGAATGAACTTTAGCAAAATAAAATATAACCCTGTTCAAGTTCAAAATTTTAATTCAGTTTGTTGGACAACACTGTGTATTTTTTCTGTGTCATAGAGCTAAAGGTTACTCGTTTAATCATATAATGTCTATGTATAGCAACGATTTAAGTAGAAATGATAATGCAGTTGTGGGTTTTGTTAAAAAATTGTACCCTAGAGTAAATAAAAAAAAAGCACTCATTTAGTTGTGTACAATGTGCTAGCTCTATGAACATGTTTCATTAATGTGTGTAGTGGACTATCAAATGATGATGATGCTTCACAAAATTCTTGATGCAAAGAGTTTTACTGAAATAAATGGTAGCAAAATACAAAGCAACAATCGTAGTTCCTTGTCAGTCATTTAAAAATCCAACCAGACAGATGTGCTAAGATCGGGTGATTTAAATACACGTTCGTGGGTCAAAGAGTCTTTCTTTTTAGCGGATGATGAGGAAACTAGACTGGGGGAGTACGGATCTTTAGATCTTTTTATGTCTGTTATTTTACGTCTAACATCCCCGCTAGGTATAGTTGAATAGGGTATGTTTAGGTTCGCTACAGTGTGTAACAATTCCCTCCAACCTAAAGGTCTCCGATCTTCAGATACTTTATAAGGGGCTGTGAGATTCTTCAGCAGATCAACCATGTGAGACCCTTTAATAGTGTTTCCTTTAAAAATAAATTCACCATCATCGTTCCATGAACCGACATTGTCGGATTTAAGAATTTTTTCCATAATGTATGAAGCATTTCTTTTGTTTCTTGCAGAAACGTTGGCAATCACCTCTTGTAGAATTTCATCTCCGGGAGTTTGTGAACATTCAGTGACGGCTGCTTCTGTTTTGCTTTCCGGTATTTTAGGTAGGCTTAGAGTGAGTTCAGTGGTTTCCTGCTCTCCTAGTTTAACCAAGTTTAAAAACCTTTGCAGGGTCGATGTGTAGAGTTTAGCCTTCTCGTATTCATTCAGATCTGACCTTACCAAAATGTGACAAATTGCCTCGTCTAAGTTGTTTTCAACAGTTTTTCTTAAACTCTCTTTCTCTGTGGTGGAGTTTCTCAGTTTATCAAGCTGATGTTGAGGGACTAAATACAGTTTCTCGGCTGTCTCCATGTTAACTGTTACGAGATGCAATTAAGCTGGTTATAAACGGAACGGCTACACTGAGCAACGGAAGAAGAAATCCTCCAGATTGATTAATAACTTTCCTTTTTGTTTCTATAGATGCTCTCTTGTCAGCAAAAAGTTTGATGAATTTTTTCTGTTTTTTAAAAGCTCTGTACTGTTTCGACGTCAGCGGTACGTTCCCTCTGAGCACGTTTAAGGCAAGTTCACATATGCTCAAAATGAGATCTTTGTGTGCATCACGTAATATATCCTTTCTCCGCTGTGGTGTAGATCTGTGTAATGTTTTCAACAAGGGCAGGGAATTTTTTAATCGATTAGACATTGTTAAAGTTTTTTCTTCTTCTTGGGGATGTAAACAACCTGATTTTCTTGTGGAAACACCCCTGACCGGAGACGTAGTTCTTCTAGCATTCCAGCTTTTAGATCAACCAATAAATATCCGTATGGTCTGGCGGTGGCATCTTGAAAACTTTCTAAAAAATACTTGCTGTTACTCGGATACATCTGACGAGCCAGTACGCTGATCTGTAATTTATCTCTAGGATTTTTAAAAAGAATCATGTAGTTGCTGTTGAGGTTGATTGTTCTACTAGTCTTACCTTGAAAAAACAAATTTTGAACAAGATAGATAACGCTCAGATTTCTGTGGTGGGTGTATTTTGTAAAAGCCTTTTCTACTTCGTCGTTCTTACTTGCGGATTCCATTAAGTCATCTATTACCAATAAGTTTGTTTTGCTGGGTGGAAACAGTTCATCATCACACAAAGAATCGGGGATTCCTTGAATAAAATGTATATTTATTCTCGTCAACAATTCATCATACAGAGGTTGCCAACAAGAAAAAATCCACACAATGTTTTCGGGGGCTTTCGACATTACCGCATCACAGTTTTCCAGCAAAAGTTTGATAAAAAACTATTTACCGCTATTACTAGGTCCACACACGATACATGAAAATGGTAGTTGCATCCTCGTGTCAAACGTAGTCACATTTAGATTTTCCATGACTAATGAACAAATCAACAGAAACAAACAAATATACATAGATACACACATACATATAAACATGAACAAACTTAATAACCATAAGGAAGAGTAGTGAAATCAGACAATAAAACACGTTTATCGTACACAACCCTGAATCTTTTTATTTGTGAACGGTTCCTCAAATGAAACCCTCTTTTATCTCGCGTGATTTGATTGTACGAAGTTATAAGTTGGTCGTGTTGTTTGGGATTTTTAACTCGATTGACCACCAGCTCTGTCAGAGATTTCAGATTGATAATTTCAGAGTTGGTATAATTTAGCGTAATACCTTTAGCTTTCAATGTTGTTTTTCCTTTCAGAGTTTTGTAACCGTAGGTTTTAGGGCCAGCACTTACGAACTCTACAATTTGATCACCGTCATCTAGCTCGCTGGTAAGCCCTCCTAAATAATCGCTTAAAGGAGGCATCCAATCACCTTCTTTACTTTTAAAAATGACGCTGTCTGTGTCTGTGTACAAACAACGTTGATTCAATAGGTCCATCAAATTATACAGTTCAAGTCTAGCATATGATGTAGTGAAAATACCGATGAATACATTAGCATTCCCTGGTTTAATCATTCGATCATCGGCATAACGCCACTGTGTGAGTGCGACTTCATCATTCAAAAAGGAGAACTGGCTAACATTGTACATATCAGAGAACATGAAATGTAAAAACTCGGCTGGATCACTGATCAGAGATGTGTTTGATCTGTCTGGTTTTTGACACATCTTTCCCCACAGTGAATTTAGTGCTAGTTTAGCCACAGATCTTTTAGCCGGATTAATGTCAATACGTTTTGGATCGAGCTCGATTCCCTCGTTTTCTTTGTATCTTTGAATATATTCATGTTTAGCGGTTTCATCCACTACCCAGGTCGGATATCCTGAACTTTCCTGTTTGGTCTTGAGAAACATTTTAATGTACTCTGTAAAAAGATTGTTGGACTTTTGAGGAAAGTGCCAGACTTCAAAGACTTTTAATATTTTGTAGCCTTTTTCGATGGCTTTAGCTATTTCGATAGAGGCCCATGTCCCAATAAGGGCTCTATCCCGATCTGCGTGGTTGCATCGCTGTTGTTGTTGCTGTTCGCAACATGTTCTACATAGAGGAAAGAGGAGTTTGCTTTTCATGCGATATGGGAGAATGGGTGCCCACAAACCCCTAGGCGGTAATACTTTAGCTCTGATTATACCAAAATAATTGTCAAGAGGCTCAAAGTCCTGATAAATGATGATGGGGTGACCGATCGGGTATGTCTTTGTCTTGTTTACATACGGGTAAAGAGAGGTAAAATCAAAATAATCAATTCTCTCACCGGGGTTAGCTACGTAATGTAAGTGTAAAGCATTTGTTCGGCCACCATAAAGGGCATCACGGGGGTTTAAGCGCTCCGGAAAGTCAAACTCTTTTAGAAAGTTTATTACGCCGCTGTCGCTTTTCTTCATTTCACTCCACTCATGTTCCCATATTGTTGTGACATGTAAATTGAGGGATTCTTGCAAATTCTTGATTTTTTCCAATGATTTTTGACGGACATCTCCAAAGCTAACCTTAGAAGAGCTAAGAGGATGTGTGGTCATTGAGGGGAAACACTTTTCACAACCGTGATAAAAACAACCAAGAAACTCGAAAGCCTTTCGCGTCTGACCTACTTCACAATAACCATCGACAAAATATTGACCAAACCTAGCTTCACCCAAGTTCAACGCATGTTGAATGGGTAGATTCTGTGTGACTGAAATGTATTCGAGCCACTGGATAGACAGTGTTGAAAAAGATTTCTGCCTGTTAATGTAATTGTCAAGTGGCGGAATAGCTAGGGTGTTTTTAGGTAGGAACATGGTTCTAAAGATTTTCATGCAAACAGAAGCGATAGTTATGCATTTAAAGGGGTCGACCTTTGTACTCTGAAGTATCTCATTTCTGAAAGCTAAACATCCCTTTCTCAAAATGTCAACATCGTTGATACAGTATTCAGACATCTCTTTCTTACAATCAAAGACTTTGTCAGTTACCGTTGCGTACCACTTGAAAAACTCGACTCTGTCTTTAGGCATCATACTATCCACGCCGTAAAACTTTGGCTCAGGATATGGGCCTACATAGTTTTGGTGTTCTAAGGTGTTCCAGAAATGTGGAAAATAGCCTTTCTTTTTTTCTGAAAATCCCATGGCTTTAGGGAAGCTGCTAAGCTTCATGGGTAAGAAAGATAGGCTATCGATGTAGACCTGACGGAACTCGGAATCGTTGAAGCAAAGAATTTTACCGCCTTGCGCAATGATATCAGGTGTTATTCCCTCTTTCACTAAATGATTTAACAAAAGGTAGGAATCAAAGCCTCTAGCATTATGTGCTATAAAGGTATAGCCATTGTATTTGTTACGTCGGAACATCTTGAAAAACTCAGCGACACAACCGTCTCCTTCAAACACCCACTCCTGTCCATGAAAATCAATACAGCACAAGTAATTAGCTACATGAGTTCCAGTTTCCTGTCTAGTCTCGAAATCATAAAATATGTATTTGCTATTTGGCACTTCTTTCTTTACCGGTTGTATAAAACAGCTATGTTCAGTATCGGTATCAAGTTTTTCACCACAGAGTTTACACTTCTTCTCAGAGCACACATGTTTTTTACGGTTAAAAGGGTTCTGATGTCTTACACTATTGCAGTTACTGTATCGCTAGGAGCAGTACTGCAATCAAGTTTCCTAGGGCTAGAACCCATATATATGAGGTATCGCTAGGGAACGAAAGGTGATTGCTATTTGAAAATTCCTACAGGTGGTATTGAAGTTTTCTGGGCCCAGGTTGTGTTGTGTGATAAATTGTTATATTGTTAAAAATTGTTTCGAGTACTCAAATTCTTTAGATTTTTGTGCCGTGTGTTGATTGTATGTCTTGTATGTGTGTCTCTTAAATGTGTGTGTGTATTATACTTATGTGTAAAGTCTTTTGTTGAATTTATGTGTATGTGTAAAATATAATGTATAGATAATAAGAGATACGGCATTAGAGATAACCTAATAAGTAGATAGAGGAATCCAAAAACACCTTTTTTGGATTTTCTGACTTGCCATAATTAATAATAAGGATAAATAATAGTGTATAAAATAATAGCATAGAAGTGATATATATAATATTATAGTATTAAAATATACGTGTGGTTATGGTACACGCTGTTAGATATAGAACTCACTGTGACATAAGCTTCATCTGTGACACGAAAGTGGTACAGGTGTTGAATGTGTCAGCATAGTAGTATTATATAATGTAAATTTCTTTGGATTAATGTACATAAGCTTAAGTAAGATATAAAAGGTACCTTTACGTGTTGTGTAGTCGACGACACAATACTAATAATAATAAACATAGTGCATAAAGTAATAAATGCACCTAGGTTACACATATTAAATATAACAAATGGAGATCAGATGATAAGTGGAGTTAGAGAAATTAACGGGGATGAGCAGATAAGAGAAGAAGGAGTTTTAACTAAGCGCAAACGGGAGGTTAGAATTTTGGAGTCAGATCAGAGTGAAAGATATAGATGTTTATTTAATAATCCTGGAAAGGATTTACTTTTAGAAAAAGAGTGTGACATGGGAGAGTGGATGCTTAGGTGCTCACTAATACCCGACATGTTAGATCTGGACGGCAACATACACACACACTTTATTACTTACATTTCAGAATGGAGAAATTAGTTTTTTTGTTGGATTAGTTCCTAGAGAAATGTGTTTAAAAGTAATAAATAGTACGATAGAATTTGGAGGAATAAGTGGACCCCCCTCTGCTTCCTTGTTTAACTCCGCTCATTTCACTGCTGCAAGCATACCCAGATTTTGATATATTGTGTTTAGAAGAATGCGCGGGAGGTTGGAAAGTAAAAAGATAAAGACTAATAAAAGCAGACGCAGGTCCGGTAGTGCTGAGTCGTGTGTGGGTGGTTGATAACAATAGCGACTTCGTGTTAATAACTGTGGGACCAGACGGGAGAATAATTTTTCAGACCCATGACAAAATAGTTACGCCTCTGATATTAACACCAGTGGAAAATTAATGCTTAAAAAACATATACAGATGTCGCCATTAAAAACGCGTGTTTCGAGAAAAGGGATCCCGTGACTTGCCGCGGCTTTGCGCGGCTGCGTGCGGGAAGCTGTGAACATGCCCTTCATTACCTGTAGGGGGCAGTCGTGTTTCAGTCTGAAGTATTGTGTGTCTACTGAAGCCGAAAATGTGTGCAAATTAAACTGCGCATGCGTGTTTGGAGACGCTGTGCCCGCGCTGTGTATCAGTCGGTTGTGGATCATCACGGAGGTACAACACGGCGTGGCTGCAGCTGGAGTTTGTCGTGTTCGAGGTAAGTTTAGCTTTCTTTTTTGGATGTGATTCTCGCTTTCATGACTCCCAATTAACGTTCATCTTAATCTCAGGACGTACAATTAGCAATTTCAATTTTTAATAGTGTGGAGATTCACAAAACACCGTTTTCGTGTAAAAACCTGAACCTACCTGTGGTAAATAAATAAATAAATAAAATAATAACGAACCGAGCGCGCGGATTAATACACCGAGATGTGTATTTCTTAACCCCACCCCGAGTGAAAACGGCGTGTTCAGACAAAGGCTCGCCAGTTAGGCTACGTTTACACTGCCAGGTAAATGTGACCCAATTCCGATTTTTTGCTCATATGTGACACATATCGGATATGTTCTATGTCCGTGTAAACAGGAAAAAAACGCATTCATTCCGATATTTCGAGATCGGTTTCAGGCCTCCTTCATATGTGGAAATAAATCGGATATAAATCAGATTTGTGCTGATGTGATTGCCGTGTAAACAGACAGATCGGATTTCCTGAGGCGTTGTGTTCTGTACGTCATTAAAACTGCGACTTCTTCGCGGTTTAATGACGTAATGTTATTCTCCGGTGGAAGCGCGTGTGGAATTACAACATCGCAGGTGACATGGAAGAGGAAAAGAACAACACCCCCCCTCCCACACACACGCCTTGTGTTAATGCTTATTTGGGCTAAATAACATTAAATCAGTATTTGATGAATAAACATATGTGCAGGCTGCAATTATGCCGTTTTTTCTCTCCTCCTCCGTTTTAAAACCATGGTGCGCGAACTTTGCATATATAGCAGAGATAGTGTTAAGCATATTTCACCTTCATCTTTCTTGGCCAGTGTGTAGCGCAAGAACCTCCCTTTAAGTATGCGCGATGTTTCAGATGTTATGGCAAGTGTAAACACGTGAATCAGATATGAGTCATAGTTTAAAGAACGTGTAAACAGACGGTTAAAAAAAATCAGATATAGGCAACAAATCGGAATTAAGCATCGAGACCTGGCAGTGTAAACATAGCCTTAGATGCCATTTCTGAACAAACTGAGTCGTGTGTGTTAAAGCATTAAATGGTAAAAGAGCACTAGCAATAAACGTTTTTTTTTCTGAAGCCGAACTTTATTAATGAGTTACGAGTAAAGAACCTGTACATATGTTCATACAGTATTGACAGCAGCTCTAATTTGTCTAAATCGCATTGCAGACAATAAAAATAAGTCGAGTCATCCTGTGACCCTGCATGCTTAATCTTTCCACACATGATTCTTGCTTCTCACTTTTTCCTTAATCCCTCGCTGATCTATCTTGTATTTTTCTAACGGTGTCAGAAACTTTGTGTTAGTAGCACTGCTTGACATGCTTGATGCCTTCCTCTTTTGTAATTTGCTTTGGATAAAGGCAAACTTACAAAAGATGAAGAAATGCCTAAATGTAGTTGTACGAATAAAAGATTATGTAATGATACAATGTAAATATTTTCACAGAAACAAAGCGTAAAGATGAGACGTGAATCTGAAGAGGATCTCTTTGATGATTGCCTGGTAAAGCATTGTTTTCTTATTAATTATACAATTTATTAATACCTTGAATATAGTGTTTGTTGTATTGGACAGAAGCATATAAATGCAAATGAATATATAAATCTGAGTAATTATTGAACGAATTTTCATGTTTGGACTAACCCTTTAAATACAAACTCAGCATTCATCATAGGATTTCCTGACACTGTAAAGGTGCCGAGTAATCTATGGAGTGTAGCCATCTCATGCCATGTTTTACAATGTTTTAGTGATGCAAGATTATTGCTAAAGCAATTTAACCCAAGTTTAACAATCTGAAGTATATGAAGTGATGGTCATTTTTTATTATCAATTATTTTTATTATTTTTTTTCTCTGTGAAATGAAGTCAGCACAGGTTGAAGCAATTCAGATTTTTTTTTTGTTTCTCAAAATAAATTATTTATTTTCTTGTACATTTTATGCAGGGGGACAGACGAAGTGATGCCAGTATGCACCTTCTTAAAATCATTGTCGTCTGTGCTGTTGAAGGGGAAGAACCGGTTGGTGTATCCATAATCCTTGAAGGAGAGGAAATTTTGCAAGAATGTGGCAATAGCTCCGAGCACTGCGCTACACATTTGAGCTATTTTCAGAAAGTTCTTCTAGAACTTGATGGGATTAAACTATCACCAAAAGTGCAAGCTTTAAAGATGAAGTTATCTTAAAACATTTGATTTGGCTTGACTACAAGTCTTTACATGTTGTGTTTACATGTTCAGCTTAATGTTTTAATGCGTTATGGTTTCAATGGCATACTTTTAAGTGCACTAGTCCAGAGTGCTGATTTGAATGTTGCAACTTCACTGCTTCCGAGGGCTATTACGTTTTAACGTTTATTCTACAGTTTGTTTAATGTATTTTCTGCTGTATTTTATTTCTAGATGAATGCTGTATTTTATTTATTTATTATTTTACACAATTTTGTTTAAAACAAGTATTTCAGGCCCTGGTGCCGTGCAGTTTTTTTCTATGGATGCAAAATTTAGCTGAATGCACCTTTGTTAAAAAGACAACTTGGATCTAGACTGTGAATGTCACAAATATTTGGTAATGTTGGTGAATAAACTGTTTAATTATATTTTAGTTGTGTGATTTATGAAAGATATAGATGAAATAATTACTTAAGTTTCTTTCCAAAACATAAATTAGCAATGTTTACATTATTATAGGGAGTAATATAAATTGATAAAACCAAGTTAAGGGAAAATCTCACAAAACAAAATGATAGTAATTTCATAAAATTAAGGTTCCTGCAACTTTACTTGATTATTTTAAATAAATCTAATTTGTGCATTAAATATAATTATGTAACTTTTACTTGATTTCTTTTATTGTTAATTTAATTAAGTAAATTGTACCTGACAATTACGGGTGAGTTTTACTTAGGCTGAATCACAATTCTATTTTCTTCCCCTTCTCCCTTGAAACGAAGTGGAAAGGGGAAGGGTATAAATATTTCCCCTAAGAAATGGGACAACACTGTTATACGTCATCATACGTTGTCGCTGGTTCCTAATGTTACGTCAGAGGACATGCGCCGATGTTTATCACACATTCCAATAAGAGAGATTACTCACTCCCAAAGGTTTTTTGCGCCGTATTTCGATTTTTAAAAAAGTTGCTCATTTTCACCACGAACACGGATGAGTCTTCGGGTTTCCTCAGCCGTCCATATACAGAATATAAATTACAAAACTGTGGTCACGTTGCAATAAGTAAGAATAGTGTAAGCAAAACAATAGTGTATGGCCGTAAGCAAAACAAACAATGCGTTATCAAATGCTCTGCAAAATGCCGTGCTACTGAACTTTCATATTTGTTTGTAGCATGCAGTAAAGTGTATGTGACATAAAAATATATATTTGTAATATTGTGCAATATGTGCTATCCGCTAGCAAACTTTAGCGATTTTTTTTGCAAACGTTTCTTTACAGAACATCACCATAAACACAAACACAAGACTAAAGGTAATATACATAAAATGAAAACTTGTCATAAAAATCTTTATTAATGGCAAAAATGACTTAACATTTAGGGGTCTGTTTGCTCGAGTGAGCAGCCATGTTGAAAACTTCGCTTAGCCCTTCGTTTGAAGTGAGGTCCTGAAAAATCTTCGTTTGGAGGGCTATCTGGCCCTTCCCCCCTCCCCCTACACCTCCAACCAAAAGAGAAATGAGACACCACTACCCGTGCACGTGAACGCGTCAAATGGAAGGGTAGGGGGAAGGGTTGGGATTCAGCCTTAATATTGGAGCAATAAAATTTACTTAAAATCTGTGTCCAAATTGTTATGAGGATTTTATCAAGTAAATCTTACAAGTTCTTTTTTTCAGTGCATGGGTGAACACGATGTTTTAAGAATTTAATTATATATATATATATATATATATATATATATATATATATATATATTTATTGTGTGTGTGTGTGTGTGACCGGTGCAACTCACACGTCCTATTCCATTGTCATTCATACTGCCGTAGTTTTTAGAGCCCTAAAAAAGCATTCGCTAGTAAGTAAGTAAATAAAAGACAAATGAATAAATAGTTTTAAATTATATATATACAGGGGCGTAGATTTAGGGTGGACGGAGGGGATGTGTCCCCACCAATATCCTCCGACCATTGAAATGTCCCCACCAATAATTTAATCCACTTTTTTTTTAATCGTTCTGTCAACATTAACCTAGACACGCAGAAAGGGATAAATCACGTTCTCTCCTTGAGTCCTCCCGCCCCCAAAACACATATGAACATTTTGATTGGCTGTGCCTTTCCCTGCCATCATGTGATAGACGATTGGCTGCGTTCAGACACAAGCAGCGCCAAATGCAGTGGACTCACATTCAGTACAGCAGGCCAGGATATAGTCTGTGAATACGGACGTAAAACTAACAGCAGATTAAACAGCTAAATGTAAAAGTATAAATATGATCCCTGTCAGTCTCCTAATCTAGTGACTGTTTGTCAGAAATCAGTATTGTGAAAGAAATTCATAAACTAATATACTAATATTGCCATATGGCTAGAATTTTGTTGACACCAATAGACAATCCACTTCAGAAAAATAGTTTTTAAAATGCATTCACTTACTTGGCGAACATTAATGATTTGATTCGAGGTTTGCACACTAAGACTCAGAAAAAGTGAAATAAAATGATTGCTGTTTAAATGGCATGTGTTTATCCTGTTTTGTCAGGTAACAGAACCTAAACACCTGTGCTGTATATCAGACAGCGATGGAGAGAGTGTAGATTACACACAGGTGCTCTCTAGTCATTAGCACTCATCAGGCAATGTCTATGGCCAACTGACTGCACTCAGACCAAAGGGGGCTGAATAATTACACACACCCCACTTTTCAGTTATTTATTTGTAAAAAAAAAAAATGTTTGAAATCATGTATGATTTTCGTTCCACTTCTCGCGTGTACACCACTTTGTATTGGTCTTTCACGTGGAATTCCAATAAAATTGATTCATGTTTGTGGCTGTAATGTGACAAAATGTGGAAAAGTTCAGGGGGGCGAATACTTTTGCAAGCCACTGTAGTTGTCCTGAGATTTAACATTGTTACCAATAATAGGCTGAGGCATAGTCTGTCCATGCTCATAAGGAATCCCTCAATGTTTTTCAATTAGGGGACAGAAGCAGATCAGCCATGTTGTAGTTCAGGTGAAGAGGCGAGGTCACAGGAGGTCAATCTGAATGTTGATTATACAGTATATAACATATAATATGTGTGCGTGTATTATACATGTTGATTATACTAATATTTAGCATTATGAGGAGTGATAGGCTGAGGATGCAAGTGATTCATTAGTGTTTTTGGCAAAAGTTTTGAACTGACATTTCACTTTTTTGTCACGCTATTTCATCAGGTGGCAATGCTGTCCGGTCCTAGTGCAGTCAGAGGGGAAGAGTTAGGGTCAAAGCCATTGTTCACCCCCAAAAAAACTTTACTCACTATTTACTCCTTAAGTGGTTCCAAACTTTAATGATTTTCTTTATTTTGTTGAATACAAAATAAGATATTGGGGGAAAAAGCTGAAAACATTGACTTCCGTAGCAGGAAAAACAAATGCTATGTAAATCAATGATTACAGGTTTTCAGCATTCTACAAAATATCATCTTTAGTGTTTATCAGAAGAAAAAAAGAACAGCCTGGACAATATTGATGTCAAACAAATATGCCAGCAGTTTATTTTTGTTAACGAGAGGCGAAGGCATGTTTTTGTCTCCTTCATATAGGAGCAATAGGCTCCAAAAAGGGGATTGGGGGATGGGGTATTAGTTGGAGTCATAGGTAGCAAACCTACGCCCTTGTGTGTGTGTGTATGTGTGTGTATATATGGAAATATAATTAATATTTTCGTGTTTAATTACAAAAAAAAAAAAAATTTTAATGGTTAGTGATTGTTGCAGACATTTACACTATTTTTGAGAACTATTAAGTTCTCCTTCAACGTGTCATAGCCGATAACTGCCCCTTTGAAGCCTTTGAATGGTGTTAAAAATACTTGCAAAACAAGTATTGCAGCCATACATTGGAGGGAACTTCTGAGGTGGTCAGTGATTGATGGCACGGTCGGTCGGAGGGGGTTGTGATCACACCTATAGATCTTTTGTTCTAGGCTATCGGTCAAATATCTCTCCACTTGGAAGCAAAAACATGCAAGGGATTTCAGCATCTCGACGCACATACTAAGCTGTTCATAAAGTAGACACTGTTTGTTTTTTCATTTTGTAATCTTTCCCGTGTTTACCGTGTACTGTACAATGTATATTCATTTTTTAATGAATTACTGTAAATAAACTACACATTCCGTTGATTTACCAGAAATGACTTTTCTGTTTTTTGTGTGTGCTAAACTAAACTTCAGGGTCAAAGTAATAGCGATTTTATTTGAAAAGTATTATATATTTACAATGCTGATAAGTTCAAGCTTAGATTCATATATAAACTGCTTCAAAGTCTTTCCGTGACCGCTGAAATCCGACAGACGCAGGGCTCAAGGGAGGTGTGTCTGTGTGTGTGTGTGTGTGCGCGCGCGTGTGTATGTGTGTGTGTGCGCGTGCGCTGCAGCATGTCCTATTTTCAGCGGATTTTTCCGCTACCGCAGATCAGTTTATCAACTTGTAATATATACATTTTAGGAATATATTAACATGTGCAGACATTTAAGGGTGCGCTGCCCTCTCTTGCCCCTGCGTAGAGCCTCCACACACACACACACACACACACACACACACACATCTATCTATCTATCTATCTATCTATCTATCTATCTATCTATCTATTATATAAATACACATTTGGAATCTGCATCTACATTTTCTGTTACAAGTATAGAATTAGGTTCAGCTGAGACTCATGATCAATGGTGTTAGGGTACTTATGTAGTGATAATTAGTTTCAGCCAGATCATTAAAACTAACAATGGACTATGACACTCTTGAGAGGGGATATGAAGGTGTTATTCATTTATTTATTCTCTACAAGGGTGCGAACTACAGTACAGACCAAACTATAACTTATATACTACTATAAAAATTCTAAATATAAACAAACATAATACAGCTTTTTTTCCTCAGAGGTAAACGGAAAAGTGAAGTTGTTCAGCTGTTTACTGTCACTGCAGCTTCTTCAAAGTCTTCCCACTCCGTGACCACTGAAATCCGACACGACACCACGTTAGGCTACATCTTGACTCATTTGTATACCGACGGTGATTGGATGTTTCCCGAGGGCTCAGGGGAGTGTGTGTGTCTGTGTGTGTGTGTGTCTATGTGTGTGCGTGCGCGCGGGTACTTGTTCTACTGTTATAAAAACTCTAAATATAAACAAACAAAATACAGCTTTTTTTTCAGAGGTAAACGGAAAAGTGAAGATGTTCAGTGTCACTATGCAGATGTTACACTCAGTGGAGTTACCAAAACCTTTGGTTTCGTCCTCGTTGAGTTGCCAAACATCATTTCCACATTTCACTCGCTTTTATTACTCTTATGTGAGCATAAACAGTGAAACATTCCACAGGTTTATAATACACCGCGGCCAAGTGAACCACGTTCCCGTCGAACGAAACGAGGCATAATCGAGGTGTTTGCTTCGGTTATGACACACCATAGTTTATTACCTGCTGTGGTAGATCTGAATATTTATTCAAACACAATAATAAAGCTTTATATCCTCAGGAGGGCTCAGTACATTGTTTTAGCGATAGTTTCACGGAAGCGAGTTCAGAACTAATCTAACCAAACCAAAAAAAAAAAAAACATCCGAAGCTTCAAATAGAATGAACGAACTAATGAAATTGATATATATGTAATTGATATACTGTATATACAGACGTGTGTGTGTCATTTTAATTCAAATGAACATTTTAATGCTTTCTGATACACTTATCAACTTATCCACATACAGTGGTTACAAAATTGGAATGGCGATCTCGCCGCGTATACCGCCGTTTAAAGGCAACAGCGGCCAAAATAAATCAGTTGCATTTCAAAGTCATTCGTAAAATGGCCGCCAGGTGGCGCAAAGTCACATTTTCATTCATCGCAGTAATTACAACAGTGATGGTAATTTCCACAACAAACATGAAAAATCTGAACCAGAGCTATTAATGTGTACTGTACAATAATGAGTAAAAAAAAATTATAGTAGATTTATTAACTGAAATAAATGACCATATTTTTCAAGAGAATTTTCAAGCCCCACTCATCAAACAAAATTATAATGAAATCGGCCAAGTTTACTATTTATTTAAATATAAATTTATAAACCAATAAGATCAAATAACACCAAGTTATTATTATAACAAGCTTACTTCGTCACTTATCCAGAGCTTGCTGTGACGGTCAACCCCTAGAGGGCGCCTAACGCCCGTTTTTGGTTTTAGTTTGTAGTTTGTTTTGAGTTTGAGTTAAAGACTTCATTTCCCAGTTTGCCCCTCGGTCAGGTGACGTAGAAGCTCACCTGAACCGAGGGAAGTTAATGAGTTAATTATGTTTATGTTTCATTATAAATAGCCTGGCTGAAGTTCAGTCAGGCGTCTAGCATTAGTTACTTTATGATTCGTTTGTGTTTGGTGTTTGACCTTTTGTTTATGTGTAAATAAAAGACTTTAATGAACCGTCAGCTCGCCTCCTCTCGCATTCATGCCACGAACACACGCCAGACGCAGACCTCAGAGAGGGAATCGTGACAGAATGCTAGACCTAACAAGTGGCATGGCGGAGGATCCCCTCCTGAAGTTTTTTGGGGGGGGCGCAGTGGCCATCTTGCCCGAGCTGACGAACTGGCGGGACAGCGATGAGGAGTACTACGGCTGGGACTATAACATCGGGCTGGTAGAGGACGAGGAGGAGATGTACCGCAGCTGCGAGTACAGATTGCTGGAGGAGCAGGAGCACCTGCGAGAGAGCAGCGAGGAGAGAGAGACACCACAAAGCTGGGAGGGCTGCAGGCTCGCCATTCGGCGGACGCCATTCAGGGGCGACGCGGCACGGGGTCACGTGGTTCCCCGCACCGGCCGGAAGAGAAGGGCGAGGAAGCCCAAGTACGGCGGTGCCGAGGGGGAAAGAAAACCCCAGGCAGAGCAGCAGCAGAGAGAGGAGGAGCTCATGTGGTGGATTCCGGAGCCGGAGCGGGTGAGTGAAATGCTGGAGCATATTAAGGAGCTCCAGCAGATGATCCTCCACTTCCGGGATGACCGCGAAGCGGGCTCGGAGCTTTCTCCTCTCTCGCCAACACTCAGCAGCGAGCTAGCGTGTCAGCAGCCGCTGCCCGACGCACCGCCACCTTCCAGCTTCGAGGACAGCGAGCCAGCGTGTCTACAGCTGCTGTCCGACGCACCCGTCTTACTGCCGCCTTTCGGCTTTGAGGACAGCGAGCCAGCGTATCTACAGCTGCTGTCCGACGCACCCGTTCTGCCGCCGCCTCCCGGTTTCGAGGACAGCGAACCAGCGTGTCAGCAGCAGCTGACCGACGCTCCCGTTCTGCCGCCGCCTCCCGGTTTCGAGGACAGCGAACCAGCGTGTCAGCAGCAGCTGACCGACGCTCCCGTTCTGCCGCCGCCTCCCGGTTTCGAGGACAGCGAACCAGCGTGTCAGCAGCAGCTGACCGACGCTCCCGTTCTGCCGCCGCCTCCCGGTTTCGAGGACAGCGAACCAGCGTGTCAGCAGCAGCTGACCGACGCTCCCGTTCTGCCGCCGCCTCCCGGTTTCGAGGACAGCGAACCAGCGTGTCAGCAGCAGCTGACCGACGCTCCCGTTCTGCCGCCGCCTCCCGGTTTCGAGGACAGCGAACCAGCGTGTCAGCAGCAGCTGACCGACGCTCCCGTTCTGCCGCCGCCTCCCGGTTTCGAGGACAGCGAACCAGCGTGTGAGCAGCCGCTGTCCGACGCACCTGTTCTGCCGCCGCCTTTCGGCTTCGAGGACAGCGAGCCAGCGTGTGAGCAGCCGCTGTACGACGCACATGTTCTGCCGCCGCCTCCCGGCTTTGAGGACAACGTAGAGCCGTCATTGAGCGCACTGCACGCTCCCACGCCGTCTACGAGCGCAGTGGCCGCTCCCACGCCGTCTACGAGCGCAGTGACCGCTCCCACGCCTTCGTCGAGCGCAGTGACCGCTCCAACGCCTTCGTCGAGCGCAGTGACCGCTCCCACGCCTTCGTCGAGCGCAGTGACCGCTCCAACGCCTTCGGCGAGCACTTCTCCAGCCCTGCAGCCGCCGAGCACGCTTCCAGCCCTGCAGCCGCAGAGCATGCCTCCAGCCCCGTCACCCAGCCTCCTGGATAGGAGGCGAAAGGTAGAACATTGGGTTGGGTGTCCGGGGCCTCCGGTGATGCTCCGGAGGAGCATTTTTTTGAGGGGGGATACTGTGACGGTCAACCCCTAGAGGGCGCCTAACGCCCGTTTTTGGTTTTAGTTTGTAGTTTGTTTTGAGTTTGAGTTAAAGACTTCATTTCCCAGTTTGCCCCTCGGTCAGGTGACGTAGAAGCTCACCTGAACCGAGGGAAGTTAATGAGTTAATTATGTTTATGTTTCATTATAAATAGCCTGGCTGAAGTTCAGTCAGGCGTCTAGCATTAGTTACTTTATGATTCGTTTGTGTTTGGTGTTTGACTTTTTTGTTTATATGTAAATAAAGACTTTAATGAACCGTCAGCTCGCCTCCTCTCGCATTCATGCCACGAACACACGCCAGACGCAGACCTCAGAGAGGGAATCGTGACGGAATGCTAGACCTAACAAGTGGCATGGCGGAGGATCCCCTCCTGAAGTTTTTTGGGGGGGGCGCAGTGGCCATCTTGCCTGAGCTGACGAACTGGCGGGACAGCGATGAGGAGTACTACGGCTGGGACTATAACATCGGGCTGGTAGAGGACGAGGAGGAGATGTACCGCAGCTGCGAGTACAGATTGCTGGAGGAGCAGGAGCACCTGCGAGAGAGCAGCGAGGAGAGAGAGACACCACAAAGCTGGGAGGGCTGCAGGCTCGCCATTCGGCGGACGCCATTCAGGGGCGACGCGGCACGGGGTCACGTGGTTCCCCGCACCGGCCGGAAGAGAAGGGCGAGGAAGCCCAAGTACGGCGGTGCCGAGGGGGAAAGAAAACCCCAGGCAGAGCAGCAGCAGAGAGAGGAGGAGCTCATGTGGTGGATTCCGGAGCCGGAGCGGGTGAGTGAAATGCTGGAGCATATTAAGGAGCTCCAGCAGATGATCCTCCACTTCCGGGATGACCGCGAAGCGGGCTCGGAGCTTTCTCCTCTCTCGCCAACACTCAGCAGCGAGCTAGCGTGTCAGCAGCCGCTGCCCGACGCACCGCCACCTTCCAGCTTCGAGGACAGCGAGCCAGCGTGTCTACAGCTGCTGTCCGACGCACCCGTCTTACTGCCGCCTTTCGGCTTTGAGGACAGCGAGCCAGCGTATCTACAGCTGCTGTCCGACGCACCCGTTCTGCCGCCGCCTCCCGGTTTCGAGGACAGCGAACCAGCGTGTCAGCAGCAGCTGACCGACGCTCCCGTTCTGCCGCCGCCTCCCGGTTTTGAGGACAGCGAACCAGCGTGTCAGCAGCAGCTGACCGACGCTCCCGTTCTGCCGCCGCCTCCCGGTTTCGAGGACAGCGAACCAGCGTGTCAGCAGCAGCTGACCGACGCTCCCGTTCTGCCGCCGCCTCCCGGTTTCGAGGACAGCGAACCAGCGTGTCAGCAGCAGCTGACCGACGCTCCCGTTCTGCCGCCGCCTCCCGGTTTCGAGGACAGCGAACCAGCGTGTCAGCAGCAGCTGACCGACGCTCCCGTTCTGCCGCCGCCTCCCGGTTTCGAGGACAGCGAACCAGCGTGTGAGCAGCCGCTGTACGACGCACCTGTTCTGCCGCCGCCTTTCGGCTTCGAGGACAGCGAACCAGCGTGTGAGCAGCCGCTGTACGACGCACCTGTTCTGCCGCCGCCTTTCGGCTTCGAGGACAGCGAGCCAGCGTGTGAGCAGCCGCTGTCCGACGCACCTGTTCTGCCGCCGCCTTTCGGCTTCGAGGACAGCGAGCCAGCGTGTGAGCAGCCGCTGTACGACGCACATGTTCTGCCGCCGCCTCCCGGCTTTGAGGACAACGTAGAGCCGTCATTGAGCGCACTGCACGCTCCCACGCCGTCTACGAGCGCAGTGACCGCTCCCACGCCGTCTACGAGCGCAGTGACCGCTCCCACGCCGTCTACGAGCGCAGTGACCGCTCCCACGCCTTCGTCGAGCGCAGTGACCGCTCCAACGCCTTCGTCGAGCGCAGTGACCGCTCCCACGCCGTCTACGAGCGCAGTGACCGCTCCCACGCCTTCGTCGAGCGCAGTGACCGCTCCCACGCCTTCGTCGAGCGCAGTGACCGCTCCCACGCCTTCGTCGAGCGCAGTGACCGCTCCCACGCCTTCGTCGAGCGCAGTGACCGCTCCAACGCCTTCGGCGAGCACTTCTCCAGCCCTGCAGCCGCCGAGCACGCGTCCAGCCCTGCAGCCGCAGAGCATGCCTCCAGCCCCGTCACCCAGCCTCCTGGATAGGAGGCGAAAGGTAGAACATTGGGTTGGGTGTCCGGGGCCTCCGGTGATGCTCCGGAGGAGCATTTTTTTGAGGGGGGATACTGTGACGGTCAACCCCTAGAGGGCGCCTAACGCCCGTTTTTGGTTTTAGTTTGTAGTTTGTTTTGAGTTTGAGTTAAAGACTTCATTTCCCAGTTTGCCCCTCGGTCAGGTGACGTAGAAGCTCACCTGAACCGAGGGAAGTTAATGAGTTAATTATGTTTATGTTTCATTATAAATAGCCTGGCTGAAGTTCAGTCAGGCGTCTAGCATTAGTTACTTTATGATTCGTTTGTGTTTGGTGTTTGACCTTTTGTTTATGTGTAAATAAAAGACTTTAATGAACCGTCAGCTCGCCTCCTCTCGCATTCATGCCACGAACACACGCCAGACGCAGACCTCAGAGAGGGAATCGTGACACTTGCTTTATTAACCTTGCCTTATTTAAGGTTACTTTGGTGCATTATTTTTAAGTGCTTGCTTGGTGTAGTGGTTAGAGCACACTGTCAGTGTTACATAAAGTGCCGGTTTGAATCCCGAGGCTAAATGTTTTAAATTTTTTTATTTTAATTATAGCAAAATTAAAATAAAAAAAATTGTTGTATTTTGATTTTGCTTCAGCATACTATAGAAAAAACAGCAAACTCGCACGCAACCAGTTTGTATTCTTTAAATTTAGGGGAGTGACGGCTCGGTCTGCTGCTGCTGCGTGTGTGTGTGTGTGTGTGTGTGTTTGTCATTATACTGAT
Source organism: Channallabes apus (assembly GCA_030522415.1). Classification (NCBI taxonomy): domain Eukaryota; kingdom Metazoa; phylum Chordata; class Actinopteri; order Siluriformes; family Clariidae; genus Channallabes; species Channallabes apus. Next base: position 5,921,379 of record CM060124.1, read on the forward strand.
GAAAAGTGGTGGCCATCTGCCGTACCGGGAGTTTTGATTTACGACAGCTGTTTACGGCAGTGTAGTCCAGTGCGGGAGATGCATTGTGGGTAATGAGGTCCGGTGTTACATCTGTTACATTTTTGATAACAATAGTTTTTTTACAAACATTTCTAAACCAATAAGATCAAATGACACCAAGTTTAAAACAGATAAAATACACGTGCAAATAGTATAATTGTATAACAGGCTTACTGCGTTACTTATTTAACGCTTGCTTTCAAAGAAGTCGAGTGGCTTATTAACGCCACGGAGGTGTGTTGTCTCTTAGTGCCTGGTTGGTGTAGCGGTTAGAGCGCTCGGTCAGGGATTTACAAAGCGTCGGTTTGAATCCTGGTTGATGCTGTTTTAAAAAATTGTTCTATTTTAATTTTACTCAGCAAACAAACAGCAAACAAAAAAAATTATTATTCAGAGCACGATATGCAACCGTAATGAGTCCCTTAAACGGCTTATACAGCTGGCATGTGACCAACGTATTTAACCGTGATGAGTCCATAAAATCAGTAGCAGCTAATAATTACTAATTACTTTAGTTAATGCTGCTACTGATTTTATTCCAGCTTACCTGTTCAGGTTGATTGCGATTCTTTTTAAAATATTGTCTCAGTTTTATATGTTGTTCGTCTTGATGTTTGTCTTCTTTTCACTTGGCAACACTCAAATGCAAATTATTCACCGTGAATCAGCTGTTCTCACCTATCCATTCAGAGAAACTGAATGAGCTGAAATGAGCCTTTGTTTCACGACCGCGACACCCCTCTCTCTCACGCACATACAGTACAGAGTAGACCAAATCATTACAGTACATACTTTATCCAACGAACATGAAAAATATCCACATAATGATGAGTTAAGAAGCATTGCTTAATTTTCGTTTAGACAGACTGTTTGTATCTGATTATTGGTATTATTAAAGAACAGCAGCACAAACAACAACACAAGGGCTTGTACAGCAAGACACATTTTTATTATTTTGCAAAGAGTTAAATTTGTAACAGTAAAAGGCATCCGAATTTAAATATATAAATTACTAGAAACAAATTGAGCACACTATCAGAATAAAAAATAGAACAAATCAAATGTATTTTACACATACACAAGGAGGATAATGATACCGAGTTTATATTAAAATATCAAATATTGTAATATTGTTTTTGTGTTATTATAAATAATGAAATGCAGTAGGCTGTTATGGTCATCATCAAAAGAAAATATATTAAGTAACAGATAATATTAGGTTTATATTTCAAATTAGATAAAATGCTGATTTTCCAGCAGTAAAATTATTGTATCTCTACAGTTTACAAAACCTCCGCTGCGTGTATTCATTCACAGGCTCCAGAGCACGCACAGAGAAATAGGAGACTGTGGTTTAGGAGTGGATTGGAGAGAAGAGAGCTGTTCAGTTACTATAAAAAAAAAAATCTAAAAAAATATATAAAAACATAATATGATCTTTTTGAGTTATGAGGTTTTTTTATTATACATAAGACAACCTTTCAGTTTTGTAAATATTCTAGTTATAGTGTGTTAAGTTTTTCTTTAGGTTAAACGGTTTTGAGAATTAGACCATCCAGCTAAGATCAATATTATGTCGTTGATTGATAAAATCTGGATTAAGGATATTTTATTTTGTTTTGTTTATTTAATTTGTATTTTTCATCTTCCCCCTGAGGGATTGCCACCTTATTGTGGTCAGGGGATTTGCGTGCCTCAGTGCTTGGATGTTTACCGAGGGCTCAAGGGAGGTGTGTCTGTGTGTGTTTGTGTGTGTGTGTGTGTGTGTCTGTGTGTGAGTGCGCGTGCGGATTTTTCCGCTACCGCAGATCAGTTTATCAACTTGTAATATATAAATTTTAGGAATATATTAACATGTGGAGACATCATTATATGTTGAATGGAACTTGTAAGCCTTTGAATGGTGTTAAAAATACTTGCAAAACAAGTATTGCAGCCATACATTGGAGGGAACTTCTGAGGTGGTCAGTGATTGATGGCACGGTCGGTCGGAGGGGGTTGTGATCACACCTATAGATCTTTTGTTCTAGGCTATCGGTCAAATATCTCTCCACTTGGAAGCAAAAACATGCAAGGGATTTCAGCATCTCGACGCACATACTAAGCTGTTTATAAAGTAGACACTGTTTGTTTTTTCATTTTGTAATCTTTCCCGTGTTTACCGTGTACTGTACAATGTATATTCATTTTTTAATGAATTACTGTAAATACTACACATTCCGTTGATTTACCAGAAATTACTTTTCTGTTTTTTGTGTGTGCTAAACTAAACTTCAGGGTCAAAGTAATAGCGATTTTATTTGAAAAGTGTTATATATTTACAATGCTGATAAGTTCAAGCTTAGATTCATATATAAACTGCTTCAAAGTCTTTCCACCCCGTGACAGCTGAAATCCGACAGACGCAGGGCTCAAGGGAGGTGTGTCTGTGTGTGTGTGTCTATGTGTGTGCGTGCGCGCGCATACTTCTTCTACTGTTATAAAAACTCTAAATATAAACAAACTAAATACAGCTTTTTTTTCAGAGGTAAACGGAAAAGTGAAGATGTTCAGTGTCACTATGCAGATGTTACACTCAGTGGAGTTACCGAAATCATTGGTTTAGTCCTCATCATTTCCACATTTCACTCGCTTTTATTCCTCTTATGTGAACATAAACAGTGAAACATTCCACAGGTTTATAATACACCGCGGCCAAGTGAACCACGTTCCTGTCAAACGAAACGAGGTATAATCGTGGTGTTTGCTTCGGTTATGACACACCATAGTTTATTACCTGCTGTGGTAGATCTGATTATTTATCCAAACACAATAATAAAGCTTTATATCCTCAGGAGGGCTCAGTACATTGTTTCAGCGATAGTTTCACGGAAGCGAGTTCAGAACTAATCTAACCAAACCAAAAAAAAAAAAAAAACATCCGAAGCTTCAAATAGAATGAACGAACTAATGAAATTGATATATATGTAATTGATATACTGTATATACAGACGTGTGTGTGTCATTTTAATTCAAATGAACATTTTAATGCTTTCTGATACACTTATCAACTTATCCACATACACTTATCAACACAAACTCTCCGTGCACGCACACACACAATCTCTAAAAAATTAATATTAATAACATACATACACAAATAAACAAAAAAAAAAGTCTGCAAAGAGGCACACGCAGGTGCACTTAGTACACGGTTGAACTGTGCACACACCCCAACCCCAGACTTTCTAACACCGACCAGGAGTACTGCAGAAACGATGTCTCCAGCCACAGCTTACAATGTTTTCTCTTATTTATTAAAGAAAATTATGATGACCATAACAGCCTACTGCATTTCATTATTTATAATAACACAAAAACAATATTACAATATTTGTTATTTTAATATAAACTCGGTATCATTATCCTCCTTGTGTATGTGTAAAAAACATTTAATTTGTTCTATTTTTTATTCTGATAGTGTGCTCAATTTGTTTCTAGTAATTTATGTATTTAAATTCGGATGCCTTTTACTGTTACAAATTTAACTCTTTGCAAAATAATAAAAATGTGTCTTGCTGTACAAGCCCTTGTGTTGTTGTTTGTGCTGCTGTTCTTTAATAATACCAATAATCAGATACAAACAGTCTGTCTAAACGAAAATTAAGCAATGCTTCTTAACTCATCATTATGTGGATATTTTTCATGTTCGTTGGATAAAGTATGTACTGTAATGATTTGGTCTACTCTGTACTGTATGTGCGTGAGAGAGAGGGGTGTCGCGGTCGTGAAACAAAGGCTCATTTCAGCTCATTCAGTTTCTCTGAATGGATAGGTGAGAACAGCTGATTCACGGTGAATAATTTGCATTTGAGTGTTGCCAAGTGAAAAGAAGACAAACATCAAGACGAACAACATATAAAACTGAGACAATATTTTAAAAAGAATCGCAATCAACCTGAACAGGTAAACTGGAATAAAATCAGTAGCAGCATTAACTAAAGTAATTAGTAATTATTAGCTGCTACTGATTTTATGGACTCCTCACGGTTAAATACGTTGGTCACATGCCAGCTGTATAAGCCGGTTACGGGACTCATTACGGTTGTATATCGTGCTCTGAATAATAAATTTTTTTGTTTGCTGTTTGTTTGCTGAGTAAAATTAAAATAGAACAATTTTTTAAAACAGCATCATCCAGGATTTGAACCGACGCTTTGTAAATCCCTGACCGAGCGCTCTAACCGCTACACCAACCAAGCGCTAAGAGAAAACACACCTCCGTGACGTTAATAAGCCACTCGACTTCTTTGAAAGCAAGCGTTAAATAAGTAACGAAGTAAGCCTGTTATACAATTATACTATTTGCACGTGTATTTTATCTGTTTTAAACTTGGTGTCATTTGATCTTATTGGTTTAGAAATGTTTGTAAAAAAACTATTGTTATCAAAAATGTAACAGATGTAACACCGGACCTCATTACCCACAATGCATCTCCCGCACTGGACTACACTGCCGTAAACAGCTGTCGTAAATCAAAACTCCCGGTACGGCAGATGGCCACCACTTTTCATCAGTATAATGACACACACACACACACACACACACGCAGCAGCAGCAGACCGAGCCGTCACTCCCCTAAATTTAAAGAATACAAACTGGTTGCGTGCGAGTTTGCTGTTTTTTCTATAGTATGCTGAAGCAAAATCAAAATACAACATTTTTTTTTATTTTAATTTTGTTTTAATTAAAATAAAAAAATTTAAAACATCACCCCTCGGGATTCGAACCTGCGCTTTATGTATCACTGACCGTGGGCTCTAACCGCTACACCAAGCGAGCACTCAGAGGTGATGCACCCAAGTAACCTTAAATAAGGCAAGGTTAATAAAGCAAGCTCTGGATAAGTGACGAAGTAAGCCTGTTATAATAATAACTTGGTGTTATTTTTATCTTATTGGTTTAGAAAATTATATTTAAATAAAACATACACACTTCTTTTCTAATTACACGTGATAAAATCTAAAGGCTCACTGTGTTAATATTTATTGTGCTTAAATTTGATCTTAATAAGATTTGATTTAATTTGAATTCTACATTTGTACTGTAATTATAGTACTGTGATTATGAATTCGATCAACTACAGTGTTTCACTTGATGTTATCGGCTACTACGTGTAATATTTAATGGGACACGTCTCATTAATGAGACAGAGAATGTAAGGCATGAGGCGTCAGTCTGTAGTTATATAGCGCCACTCAGTGGTAAAAGCAAGCAAATGCACAGCAAATGCACATGCCGTAATGCGGCGGCGACGTTAAATACGACGCTCCGATTTTGTAACAACTGTACACTTATCAACACAAACTCTCCGTGCACGCACACACAATCTCTAAAAAATTTATATTAATAACATACATATACAAATAAACAAATGTAGGTGTAATAAAAGTAGTCGTGATGTCAGTACTCGCCCAGCAAACCAGCCTTTTGCAGCGGCTTAAAACGTATGAATTATCTTCAAATATACAAAAAAAAAGCGAAAAGACACTCGATTATTATGCATAGGTTATTTGTTTAATTCAAAAAGTTCATAAAAACACTTTAAAACGAGAGAAAAACTGTTAAAATCCTCGTTCGCCTTCTCAGCGTTAGGTAGCGAGTGACGTCATGATTTGAATCTGCGCGCCACCGGGGAAACATAGGGAAACTGACTTTCCCGGACCACCGGCTTTTAGATAAAGTCCTTCTATGCGCCATCTGGCGGATATTCAGTGAAGCACAACACATTTATTTTAAATTCCCGAATGTTGCCTCCGGCAAGTCGCGGCAAGCCGCGCGCTAAATTGCGGCATACCGCGGGAAAACACGCAGGGTTTTAAGGGCGACATCTGTATGAGCACATCACCCCTATCCTATCTTCACTGCATTGGCTCCCTGTGAAATTTCGCATTGATTTTAAAATACTACTCTTGACATATAAGGCATTAAATGGTCTCGCCCCGCAGTATCTGAGCGAACTGCTAGTGTCTTACGATCCGCCACGCCTACTTCGGTCAAAGGATGCAGGCTGCTTATCAATACCGCGCATTATGAAAACTACAGCTGGGGGCAGAGCTTTTTCTTACAAAGCCCCAAAATTATGGAATAGTCTTCCAAATAGTGTTCGGGACTCAGACACAGTCTCAGTGTTTAAGTCTAGGCTAGAAACCTATTTATTTAGCCAAGCATTTTTATAAATAGATTTGCCATAAGGTAAAGGAGCAGATCTGGGGGACTCATAGACGTAGAGTATTATGGTGAACTGGTATGTTTTAGATGCTGTCTTCCTCAGTCTCATTTGATCACTCAGGTTTGTTGACGGTGAGGTGATTGTTTGCTTTACATCTCAGGGAGCCCTCATGTTTGTGTTTCCTTCTGGCTCTCCCTTTTAGTTATGCTGTCATAGTTAGTCCTGCCGGAGTCCCTGCTTGCACTCTACAGTAAATATACATTCACATTAGACATTGTGACTGTGACCATACCTAATTGCAATCTCTCCTCCTCTTCTCTTCCTCCCCCTCTTTCTCTTTCCTCTCTCCCCCTGTCTCCCCCTTTCACTCTTTCTCTCTCTCTCTCTGTCGAGCTACACATGTGGTTCCTGAGCTGCCAGTGATCCAGACTCCCTCTGCCCTCCGGACCTGTCTGATCCATCCTGGTGCCCGGTTTCTGGTTGGAGGTCTCATCGCATGGATGCCCCGTGTGTCTCTTTAGGATGTGCCTGGTGTCTGGGGACGATTCTATCTACTTAGAAGATGGTTCTGGCCTCGACTGGTGTTTTCAGCTGTTTCTCTGAGGACTTGACAATTCGATAGTTCAGGACTGGAACTTTCTACAAGTCTATCTGAGTCTCGAATAACTAATGGACTCCATTTTACATCAAGTATTATAACATCAATTAACATCAACTATTATAGCTGAACCTAACACTTAACACTGTATAAATGCAGATCATTTCCTGCTATCTGTTTCACCCAGATGAGGATGGATTCCCTGTCGAGTCTGGTTCCTCTCAAGGTTTCTTCCTATTACCATCTCAGGGAGTTTTTCCTTGCCACTGTCGCCCTCGGGCTTGCTCACCAGGGAATATCTGAACATTTTGATTCATACACATTCACATTCCATACAAACTTAAATAATTCTTTTGATTGTGTAAAGCTGTTTTGAGACAATGTCAATTGTTAAAAGCGCTATACAAATAAAACTGAATTGAATTGAATTGAATAGCAGCTTCAACTTCCGAGTAAATTCCTCTGAGGACACAGAGACGTTTTTTTGTGTTTATTTGTTGTGACATACTCTTGATGAGTTAATAATTACGAGTTAACCCGCCTGCAGACCGCGTCTGGTAAACGGCGTAGTTTACGCCCCGTTTCTTTATTTATTTTTGTTAAGATTCTGAGAAAGCTGAGTTTAATCTCAATAAAGACTGTCCTTTCCTGCACTTGCGTAACGTGTATGTGTGATTACTTCCGAGAGAGAAAGAGAACCATGACAGTTGTGTACTTCACACTAATAAAGAAATAAAAAAGTAAGATGATGCAAGCATGTGAGCAAGAGAGAGAGAGTGAGTGTAAACTTAGTAAATATATGCTTTTGTTGTAATAACATATTTTTATTGTTGATGAGTTGAAAAAGAGTTTAAAAAAAGATTTAAGTTGAGATCTCATTTGCTGACTCAAATACAATCAATAACAGTGGAAAGTTCCAAATGATCAAAGGTTTACTTGACACAAGACGATGGCTGCAATTCAACTTATTTACCTTAACTTTTGCTTAAACCCTAGTTTTAAAATATGGTCCTTTGTAATGTTTCTTTTGCCTATTATGCATTGCACAGTTGTTTTGTGCCTAATTCCAGTTATTGTAATGTTTACCTTACTTGATTCAGGACAATAATTTGACTGTTCTTAAATAGCAACATTTTTCATCCAGGCAGAGTACCCAGATAGCAAGGTGACATTGATTCAATGTTGAAATTTCATCAGAATCATCATTTTGGTTGAGGTTGATTATTCAATGCTAAATAATGTTGAATCAGTGTTGATAATTCATTGCTTTTCTGTGTTGAAAAGACAAACATTGAATCAATGTTGATTTTTGGTTTTGGAACCCATCCTCATTCAACAATGTAAGGCAAATTAAATTAACTTCACTAAGTGCATTTCTATAAAATGTGTATACATGTGTGTATGTATTTAAAACAGGTTCAAAAATTGACTACGTGAGATTTGCCATGGTGCTTAAAAAAAATTTAATTTAAAAAATAAATAAATAAATATTAATAAATAAAAAAAAAAAAATATATATATATATATATATATATATATATATAGTTATTGAGGAAAAAAAAATATTTGACGGTAAGTTTTGTTTATTTACCTTGCTGTCTAGTTTACTCACTTGAGAGCATAATTCCAGTTTGCCGTTCAAAAGTACTACATTTTCGGCCCGCATTTAACATCGGAGGGTGTTTTTACACTGTCGCAATGTCAGTATAATACACTCTATAGGCATGAGAATTCAATATGTTGTAGTCTGGAAGTTACTGCCACTCACGGTGAACGAATTTTGGCGATGCGACCTACGGTATTCTGTTGGGAAGCATTTGTTTGAGAGCTTAGTTCCTGTTTTCACGTTGTCTGTGTCTGACCCAGAGCAGTGTGCGTGCCCCACATGGAAAGAACCTATATGAGGATATATGCGCATATATGAAACCTATATACAGAATATATGCGCATATATCCGCACCTATATGAGGACATATGCGCATCTATGAAACCTATATGCAGTATATATGCGCATATATCCGCACCTATATGAGGACATATGCGCATATATGAAACCTATATGCAGTATATATGCGCATATAATGGCACCTATATGAGGATATATGCGCATATATGAAACGCATATGCAGTATATATGCGCATATAATGGCACCTATATGAGGATATATGCGCATATATGAAACGCATATGCAGTATATATGCATATATATGATAATAAGCGTATATATGCCACATGTAGGCAACATTGAGGTGCATATATGTGCATATACGGTCCATATAGGTCTCCTGTATTGCTTCTTTATATCCACATATAAGCCCTATATGTACATACACTCTAAAAAATGATTCTGTGGCCTTGTAAATTTCACAGTAATAAACAGGTTATGTTACCTTAATAAAATCTCTAAAAGTCACATACATGATTGTTTGAGTTAGACAAATCAAAATAAATGCCTAAAAATACTACTGTTCTGTTTGTCTTAAATTTACACTATAATTTAAGTTTATTTCACAAATAGAAATTAGTATTTGAGTAACTGAATTATATTTTTAACAGGCACTTAATATTTTTGATACATTTCAATCAAAATATTTGGTAATGGAGTAATTAATGCTGATTAGTTTCAAGAACTACAATTATCACTCATTCAAACTCAATATTCTTTATGTTTAACAAGAAAAACTTAAATAATTGAGTAAATTGCCCTGCGCAAGTGCTCATGGGAAATCTGGTGTAACATCAGATACAAGAAGGCTGTGAGGATGTGAGAATGGACATGAAGCTCCTGGAACATTCTGGAACATTCCTTATAAATTCTGGTGAGTAAACAGCTAACACAAGTTACTGAAATAATGACTCTGTCTCTCTGTATACACAACTTTATAGTGTGTAAGTTACTGTTCTGAATCCTGTCACAGCCGAGCTACATAGCTAACGATAGCTAGCAACAGGTCAGTCCTGGGGTTCAGTGTCATTTTACTTGTTTGTTCCAACCACCGAACTGCTCAGGTAAAGCGGCGTTAATGCAGACACTTAAAATCTGGGTTAGGGTTAGGAGACACTTAAAATCTGGTGTAAAAGGAGAGATTTAACACCGAGCCGCGTGCGCGTGCATGTCCGCGTTTCTCGGTGTAACCGGCCGCGGTTGTGCCGCAGTATTTGAATTTCTCCCGCCGAATGCGGTGATTTTGCGCAGCCAACCGTCACTGTGGCGATGATATAAAACTAGCGTGTTCAAATAATTACCGCGGGTGTACCGGGTCCACCTCACACACTGAACCGCGAGTCTGCTCGGTTCACTCCGAAACTTTAAGGAGGAAACGCCGAACAAAGCAGATTTAAACAGCAGAAATGAGGTGCAGTGTCCGGACTCTGGCACTGTTTATAGACACCTGGCAGTGTTTTATCCGTTACTGTATGTGAGTATGTATAACATGATTAAACACTGAGCAACAGGAAACGTAAATGCATCAGCCGTGAGTCCAGCAGCAGTAACACTGCAGAGAGCAACAGCTCTGAGTCCAGCACAGCTCCAGTCATGATGTACAGCACTACAGACAGGCAGTTTGATGGTCTATAGCTTTGTTTAAAACAATAGAACTTCAAACATTTTACTCAAGTTAAAGTCATAAGTACATGCCGTTCTAAACTTCTAATGTATTTGTACTTCACAAGTACTTCTCAAACATAACCGTGTACTTAAACATTATTAAAATGGCTGTTGATGAAATAAATGTTCTAAGTAAAAGTACAACATTTCTCTCAGAATTATAATTGGGAGAAATAATATAAAATTAAAATATTGAAGTGAAATATGTTATGTATGTTGTGATATGTAAGTATTTTTAAATCATTTTCGTGAAACGTTATATATTTTCAATATCTCTTTCACAGCACCAACACCACTAAAGAAGAGAAGTTGAATGGAGATAAAACATGAGGTAAATGTCAACTTTTTAAATGTTTCAGAAGTATTAAATGTGTTTCCATTGAATCCAAGATAGAAATTGAAACAAGGCTGGAAATATTTCACTTTACCTATTTTTAATCCAGAATATATTGAATCCACTAGAATATACAAGATTTTCCAGTAACTAAAGTAAAAAAATTATATAGTTGATTATATAATTTATACAAGGGACATTCAAGTCAAAGCGGGACTTTTAATTGTGCGGGCCAAGGGTAGCTCAGTGGTTAAGGCATTGGACTACAGTTCGGAAGATCCCAGGTTCAAACCCCACAACCACCAAGTTGCCACTGTTGGGCCCTTGAGCAAGGTCCTTAACCCTCAACTGCTCAGATGTGTAATGAGATAAAAATGTAAGTCGCCAAATGCCTAAATGTAACAGAACACACTTATTAGAGTAAAAGCTCCCTTTATTTCTCTCTATATTTCTGTCTCTATATATGAGGGTGTGCATTGTTCTGCAAGAGCAAAACGCCTTTGGTGATCAAAGCAGTCTGTTTTTTGTAAAAGCATTCCACTGAAATGTTCACCGGAATTTTACCAGCAATGGGCTCTGTAAAATTCCCACTTTGACTTGAACACCACTCATAGATCAATGTGATGATGTATATAGTAACAGTCACACTTGTACTTACTTGTATACTATCATTCCTTTTTTTAGGTGCCAGCTTATGGGATGGCGGTGTAAGCTCTGCACATGTGTTGCATCATCAAAAGGAATTTCGATCATTATCGAGTGAAGCATGGTACTGTTGATCAATGATATTCAGTGTCCTGTCTTCATTTAGACTGTCATTGCTTCTTTAAGACCTGAGAATGTCTGCACACACATTTGTATGTATCCCACAGTTTGCAGGAAACTGAAGTGTGACTGTGATTCTATTCTAATACAAAAGTCTAGTTTCCACATATTAACTGTATAATACTTGTGGCAGACATATTGTTTGTGAGACTGTTTAATAATGAGATCAATTCAGCTCATTGTTTATGATCTTGTTACATGTCATTTGCAAAGTAAACCAGATTGAGTTTAGACGTCATGTCTTGTCAAATTTGGCAAATAAATGTTTCATTAAAATGGTAATGTGTGTATTGTGTCTTTGTTTATAATTAGTTATGTCATTAGATACATTAACCTAAATTGAAAAAAAAAACTTGATTAAAAGCTAAACATACAGTATTTAAAAAATAGTGTAAAGTATTAATTCTGTGATAGACCAGTATGAATTAAATTAATTTAAAATAAGTAAATGTAGCACATTTGTTTGTTAAATAACAGTCTAATTTTCAGTTTCTTCTACCTTTCATTTCAATCATATCTACTCAATTATTTTACTCATTTCCACTTAGGGTAACCTTGCATTAACTTATGATTTTCATTACATTTACTCAATTTTGTACATTATTGTACTAAAAAAAGTTATTCAGGTCTACTTAATTTTTTTACTGAATTCATGAAGTATATTTTACACGATTTTTTAAATTTTTAGATTGATATTGATATTTTTAAGTGTAAAAATGTTTCACCAAAAAAATTGAGTACAGCACAGTTTTATTTTTTTAGAGTGTACAAGATATGTCTCCTATGGCAGGATCTGGTCATTTTAGCTCATATCTCACTTTGGCAACTGTCATACATGATGCCTAGCTCATATTTTCTATTATCAAGGCAATAATTAAGAACTAAAAAAAAAATGCAAAAAACTAATCCTAATTGCCCACATACAGTATATGAGGATATATGCACATATATGAAACCTCAGTCTCCGTGAAAATCGTTTTGAAACACGTCACTAAAATTAACTGAAATGAGAAATATATCTATAGAAAGCGTAAAGTGTCTACTTTTAAATGATGCAAGTTACATTGAAAACAAATATTCTCAGTTTATGTAATCCGTATGAAACCAAGGAGAGGCACAGAATTTCTGTCGCACTTATATGCTAATGACCCGAGGCAGGACACACCCACACACCAATCACACGGAAATCTGTCCGGGTAATTTACATACTAGGCCACGCCCCCGGACACCGGCATGAAAAACGAACACAGAGAGACAGGCTTGAAAATACTCCGATTCAGTGAGTTTTCTGCACGTTTTGGAAGATGGCACGCGCTTACACATCCGAGGAAACTCTTCAGAATGTTCTGGAAAGTGGGAGGAGTTTACATTTACCTCAGAAGAAGGCTGTGACTCCGACGATGAAAGGGAGCATTTTGAACAGAGAATAGACCCATGCTACACTGGGTAAGTTATTAAAGGAGCCATACAGACTCAATTTTGCATAAGTTAATATGATTCTTTAGGGTCCTAATGAAAAGTTTGTAATATACTTTAATTAAAAAGTCTCAATTGTTGTGTAAAACATTACTTTTACCTGGTAAAAAGTAGCTCTGTTCTCAGCAACCTGTTTCAGTACATGCTCCTTTAAATGTTAATGACCTCTACTGAACCTGCCGCCCAGTTCTGTGGGGCGTGTCTTCACAATACAAGTGGGGTATAGCTTTGACAACAGTTAAAAATATTTTAAAAACAGTTAAAAATAATTTTACATGATGTTAGAATTATTTTATATATAAAGGAGTTATTTCTACTCTCTTGCTCTCTTCCTCATAGATCTGATATTAACATGTTAAATCTTCCCTGCTGCTATCTTCCTGTCTCCTCTTGCATCTGTTCATTCATGCTCACCTTCCCATACTCTGTCTCTCTCTCTCTCTCTCTCTCTCTCTCTCCTTCCACCTCTCTATCTTCCTCTCCTTTGATTCAAATTAAAATTTTATTTGTTATATACACAGTCATACACAGTATGATATGCAGTGAAATGCTTATACGACAGCCAGTGACCTTAAAAATAAAATAAAAGCTTATACGTAAGGAATAAATATCAATAAAAAGAAATACTAAAGAAAATAAATTTAACTAGTAAAATAGTTGTACAAATATTCAATGTACAAATGAGGGCATAATAAAAATCTTACAAAATATAAATAAAATTATTTATTTATTATATCTTATTCTTTGTCTTTCGGCTGTTCAATTTCAGGGGTCGCCACAGCGAATCATCTGCCTCCATCTAACCCTATCCTCTGCATCCTCTTCTCTCACACCAACTAACTTCATGTCCTCTCTTACTGCATCCCTAAATCTCCTCTTTGGTCTTCCTCTAGACCTCCTGCCCGGCAGTTCCAACCTCAGCATCCTTCTACCAATATATTCACAATCTCTCCTCTGAACATGTCCAAACCACCTCAATCTGGCCTCTCTGACTTTATCTCCAATACATCTCACATGGGTTGTCCCTCTGATGAACTGATTCTTGATCCTATCCATCCTTGTCACTCCCAAAGAGAACCTCAACATCTTCAGCTCTGCTACCTCTAGCTCTGCCTCCTGTCTTTTCTTCAGTGCCACTGTCTCTAAGCCGTAGAGCATTGCTGGTCTCACCACTGTCCTGTACACCTTTCCTTTCATTCTCGCTGATACTCTTTTATCGCACAACACACCTGACACTTTTCTCCACCCATTCCAACCTGCCTGTACTCGTCTCTTCACCTCCTTTGAACACTCTCCGTTGCTCTCGACCGTTGACCCTAAGTACTTAAAATCCTGCACCTTCTTTACCTCTGCTCCCTGTAGCCTCACTGTTCCTCTTGGGTCCCTCTCATTCACGCACATGTATTCCGTCTTGCTGCGGCTAACCTTCATTCCTCTGCTTTCCAGAGCGTACCTCCACCTCTCCAAATTTTCTTCCACCTGTTCCCTGCTCTCGCTACAAAGTACAATGTCATCTGCAAACATCATAGACCATGGAGACTCCTGTCTAACTTCATCTGTCATCCTGTCCATCACTAGAGAAAACAAAAAGGGGCTTAGAGCCGATCCTTGATGCAGACCCACCTCCACCTTGAACTCTTCTGTCACACCTACAGCACATCTTACCCCTGTCTTACAACTCTCATACATGTCCTGCACCACTCTAACATACTTCTCTGCCACTCCAGACTTCCTCATACAACACCACAGCTCCTCTCTCGGCACCCTATCGTACGCTTTCTCTAAATCTACAAAGACACAATGCAACTCTTTTTTTACCTTCTCTGTACTTCTCCATCAGCATCCTCAAAGCAAATACTGCATCTGATGTACTCTTTCTAGGCATAAAACCATATTGCTGCTCACAAATTCTCACCTCTGCCCTTAACCTAGCTTCCAGTACTCTTTCCCACAGCTTCATTGTATGGCTCATTAGCTTTATGCCTCTGTAATTGCCACAGCTCTGCACATCTCCCTTGTTCTTAAAAATCGGCACCAATACACTTCTCCTCCATTTCTCTGGAATCCTCTCACTCTCCAAG
The DNA here is from genome assembly GCA_030522415.1 of Channallabes apus. NCBI lineage: Eukaryota > Metazoa > Chordata > Actinopteri > Siluriformes > Clariidae > Channallabes > Channallabes apus. Next base: position 5,936,576 of record CM060124.1, read on the forward strand.
ATCTCGTTAAACAAACTAGTCAGAAACTCTACTGCCACCTCTCCTAAGCACTTCCATACCTCCACAGGTATGTCATCAGGGCCAACAGCTTTTCCACTCTTCATCCTCTTCAACGCCCTTCTCACCTCACTTTTACTAACATTTGCTACTTCCTGCTCCACAACAGTCACCTCTTCTATTCTTTGCTCTCTTTCGTTTTCCTCATTCATCAACTCCTCAAAGTACTCCTTCCATCTTCCCATCACCCTCCTGGCATCTGTCAGTACATTTCCATCTCTATCTTTAATCACTCTAACCTGCTGCACATCCTTCCCATCTCTATCTCTTTGCCTCGCCAACCTGTACAGATCCACCTCTCCTTCCTTACTGTCCAGCCTAGCATACAAGTCCTCATATGCTCTTTGTTTGGCCTTTGCCACTTCTACCTTCACCTTACGGTGCATCTCCCTGTACTCCTGTCTACTCTCTTCAGTCCTCTCAGAGTCCCACTTCTTCCTAGCTAGCCTCTTTCCCTGTATACACTCCTGGACTTCCTCATTCCACCATCAAGTCTCCTTGTCTCCTTTTCCCTTACCTGATGATACACCAAGTACCCTCCTACCTGTCTCCCTGATCACATTGCCTGTAGTTGTCCAGTCAACTGAAAGCACCTCCTGACCACCCATAGCTTGTCTCAACTCCTCCCTAAAGACTACACAACATTGTTCCTTTCTCAGCTTCCACCACTTTGTCCTCTGCTGTGCTTTTGTCCTCTTCACCTTCCTCAACACCAGGGTTATTTTACACACCACCATTCTGTGTTGTCTGGCTACACTCTCCCCTACCAACACTTTGCAGTCACTGATCTCTTTCAGATTACAAAGTCGACACAAGATGTAGTCCACCTGAGTGCTTCTGCCTCCGCTCTTATATGTCACCCTATGTTCCTGCCTCTTCTGGAAGAAAGTATTTACTACTGCCATTTCCATACTCTTTGCAAAGTCCACCACCATCTGTCCTTCTACATTCCTGTCCTGAAGACCAAACCTGCCCATCACATTTTCATCCCCTCTGTTCCCTTCCCCAACATGTCCATTGAAGTCTGCACCAATCACAACTCTCTCACCTCTGGGGATGCTCTGCATCACTTCATCTAACTCACTCCAGAATTTCTCCTTCTCTTCTAACACACATCCTACCTGTGGAGCATAACCACTAACAACCTTGAACATCACACCATCAATTTCCAGCTTCAGACGCATCACCCTATCTGATACTCTCTTCACCTCTAGGACATTCCTTACAAACTCCTCTTTCAGGATAACTCCTACTCCATTTCTTTTCCTATCCACACCATGGTAAAACAACTTGAACCCTGATCCTAAGCTTCTAGCTTTGCTACCTTTCCACCTGGTCTCCTGGACACACAGTATATCCACCTTCCTTCTCTGCATCATATCAACCAACTCTCTTGCCTTCCCTGTCATGGTCCCAACATTCAAGGTCCCTACTATCACTCCTAAACTCTTTCCTTTCCTCTTCTCTCTCTGCTTTCGAACACGCCTTCCTCCTCTCCTTCTTCGACCAACAGTAGCCCAATTTCCACCGGCAAATGTAAGTCAACAGCACCAGTGGCGGTCGTTGTTAACCCGGGCCGCGACCGATCCAGTATGGAAATGATATTTCTGATTCGCATCATTGATTTGGCAAAAGTTTTACGTCGGATGCCCTTCCTGACACAACCCTCTGCATTTATCCAGACTTGGGACTGGCACAAGAAGACACTGGATTGCGCCCCCCCATGGTTAATAAACAGAGACCTTTCTGACAGACAACGCGTGTGTGTGTGTGTGTGTGTGTGTGTGTGTGTGTGTGTGTTTGACTGAGTCTCTCCTGGTGTCAGAAAAGCTTACCGAAGCATAGCGCACTCGCCTCATTACTAAATGAACTTTAGAAAAACTTTATAAATATGTAGTGCAAATAAAGCATGTACCTTGAGCAGGAATCGAACCCAGGTCTCCCACAATTTAATAATATAAGATGCCCCTTCTGAAATCAGGCCGTTTTCAAAAGCCTGTCGGTGTGAAGTACACCGACAGGCTTTTGAAAACGGCCTGATTTCAGAAGGGGCATCTTATATTATTAAATTAAAAGAAAATCGCTGGGGAGCTCTTTATCATTGTAGAGTGGTTGTGTACACACTCTCCTAACACACAATGCAGTCCAAACAGCTTGAAAAAGTCCATGTAGCACCGTAGGTCCCCTTTAAAGAAGTGTTTAGCATTAGGGCTGCTGCACGACTTCCCCCTCATCGGCTGTGGGACTGTGCAATTGAGCTCCTGCCTGGGAAAGCACCGCCTTGCTCGCGTGTTTATCCATTGTCTGTGGCTGAAACACGGGTGATGGAGGAATACGTGACTGAGGCTCTCAGTCAGGGGCTCATCAGCAGGTCCACGTCACCCGCGTCGGCAGGGTTCTTTTTTATCGAGAAAAAAGGCGGGGGCTTACGTCCGTACATTGATTATCGAGGGCTCAATGCCATCACAATTAAATATAAGCACCCACTGCCCCTGGTACCGGCCGCAATCGACCAGCTCCGCGGTGCGTCCATTTTTACCAAACTCGACCTCCGCAGCGCATTTTACCTCGTTCGTGTTCGCAAGAGTGACGATTGAGGCGCATTGCAACATGTCATCAGGGCACCCTGGGGTGTGGCGGACGTATAAGCTTCTAGAACCCAAGTTCTGGTGGCCCAACATGTGAGAAGCCGTGAGAACAGTCGTTTCGTCTTGTACTGTTTGCGCAACATCCAAAACCCCTCGAAAGTTGCCAGTTGGGAAATTAATGCCCCTACCAACACCTAACAGACCGTGGTCCCACATTGCCGTGGATTTTGTGAGGGATCTGCCCGTGTCAAAAGGGTACACCACAGTTCTAGTAGTGGTAGACTGCTTCTCAAAGGGATGCCGCTTTCTCCTGTTTGGCTCTCTCCCAACCGCCCTCCAGGTTGCAGAAACCCTATTCGATACAGTGTTTCGCTACTACGGTATTCCGGAGGTCATTGTTTCTGATCGTGGTCCCCAATTTATTTCGCGAGTCTGGAGAGCTTTCTTCCAGAAATTGGGGACTAATGGGCAGGCAGAGCGGACTGTCCAGGATCTCGGGAGGTACCTCCGCGCCTACTGTAGTAGTCGACAACATGAGTGGGCAGACTGTCTATTTTGGGCGGAATATGCGCGAAATTCACTGAAACACTCCGCAACCGGCTTAACGCCGTTTCAATGTGTACTTGGGTACCAACCTCCGCTTTGTCCCTGGGACGCCACTCCCACCGATATCCCCCTGGTGAATCAGTGGTTTAAAAAAGCGGAAACAGTATGTATGCACATACCAAAATCTCCCAAGCAGTTCGTAGGTTCAAAAAATTCGCCGATAGATGACGAGGGGAAAGTCCTCCGCTCCAGGAAGGAGATCGAGTGTGGCTCTCGACAAAGGACCTTTCCCTCAACCTGCCCTGCCGCAAACTCTCCCCAAGATACATCGGCCCCTTTCCCATAATAGCACAAATCAATCCCGTTTCATTTAAGTTACAGTTACCCTCTCACATGCACATTAACCCTGTTTTCCATGTCTCACTTCTCAGGCCAGTGGTCTGGGGCCCCCTGGACGGAGGCGCTGTGAACCCTTCGCTTCCCGGGGCTGTGGAAGTTGAGGGCGCTCCTGCATTCAGAGTCAAGGAACTACTGGACTCACGGAGGAGGGGGGGCTTTCTGCAATACTTGGTCGACTGGGAGGGATACGGACCGGAGGAGCGCAGCTGGGTCCCGGCGAAAGATGTGCTAAGTCGGGAACGCATCTCTGATTTCCAGCAGAGACGGCCAGATCACCCAGCCCATTAATTTTCTTTATTTCTTTATTATTTAATTTATTTTCTTATTTTTCTTTTAGTTTACTCATGTATTTTATTTTTATATATTTATTTATTTACTATTTTTATTTATTATTATTTTTTCTAATAAGGCCTTCATACACACAGGCGTCTCCGGTCTGGTCTTGACCCCCCTCTGCTCAGGGGTCAAGCCCTGTTCACTGGACACGGAGCTTATAATATCACTCAACCAGATTCCCTCTCTCTCTCTCACCCACACTCAGGCATGCAAAGAGCTCCCTTGCACTCAGACAGTTTTACAACATCAATAGACACAAACAATTGCAATTGCATTTAACTTTATGGCACCCATCTGTGCATCTCATAACAAGATATTTATATACTTATTGATAAAATCAAATCAAATCACTTTTATTGTCACATCACGTTACTGGTACACTGGTACAGTACACGTGAGTGAAATTCTTATGTGCAAGCTACACAAACAATAGTGGTGTACAATTATAAGAATAAATACGTATGCATATGAATAGTACAGTATAAGAATAGTATAAAATAAAATAATATAAATAAAAAAATATATAAAAATTGTGAATGCAAGTATACAAATATATATATATACATATATATACATCTACATATATCTATATATTCATACATATATCTACATATACACATATATGCATACATGCATATACACATACACACACGTTTGTGAGAGTATGTCTACTTGTGTATAAATGTATAAGAATGTCCGCAATGAATGTTGTGCAAAAGGCAATTATGTGCAGTATGGAGTGGAAAGTGGCTTAGTGACTATAAAGTGACAGTGTAAAGTGACCGTATAGTGTCTATGAAGACCTATTGGTCAGTGTTCAGCAGTCTGATGGCCTGATGATAGAAGCTGTCCCTCAGCCTGCTGGTTCGGGACCGGATACTGCCATACCTCCTGCCTGACGGGAGCAGTTTAAATAAGTTGTTGCTGGGGTGACTGGAGTCTTTGATGATCCTCCTCGCTTTCCTCAGGCACCGCTTCCTGTAGATATCCTGGAGGGAGGGAAGCTCACCTCCAATTATCCTCTCGGAACACCGCACCACTCTCTGCAGAGCTTTGCGGTTGTAGGCGGTGCTGTTGCCGTACCAGGTCGTGATTGATCCAGTGAGGATGCTCTCAATGGCACAGCGGTAGAAGGTCCTGAGGATGCGGGGGCTCATGCCAAATCTCTTCAGTCTTCTGAGAAAGAAGAGTCGCTGCTGCGCCTTCTTCACTGTTTTGTTAATATGAACTGACCATGTGAGATCCTCTGCTACAGTGGGAGCCATGCCAAATAGCCGCGACCATGTGGCTGAAGTGTAAATGGCGTGTGAATGCCCTTTGCACGCCGTAATCCCCCCTCCCTTTTCTGCCAGAAAGGCGTGTCAACATTTCACAGTAAACACGCCCATTCAAGCCCTATTTATTAATTTACCTGGTGCCACCACTAGATGGCACTTCGTTCTCAAGAACACGTTAAAACAAGCCAGCTGCGCTGAGTTGCAATCACGTGATTTTAACAACCCGCCTCGACCCCCCGCCGAACTGACGCTGCCAAACTACATAAGTGAAGATGGCGGCTTAACGGACTATTCGTGGTAAGTCATGTTTTATTTTATAAAATGTGTTTGGGGTAGTTTACAGTTTATTTCCCAGTTTATTTTTTTATTGGCCGTTTTAAATATCACTGGCAGCACCAGCAGCGGTCAGATGTGACTTTAGATAACTTAATGTTCTGTTTATCAAGTCTGGAGTTAATATTACAGCTTACTGTCAGTGTCACACACTCACAATGTCACTCCACTTTAACTCAAAAACATGCTCAAGCTTCGACAATACTATTAATGTCCCTATTACAAGAGCTGCACTACCCGATGAAGAGTGTTTGTGTTCTCTGTAAATACTGAGAGAATCTCACCGCATGTTGTCTGGATAAATTCAGTGGTTATTTATTCTCTGGTTAAGAGTTAATCTGCAGGTTATTTCTGTGACTGTAATATAATGTGATGCAGTTGATGAGGGACACAGACTGAGGGTAGCTGTACAGGAGCTAGTAACGCTCATAACCGGGTTTATATTTTACACACTTTGGCCGTGACTTTCCGCGGTAGCGCGAGCGCTTAGTTAACGAGCTGAATAACAACACTGAAGTGTTTATCAGTTAAGGAGGAGGAGGAGGGGAGGTGTGTGTGTGGGGGGGGGGGAGGTGTGTGTGTGGGGGCGGTATGAGGGGCTTCAGTAAGTTATAGTTTGGCTTCAGGGATGAACTAATGCTCATATACGAGTGTTATATTGCTTACCTTATTTGTATGAGAAGCGCATTAAGTAAACTCTCGGTTAATTTAAAGCAGACGATAATACAGACAGACGTGGTTAACACTAACACTGTTCACTGGTTAACATTAGCACAGGCAGATTATTTACATTCCAGAATTCCCAAAACAGTATTTTACACACTCTGTGGTAAATAGGTTTATTAATATATTGTATTTTTATTAGAACTATATGTTCTGTAAAGTTTATTTATCTTTGTCTTGACTAAATTCTCCTGTTGTCTTTAAATTCAAATTCAAATTTTATTTGTCACATACACAGTCATACACAGTATAATATGCAGTGAAATGCTTATACGACCGCCAGTGACCTTAAAAAGAAAATAAAAGCTTGTATGTAAAATAAATAATCAATAAAAAGGAAATACTAAAAAAATAATTTTAACTAGTAAAATTAACTGTACAATAAGGTCATAATAAAATATTGCAAATAGAGTATATATGTATATAGAATTAAAGTGTCATTGGTTGTGCAAATATGCATGAAAGGTGACATGTGCAATTGTCCAGATGTATAAATATTTAGTGCAGAGCTCCTAAAGCAGCTCCTAAAGAGCTCCTAAAGAGCTCCTAAAGCAGAGCTCCACTGTGGAGGATTGGGGGGTCAGGCAGCTGACGGCTGGACTTTTGGAGCTACAGGACTGGAGGAGCCTGAACAAGCTGTTGAGGGAGCTGTAGGAGGGATGACGTCACAGTCCGACAGCTTTAGAATGATGTTTGGTCAGGTCTACTGTATATTCTGAACATAGAACTGCAAAATGACTGATACAGTACTTTGGGGGAAACAAAGATTTAAACTGTTCCATGTTTAATAGTTTTGATATTTGAAAAATTAATATTTTAATATAAAAGGACTATAGATAGAGACTTATAAGCAGCTGGTGTATCCGGGTTGTTTAATGAACTTTAAGCAAAAAGACATGTATTCACCTGTTTTATATAAATTACTGTTTTAACTTTGACTAGTTTTGGAAGAATAAATTGAATTGTTAAAGTCATGTTTGCGTGTTTTAATTTTGGGGGATTGTTTGGGTATTTAAAAAACGTTTAGTTGAACCAACAACTTCAATGGGCAAAAAATGGGACACAACTTTGTTTTAAATAGTCAAAGAGTTGGGCTGAAAATCATAATAATTATTGGTCATAGAAACAAATGAAACCAGTTAAACACTTGATTATATGTATTTGTGATTATGTGACCCATAATAATTTTTTCTCAGTATAAATAAATGTTTTGGGTTTTAAGAACTCCAAAAGAGCAACGACAACCTTGGTATTCTCCATTGAGGTTTCTCACCTTCCACTCCTGAGTATGACATGGTGTTAATTGCTCTGTGTGTGTGTGTGTGTGTTTTTGGCGGGGGGATGGGTGTGTGCGTGTTAAAGCCAACGGAGAAATGCTGAAGAGCGCGCGCATATATACACACACACACACACACACACACATCTCTCCATTCATCCACCATTGATTAAACCTATGAACACGGCTGTTCAGCAGTTCTAAACACAAGCACAGTTTTTGTCCTTAACTAAAATACTTCAATACGTTAATAATGAATTTATTTTGCTGAATAAGGTAATAAGCGATATTTAAATCAAACCAGTAAGTTAAGTAAGTGTTCCATACATTAAAGTACTGTGTATAACCAAATGCCCTAGCAAACACAGTTACAGTTTACAGGACAAACAAACAGAGTGTGTGCGCTGGGTTTTAAAAGCCAGGTTTTAGTAACCTTGGACAAATCACCATGTAAGCCCTCTCTCGCGCATGCGCTCTCACGCTATCTCTCGCACTCACACACACTCACACACACTGTACACACACAGACACACACAAATAACACATGAAATTGCGTAAAACCAAATGAAACTAGGGTAAAAAATATAAGCAGTAAAAATACAGTAGTATCCTGTAGGTGATTCCTGTCCTGTGATAACAGGCACTAACCCTCTAGAACTGTTTACTTCTGTTAGTTTTGTTTTCAAGTGTGAATGTTTATGGGGATTAAATCTGTCTCTGCTGCCGCATCTATACACAGTTGTGATAAGTGATTTATGCCCATCAGAACTTTGATGTGGGACGTTATGCTGGTTAAATGACTAAAGACTCACTGATCCGTATGGACAGATATTTGTTCCAGATATTATGTGCCATTAATCAATTTGTTATGCCAATTTGACTATCAGCGAAAACATCAAAAATATAATGAAAACAAACCCAAGCAGAAGTAAAATTTTTATAATTTTAATTTGATTTGTCACATACACGATATGCAGTAAAATGCTTTGGGTGCTTTAGGTGAGGCTCGAACTCGGCATTCCTTCACCTGGACTGCTTTATAAGTATCACGCGCTAACTGATTGCGCAACAGGAGCCACACGGAAGTTGCTCTTGTCAGAGTATCCTCTCTCTCATGCACACACACACACACACACACACACACACACACACACAAAACACATGAAATTGCGTAAAACCAAACAAAATATAAGCAGTAAAAAAATCAGTAAAAATACATTAGTATAACAGGCGCTAACCCTCTGGAACTTTTTTTACTATTGTTTCCAAGTGTTTATGGGGATTTAATCTGTCTCTGCTGCCGCATCCATTCACAGTTGTGATAAGTGATTAATGCCCCATCAGATTTTTTGACAGGGGAGCATTATGCATGATTAAATGACTAAAGAAATACTGATCCATATGGGCAGATATTTGTTCCAGGTTGCATGCGCCATTAATTGCCTTTCTTATGCCACTTGTTGACTATCAGTGAAAAAAAAACATCATCAAAAATATAACGAAAAAAACCCAAGCAGACGTTACATTTTGAGCTTTACTTTGCAGCAAAATATTATCTATCAGTATATTAAATGGAACTAGGTAAAATACACCGTAATATAAAATACTGTACATAGCCCGCGTTTTTATTCCGTACCTACAATGATCGGTATAGACAAATTACAGCCGCTACCGTGTCTTTAAGGATCATTTCAGGATGTCTTAAAAATATTTCACTAGCTAGTTTTATTAATTCATTATTAAATAATAAATAGCATAATCATCATGGGTTGTGTATTGAGTGATTTAACAAATCTGTTTTATTAATCGGTTTGTTGTTGTTTTTTACCACGTCATCTATTTATGAAACTATGTTGACAATACAAGAACTGTCTGTATATTAAAGATATGGTATTGGGCTTCCTGGACACTGCAGTTAACTGTGCCAGTCAATGCTCCATCTGGCGGAATTATACGGCATTGCAACCATCTTTTTAGAAAGCGCATGGGGGAGTTTATGGGGCGGGGCATTGTTAACTGCGTCATCGCGGGGGATCACATTTCGTGCACGGAGCATGCATTAACCCTTCATGGACCTGCCATGAATCCATCATGCTCCAGGCGGCTGTTTGACGTGGCTCCCACTGTATGTGGACACCCAGGAAACGGAAGCTGCTCACTCTCTCCACAGCAGCGCCGTTGATGATGATGGGGGAATGTGCACCTCCACACCTCCGGAAGTCCACTATCAGCTCTTTGGTCTTTCCGACATTGAGGGAGAGATGATTCTCCTGGCACCAATGTGTCAGGGCACTGACCTCCTCCCTGTATGCCGTCTCATCGCCGTTGGTGATGAGACCCACCACTGTTGTGTCGTCCGCAAACTTCACAACGATGTTGGAGCTGCTAGTGGCCATGCAGTCATATGTGTAGAGTGAGTACAGTAGAGGGCTCAGTACACACCCCTGTGGAGCACCAGTGTTCATTGTGACAGAGGATGAGGTGATACTGCCCAGTCTGACCATCTGGCGTCTGTCGGACAGGAAGTTGAGAATCCAGCTGCAGAGAGAGCTGCTCAATCCTAGATCTTGTAGTTTCCTGTCCAGCTTCGAGGGAACGATGGTGTTGAATGCAGAGCTATAGTCTACAAGCAGCATTCTCACATACGTATCCTTCTTCTCCAGGTGGGTGAGGGCAGTATGTAGAGTCAGGGCTATGCCGTCATCAGTGGACCTGTTGTGGCGGTATGCGAATTGTAGAGGGTCCAGTGAGTCCGGCAGCGCAGAGCAGATGAAGTTCCTGACCAGTCTCTCCAAGCATTTGCTCACGATGGGGGTCAGGGCTACTGGTCGCCAATCGTTCAGGGATGTGATGGTGGAAGATTTGGGTACAGGGTCTATGGTGGCCGTTTTGAAGCAGGCTGGAACTACAGACAGAGAGAGGTTGAAGATGTTCATGAACACTCCAGCCAGCTGAGCCGCGCATGATTTAAGGACACGGCCGGGGATTCCGTCAGGACCAGGATCTGTATATTCCTCATAAAAAGATAAAGATAAAAATACCACTACAATCTTCATACCATCATAATTAAGTGGCTACACAAGTATGTTCCTCATAAAGAATCATATTTAAATAACTAGCCGCTGTGTACCCTTCCACAAGCAGTATAACTAATTAAGCGCAATTACTTATTAACTGCTTCATCCCTTGCCATCCAATCTAGGCCCTCTTGACAATGGGTACAGATTAATACCGAGCCATCTATCTTTAATACGTATCACTATCTAATCAAAGCCCACTTAGCAACACAAATAGACTCTCACATGCGCTACCTTATACCCGCCCACTGCATGAAAAGAGGTGTATCTCTACTAGGAAACTCCTGTATACACCACTGATTTCCGGAATATTGTAATATTGTTTTTGTGTTATTATAAATAATGAAATGCAGTAGGCTGTTATGGTCATCATAATTTTCTTTAATAAATAAGAGAAAACATTGTAAGCTGTGGCTGGAGACATCGTTTCTGCAGTACTCCTGGTCGGTGTTAGAAAGTCTGGGGTTGGGGTTTGTGCACAGTTCAACCGTGTACTAAGTGCACCTGCGTGTGCCTCTTTGCAGACTATTTTTTTGTTTATCTGTATATGTATGTTATTAATATTACTTTTTTAGAGATTGTATGTGCGTGCACGGAGAGTATGTGTTGATAAGTGTATGTGGATAAGTTGATAAGTGTATCAGAAAGCATTAAAATGTTCATTTGAATTAAAATGACACACACACGTCTGTATATCAATTTCATATATATCAATTTCATTAGTTCGTTCATTCTATTTGAAGCTTCGGATGTTTTTTTTTTGTTTTGGTTTGGTTAGATTAGTTCTGAACTCGCTTCCGTGAAACTATCGCTAAAACAATGTACTGAGCCCTCCTGAGGATATAAAGCTTTATTATTGTGTTTGGATAAATAATCAGATCTACCACAGCAGGTAATAAACTATGGTGTGTCATAACCGAAGCAAACACCACGATTATGCCTCGTTTCGTTTGACAGGAACGTGGTTCACTTGGCCCCGGTGTATTATAAACCTGTGGAATGTTTCACTGTTTATGCTCACATAAGAGAAATAAAAGCGAGTGAAATGTGGAAATGATGAGGACTAAACCAATGATTTCGGTAACTCCACTGAGTGTAACATCTGCATAGTGACACTGAACATCTTCACTTTTCCGATTACCTCTGAAAAAAAAGCTGTATTTAGTTTGTTTTTATAACAGTAGAAGAAGTATGCGCGCGCACGCACACACATAGACACACACACACACACACAGACACACCTCCCTTGAGCCCTGCGTCTGTCGGATTTCAGCTGTCACGGGGTGGAAAGACTTTGAAGCAGTTTATATATGAATCTAAGCTTGAACTTATCAGCATTGTAAATATATAATACTTTTCAAATAAAATCGCTATTACTTTGACCCTTAAGTTTAGTTTAGCACACACAAAAAACAGAAAAGTCATTTCTGGTAAATCAACGGAATGTGTAGTTTATTTACAGTAATTCATTAAAAAAATGAATATACATTGTACAGTACACGGTAAACACGGGAAAGATTACAAAATGAAAAAACAAACAGTGTCTACTTTATAAACAGCTTAGTATGTGCGTCGAGATGCTGAAATCCCTTGCATGTTTTTGCTTCCAAGTGGAGAGATATTTGACCGATAGCCTAGAACAAAAGATCTATAGGTGTGATCACAACCCCCTCCGACCGACCGTGCCATCAATCACTGACCACCTCAGAAGTTCCCTCCAATGTATGGCTGCAATACTTGCTTTGCAAGTATTTTTAACACCATTCAAAGGCTTACAAGTTCCATTAAACATATAATGATGTCTCCACATGTTAATATATTCCTAAAATTTATATATTACAAGTTGATAAACTGATCTGCGGTAGCGGAAAAATCCGCACGCGCACTCACACACAGACACACACACACACACACACACACACACACACACACACACACACACAGACACACCTCCCTTGAGCCCTCGGTAAACATCCAAGCACTGAGGCACGCAAATCCCCTGACCACAATAAGGTGGCAATCCCTCAGGGGGAAGATGAAAAATACAAATTAAATAAATAAAACAAAATAAAATATCCTTAATCCAGATTTTATCAATCAACGACATAATATTGATCTTAGCTGGATGGTCTAATTCTCAAAACCGTTTAACCTAAAGAAAAACTTAACACACTATAACTAGAATATTTACAAAACTGAAAGGTTGTCTTATGTATAATAAAAAAACCTCATAACTCAAAAAGATCATATTATGTTTTTATATATTTTTTTAGATTTTTTTTTATAGTAACTGAACAGCTCTCTTCTCTCCAATCCACTCCTAAACCACGGTCTCCTATTTCTCTGTGCGTGCTCTGGAGACTGTGAATGAATACACGCAGCGGAGGTTTTGTAAACTGTAGAGATACAATAATTTTACTGCTGGAAAATCAGCATTTTATCTAATTTGAAATATAAACCTAATATTATCTGTTACTTAATATATTTTCTTTTGATGATGACCATAACAGCCTACTGCATTTCATTATTTATAATATGTTACGACCCCCGGTCTAGGGTCAAGGGACGCAACAAAGAAAATAATAAAGTGATTATAAATAAATAGTCTTGCAACCAAGATTTTGTGCGTCGTTTTTATTTTAACACACACGCACATGCACATACAGGAAGCTCTGGGCTTCAGGATTGGGCCAAGGCCAAAACAATAAACAAAACCCCCCCTCTATCTCCACCCTCAAGCTACCTAAACTACCAAAAAGCAAACTGAAATCAAAATACAAAAACTAAACTAACTACCTAACTACTTACAAAAACAGGAGAAAACAGGGGACAACAAAAATGGCACCCAACCCCTACTGCTTCCTTGCAATTATGTACAAACAAAAAAAGAACAAAATATATATACACAATATTTACAACAAAGAAAACTATGTACAAAAGCGGGAGGAAAACTTCCATCCACGCTAACACAAACAAACAAAAGAAAACCCAAAAACAACAAAAGGGAAGGAGAGAGGCAAGGCGCGACACACAGGCTCTCTCTCCAACCAAACAAACCAAAAACACACACACGCTCAAAACAAATACAAAATAACAAACAAATACTCAGTCATACACCAACACTTCAACATACAATCAATCACTCAATCAATCACCTCACAATCACAATCCAACAATTCACTAATTAACCAATCAACAAGAGAGCACGGAAGTCACACACAAGGCATAAGTCGCGCCCTGTCTGCTTCCACTCGCCGGCTTAAGAAGACGTGCAGATCCACAGCCAGCCAATCGCGGCGCACGTCACGGCGCGTTCCATCGGGGCGGGGCTTCCTGTAAATAGGAGAGCGGGAGAGACAGAGAAAGGGGGGAGAGATCGCGCATGCGCGACGTCGCGCATGCGCACATACCTGCGCTACACACACATACGTGCACCACTCCTCTGCACGTAACACCCCCACCCATAAAAGTCAAAATCATTATTTTGACAAAAAGACATATAAAGAAATACGTAAAATCTATGTCTGTCACCAATATTGAGGCTGCACCAACACAGATGAACACAATTAGCCAGATTAACATAGCTCTCTGCGCCGCCGCCAATTGCGAACGGCCCATCTGTAATGGTACCACAGCTTCAGACGACAATTTTGGTTCGACATGACATTTTGCTCTGATAGGTGTAGTTTTCAGAAAAGATTCAGATAAATTGGCAGCATCAAACTTTCGTGCTTGTGCACGTGTAACTGCACATGATGGGAACACTGTAGGACAATTGGAAACACAATCATTGCTTACATCAGCTACCGGTTCTACTGTCATAATAGGACGAGGGAAAACAACACCACCTGCCAGATCATTACCCAGGATTACCTGAACTCCTTCAACAGGGAGTTCGGTACAAATACCAACACATACTTTCCCCTTCACTATTTCTGTCTCAAGATAAATGTCATGAAGTGGGACTGTGATACAGCCTGCTCCTATGCCACGTAAAATCACATCGGTGCCTGTGTAGGTTTTCTGAGACAGCAAAAGTGTACCAGCTAACATCAGAGTCTGTGCTGCACCTGTATCTCGCAGAATGGACACTGGTCTGCGAACACCTTCAGGGCTATCTGCCACTGACCCTTGTAACATGAATGGCTTATAAACTTCCACTGTTTGTTCAGGTAAGACACGTTTTAATTGCCTTTTAACAAACCCCACAGATTTTGACTTTACTGTTGTATTCTTTTTCTTCCAGGCCTCACAGTCTGAGATCAGATGATCAGCACTCAAACAGTAGAAACACACTCTACCTCCCCCTGAGCGATACTGAGAAGTTCTAAACGTGCTCCCTCTTGCAGGTTTCACACTGCTTGCTGAAGGTTTCACCTGCTCTTCAACCCCACGGACAGTGAATTTATCCGTTCTCACAGTAGGACAAAATACAGTACGGTGCGTCAACTCAAATTCATCAGCCAATACTGCAGCTGCTGACAATGACATGACTTTTTGTTCATTCAAGTGCAATACAACATTTTCAAAGACACAATTTTTAAAGTCCTCCAACAGAATTAACTCTTTAAGAGCATCAAAAGTGGTAGCTTTCGTTGCAGCACACCACTTTTCAAACAGTGTTTGCTTTTCACGGGCAAACTCCACAAATGTTTGTCTGTCTGTCTTTTTATGGGACCTAAATTTTTGTCTATAAGCCTGTGGCACTAATTCATACGCACGTAGAACAGTTTGTTTGACCGTGTCGTAATCCAGGCTTTGTTCAACAGGCAACGCAGAGCACACATCCTGCGCTTTACCAGTCAATTTACACTGTAACAAGAGAGCCCACATTGCTCTCGGCCACTGTAACGTAGCTGCCACACGTTCAAAAGCTATGAAATAGCTATTCACCTCGGTCTCTCTAAAAGGAGGTACTAAAGCAATATGCTTGCTTACATTGAAATGGGTTGGGGAGGTAATCAGTGGGGCAGAAACGAGAGAAGAGCCCGGCGCAGCCGTTGCAGGTAACTGTGCGAATGATGGAAATGCAGGTGAACTCTCCGGCGCGATCTCAGCCCGGTGTAGCCGGCTGAAATCTCGACGAAAATGCTCCCTCTCCATCTCAAGCTCCAGCTCCCGCAACCGTAATCTTTGAGCTTCTGTTTCCTCTCGTTTAATTTCCAGCTCCACCTCCCTCGTTTTTAGAACCAAAAGCTGGTTAGAGTCCCCAATTGTGGGTGTTATTACCTTATGCTTGGGGGACGTGGAAGGTGACTGCGGCGCAGGTACTGGCCTACCGTCGACCTCCGTCGGCGTTGAAGCGTCCTCACTCTTAGCACACTCTCCAGGCTCTCCAGGCAAAATCTGCTGTTCAATTAATTTAACAAGCAATATTTTTTTTACTTCTCTTTTAAGACCTTTTCTTGGCACCTCAACTTCAAAAAATTCAGCAATGCTGAACAAATCATCCTTACGACACTGGTCAAACTGTTCCATGGTAGGAGCCAGTGTAAAGGCAATTAGGTCAAACGCCATTGTTCTATCACTACTGTCCAACTCAAGAAGGCAGCCAAACAAACAAAAGGGGCGAATATACTCAACAACAGAATATCCACCACTTGTTAGCCAGAAACTGGCAATGGACGAGTTCCCACTTTTTAACCAGTTAATGGCAACGGACGAGCCCCCACTTGTTACGACCCCCGGTCTAGGGTCAAGGGATGCAACAAAGAAAATAATAAAGTGATTATAAATAAATAGTCTTGCAACCAAGATTTTGTGCGTGGTTTTTATTTTAACACACACGCACATACACATACAGGAAGCTCTGGGCTTCAGGATTGGGCCAAGGCCAAAACAATAAACAAAACCCCCCCTCTATCTCCACCCTCAAGCTACCTAAACTACCAAAAAGCAAACTGAAATCAAAATACAAAAACTAAACTAACTACCTAACTACTTACAAAAACAGGAGAAAACAGGGGACAACAAAAATGGCACCCAACCCCTACTGCTTCCTTGCAATTATGTACAAACAAAAAAAGAACAAAATATATATACACAATATTTACAACAAAGAAAACTATGTACAAAAGCGGGAGGAAAACTTCCATCCACGCTAACACAAACAAACAAAAGAAAACCCAAAAACAACAAAAGGGAAGGAGAGAGGCAAGGCGCGACACACAGGCTCTCTCTCCAACCAAACAAACCAAAAACACACACACGCTCAAAACAAATACAAAATAACAAACAAATACTCAGTCATACACCAACACTTCAACATACAATCAATCACTCAATCAATCACCTCACAATCACAATCCAACAATTCACTAATTAACCAATCAACAAGAGAGCACGGAAGTCACACACAAGGCATAAGTCGCGCCCTGTCTGCTTCCACTCGCCGGCTTAAGAAGACGTGCAGATCCACAGCCAGCCAATCGCGGCGCACGTCACGGCACGTTCCATCGGGGCGGGGCTTCCTGTAAATAGGAGAGCGGGAGAGACAGAGAAAGGGGGGAGAGATCGCGCATGCGCGACGTCGCGCATGCGCACATACCTGCGCTACACACACATACGTGCACCACTCCTCTGCACGTAACAAATAACACAAAAACAATATTACAATATTTGATATTTTAATATAAACTCGGTATCATTATCCTCCTTGTGTATGTGTAAAATACATTTGATTTGTTCTATTTTTTATTCTGATAGTGTGCTCAATTTGTTTCTAGTAATTTATATATTTAAATTCGGATGCCTTTTACTGTTACAAATTTAACTCTTTGCAAAACAATAAAAATGTGTCTTGCTGTACAAGCCCTTGTGTTGTTGTTTGTGCTGCTGTTCTTTAATAATACCAATAATCAGATACAAACAGTCTGTCTAAACGAAAATTAAGCAATGCTTCTTAACTCATCATTATGTGGATATTTTTCATGTTCGTTGGATAAAGTATGTACTGTAATGATTTAGTCTACTCTGTACTGTATGTGCGTGAGAGAGAGGGGTGTCGCGGTCGTGAAACAAAGGCTCATTTCAGCTCATTCAGTTTCTCTGAATGGATAGGTGAGAACAGCTGATTCACGGTGAATAATTTGCATTTGAGTGTTGCCAAGTGAAAAGAAGACAAACATCAAGACGAACAACATATAAAACTGAGACAATATTTTAAAAAGAATCGCAATCAACCTGGACAGGTAAGCTGGAATAAAATCAGTAGCAGCATTAACTAAAGTAATTAGTAATTATTAGCTGCTACTGATTTTATGGACTCATCACGGTTAAATACGTTGGTCACATGCCAGCTGTATAAGCCGGTTAAGGGACTCATTACGGTTGCATATCGTGCTCTGAATAATAATTTTTTTTGTTTGCTGTTTGTTTGCTGAGTAAAATTAAAATAGAACAATTTTTTAAAACAGCATCATCCAGGATTCGAACCGACGCTTTGTAAATCCCTGACCGAGCGCTCTAACCGCTACACCAACCAGGCACTAAGAGACAACACACCTGCGTGACGTTAATAAGCCACTCGACTTCTTTGAAAGCAAGCGTTAAATAAGTAACGAAGTAAGCCTGTTATACAATTATACTATTTGCACGTGTATTTTATCTGTTTTAAACTTGGTGTCATTTGATCTTATTGGTTTAGAAATGTTTGTAAAAAAACTATTGTTATCAAAAATGTAACAGATGTAACACCGGACCTCATTACCCACAATGCATCTCCCGCACTGGACTACACTGCCGTAAACAGCTGTCGTAAATCAAAACTCCCGGTACGGCAGATGGCCACCACTTTTCATCAGTATAATGACACACACACACACACGCAGCAGCAGCAGACCGAGCCGTCACTCCCCTAAATTTAAAGTATACAAACTGGTTGCGTGCGAGTTTGCTGTATTTTCTATAGTATGCTGAAGCAAAATCAAAATACAACAATTTTTTTTATTTTAATTTTGCTATAATTAAAATAAAAAAATTTAAAACATCATCCCACGGGATTTGAACCGGCACTTTATGTATCACTGACCGTGTGCTCTTACCGCTACACCAAGCGATCACTTAAAGCAAATGCACACAAGTAAGGTTAAATAAGGCAAGGTTAATAAAGCAAGCTCTGGATAAGTTACGAAGTAAGCTTGTTATAATAATAACTTGGTGTTATTTGATCTTATTGGTTTAGAAATTTATATTTAAATAAATAGTAAACTTGGCCGATTTCGTTATAATTTTGTTTGATGAGTGGGGCTTGAAAATTCTCTTGAAAAATATGGTCATTTATTTCAGTTAATAAATCTACTATAATTTTTTTTAAACTCATTATTGTACAGTACACATTAATAGCTCTGGTTCAGATTTTTCATGTTTGTTGTGGAAATTACCATCACTGTTGTATTTACTGCGATGAATGAAAATGTCACTTTGCGCCACCTGGCGGCCATTTTACGAATGACTTTGAAATGCAACTGATTTATTTTGGCCGCTGTTGCCTTTAAACGGCGGTATACGCGGCGAGATCGCCATTCCAATTTTGTAACCACTGTATCTACAAGTACCACTGAGCATATACATCAAATTCCACCAAGCTAGGATACTTCCGGATTGATACCAAATCGGATGTACAGTGGTGTGAAAAACTATTTGCCCCCCTCCTGATTTCTTATTCTTTTCCATGTTTGTTACACAAAATGTTTCTGATCATCAAACACATTTAACTATTAGTCAAAGATAACACAAGTAAACACAAAATGCAGTTTTTAAATGAGGGGTTTTATTATTTAGAGAGAAAAAAAATCCAAACCTACATGGCCCTGTGTGAAAAAGTAATTGCCCCCTGAACCTAATAACTGGTTGGGCCACCCTTAGCAGCAATAACTGCAATCAAGTGTTTGCGATAACTTGCAACGAGTCTTTTACAGCGCTCTGGAGGAATTTTGGCCCACTCATCTTTGCAGAATTGTTGTAATTCAGCTTTATTTGAGGGTTTTCTAGCCTGAACCGCCTTTTTAAGGTCATGCCACAACATCTCAATAGGATTCAGGTCAGGACATTGACTAGGCCACTCCAAAGTCTTCATTTTGTTTTTCTTCAGCCATTCAGAGGTGGATTTGCTGGTGTGTTTTGGGTCATTGTCCTGCTGCAGCACCCAAGATCGCTTCAGCTTGAGTTGACGAACAGATGGCCGGACATTCTCCTTCAGGATTTTTGGTAGACAGTAGAATTCATGGTTCCATCTATCACAGCAAGCCTTCCAGGTCCTGAAGCAGCAAAACAACCCCAGACCATCACACTACCACCACCATATTTTACTGTTGGTATGATGTTCTTTTTCTGAAATGCTGTGTTACTTTTACGCCAGATGTAACGGGACACGCACCTTCCAAAAAGTTCGACTTTTGTCTCGTCGGTCCACAAGGTATTTTCCCAAAAGTCTTGGCAATTATTGAGATGTTATTTAGCAAAATTGAGACGAGCCTTAATGTTCTTTTTGCTTAAAAGTTGTTTGCGCCTTGGAAATCTGCCATGCAGGCCGTTTTTGCCCAGTCTCTTTCTTATGGTGGAGTCGTGAACACTGACCTTAATTGAGACAAGTGAGTCCTGCAGTTCTTTAGATGTTGTCCTGGGGTCTTTTGTGGCCTCTCGGATGAGTTGTCTCTGCGCTCTTGGGGTAATTTTGGTCGGCCGGCCACTCCTGGGAAGGTTCACCACTGTTCCATGTTTTTGCCATTTGTGGATAATGGCTCTCACTGTGGTTCGCTGGAGTCCCAAAGCTTTAGAAATGGCTTTATAACCTTTACCAGACTGATAGATCTCAATTACTTTTGTTCTCATTTGTTCCTGAATTTCTTTGGATCTTGGCATGATGTCTAGCTTTTGAGGTGCTTTTGGTCTACTTCTCTGTGTCAGGTAGCTCCTATTTAAGTGATTTCTTGATTGAAACAGGTGTGGCAGTAATCAGGCCTGGGGGTGACTACAGAAATTGAACTCAGGTGTGATAAACCACAGTTAAGTTATTTTTTAACAAGGGGGGCAATCACTTTTTCACACAGGGCCATGTAGATTTGGAGTTTTTCTCTCCCTGAATAATAAAACCCCTCATTTAAAAACTGCATTTTGTGTTCAATTATGTTATCTTTGACTAATAGTTAAATGTGTTTGATGATCAGAAACATTTTGTGTGAAAAACATGCAAAAGAATAAGAAATCAGGAAGGGGGCAAATAGTTTTTCACACCACTGTATCTTGCTGAGGAATCCTTCCTGTACAGCCATTTGTTGCCATGGCAAATAATCTACTCAAGGATTTTGTCAAGAAACATTCACACCCCAAGCCCCATTTGCATTTTACACCTTTGCCCAACTCTGCTCTTCCCTATTGGTTTCTTATCTCAACATTGATTGGCTATTTAAAAAAAACACTCCCAAAACCATGACATATATTGGGACATTATCCAGTCACTACTTTTTATTTAGCCCAACCCAAGCCCTCATAACTTAGTGATTTGATTGGTAATAGGGGAGGTATGTAGATAGACCCTATCCAACCCACACACACACAATACTATATATCCCCCACATCCTTTAAAAAATTACAGTAGAATTGATTAATATTTGATTAATTAATATTTTTATTAATTGTTTTATTAAAATCGAACAAAACACTAATAAATATACAAAGAAAAGTAAGAATAAGGAAAAAAAACATAAAATATGGAAAAAATTAACAAATGTGCATTTATGAAGGTGGAAAAAGCAATACTAAAACAAACATGCACCAGTGCTTGTTAGATATCCAAAATAAAGGTCCTTCTAGCTCGGTCCCATTAGATATTACACGATGACGGCACGCAACAGCATCCTCCTCATCGGACATCAGTTCCAGTATTGCAGTCTGCCACAGTTCTCTCTCTGCATCTGTTTGAACGACTCTACACCTGGACTCCAGCAATGATAAGAAGGACAGCACCTCTTCCTGATAGTCATTAACATACAAAAGGCCTTCACACCTCACAGCCATCACCTCTCACTGCTAGGTGTGAGGATTCCTAGAAAGTTTCACCAATTCCCGTATATATCCACATACATTTGTGTCATGTGTCGTTTCACAAAATTTCCTTTGCATTCTACCTTTCCAAGTACTCTGCCTCATACATCTGGCAAACTTAAAGTTTAGCGGGGATTTCCCATACCATATTTGTCCGGATACAGCTCTTTTCATGCAGTGATACTTCAAACCAAATTGAAAACCTCATATTGGATAATTCTTTGTTAAACGATAAGGAAAAGGTAAGTCTGGGTCTTATGGGCTTCCATTGGAATTTTATGTCCATGTTTATGTTTGGAAGTATATTAAAGACCCATTATTCTGTATGTACAATGAATATGTAGAGCAGAAAGAAATAATAACTGCAAAGAAACGTGATTATCCTGCTTATTCCCAAACCTGATAAAAATACAGTTTTGATTGAGAACTGGTGCAGTTTTAACTATTGATTATAAACTTCTGGTCCAGATTTGTGCTAGCAGTTTAAAGATGGGTTTGGATAGTATCAGCGCGTTTCGAGAACAGCCGGCTTGCTCAGCCGGCGCAGCATTTCAGGAGCGACTGCACCAGGCTGTGATGACGTCACAGCTTCTCATGATTGGCCACATTCACCACATGACGATGATCACGAGTGTTTCGTGCTTCAATCCATATAATTGCATAACAAATCAATTTGCATGCCATTTCGTAAATAGTTTACAATCTTTTGACTGCCGTACATTTTTTCCCCTTAAATTCTTTATATTGGATTTGTGCATAAGTTTATTATTGTACTTTTTTCATACAGACAACTTATTGTATTCAGCTGCATATTTAAGTAATATTTTTATGGAATAACTAAAATGTCACAGACATTTAATGTAATGGGGTCAACATTGATTGATGCTGAAATCTGAAGTTGCTGCTCCACTTGCATGTGCTGCATTGTGCTAGTGTGCATTGTCAATTGAAAAATACAACATTCAGATCACTTTTATACACTGATATAAATTATAATAAAGACAAATACATTGTGCTTGTGCATCTATGTACATTGTGCATATACCTGCCCTTAGCTAACTGAAGGTTAAATGTAAAAAATAAATACATACCACAAAACACAACACAACTGCAAAATTATACTACATAACTACAATCTAAATCAAACTACAAAAAACAGCCTAATTCCTTATAATGTGCAGGTCATTCATGTTCAATGTTTTTAGTTTACTAAACCTTGTTTATGCCCTAAATATGACATACATTCTAAACCACAAAAATTACAGACAACCACTTAAATCAGACAAATTGAAATCTGTTAAGTGTTATTGCATTAATTAGTTTTTATTAGACATAACGAGTCACACACATTGAGTATAGTGCCATGGTCTCTCACTTCACATATATAAAGACAATGCATTACCAAGTGCAAGAAAAAACAAAATGAATAATATAACAATGAATGTGAAGGACAGCAAAGGAAGAACCTTTACTCTTAAGGTTTCCGAGGAAATTGCAGAAAGAATGAAAACTGGTAAGTAAATGGAAGAACTAGAATAAATACAAGTTAACAATGATTTGTGTGATAGTTTTGAGTATTTCCTCAGATCAGAAGTTCCTCTCTGGTGTCATGGCAAAAGTTACAGCCGTTGACACAAAACAAAGTAAACACTTGTTGATGAACAAACACACTGGACACATAAGTGACAACAAAATTTCCAGCTTTCTCTCTAAACAGCTCCTATCAGCGGTCTAGCTTGTGCTGCAGTGTTTCCCCCCAACCTCCTTCTCCATGTCCCTCTACCTCCACTGAGTCACCTGTACACCGAAATCTCAGTTTTGTGAAACCACCAACCAGCCAGTGCCCTATGCAACAGACACCCATTAGCCAGGACCTACCGACTACCACCCTGATGTAGTGGGTGGTAACCCTTCAGAAGCCAGAAACCCATCCTCCGTCCAGATAGTATAAGATAATTTTGCATCTTATTACAAAGTCACTTTCGTATTACATTGTGCTTTTTCTGCAGCAAATAGATTTTGTAAAGTTATTTTGGTCCTCTGGGATACTCTCCAACAGCAATTACAGCTAATTATTTATTGTTTACAGAAGCTTAATATAACAACACTAAACAAAACATCATTTGATTAAGTATAAGCTTGATTTGTAAAACAGTATTTGTTCAGTTACTTTAAAATGAAATGATTTACACATGCACATATATTGTTTATAAACTTATCGTCGTTGTTCATTCTGCTGCATTTCTTCCAACAAAAAAGGTATTTCTACAGCTTCCAGTTCATCTGCAATAAAGTAGGTAAACGCCACGTGATCTGCCGTGTTTGAGGAAGCAACGAGATCCCCAACGTGTCCGACTTGACGGCTCCGTTTTCAGCTCCACCCCGACTGCTTTCGGCTAATCTCGCCGATCGGTCTGCGCAGCCGCAACATGAGCTCGAACGCACCCAAACAGTTTTCACCTGTAGCCGGAAGTCTCTCAGACTCTCTCACGCTCTCTCTGATTTATTCTGACGCCGTGGATGAAGATGGAATTGGAGAGAAATATCTGGATTTGGAGTTGGACCTCGTGTCAACCGCAGTGTTAACAGGTGAGGTTTGTTCGTTTATACTCGTCTATGTGTCTATTTAACAATCTAACTAGCAAACGTTAGCTAAAATCAATTTGAATCGGGAAGCTGGTATGCTAGCTAATTTGAACTAGCAATTGCTGGCAAGATGCAGACTGATGGCAGTTAATAACGGTATGCTAATTTGTTGAAAATTATACAATTGCTTTCAATAAATTGCCCCCCCCCCTCTTTTTTTATTTTTGCCAGAAGTAGTGTTAATGTGTTATCCATTAACAGCTTTGATGTTTTTGGTACTAAATTAACGTTATATAACTAACATTTGCAATAATTTTGTGTAGCAAAACAAAAGATGTACCAAAAACCAACCAACAGAATAATATTTCTCAGGTAACAAGTTGTTTTACAATAGTTTACACTATTACAAAATGTGTTTAATTTCATGTATCACAATAATTAACTCATAAATTAAGTTAAGGTTAAGTGACTGTCTTGATGCAGTGTTAAGCCAAGGTCAAGCCATTAAAAAAAAAAAGATTATTTTATTAATTTTATCAGTGTGTAGTCAGGTGATGATGGAAGGAGAAGGGACAGTGTGACAACATCTCCTGAACAACTGGTTTAAGAAAGGCAGGTTTGTGGATTTGAAGGTAAGAACATGTCCTGGGAGAAGTGATCAGGGGCAGAGGGGAACTGAGGAGCAGACTGTGTTCATATCAACATAACAATGTGGGCCTATAATCTGTGTCATTAGTTGTTACTCATTAACCATATTGTTTAATGTGTTTTTCAGCTGCTAATATAAGCACAGAGATGCTGTCCGGCGTCACTAAGGAGGATTTGTGAGATCTCTTCTTCACAAGGCGAACCATTTGAAGGCTTACTCATGAGGAAAATTAGGTAATGTAGGTTTGACATTTAGTCTAAAAATCAAGGGCGTAGGTTTGCTCTGGACAGTGGTGGGGACCTATGACTCCAACTAATACCCCACCCCTCAATCCCCTGCCCCACCTACCAACCCCCCAATCCCCTGCCCCACCTCTCACCCCAACTATGTCCACTGAATACATGTTTTTCTTAATATGGTGCAAAATCACTTTACATTAATACTAGCAATGCTTTGATTGATATTAATCCACTCGAAATGCAATTCATTAAGTTAAATTAAGGAATAGTGTAATGTTAAAGGACTGTTTAATAAAATAAAACTATAATAAAAAACTATAATAATGGTCTTTAATAAAATAAAAACTATTCTTTATTGAGCCCTAGTGCAAATGAAACATCTCAAACATCTGTATATCTATATAAGTAGATTACATCTAAACATGAACTACTAGGTACAGTACCACACAACAGCTCAATGCCTATTGCTCCTATATGAAGGAGACAAAAACATGCCTTCGCCTCTCGTTAACAGAAATAAACTGCTGGCATATTTGTTTGACATCAATATTGTCCAGGCTGTTCTTTTTTTTCTTGTGATAAACACTAAAGATGATATTTTGTAGAATGCTGAAAACCTGTAATCATTGATTTACATAGTATTTGTTTTTCCTGCTACGGAAGTCAATGTTTAATGGTTTTCAGCTTTTCTTTTTCACAATATCTTATTTTGTATGCAACAAAATAAAGAAAATCATAAAAGTTTGGAACCACTTAAGGAGTAAATAGTGAGTAAAGTTTTTTTGGGGGTGAACAATGGCTTTGACCCTAACTCTTCCCCTCTGACTGCACTAGGACTGGACAGCATTGCCACCTGATGAAATAGCGTGACAAAAAAGTGAAATGTCAGTTCAAATCTTTTGCCAAAAACACTAATGAATCACTTACATCCTCAGCCTATCACTCCTCATAATGCTAAATATTAGTATAATCAACATGTATAATACACGCACACATATTATATGTTATATACTGTATAATCAACATTCAGATTGACCTCCTGTGAACTCGCCTCTTCACCTGAACTACAACATGGCTGATCTGCTTCTGTCCCCTAATTGAAAAACATTGAGTGATTCCTTATGAGCATGGACAGAGAATGCCTCAGCCTATTATTGGTAACAATGTTAAATCTCAGGACAACTACAGTGGCTTGCAAAAGTATTCGCCCCCCCCCCCCCCCGTGAACTTTTCCACATTTTGTCACATTACAGCCACAAACATGAATAAATTTTATTGGAATTCCACGTGAAAGACCAATACAAAGTGGTGTACACGCGAGAAGTGGAACGAAAATCATACATGATTTCAAACATTTTTTTTTTTTACAAATAAATAACTGAAAAGTGGGGTGTGTGTAATTATTCAGCCCCCTTTGGTCTGAGTGCAGTCAGTTGGCCATAGACATTGCCTGATGAGTGCTAATGACTAGAGAGCACCTGTGTGTAATCTACACTCTCTCCATCGCTGTCTGATATACAGCACAGGTGTTTAGGTTCTGTTACCTGACAAAACAGGATAAACACATGCCATTTAAACAGCAATCATTTTATTTCACTTTTTCTGAGTCTTAGTGTGCAAACCTCGAATCAAATCATTAATGTTCGCCAAGTAAGTGAATGCATTTTAAAAACTATTTTTCTGAAGTGGATTGTCTATTGGTGTCAACAAAATTCTAGCCATATGGCAATATTAGTATATTAGCTTATCAATTTCTTTCACAATACTGATTTCTGACAAACAGTCATTAGATTAGGAGACTGACAGGGATCATATTTATACTTTTACATTTAGCTGTTTAATCTGCTGTTAGTTTTAAGTCCGTATTCACAGACTAACCTGCCCTGCTGTAATGAATGTGAGTCAAAGCCTTAAAAGAAAACAAAAAACAAAAAAAACACTAGCATTAACGTTAACTGTTGTCGTTACTTTGATGGATTCACTAGCGAACTTGAAGTGACTTACACTTTTCTTTGGAAAAAAAAAGGTCCGTATGTCCAGCTTCTATTTTTTCATCATGTATGTATGTCACCCAACACACCTTCTCGCATGGGGAAAAAAATCCACTGCATTTGTCGCTGCTTGTATCTGAACGCAGCCATAGTCTATCACATGATAGCAGGGAAAGGCACAGCCAATCAAAATGTTCATATTTGTTTTGGGGGCGGGAGGACTCAAGGAGAGAACGTGATTTATCCCTTTCTGCGTGTCTAGGTTAATGTTGACAGAACGATTATCTTTAAAAAAAAGTGGATTAAATTATTGGTGGAGACTTCAGACTGTCGATATCTGTTTCTAAAAATGCATTTTTAAATTATATTTTGGAAAAATATTTACACAAATTCAGTGAAAGTCACATGAAATTCACAACATTTATAAAGAATATGCTAAAATATGTCCTTCTGTATACAATTATTAATAATAAGACTCATCTGATAACAAATAGGTGTTAGAAGCCATAGCAGGGACAAAGTTAAACTGCTATGGACAAATGTAAAACAGTTAATTTGTGAGAATTAACTAGGCTAATGCTTCCTAGGCCTCCAGCTAGATTGTGTAAGATTTACAGTGTTTAACAAACTCCAGAATTAATGTAACTTTTTGCTCCCTTTCTTCATTTCTTGCTACTCTCTGGATATTGGTCTGTCTATTTTAGATCATGGATGAACTACATCGGATTCTCGACTCTCACTTCATACCTAACCTGAAGACTGGGGGACTTTCTATGAGAAGGCACAGTTTTATGGGGTGTTCAAAAAGGTCATGAAAGCACCACAGCAGGACAGAGGTATTTACTGGCTGTGTTCCCATGAACATATTAATGTTGGTTTATATACCTCACTACAGTGAAGCACTCACTTGCCATGCTAAAGGTTTTACCAGACATGTTCCCATCTCCTGTGGCTCCACCCAAGACGTTAGGACATGCAAGTGAAGCTATGTTTCACATTCTTGAGGTAAAAGCATTTGAGAATGAATGAGAAATTTCATATTACTTGTGTTACTATATGATACAATGAGTGTGAATTGTCTTTTCTGTTTGTGTCAGTCTAAGGAAGATTCAACCACTTTTCTTCAAACAAGACCACTCTTCAATCGTGTTGTGATTGCCTGTGAAACCAATTGCGTACTAGCCATTGGAACCATGCCTGTGGTGACCTTCCCGAAAGAGGACATGTATGCTAGTGTGATGTATCTTATGACATGTTATTATGCCTTTATTGCCACACTGATCTCTGTGCTCCAGACAGAAATCCTCTTGGATGCCATCCATGACAAGGACATGACTTTGTCATATAAAAAGTCTATAGTTGAGTGGAAAAGGTTTATTACTGACTATAGGGCTGCACAGCACTATTTTTTCATTTCTGGTCCCCTAACAGAACTTGGTGTATTGGACAATTGGATAGTCAGTGTAAGGTTTTATAATATTGTAAGACAGTGTAATCTAATAAGAAGATTCCTGTGCCTTGAGAACAGACCCCTCACTGTGCTTCCTCATGCCTTCTGTGGTAACACCTTGTATATCCTGTATTCAGACAAGGATACATCCAAATGGCTCCTGTCTGCTAGAACCCTTTTGTTTAATCAGGAGAATGCAAATGTATCTCCTCACACCTGTCTGTCTCCGGGTCCCTCTATGACTGACATGTTAATGACTGATTCTTTTGATGTTCGGGACGTAGCAGCGTTTAAATGTGCTCTCTTTGCTGAGAATAAACAGAGATCTTCAGACATCATGCCAGTGTGTGTGTGTGTGTGTGTGTTTGTCTCTCCCGGTCGATCGGGCCCGGACCGGTAAGTGTATCAAGGTGCAGCGGACA
Source organism: Channallabes apus (assembly GCA_030522415.1). Taxonomy (NCBI): domain Eukaryota; kingdom Metazoa; phylum Chordata; class Actinopteri; order Siluriformes; family Clariidae; genus Channallabes; species Channallabes apus. The sequence goes on from CM060124.1 coordinate 5,965,568, forward strand.
CAACAAGAAATAACTCTTATTCTCTTAGCTTAAAACTTAGCTCGGACACTTCATCTACATTTTAAACTTAACAGTCATTAATACATAGCAAAAGAATTTGTTTATTATAAAGGTTTGAAGCACTGTTACATTTGTTATTTTGTCATACCTGTAGATCTTAATTATTTCATTTATTTGCCCACAAATGTCTGTTATACTGGTTATGTTTTTATGTTTGGCATCCGAAACTCCAGAGAGCCAATAGAACCAGGCAAGATACAGTACCGTACAGGTGATGTACAAAACCATGGCCAGAAATGGTCTTGTGGTGTTTTGTTGCATTATTTGTTTTGCCCATTTGCAGCAAATGGAATTCATAATAAAGAGGTACAAAAATGCATTGAAATGTATTTTATTTATGTATTTGTTAAAGGATAGTTGTAAACCATTGATGATGATTTAAGCATATTTTCCTAAAAATAAAAAATATATATTCTTAACTTTTAGTATTTAGATAAATGTACTTGTTTTTAGTCAAGCGTTACCGGTTTTAAGATATAATTCTTACTTATAGCCTTATTTTATGACAATGACACTAGCATTTGCTAAATTTAAGCTTTTTTCCTATATACTGAAGATAATTCTGAAATCTTTTCTTTGTCTTAGGAGAATTTACTTGTTTCTAGTTTTGGCTGCACTAGTTTTAAGACATCTGAAGGTTCTTTGAGGCTAGACATATTTACTTGTTTTAAAAATCTTGCTTATTTTAAGTCAAATTTACCTCATTTTATTACTTTTTTTCCTTGTTTTTGAGAGCAGACCTTTTGTAGTTTAAGCATGTGTGTCTTGTTTTAAGACCCAACAGTATTTTTAGTGCCTAGATCAAGTTCAAATATTCTAGTTTTAATGCAGTTTTCACTAATTTATGTACTATCCAATTCTCATAAAAAGCTAAAATGCCTAATTTTAAGAACTTATGTCTAGTTTCAAGATGCAGTAGCATTCATTATTGTCTAGATATTAATGCAACTTTCAAGAATTATTACCAAGCCAGTTTTGCTTACCCATTGGCAGATTTTTTTGCTTGATTTTGGTACACTTTAACTAGATTTAATAAATTTTTTGTTTGTTTCAAGAACGGCATTTTTTTTCGCAGTGGCGGATAAGCTGCAGTCCAACTGTGCGGAGGCCATTGGAAATCATTGGAGGCCACTGGTGATGGTGGTATTCATTCCCATGGGAACTGAACACAAAGAAGTAGAGGTGCAAGGCAACAGTTCTACCACTAAGCCATCATGCCGGCTTAATAAATATAAAATCAATGTCAGTCTGATGAGCTGACAGGAAGGTCTTGAAGAGGGGCCAGAGATTGAGAGCTGTTAAATGATGCACCAGAGAAGGATATGAGAAATGGACTGAGAAAGTCACAGTACATCTGGGGAGAAGGATTCATGTGGAAATCTTGGAAGGTTAGTGAAGGATCTTGTTGATCTAAGGCAGGAACATCAAAAGGCGTTGAACAGAAAATGTAAGAAATTTTAGCTGATTAAACAGAGAACATTAGGAGGAAATTAATAACAGATTACTCAGAGCAGATTAAGAGAATAACAGAGTATCCATATACAGTCAGGAGGAAGTTAATGAAGCATACCATCCAGAGAAAATCAACAGAATCCAGCAGATTATTAGAAATAGTTCAAGGTGAAAGTAAAAAAAAGAAAGAAAAAAATCCTCAGGAAAATAACAGCTCCTCAGGACAAAAACAGAATAAAAACTGTCAGTCCAAACTACAGGATGATAATTGGGAGCTTAGGGGAAACACATGCAAGAGACAAAAAAAAAAAAAACAATAGGACAGCAACTCAGGAAATCTACCAGAAAAGTGCAGAGATTAATCAATTCCTAAGGCATGCAATGTGAGGTGCAAATGTGCAAAGTGGTCATGTTCCAGGTTAAGTGCGCACCTGAGACCATAAAAATGTATTCAAGTGGTTCATCTTAGATGTGTCAATTCATCTCGGATGTGTCAAGCGACGTACGAAGAACGGGGACCCCTGGACTTACTCAGGGTATTTATAACTTGTCTAATCAGCCACATCAGCACAAGACAATAGCTTAGCAACCGGGAAAATTTGCTACATAAGCTAGCATGTTAGCAGTGTTATCTACATGCTACACTAAACTATGTAAATGGCATTAAAAGCCAATGTGTCACATAAACTGACAACAGCTAGCTGAAGTGAGAAATATTTACTAAAATTAGTTTAATGTTATCAGAATAAGAGTTATATAAGACTTAACTTGTAACGCTTGGATTTAATTAACCGCTTGGTTACAAGAAAACGGATTCGGGAATCTAAATATGGGCTGTTAAACACTACTGCGTAATCGCTCTGGTCGGGTCAGGGGTCTGATCTCTATGTACTTCTCCGCTTGCTCTATGAAGTTCCTCACCTCAGCTGTCTCTGACGTATCGCAGAAGGTTGGAAACTCCACGCAGATGGATGGTCGAGCATGAGGAGAAGAAGAAGAGAGTGGGGAGGAGAGCAGAGCCGAGGAGTGAGCGGGAACACCAGTAGGAACGTCGTTGCCATTAGGAGTGCTTGGTGGCTTTACCATAGCCGTCGCTGTAGTGGTTGGAGTGCTGGGACGATGTTGTGCCTGAGATGGAAGGGATGCAGGGGTGCAGACCTGTAACCTGTGGGCAGTGGGCGTACTAGTGAGACGCAGTCTCTTTATCTGGTTTTACCAGATGATGTCACGTCGCAGAAAACAGTCAACGATGGCCCTCTCCATTTTTTCGAGAGCCTCCTGGCAGTAGCGCTGCAGCCCTTCTAGGCTCGCGTCCACTGCGTCACGAAGACTGATTTCCCTGTTGAGACTGCTATCTATGGATTGTCTATAATCCTGCTCCATAGAGCTCACTTTATCAGTAAGCGCCCCCAAGTCCATCTTACATTGAAACAGTTCCTTCTGTAGTGTGTGCACTACCCCAATATCAGTCCCATGAACAATCATATCATCATCCTCACTATCATGGCTTTCTGATATATATAATGAACAAATCAATGCAGTTACTTCAGCTGTAGGGTTACGGCGCGTATCAAAAGCATCCTCTACATCAACCAGCATGTTATTAGCTACTACAAAGTCGGCCTTAGCAGCACTACTAACATTAGCAATAGCATTAGCGGCATCCATCTTGTTCAGCCACGCCACACAAAACCGGAAAATACCCCAAAATACCGATTCCCCGTACGGGCCACCACTATGTAACGATTGGATTTAATTAACCGCTTGGTTACAAGAAAACGGATTCGGGAATCTAAATATGGGCTGTTAAACGCTACTTCCGGTACTGCGTTATCACGGCAGGACAATATACGACGTGACACAAAACAATTGTAATAAATTAAACCAAGTGTATTATACAGCAACAAACAGATAAATAAACAAACAAGGTGCACCAAAACCAATATATACAAATATAATACAAATATAAATAGTGTGTGTGTGTGATGTATGCGGGTGTGTGAGTGTGTGTATGATAGTCCAGTGTCTGATATATGGCAAAGGGTATGAAAGTGTGGAGTTGGAGAGATGGCTCGATCTCACCAGTAGAAGATGGTAAGTCCGGGAGATCGAGAAACGGAAGGAGCGGGGTACTGAATGAAATTAACAACGGGTAATCCACAAACAGGCTCTCAGCTTCCAAAACCATGTAGTGCGCGGTCATCTCTCCGTCCCGGCTTCTACGCCGGTTCTGGCTTTATGCCGGCTCATGTGACCCACGTCACTTCCGGGTTCCCTTGCGTCGCGAGGATTGTCAATTGTTAAAAGCGCTATACAAATAGAATTTAATTGGTTTAGAATTCAGTGCGCACCATTTGTACATCTGTTATTTTACAATTATGTGTATCATATCACTCAAAGACCTTTTATTTGGGGTTAAGTGACTGATGTGCCAAACATGTTTCAGTTGAGCCTCTGTTTCACTGAATAATCCATGACTTTTCATGAGTATGTAAGACTTCGGCACCCCTCTCTCTCTCTCTCTCTCTCTAGCTCTCTCTCTCTATCTCTCTCACACACACACACAGCAGACCAAATCATTAGCACGTCCCTCCCCCAAACAGCACAGTCATTTACTTTCTTTCCATTTACTTACTTAACCGTACGCATAAAATTTTGTAAATTTGTTTAATGTTTAGCTTGTATTTCATAAGGTTTTGCCAGCGGTGGTACAGCGCAATGGGGGTCATTATTTACTATTAAAGAAAATTATGGTGATCTGTCACAGCGTGTGCCTGTGATGGGTGTGCGCCCAAATCTACTATCGTTACTCGCTCACTCCGTAGGCTCCCTGAATAGGCGGCAAAGTGACGGAGCCACCTATTCGTGCTGGTTGGCAATAATTAACGTTAATATGATCTCGGGCTTGCTTCACATTATAAAAGCAAGGCGTGGAGTTTAGTCTGAGGTCCGGGACTATGTGGTGTGGTGGAGAATAGGAGAGTGGCATGTGAGTGGGGCGATGTGACACTGGAATTGTACACATGGGACACTGGAATTTCGGCCTTTAATCGCCGCGCTGAGGACAGTGCGAGAAAGAGCTGCCCTAGCTCCTGCGGCATATTCACTCCCGCACCTGCCCGCCTTCGCAGCCCGGCTGCCGAAGAGGAAAAGTCTGCGAGGACGTTAGCGTTAAGTTTTTGCATCAGTGAGGACTCGCGCCGGTCATCGACAGCGGGAGAAGCGCCGTCACGAGGGAGCGTGCAGAATCACTGCCTCTGCGTGCTTTGTTCTGCCACTCCGCCCACCGCCACTTATCCTCAGCTGTGTGCCCGCATGCCAGTGTGGCACAGCCACCAGAACTGCACATGCACAATGTTTATCCCCTTCCCTTTCTTTCCATTTTCCCTCCTTCAACCCTTTCTTTCCCCATTTTACCTAAATAACCATTTTCCTGTAAGACCTCGCCTTGTGCCCGTGCTTTATGGTGCTGCCCGTGCAACATGGGTCGAACCCATTACAGATCATAACAGCATACTGCATTTCATTCTCATAATAAACACAAATACACAAGCGGGGCTGAATGACCGACATCTGCTGATGCAGTAGAACGTCCTGACAATGTTTAAATTTTATGGTCATTTATTTCAGTTAATAAATCTACTATAAATTTAAAGAAAACAAGAAATAAGATTCCCAAACCCAAATAAGATACACAAAACCCTACACACGTCTTTTCTAATTACACGTGATCTAAAGGCTCACTGTGTTAACATTTATTTTGCTTAAATTTGATCTTAATAAGATTGAATTTAATTTGAATTCTACATTTGTACTGTAATTTTAGTAATGTGATTATGAATTCGTTTAACTCCAGTGTTTCACTTGATTTTATCCGCTACTACGTGTAGGTCTAAAGGATCACGGCTCATTAATCCTGCAGAGAATGATTTAAAGTATGAGGTCTGTAGTTATATAGCGGTAAAAGCCAGCCACTCAGTGGTAAAAGCCAGCAAACGCACAAACCCAAATGCTGCCGCCGAGCGCCACGATGGTAAAACCGTCTGTACACATACATAGTATATTCCTAAAGTTTGTGAATTACATTCAAAGTAATTATGAAGTCTACTTTAATTGGTTCCATTAAACATTTTATTTCTATTTATTCTATGTTTTGCTGGCGAAATACATTTTAGGCAGAGACGTCATCCGTGAAACCGGTTTGATACTGTAACCTCACACCTACATCAAAGGTGAGAAGTGGGATTGCAGTAACTGAGCGTGCTGTCATGTTGTGTATATACTGTACAACACACATTTGATCAAAACGCTGCCTTTTGTAAAGTGAAAATACAAGCCGCGGGTTTCCTCTTTTATTTCCAGCCGTGATGAAATAATGAACTTAACATGATATAACAAATAAACAAACTTAACATGATAAAATTATATTGTTCAGTCATGTTGGCATATTCATGTATCAGGACATTCGCATAGTTAACACTATCAGATAGCCTACTATCAGGAAATAAATTTAATTTCAAGACCATTTAAACCGACGCATTGCCATGTCTTTCATTGTTTTGTCCCTGATAAGACATTACAAAAACTATAAGAAACTTATTAGGAATTTTAAAGCTCGATTGTGGGAATCTCAATTCATCATTTGGAAAATAATATGAAGCACATATACACACATTCATTGTGAAAGATCTGTTGTAAAATAAAATTCATGTTTGCTTCAGCGCTGAAAACAATTGTTTTAGGCTAACTAATTATACACAATTTTTCGTTGTACTTGGTCTGGCTTTAAGATAAAGTCCTTCCATGCGCCATCTGGTGGATATTCAGTGAAGCATAACATTTATTTAAATTCCCGAATTCTGCTTGTGGCAAGTCGCGGCACACCGTGCGCCAAATTGCGGCATCTCATGGGATAAAACACACATTCTAAATGGCCACATCTGTACATGCTTATGCAGTGCATCCAAATTCTGTAAGCATTTGAGCTAATGAGTTGATGCCAATGTAGGTGTCTTTGTATTTTTGGGTTTGACCTTCCTGCGTTGTTGGCCAGTATTCAATCCACGTCTGCTCCCCCAAGATGTACTGCAACCTGACAAATTGAAAATTATACAAATGAGGGTCCAATCAACCATGATTCAAAATTACAGAAACTCATATTTGCCCTTCACTACACCAATTTTAGCCAATGATGCTCTTGGTGATTAGTTGATGAGTTAACATACTTTCCGTCTATCATTGGTAGGTCAATGCTCCGGCCCATGATGAGGTAACTCTTGCCTTGTTCGAATCCAAAAGACTCTCTGCAGTTAGCATGACCCATGAACCTCTTCACTGTGAAATTTACATCTTGGTCAGAACCTGTTGAATAAAACCCAAACACATGAATTTAGTTCGAAATACCTGATCTTAAGAAGTATCCTGGAATCCTGAAACTACGCTAAGAGTGAGTTAAGGTTGGTCCAAACTAACCTTAAGAACGTGTGACTTGCCTAAGAGATGCTTAGAGTACGAACATTTCGGGAAATGCGTCATAATGTTAAGAGAGAGGTTAAGGTACAACTGAAGAACTACGTAGCGATACGAAGCTTTCGAGAAACCAGGCCCAGGTCAATAAGTATTTGGACAGGATATAATTTCTGTCATTTGTCTCTGCACATCACTAAAATGAATTTGCAATGAAGCAGTCAAGATTTGATTGTGTAGTCTCATATTCAATTCAAAAGGTTTAAAACTATTGCATTTAGGAATTATATCTTCGTTTTCACAGGCTCAAATATAATTGGAAAAATTAGAATGAATTTAAATATACTACTTGGTCAAAAAATTAAGTTTGGTTTAAATAAGCAAATATTTAAGAGCCTGTATTGTGATCCTTGCTGCATTGAGTAATATGTTTTACCCGCAACGTTTATTTATTAATTTATTTACTTATTGTAACCCTAACTGCGGCAAAGAGTAGTTTCTTAAACAGCAATGCCTGATGACATTGTGATTGTGGAAAGGAAAAAGAAAGAAAGAAAAAGTTTCCCAAAGATTTTAATTATTGTCCTGAATCAAATGAAGAAAACAGCTTATGAGATTGCTGAGAAAATCTAGTACCACAGCAATTTGCCAATGATTAAACAATAATTAATAAAACGACAAAAGGCTTTACAATTATTCATTCATTATTAATGAACATGTTTAATGGCCTTAATTTACCAACAAATCAATATATGTATGATTAAATCATTATAGTACAAATGAAATGAAATTCCAGAAATTTGTGTAAATTCAGGAAAAAAAATAAATATTTGTATCCTACCCAGGCAACTATAAATTTACTCAAAAATATTAACACATTTCATATTAGACTTCAAATCATAAAATACACATTGATTAATAATACACTGGAAAACATATGAGTTTAATTTTCATATTTTTATGTTTGCAATATTTAGCAAACACACTTATCCAGAGCACTGTATAAAGTTGCTTTAGAAACTTTTTTTTTTTTATATATATAGAATCTTTTTTATTGAGAAAATCTGATGCAGGTTTGTGGGTGTTAATCCATGCAGATGACCTGTGGCAAGCCTCATCATTTATGAGTATGTACACAAAGTATGAAAAAAAAACATGCATTGTGGAAATTCAAATCATGAAAATAAAAATTCCATGGCCCATGAATGAAATGCAAAAGATAAAGGTAAATTATAGAAAATGAGAGAGAAAAATCTGTATTTTTCTGGCCAAAGCAATTTTTGGTAGCTTCATGTAGACAAATTTGTATTTATTAAATTCAAATCATTAAACCAGTATTGTAAATCAAACCCAACCATGGCTGGGGTGTATTGTTTTGGCTTGTACATTCATTTGCAACTATAAATTTTATTCTGAATTTCCAAAACTTTTAAAAACCTGGCAGAATTTTTGTTTGTTGGTTTGTTTTGTCTGATGTATGCAAACACTTACACACAGCTTCAGTAAAAAAAATATAAACCGAGTGCAAAAGATGTGGTATATCTGATAAACAAGTTAGTTTTGGTTATCTTTTACTTTATACTGTTACCAGCATTTCTTTGTGATGTCACATTGCATAACTAATTGTATACCCCATGGCTATACATAATCCTGGCACTGGTTTAATGCATGACTTTTGGTGCAGTAAAACACTGCTACTCTACTGTCATACACCCAAACAAGCCATACCTTCTTTAAGGACGTTTTCAATCTTCATTTCATAGAAATCTGTGTTTGTGCTCAGGTCCATACTCAGAACTTTGACTTTGTAAACTACAAAATACATGCAGTAAAACAATATTATATTATATATGCATTTTTAAATAGTTTTTCATATTCACTATTTTTGTGTTTAAGTACAAAAGTGAAGTGTTTACTGTAATCCATGCTGGCATCACAAGCTTTCTTCCCACGCTCTTTCTCATCAATCCTCTGTTTCTTCTGGATACTGCAGTTTTCTGTTATACGGAGTACAGACCTTTTTTTATTATTTATTTTCACAAATATGAACTCCCTCACCTCCATAGCTTAATTGTTGTCAGGGATAACCCCCTTGAAGGGAGCTCTGTACCCATGAACTACTTTGTGTTCTGGGGATTTATTTTATAGCTGCTCATTGTTCCTAGTTTCACAGTCCAATCTTGTATAATTTATGTCCTTAACCGTGTATCATATCAGGCTCCACACCCTTCATTGATGCAGTATGTGTGGTCTTCATAGGCTTGTGACTTTGTGACTGCATAGACCATGAAGACTGGAATGAAATAACATGGTCTAAAAACCATGTTGAACCATGTCTAAAAACAAATGAAAGTAATAGGAAGCATTACTTATGTATAAAATCAATTAAATATTAAAATGTATATTAATTTTCGGATGCTATGAAAGAGCTGTCTACCAATGAGGAGCATGCATGATCAAGAAATGACAACACCTGTGAGACAACAGACCTCTCACACAATGCAACTAAACTTTGCAGGAAGCCACTTTGTGTTGTGGCAGCAAGCCAGAAATGGTATGGAGCACATGGGAGAGAAAGATACAAGATCCCACAATACTCTCTGGAAAGACTGTGTTGCTACAGAGTGAGCAATGCAGCAGGGCAGGTTCCTAGCTGGTCATAAGGCATGCTCCCTTTAAAACACTGCACATAAAAATCCAAAGGCAGTTGGTCAGGAGCAATAGTGGCAGCTACATGCTATCCAGCAGCATGCAAGTGAAATCATTATATAGATATATGGACACATGTTGCACTGCACTACCAGCTTTGCATGAAGTAGAATGGATGCAGGATCCCCTGAATTAAGTTGCACTTATCAACCTGCTATCCTGGCTTGCCCTGTCTCAAGCCGCATTCCATTCCCCATGCATTAGTTCAGCTTAGTTTCTGTTCCAAGCCCCTCTTCCACCTGCTCCATCAGGCTCCATCGCAAACCCCATGCTTGGACAGACAAAAATCACCTCCATTCCCAAAGGCCTGCACCACAGGCTCTCTGCTGGAAAATAAGAAGATGCCCCACCAAAAAGAGATGTCCTGAGCCACCTGTGGCTATCTGAAGTAGTGCTTTTTTGGAAGGATGGGTTCTGTCAGGGAATAACACCCATTGACTATGTTGTATTCTGTGTGGTTTTGGGACTCTTGCTTTGAAGCTGCTCAGTGTTCCTAATTTGACAGTCATGTATCACAAATGTATTTAGTCATAATTAGAAATAGTTTTTAAGCACTAGTCTCATTTAGTGTCCTTGTCATATATTTGTTGAAATATAAACTTTTGCCAAATTGGTGGATTACTTTTTATTCTTGTTTCTATGCTTTTTTTTTTTTTTGGTTTCTTAAAAAAATGTCCGACCATCAGCAGTCCCTGCAAACCCAAATATCCAATTGGTGTTTTTTTTTTTCTTTAGATAATAAATGAGATTATCTGTTGGAATGAGATTTTAGGAGAAATTTTCCTTATATCTTTCCCTTATACTGTATTTATCAGCTGTGAATGTGTCTACCTTCAGCACAATGACACAGACCCTCCTGGTTACTGCACAATCTGCTTAGGGCTCCATCTTTCTTTACAGGATGGTAGAACTTCACACAGCGTTCCCCTATGAAAAATGCAAACATTAACCTGAGTGTCAGTGTGGACTTGATTAGATCTGTATGTGTGTAAGTGTGTATGCACACCAGTTACCTGGAGAATAATACTCATACACGGTGACACCAGCAGGTTGGAGCAAAGCTACATTGGTTATCTTGTGCACTTTAAAAACAATCCTGTCTGCCCTAGTGTGTGATACCTGACAAGAGAGCAAATCAGCTTCAACACAGCACTTTTAATGGGACTTTTATAATGCAAATGTAAAAAAAAATGGTTAAGGTACCTTATCTAAATAAATGATGAGGGAGCCTCGATCTGAAAGCTGCTTATTCATCTCAAACTTCTGAATGTATTTATCTCTTCCACTGGTTAGCTGAGATAAGAATGAATAAGTCTCAGACATGTTTCCCATTTCAAAGTGTTTATATGCTTATTGTACAGGAATTACTGTCACAAGGGCAGAACTATCTGCAAACATCTGCCAGATTTCTGCTTACTTCTGTAAGGTCATTTTCATCCACTACAAATCCTGTCAGTAAGCCAATATCCAAAACAGTCATGGTGGCATCTCTGTTTGCATCCTTAAACCTGTGTCGATGGATTAAAATATTGGGAAAAAGTTCATTAATTTTTCAGAACACCTGCACACATTTATTTATACAATTAAAATCAGCTTGTGGCAACAGAGCAGTGAATAAAAATATGCAGATACAGTCCAGCATAGACACACTTATTCTGCAGACAGAAATGCCTTGGTGAGTGAGGTCAATGGAGAATGGTCAGCCTGGTTCAAGTTGATAAAAAGGCTACAGTAACTTAAACAATCACTCAGTACAACTGTGGTCATAGGAAAAGCATCTCAGAAGGCACAATCACACCAAATATTTAGACGGATGTTCTTAACAGAAGGCATGCAGATGGTAGGGTCAAAATTTGGCTACAACATCATGAATTCATGGACTAAACTGCCTTGTCAACAGTCTAGGCTGGTGGCGGTGAGATAATGATTTGGGAAATCTGTAGTTTGTCGTAACTTTATAATCAGTTAATACCAATCAATAAAGGCTTGAATGGCTGCCAAATGCTGTTAACCTAGGGTCAGAGGTGTCAAGTAACGAAGTACAAATACTTCGTTACATTACTTAAGTAGAAATTTACTGGAGTAATTATTTTTCAGCCGACTTTTTACTTCTACTCCTTACATTTTCACGCAATTATCTGTACTTTCTACCCCTTACATTTTAAAAATAGCCTCGTTACTCCTATTTTATTTCTGCTTGTCATTCAAAAAACAAGCAAAAAAAAAAAACATCCGGATAAATCGTGCGGTCCGGATGGAGCGAATTTGATTGTGGTTGGATAATGTAATGTTTGCATGTGCTGTAGTTCTGTTCCAAGTTTTCTGTTCAGCATCCTGACTCTGACGTAAGCACGTCGAGCGGGACGAGGTAACTAAGCGTGTGTAATCTGTCACTGGGCATGCGCATGAGAGAACAAAAAAGTAAACGGCACATTCGCTAACAACTCCGTTTGTCTATGTGATCTTTATTTTCTTCTATACCGAAGGACGTTACAGATGAGAAGTATAAACATACCATTCTGACACCCTGTTGGTTGGTACACGATCCATCGCACCTGCACATGACGTTACGTCACACACTCCAGCAAGGACGTTTGAATAAATTAGCATTTTCGGTTGATAAGGTTGTGATAAGTAGACGAAGCTGTCCATGATAGAGACTCAAGATTCGAGCGAAACGTCACAATCAAGCACGCATGAGGGAGGTAACAGCACCAGGAAGGTAACAGGAATGATACAGTTGGAGCCACGCCAAATAGCCGCGACAGTGTGGCTGAAGTGTGAATGGCGTGTGAATGGCCTTTGCACGCCATAATCCCCCCTCCCTTTTCTGGCTGAAAGGCGTGTCAAGATTTCACAGTAAACACGCCCATTCAAGCCCAATTTATTCATTTACCTGGTGCCACCACTAGATGGCGCTTCGTTCTCAAGAACACGTTAAAACAAGCCAGCTGCGCTGAGTTGCAATCACGTGATTTTAACAACCCGCCTCCACCCCCGCCGAACTGACGCTACTAAACTACAGAGATGAAGATGGCGGCTTAACGGACTATTCGTGGTAAGTGATGTTTTATTTTATAAAATGTGTTTGGGGTAGTTTACAGTTTATTTACAGGTTTAGTTTTTTATTGGCTGTTTTAAATATCACTGGCAGCACCAGCAGCGGTCAGATGTGACTTTAGAGAACTTAATGATCTGTTTACCAAGTCTGGAGTTAATATTACAGCTTACTGTCAATGTCACACACTCACAATGTCACTCCACTTTAACTCAAAAACATGCTCAAGCTTCGACAATACTATTAATGTCCCTATTACAAGAGCTGCACTACCCGATGAAGAGTGTTTGTGTTCTCTGTAAATACTGAGAGAATCTCACCGCGTGTTGTCTGGATAAATTCAGCGCTTATTTATTCTCTGGTTAAGAGTTAATCTGCAGGTTAGTTCTGTGACTGTAATATAATGTGATGCAGTTGATGAGGGACACAGACTGAGGGGAGCTGTACAGGAGCTAGTAACGCTCATAACCCGGTTTATATTTTATACACTTTGTCCGGGACTTTCCGCGGTAGCGCGAGCGCTTAGTTAAAGAGCTGAATAACAACACTGAAGTGTTTATCAGTTAAGGAGGAGGAGGGGGAGGTGTGTGTGTGTGGGGGGGGGGGGGTGGGTGTGTGTGTGAGGGGCTTCAGTAAGTTATAGTTTGGCTTCAGGGATGAACTAATGCTCATATACGAGTGAAATATCGCTTAACTTATTTGTATGAGAAGCGCATTAAGTAAATTCCCAGTTAATTTAATGCAGACGATAATACAGACAGTCACTGGTTAACACTAATACTGTTCACTGGTTAACACTAACACTGTTCACTGGTTAACACTAACACTGTTCACTGGTTAACACTAACACTGTTCACTGGTTAACACTAACACTGTTCACTGGTTAACACTAACACTGTTCACTGGTTAACATTAGCACAGGCAGATTATTTACATTCCAGAATCCCCAAAACAGTATTTTACACACTCTGTGGTAAATAGGTTTATTAATATATATTATTTTTATTAGAACTATATGTTCTGTGAAGTTTATTTATCTTTGTCTTGACTAAATTCTCCTGTTGTCTTTAAGCAGAGCTCCGCTGTGGAGGATTGGGGGGTCAGACGGCTGACGGCTGGACTTTTGGAGCTACAGGACTGGAGGAGCCTGAACAAGCTGTTGACGGAGCTGTAGGAGGGATGACGTCACAGTCCGACAGCTTTAGAATGATGTTTGATCAGGTCTACTGTATATTCTGAACATAGAACTGCAAAATGTCTGATACAGTACTTTGGGGGAAACAAAGACTTAAACTGTTCCATGTTTAATAGTTTTGATATTTGAAAAATTAATATTTTAATGTAAAAGGACTATAGATAGAGACTTATAAGCAGCTGGTGTATCCGGGTAGTTTAATGAACTTTAAGCAAAAAGACAACATGTATTCATCTGTTTTATATAAATTACTGTTTTAACTTTGACTAGTTTTGGAAGAATACATTGAATTGTTAAAGTCATGTTTTGCGTGTTTTAATTTTGGGGGATTGTTTGGGTATTTAAAAATTGTTTAGTTGAACCAACAACTTCAATGGGCAAAAAATGGGGCACAACTTTGTTTTAAATAGTCAAAAGAGTTGGGCTGAAAATAATAATAATAATTATTGATCATAGAAACAAATGAAACCAGTTAAACACTTGATTATTTGTGTTTGTGATTGTGACCCATAATAATTTTTTCTCAGTATAAATAAATGTTTTGGGTTTTAAGAACTCCAAAAGAGCAACAACAAACTTGGTATTCTCCATTGAGGTTTCTCACCTTCCACTCCTGAGTAGGACATGGTGTTAATTGCTCTGTGTGTGTGTGTGTGTGTGTGTTTTTGGCGGGGGGATGGGTGTGTGTGTGTGTTTTCGGCTGTTCAGCAGTTCTAAACACAAGCACAGTTTTTGTCCTTAACTAAAATACTTCAATACGTTAATAATGAATTTATTTTGTTGAATAAGGTAATAAGCGATGTTTAAACCAAACCAGTAAGTTAAGTAAGTGTTCCATACATTAAAGTACTGTGTATAACCAAGTGCCCTAACAAACACAGTTACAGTACAGTTTACAGTACAAACAGAGTGTGTGCGCTGGGGGGATTGGAAGGTGAGTGAGAATACTCATTTACAAGACAAAAGACGGTCAGAGGCAGGGCTGTTCTAGACCAGACAACACGGGGTGGGGGGAGGGGGGCATCATGTTCGAGCACTGTTTTTACCTGGCCTTACTGTATAGTAACAGTATTGTATTTGCTGAATTGTGTGGAGGCACGCAAACCCCCTGACCACAATAAGGTGGCAATCCCTCAGGGGGAAACTAAAAAATAAATATATATATATATAATCATATAATATCCTTAATCCAGATTTTATCAATCAATGACATAACATTTATCTAAGCTGGATGGTCAAATTCTCAAAAACGTTTAACCTAAAGTGAGACTTAACACACTATAACTAAAATATTTACAAAACTGAAAGGTTGTCTTATGAATAATAAAAAATACAAACTAAATTAAAACAGATGGGCTGTTGAACAGATCATAATATGTTTCATGTTTTCTGATTATAAATGATATATGGGTTGATTTTAGAAAGGCTAAATGAAATAGCTAGTTTTGGTCATGTCAGTCCAGTAACTATACTATGTAAAAGTAATTATAATATGAATTCATTAAGGGCAGGACCTAACCTAATGTTAACAATTTACACCATGATAACATTAGTATTCATGTTTTTGTATATATTTTTAAATGTTCAAATGAACGTTTCAGAGTATATAATTTGTCGTGTCATCTGTGATTGAGACCCATGAGTTAAATTGAAATATTTTTATAGGTAGTAAGCCAGGTTTTAGTAACCTTGGATAAATCAGCATGTAAGCCCTCTCTCGCACACGCGCTCTCACGCTGTCTCTCGCACTCACACACACACACTGTACACACAGACACACACAAATAATACATGAAATCGCGTGAAACCAAATGAAACTAGGGTAAAAAATATGAGCAGTAAAAATACAGTTGTATCCTGTAGGTGATTCCTGTCCTGTGATAACAGGCACTAACACTCTAGAACTGTTTAGTTCTTAGTTTTGTTTTCAAGTGTGAATGTTTATGGGGATTAAATCTGTCTTTGCTGCCGCATCTATACACCGTTGTGATAAGTGATTGATGCCCCATCAGATCTTTAATGTGGGACATTATGCTGGTTAAATGACTAAAGACACACTGATCCGTATGGACAGATATTTGTTCCAGATATTATGCGCCATTAATCAATTTGTTATGCCAATTTGACTTTCAGCGAAAACATCAAAAATATAACAAAACAAACCCAAGCAGAAGTTACATTTTAAGTTTTACTTTCAAATTAAAATTTTATTTGTCACATACACAGCGCGATATGCAGTAAAATACTTCGGGTGCTTTAGGTGAGGCTCGAACTCGGCATTGCTTCACCTGGACTGCTTTATAAGTATCACGTGCTAACCGATTGCACCACGGGAGCCACACAGAAGTTGGTCTTGTCAGAGTATCCTCTCTCTCGTGCACACACACACACATGAAATTGCGTAAAACCCAGCGAAATATAAGCAGTAAAAAAAAAATCAGTAAAAATACATTAGTATAACAGGCGCTAACCCTCTGGAACTTTTTTACTATTGTTTCCAAGTGTTTATGGGGAATTAATATGTCTCTGCTGCCGCATCCATTCACAGTTGTTATAAGTGATTAATGCCCCAATTCGATCTTTTGACGGGGGAGCATTATGCATGATTAAATGACTAAAGAAATACTGATCCATATGGGCAGATATTTATTCCAGGTTGCATGCGCAATTAATTGCCTTTCTTATGCCACTTGTAGACTATCAGTGAAAAAATCACCGAAAAGATCATCAAAAATATAACGAAAACACACCCAAGCAGACGTTACATTTTGAGCTTTACTTTGCAGCAAAATATTATCTATCAGTATATTAAATGGAACTAGGTAAAATACACAGTAATGTAAAATACTGTACATAGCCTGCGTTTTTATTCCGTACCTACAATGATCGGTATAGACAAATTACAGACGCTACCGTGTCTTTAAGGATCATTTCAGGATGTCTTAAAAAATATTTCACTAACTAATTTTATTAATTCATTATTAAATAATAAATAGCATAATCATCATGGGTTGTATATTGAGTGATTTAACAAATCTGTTTTATTAATCGGTTTGTTGTTGTTGTTTTTTCATCTATTTATGAAACTATGTTGACAATGCAAGAACTGTCTGTATATTAAAGACACTGCAGTTAACTGTGCCAGTCAATGCTCCATCTGGCGGAATTATACGGCATTGCAACCATCTTTTTAGAAAGCGCATGGGGGCGTTTATGGGGCGGGGCATCGTTAACTGCGTCATCGCGGGGGATCACATTCCATGCACGAAGCCTGCATTAACCCTTCATGGACCTGCCACGGAGCCGTCATGCTCCAGGCGGCTGTTTGACGTGGCTCCCACTGTATATACTGTATATACACACACACACACACACACACACAAAAATGTATATATATATATATATATATATATATATATATATATATATATATATATATATAATTTGTGTTTTGTTTTGTTTTTTTGTAAACATACATTTAATGTTTATTGTAGACAACCATACAAGGGTAATTGTTACTAAGCCTGCCCTGGGTACACTAATTTTCCTGTATGTTGCCCTCACAGATTCCTGCAGCTAAGCTTGGATGTACATTTACATTCCAATAAAGGTTACTGATGTCATGCCTCTGAAGTTTGACGTTTTGCACCATTAAAATACTTATAGGCAACTAGTTATTATATCGTCTTCTCCATAAGACATGTTAATGCTCAGTAGTACACATATATGGTTCTTTAATGTATTTGCATTATACTAAAATGCATTATTTTTCAATTGCCATATACAGTATCCCAAATCACTATGGCCATTAAAAGATACAACAAAAAAACAACAACAATTTTTTAATGAGGTGTTAGTGTACAGTAGTATATTGGCCTGTGGCACAGCCTAAGCTTTTATCCTTAATGTTTTTTTCCCCCTCACGTTACTTTTACACTTTTACTTGAGTAAAAAGCTTGAGTTGTTACTTCAACTTCTAAAGAAGTCTTTTTAAACCCTAGTATCTATACTTCTACTCAAGTAATGAATGTGAATACTTTTGACACCACTGCCTAGGGTGCACCCCTTTATAGACACAATTTACCATCCTGTAATGGACATTTTCATTATGATAATGCACCAGGCTATAATGCAAAAGTCATCCCACACTGGTTTCATGAACAATTTGTTCAGTTTACTTCAGTGGTCTTTTCAGTCACAAGATCTGAGTCCAGTAGAACACTTTCTAGATGGACTGGAATGGGAGCCATGAAAGTTCCCCTGAAAACTGCTGGAATTGTATAATACAATCATGTCAACATGGACCAGACACCTTGGCCTGAGGAACTGGTGCTGTTTTGAAAGCAAATAGAGGCCTTGCCCAAAATAACTACAGAGGTCTTTATAAAGTATAACATCATCTTGAATGGCAGTTATTTTTCGGTATACTTACAGAAGGTCAATGATAACCTTGTAACTTTCTTCAGCATCTGAGTTTGATGTTGAGATATAAAAAATATATATATATTTTGACAGCACAAATAAAAAGTTAACTGCTGCATAAAATTGAATGCATGGATTTAAAAAAAAAACAATTCTAACTAAAACTTACCATCTTGTTCCCTTTTCATTTCAACAGATAGATCATACTTTGTGCAGTCACTCTTCTTTTCTATTGGTCTTGCATAGTAAAGTGTATATACCTATAAAGGGGAAAAAATGAATGAATAAATAAACTGCAAATAAAAAACAAATGACTTTCTAGCATCTACTCACTTTGAGAACTCCAGCACCAGATCCTTTAGCAGTAACATTAATCTCTTGCTTGGGCTGAAACTGTAAACAGCGAGACACAGAAATCTGTTATTTATTCTTCAAAATTATGGTCAGAACTCTTAACACTGCACAACCTATAACTTGTTTAATTCTGGTAAAAAAAAAATTCTATTCATTTCTGGAGATGTTTTTTACTTTAACTAGGAAAAATATATTGTGTGTGGGCTATATTGTGCTTTCCGTTGCACTGACAGCATGGAGTTTTGGGCAAGGCCTATGAATGATTTACTGTCACAGTATTGTCTGGCTCAATCAAGGCAGTTCAGGTTATTATGTTTTCAAACATATTATACAACCTATTACCTCTAGCTTCTAATGTACGATTTTTTGTATAACTGCTTAAAAAAACAAAAATATAATAAAATGCAGTTCATGTTTATTATTTTGTCTGTAAATAACCTTGTCTGTGCGTGTTAGATGTGCATTGCTCTTGCTGAACTTCCATACGATGGGGCGACTTCGTCCACTCAAACTCAGTTTCACATCCAAGTCAACATTCTGACGATCTCTTACTTGCTTATAGTACTCAGCCACTGCTTGGAAAACCATGATGGTTGACTAGTTGACATGTAAAAGGCAGAAGGAATTAAGTACAAACTCAGACTGAGATATCATCCTCTCAACTCTTCATAAATTCAAACAACTTTATTTTTAATCATAAAAGACTAAAGGATGTTGGTAAAAGACACTGAACTGCTTAGGCATTAAAAATGTAAAACATTATATTCAATATTGTGTGTTCCCCTTGCCCCAGCAAAAAACAGCTCTGACCCCCCGAGGCATGACAAGGTGTCTGAAGGTGTGCTGGGGTATCTGGAAAAAGGACGTTAGCAACAGATTATTTATGTGCTTTAAGAGGAAGCCTCCATCGATCAGACTTGTTTGTCAGCATATCACATGTTTGCTCAAAAGGATTAAGATCTAAATGCTAAATATGACTCTAGGGCCCGTATTTACTGGATGTCTCAGAAGCACTCCAAGCACTTGCGGTGAAAATTAATTTAAGACAAATACTGTAATACTCCTATCTCTAAGTAGGACTTAAAGGTCATTTATGAAGCTTCTTACTCTTACTTTCAGTGAGGAAAGTAGGTAACATCATGGTTGATGACACAAAGAGTCACCAATCCTCGCCTGTTAGGACACCACCGGAGCTCTCCTACATTTTGGTGGAGATAGGAGTGATTTCCTATTTTATGAATGTTGATAAATTACTCTTATTTCTCCACCCAAAAAGTAGGACCAAAAATTCATCATTCTTAAGAACGAGTTTCTAAGTATGTGCCTAGATCAACAACCTTGCTCTTGCTAAGCCCCATAAACAGGAAACTGTGGTGCATTCTGTGAGATTGGGCCAGAAAGGCTGGCCATTATTTTTCACATGCCTAGAGCCTTGGGTGTTCAGGTGTCACCAGTTTACTGGTGTATATTTGATATTCTTATTTGTATATTTGATAAGTTTTTCAGTTCACCTGGTGCTGATACCATGGCTGATCAGAGTACATATTTCATAATAGTAAATTATAGAATTTAATACTTAACAGAATTGCTGAGATTAAATCTTTACCATTTTACTTTCATCCACATCAGAACTGATTTTCATGATCCACCATGAGGGAAAAAATATATATATACATACTAGTGGAACCTCGGATTACAAATAACGCGGTTTGTGAGTGTGCCGCAAGACGAGCAAAGATTTTGATTAATTTTGACTTGAAAAACGAGCAGTCTTGGTTTACCGAGTATAATGTGTCACGCATGCGCTTCTTGCTTTGATGCCGAGTGTCACATGATCACAGCCGAGCCAATGTTTTTCTCTCTCTTGTGCTGCGGACTTATGGGTAATTGTCTCCCCTGCTGGGTCTTAGTGCTCGTCTGTTACTGGTATAATCAACATCCATGCAAGCATGTACTGTTTACTATAACAAGGTGACCATATGTGTGTGTAAAATATTTTATTTTTGTGTTTGTTAGCGTGTGTATACAACGCGTGTACTGTTTCTTATTACATATGTGTGCGCGCGCGTGTGAAGCAAAAGAAAGTCTCATTAGAAGGTTAAAAATCCAGCAAAACAGCCCCTCTGTTAATGTGTGTGTGTGTGTTTGTGTGTTCATGCACATTAAAGACACACACACATAGCGCGTGCACGCATAAATGGAACTGGATTTTATTTATTTATTTATCTTTTATTTTATATTTTTAATTAATTATTTTAACCAAAAATTTAATTTGGTTCACGAGTGTTTTGGAATACGAGCCTGCTTCCGGAACGAATTATGCTTGTAATTCGAGGTGGTTCCACTTTATATATAAACACTACTCGCATTAACTTAGGGATATTGTGAGAGACTTAGTGGATGTCATACATACGGTGTTTGTTTCACTTCAGACATTTTTGGGATAGGAAGGCAATTGTATTTGGGTGGTGGACACACCTCATTTTGTGTTCCCTTTCAAGGCTACACTCGATGCTGCGTGAAAACTCTATGGGAACTATTTTGTCGCATTGCCGGCTGTGAAGCATGTGGGCAAACACGCCAACATTTTGGCTATATATAACCTCGGTCAGGTGACGTCATCTGATTAGATGCAGGTGGAGGTTATAAATGCCGGTGAGCCGGCAACAAACCTCAGATCATTTGTCTTCATGCTGACATTGTGATCGCGTATGTGCAGCAAGCATTTATAAAAAAGCCATTATAAACAGAGAAAAAAAAAAACTAGAAAACTCATCAGATATAATGGCCGAGTTTAGTGTTTCATGCCCATGCGGTAACCGTCTTTCTCAAGACGATAATCATAACCTCTGTTTTGAATGATCAAAGTGTCGTCACGACTGCTCCGACCACCTTTTCTTTGTTTTTGTTTTTTAAGTTAGTTTTCAGTGTTTTAAAATCGGCAAAATCACCACCATTGAGTACATTAGGTATGATAGAGACACTCTTGTTTCTATTGGTATACAATGTACTCACAATTCGACGTTTTTAACTCTGGATCCGAGCTGGCCGAGTGAGATCCTGAGGAAGAAAAATGGACGCGACGCGAAGCGACGGACCCGAGGGAAACAAGCTGGCGTGAGGAACCGGCTGAGAACTCATGCACACCGCACACCTCTGCCGAGCATCCTGCTCGCCAACGTCCAGTCACTGGAGAACAAACTCGATGACCTCAGGGCCAGGATAAAGTTCCAGAGAGACATTCGGGACTGCAACCTTCTCTGCTTCACCGAGACATGGCTGAACCCAGCGGTGCCAGACCACGCCATACAACCAGCCGAGTTCTTCTCGGTTCACCGCATGGACAGGATGCGGGACTCGGAGAAGTCAAGGGGAGGCAGCGTGTGCTTAATGGTGAACAACAGCTGGTGCAACAGCGCAAGCGTTGATCCTCTTACATGCTCCTGCACACCAAACCTGGAACTACTGTCCATCATGTGTCGTCCTTTTTATCTTTTAACTCCACGGGAGTTCACATCGGTCATAATCAGTGCCGTTTACATCCCACCACAAGCGGACACTGACACTGCCTTTTGCGAGCTGCATGAGGCGCTCACACAGCACCAGACACAACACCGGGACGCTGCGCTCATTGTGGCGGGGGACTTTAATAGTGCCAACCTCAAACGCGCAGCGCCGAACTTTTATCAGCATATCACGTGCCCCACGAGGGGTGAAAGAACACTAGATCATTGTTATACAACGGTCAAGGACGGCTACAAGGCGCAATCTCGTCCAGCGTTTGGTAAATCCAACCATGCCACCATCTTCCTCATGCCAAAATATAAACAAAGGCTGAAACAGGAAGTTCCGGTTCAGAGGGAGGTCGCGCGCTGGACGGACCAATCGGTGGCCGCGTTACAGGACGCACTCGATGACGCAGACTGGGACATGTTCAGAAACAGCTCCGATGATGACGTCAGCGTGTTTACGGAAGCGGTTGTGGGATTTATTGGGAAGCTAGTGGACGATACGGTGGAGAAAAAGACTATCAGAACATTTCCCAATCAGAAGCCGTGGGTGGATAAAACCATCCGCGACGCTCTGAGATCTCGCACCGCTGCCTACAACACGGGACTTGCTTCGGGGAACATGGAACCATACAAGGCTGCGTCATACAACGTCCGGAAGGCGGTAAAAGAGGCGAAGCAGCGCTATGGGAGAAAACTAGAGTCACAGCTTCAACAGAGTGACTCTAGGAGCCTGTGGCAGGGATTAAGGACAATTACGGACTATAAAACACCAACATCCGGTATGACGAACGTGGACGCGACTCTGGCAGATGAGCTCAACACATTCTATGCTCGCTTCGAGGCTGCAGCTAAAGACGCTAGCGATGCTAATGCTAACGGCGCTAATGCTAACGGTGCTAATGCTAGCGGCGCTAACGGCTGCAGACAGGAAGACACTGCCAGCACCGGGAACGCGTTCATTATCACCGAGCACGACGTGAGGAGAGTCTTCAAGAGAGTGAACACCAGGAAAGCAGCAGGACCAGACGGCATCTCAGGCCATATCCTCAGATCCTGCGCAGACCAGCTAGCACCTGTGTTCACTGAGATATTCAACATCTCTTTATCTCAGTCGGTGATCCCCACATGCTTCAAAGAGTCCATCATTGTTCCTGTCCCGAAGAAACCACATCCTGCTTCCCTCAATGACTATCGCCCTGTAGCCCTCACCTCAGTAGTGATGAAGTGCTTTGAACGCATTATCAGAGACTTCATCATTTCTTCACTACCCGACACACTGGACCCACTACAGTTTGCATACCGTCAGAACCGCTCCACAGACGATGCAATCTCTCATCTCCTCCACACATCACTCACCCACCTGGACACTAGGAAAGGGAATTATGTTAAAATGCTCTTCATCAACTACAGCTCTGCTTTTAATACCATAATTCCCTCCACACTCACCACCAAGCTGGAGCACCTGGGACTCAGCTCATCTATGTGTCAGTGGATCTCCAATTTTCTGACTGGCAGACCACAGGCAGTAAGGATGGGCAGACATGTCTCAGCTACACTCACTCTCAGCACTGGAGCCCCCCAGGGTTGTGTTCTGAGCCCCCTGCTGTACTCTTTGTACACCCACGACTGCGTGGCCACTACCAACTCCACCTCCATCATCAAGTTTGCTGACGACACTGTCGTGGTCGGACTCATCACCAACAATGATGAGTCGGACTACCTAGAGGAGATTGGAAATCTGGAGAACTGGTGCCAGAGGAACAATCTTCTCGTGAACGTCAATAGAACAAAGGAGCTGATAGTGGACAATAGTACAAAGCAGGAGAGGAACTACCAGACCCCCGTCATCAACAGGAGCCCAGTGGAGAGAGTGGACAGCTTCAGATACCTCGGTGTTCAAATCACGCAGGACCTGTCATGGTCCTGTCACATCAACACCGTGGTGAAAAAAGCCTGGCAGCGTCTGTACCACCTCAGACGCTTGAGAGACTTTAGACTGCCCTCCAAGATGCTCAGGAACTTCTACTCCTGCACCACAGAGAGCATCCTGACGGGAAACATCACGACCTTGTTCGGGAACAGCACCATGCAGGACAGACGAGCTCTATAGAGGGTGGTGCGATCAGCCGAGCGCATCATCCGCACTGAGCTCCCTGACCTGCACTCCATCTACAGCAAGCGGTGCTGGACTAAGGCCAGGAAGATCATGAAGGACCTCAGTCACCCCAGTAATGGACTGTTCTCTTTGTTGCGGTCTGGGAAGCGATTCCGCTCCCTAAAGGCCAACACAGAGAGGCTGAGGAGGATCTTCTTCCCGCAGGCGATAAGTTCTCTCAATCACACCTCCACACAGGACTAATAACATCTTTTTAAGCTCACAACACTGACTGGACAATCATGGACACATTCATACACACTTGCACTAAATATTTATACATCTGGACAATTGCACATGTCACTTTCATCAGTCACCTTTCATGCATATTTGCACAACCACTGACACTTTAAATTCTATATATACTCCCCCCCCCTATATTTCTATATTTTGCAATATTTTATTATGCCCTTACTGTACAGTTAATTTTACTAGTTAAATTTATTTCTTTAGTATTTCCTTTCTATAGATTATTTATTTTACGTACAAGCTTTTATTTTCTTTTTAAGGTCACTGGCGGTCGTGTATGCATTTCACTGCATATTATACTGTGTATGACTGTGTATGTGACAAATAAAATTCGAATTTGAATGTTTGGGTGAAAGCCACGCTCTCCTTGGACTTGAAGGAGAGTGTGAGCACTGTGATAATCTCCAGATGAAGGTGCTACGAGCGTGTCTCGCGTTCTTTAGGGAGCCACGAGCCACTCTGCACTCCTGGGGCTCACAGGCTGATTTGGCAGAGGCTCGAGAGACGGAGCCCGTCCTTTCACTCGCCTCCTCCCCGGATCACGCGCTCTTTCACTTCACTTCGCGAGCGCACTTCTGTGCTTCTCGGGAGTGTTTGGGAGAGACTCACGCTCTTGCTTCTGTAGATATGGATGTAGCTACCTCAGAACGATCCTCTAGAGATGATAAAGAGTAAGAGGAGTTAATTGAGGTTATAACACGCGCAGTCGAACGTTTACACATTGACTGGCCATAGGAGCAAGCTCACGCAAAACGGTCAAAATTAGATGATAGATTTCTGTCGGGTGGCCAGGAGATGGTGCCACAACGCCGCTCTCTCCCTTTTTTTGATGATCTCCACAACGAGTTATCTCATTCATGGAGAAGTCCTTTTTCTTCCCGTATCTTTGTACCTTCGACTTCATTTAATTCGAACATCGTTGATGCAAAGGCACAAGGTTATGTGATGATGCCCCAGATTGAGGAGACGCTCCTGGAACATCATCCTCACTAAACAAGCCGACCCTTCCCTACAAGGCATGTAGAACTTCTTCTACCCTGGCAGGGAAGGCGTTCCAAGCAGCAGGTCAGGCCGGCGCTTCCTTGCACACCATGACGGTTTTGCAGGCGTATCAGGCTGACCTGCTGAATGATCTGAGCACGAGCGGCAATATGAATCAGGAAGCGTTCATAGAATTACGCCGGGCTACTGATCTGTCCCTGCGTGCGACGAAACAGACAGCCCGTGCTATTGGCCGTTCTATGGCCTCCCTGGTGTCTGCAGAGAGGGACCTCTGGCTAAATCTGACTGGCATTAAGGACAAAGATCAGGCATTCCTTCTCGATGCTCCCATCTCACCCTCAGGCCTATTTGGCGAAGCAGTTAATACCATCGCCACCAGATTTAGAGAGGCCAGTCTTTATGAACAAGCTTTTGAGAAATTTCTCCCATGCCGTGGCCAGGTGTCGAGGCCATCGGCCACCCAACCTCGACCTGATCTGAATCTCACTAGACGAGAGGCTCAGAAGGAAAGCGTCAGTAGCCGCGCACCCCCCGTAAGGACTGGGGTACGGCTCGGCGCCCCCCTCAGGCCGCCCTTTACGAAGAAGCGTTCCTGAGAGCAGAGCTCAGGACCGTGGGGGTGACCCCCCCTGGGGACGGGCATATAGGAGCATGCCCCCCCGGGCTCGCCCAGGAGATCGATGTTCAGTTTCCGCCACCTTTGGTGTTTCGGACGACACCGGTCTCCAACGACACGTTAGTCCTTCGGTCGCATCCTGCGATATTCCAGGACACCGAACCACTAACACCCCCCAGCCCAGTAGAAGTACTTGCACCCCTTTTGGAGAAGCTGGCAGCGCGGAAGCTACTGCCAGGCATATCCCCCTGGGTTTTAAAGACTGTAGAGAAAGGATACAGGATCCAGTTTGCATATCGCCTTCCGTGTTTCAACGGCGTGGTCTCCACTTCCGTGATACCGGAAAGGGCACATTTTCTGAGTTCTGAACTCCAGAAACTACTGCAGAAGGGAGCCATAGAACAGGTTCCTCCTCCAGATATGTCGGTACTTCCTGGTCCCCAAGAAGGACGGGGGTCTGCGTCCAATTCTGGATCTTCGCGGTTTGAACCGCTATCTAAAAAAATGCAACTTCAAAATGTTGACCATAAAAACTATTGTCTCACAAATCCAACCACAGGATTGGTTTGTGACAGTAGATTTAAAGGACGCATATTTCCACAATTTTGCCACAGCACAGGAATTCCTGAGGTTCACTTTTGGGGGAAAAGCCTACCAATTTCGGGTTCTTCCATTCGGTCCATGCGGTCTTGGGTGGCCATCCAGCCCAAGGGATCTGGAGAGGCCACCTTTTCGCATGGCACATCAATTGCCTCAAAATGATGGCTCTATTTTTAGCTCTACAGCATTTCCTCCAGCAGCTGAGAGGCTACCATGTCCTAGTGCGGGTGGACAGCACATCGGTAGTCTCCTACATAAATCACCAGGGCGGCCTGCATTCGCGACGCTTGAACCAGCTAGCACATCAGGTTCTGCTCTGGGCTCAGGGAAAGTTCCTGTCCCTCAGGGCGATTCACATTCCAGGATACAGGAAGGTGGGAGCAGACTTTCTGTCCAGACAAGCTGTGAATCACGGGGAATGGAAACTCCACCCCGAAGTAGTCACTCAAATCTGGGAGAGATTCTCTACAGCAGAGGTGGACCTCTTTGCCTCACAGGAGACTGCACAATATCCCCTTTACTACTCTCTGACTCATCCAGCTCCCCAGGGTCTGGACGCAATGGCCCATACATGGCCCAATTTACGCCTCTATGCATACCCTCCGGTAGCTCTGCTCCCGGGAGTCCTGGCGAGGGTCCGTCAACACGGTTTGCACCTTTTATTTATAGCGCCCCGTTGGCCGGCCCGAGTATGGTTCTCACAGATAATATCGCTCCTCGACGGCTCACCTTGGATGATTCCAGTGAGGAGGGATCTTCTATCACAGGCGCAGGGGACAATATTTCATCCCCGGCCCGAGCTCTGGAACCTTCACGCTTGGCCCCTGAACGGGACCAATTGAGTCAAGCCGGCCTTTCAGCCGGCGTAATTGACACCATCCTAAGTGCTAGGGCTCCCTCCACTGGAAGGATTTATGCCTTCAAATGGAAGGTATTCGAGAGCTGGTGCATGGCAAAGCAGGTGGACCCAGTCCACTGCCAAATCGTTTCAGTGCTGAAATTCCTGCAAGAGAAATTGTCCTCGGGCTTGTGCCCTATTACCCTCAGAACGTACGTGGCCGCTATTTCAGCCTGCCACGTTCTGACTGAAGGGGTTACTTTGGGAAATCACCCTTTAGTTGCCTGTTTCATTTGTGGAGCTAAATGGTTGAGGCCACCCATTAGAGTCACGGCTCCTTTGTGGGATTTATCTATTGTGCTCGAAGGTCTAATCGACACTCCTTTTGAACCGCTAGAGTCAGTGCCTGACAAGCTTCTGACTCTCAAGATGGTTCTTCTCATGGCCATTACCTCTCTAAAGAGGATTGGAGACCTGCGTGCATTATCAGTCTCCCTATCTTGCCTGGACTTTGCCCCTGGGCTAGTCAAGGCGATTCTGCATCCTCACCCAAACTACCTACCGAAAGTTCCTTTCTCAACCATGCACCCTGTCGTCCTGGAAGCCTTCGTTCCTCTGCCTTTTGCGGATTCGGAGCAGGAGAAACTTCACCTACTGTGCCCAGTACGTGCTCTTCAGACTTATGGCCACCGCACCAGCCAGTGTCGTAAGTCAGAGCAACTCTTTATATGTTATGGAGGCCGCAACCAGGGGGCGGCCGCCACCACACACTCTGTCACACTGGGTGAGAGATGCTATTGCCCTCTCCTACGAGGCGCGTGGACTCACTTCGCCTCTAGGAGTCAGGGCTCATTCAACCAGACGGGTCGCCTCACCTATTGCTCTTGCAAGAGGTGCTCCCCTGCAACAAGTGTGTGACGCGGTGGGTTGGTCCTCTCCGCACACATTTGTAAGATTTTATAGTCTGGATGTCCATGCCATTCCGGGCTCATGAGTCCTCGAGTCAGCTTCCCAGACATGAATCTGAGACCTTCTCGGTCTTCTGCACACACGCTACACAACCTTGGGTTCCAGACACCTGTAGTGCGGCGGCGTTGATATTCTCGTTCCCATAGCGTTTTCACGCAGCATCGAATGTAGCCTTGAAAGGGAATGTCTCGGGTTACTTTGCTGTAACCCTGTTCCCTGAAAGGCGGGAACAAGATGCTGCGTCCGAATACCACACTACCACGTGACCGGACGTCCATTCAGACAAATTAATCTGAGGTTTGTTGCCGGCTCACCGGTATTTATAACCTCCAGCTGCATCTAATCAGATGACGTCACCTGACCGAGGTTATATATAGCCAAAATGTTGGCGTGTTTGCACACATGCTTCAAAGCCAGCAATGCGACAAAATAGTTCCCACAGCATCTCGTTCCCGCCTTTCAGGGAACAGGGTTACAGCAAAATAACCCAAGACGTTTTCCATGTAATTGTCTCATTGTGTACAGGTGTGCCTTATATCGGGGCAAATTGCACAGCCGGCACCTCTGATCTGAAGCTAGGACTGTTAAATATTAGATCTCTCGCATCAAAAGCGGTTATTGTTAATGAAATTATCACAGATCAGGTGTTTGATATACTCTGTTTAACTGTTTAACTGTTAAACAGGACGAGTATGTAGCTCTAAATGAAGCTAGTCCTCCTGGATACAGCTACATACAACAGCCTCGGTTAACTGGTAGAGGAGGAGGCATCGCAGTTATTTACAATGATAATCTGTCTATCATACAAAAACACGGACACAAATTTAATTAATTTGAAATTCTTTATAGTAACATAAGTGTATTTAAGTATATTAAGTCAGCTCAGTCGATTCCACATTATAATTTACAGACCTCCAGGGCCGTATTCTGAATTTCTTAGTGAATTTGCAGATTTCATCTCAGACCTGGTCGTTTCTGTAGACAAAGTGTGAATTGCTGGAGATTTTAATATTCATTTTGAGAATTCAGAAGACCCTCTGAGAACAGCATTTGTGTCCATACTGGACTCAGTAGGAGTAAATCAGTGTGTAGTAGGACCCACTCATAAAGCAGGTCACACTTTAGATTTAATAATATTTCTCGGATTAAGTATAAAAAATGTATTCACAATTCCACTGTCTGAAGTTATATCAGATCACTATCTTGTCTCCATTCAAGTGTGTCACAGTGATAATGTACGCACAGCACCGCGCTACCGTATTAAACGTACATTCACATCAACTACCACACAGAGTTTTATCAGTAATCTCCCAGAGTTACCAACTTCGATTAGATCACCGTCTGACCCCAAAGAACTCGATCAGGCGACTGAATATTTTGAGTCGACATTTCGTTGTACCTTAGATAATGTAGCTCCAGCTAAAAGAAAAATTATTAGAGATAAGAAACTCGCTCCCAGGTATAATGATCACACGCGCGCTTTAAAACAGACTGCTTGGAAATTAGAACGTAAATGGCGTCAAACTAAATTGTTAGTATTTCAAATAGCATGGAAAGAGAGCATCCTGAACTATAGGAAAGCTCTTAGTGTAGCTAGATCAACGTATCTCTCCAATCTTATAGAAGAAAATAAAAATGATCCTAGATTTTTATTTAATACCGTAGCCAAATTATCCAGAAATAAGACCACTACAGAAATCTCCACAACAACATCATGCAATAGTGAGGACTTTTTTAATAATAAAATTGTAAATATCAGGCATAAAATTGAAGCTTTGAAACCGAACAATGTAATTGATGCAGATGTTAACCTAGCCATGTCAGATCGGAACCTAGAACACTTTACTCCCCTTGAAGAGAATTAACTAATTTCATCAACCTGTATAATTGATCTTATACCGACACATTTTCTGAAACAGATAGTACCAGTAATAACAGAACCGCTGTTGAGAATAATTAATTCCTCACTCAGCATTGGTTATGTTCCCTAATGTTTTAAATTAGCAGTTATCAAACCAATAATTAAGAAACCTGACCTCGACCCCTGTCAGCTGTCCAATTACAGGCCAATATCAAACCTCCCCTTTATCTCTAAGATTCTGGAAAAGATAGTAGCGGAGCAGCTATGCTCATATCTACATAGAAATGGCATGAACTGTATCAGTTTAGGCCTCATCACAGCACAGAAACAGCACTTGTTAAAGTAGTAAATAACCTCCTATTGGCCTCTGATCAGGGTTGTGTAACTATGCTTGTATTACTCGACCTCAGTGCAGCTTCTGACACCATTGATCATGCTATTCTTCTTCACAGATTAGAAAATGTAGTAGGAATTAAGGGTACAGCCCTCTCCTGGCTCAGATCCTATTTGACCGATCGTTATCAGTATGTAGACTTAAATGGTGATTATTCTGCATGTTCTCTAGTGGAGTTTGTCGTTCCGCAGAGTTCAGTTTTAGGCCCACTGATTTTTTTCATTTACATGCTTCCTCTGGGTAACATAATCCGTAAGCATGGTATTAGTTTTCCATAGTTATGCCGACGACACACAGTTATATGTCTCAGCAAAAACTGATGAGAAAAACCAGCTTACTAAAGTTGAGCACTGTGTGCAGGACATAAGAAATTGGATGCTAATTAACTTCCTTCTGCTTAATCCGGATAAGACAGAAGTTCTAGTCATAGGAGTAAAATCTTAGATCATAACTTTAGATGGCCTTTCTGTTCCATCAAGAGCAACAGTAAAAGACCTCGGCGTGATTATAGATTCCAGCCTTTCATTTGAAGCTCATGTAGATAATATCACCAGGATAGCATTCTTTCACCTCAGAAATATTGCCAAGATAAGAAATATATTGTCGCTAAACATTGAAGAAAAACTAGTTCATGCTTTTATCACTTCTAGGTTGTACTATTGTAATGCCTTACTGTCTGGTTGTTCAGCTAGGTGCATAAACAAGCTTCAGCTAGTCCAGAATGCAGCAGCGAGAGTCCTCACTAGAACCAGAAGATATGAGCACATAATCCCTATCCTATCTTCACTGCATTGGCTCCCTGTGAAATTTCGAATTGATTTTAAAATACTACTCTTGACATATAAAGCATTAAATGGTCTCGCCCCGCAGTATCTGAGCGAACTGCTAGTGTCTTACGATCCGCCACGCCTACTTCGATCAAAGGATGCAGGCTGCAGGCTGCTTGTCAGTACCGCGTATTATGAAAACTACAGCTTGGGGCAGAGCTTTTTCTTACAAATCCCCAAAATTATGGAATAGTCTTCCAAATAGTGTTCAGGACTCAGACACAGTCTCAGTGATTAAGTCTAGGCTAAAAACCTATTTATTTAACCAAGCATTTTTATAAATAGATTTGCCTTAGGTAAAAGAGCAGATCTGGGGGTGATCTATGGTGAACTGATGTTTAGATGCTGTCTTCCTCACTCTCATTTGATCACTCAGGTTTGTTGACGGTGAGGTGATTGTTTGCTTTACATCTCAGGGAGCCCTCATGTTTGTGTTTTCTTCTGGCTCTCCCTTTTAGTTATGCTGTCATAGGTAGTCCTGCCAGGGGCCCTGCTTGCACTCTACAATAAATATACATTCACATTATACATTATGTGACTGTGACCATACCTATCTGCCATCTCTCCTCTTCTTCTTTCTCCCCCTCTTTCTCTTTCCTCTCTCCCCCTGTCTCCCCCTTTCACTCTCTCTCTCTCTCTCTCGAGCTACACGTCATTCCTGAGCTGCCACTGATCCAGACTCCCTCTGCCCTCCGTACCTGTCTGATCCACCCTGGTGCCCCGTTTCTGGTTGGAGTTCTCGCCGCATGGATGCCCCGAGTGTCTCTTTGGGATGCGTCTGGTGTCTGGGGATGATTCTCTCTACTTAGAAGATGGTTCTGGCCTCGACTGGTGTTAGCAGCTGTTTCTCTGAGGACTTGACAATTTGATAGTTCAGGACTGGAACTTTCTACAAGTCTATCTGAGTCTCCAATACCTACCTGGACTCCATTTTAACACATCAACTATTATAACTGAACTGCCTGCCACCTCCACACTGTATAAATGCAGATCATTTCCTGCTACCTGTTTCACCCAGATGAGGATGTGTTCCCTGTTGAGTCTGGTTCCTCTCAAGGTTTCTTCCTATTACCATCTCAGGGAGTTTTTCCTTGTCACTGTCGCCCGCGGCTTGCTCACCAGGGACGATCTAACCATTTTTATTCATACACATTCACATTCCATACAAACTTAAATAATTATTTTGTGTAAAGCTGTTTTGAGACAATGTCAATTGTTAAAAGTGCTGTACAAATAAAATTGAATTTAAAATCCCAAAAGAGAACCTTTTTCAATGTGGCACCGATTTTCAACATTCTGTGGGTATAAAAAGCTGGTATTGTCAGTAAGTCATTACAAGTTCATCATTCAAACAGCCTTGAACACACATGTCACTTAACGGACGAGCAGCGCCAACTTGCCATGGCGCGGCTTTGGGTCGGTTGCAGGCAGTTGCTCGTGAACTTGGTGTGTCTCAAAGTGTCATCAGCAGACTTGCATCAAAACACAGAACTACTGGCAGAGTTCATGACAGACCCAGGAGTGGAGCTCCACAAGTGACAGACAGCAACGATGACCAGTACCTAAGGACCTATGCCCTCAGACATTGTTATGCAACTGCCACACAGCTGCAGGACCATTTACGAGGGGTACTAAGGTTTTCACACAAACCATTCGCAACCGACACCACCGCTTTGGCTTGAATGCCAGACGACTGTTGCAGGTGACTCCACTGATACCAAGACACCGCCGTGAACATTTGCAGTGGGCACAAGACCATGTGACCTGGACATTGCATCTGTTCAATGATGAGTGTCGGGTCACCTTGCACAGAAATGATTGTTGTTAGTGTTGCTGGACAAGGCGACGTGAGCAATACGCTGAGGTCAACATGGTCCCCAGGGTTTGCTTTGGTGGAGGAGGTGCAACTGTCTGGACAGGCATCACCAGTCAGTGCAAAACAGATTTGGTTTGAGTACATGGCTCTGTCACTGCACATTCTTACCTCAGAGACACCATTGAATCCAACATCATCCCCCAATTCTGCCAGCACAATGCCCCCTGACCTGAACCCCATAGAGCACGTCTGGGGCCAGTTGAAGCAGAGACTGGATGATCGTAGAGCAACTGCATGTAGCACTTGTAGAAGACTGGAACGTATTGCCTCAGAACAACATCATGAGGCTAGTGAGGAGCATGAGACATCGCTGTCAAGCTGTCATTGTGGCAAATGGTGGAATCACCCGCTACTGACATTGTAAATTTTATTTCGGGTTATCCCTGTTATTTGCTAAATTTTGGGGGTAATATCCCTAACTTATTGTGAGTAGTGTATATATATATATATATATATATATATATAGGGATTTTGGGTTTTCATGAGCTGTATGCCACAATCATCAATATTAAAACAATAAAAGGCTTGAACTACTTCAGTTGTGTGTAATAAATCTAAAATATATGAAAGTCTAATGTTTATCAGTACATTACAGAAAATAATGACCTTCATCACAATATGCAAATTTTTTGAGAAGGACCTGTATATATATGAAGAAAAAAAAATAACCTTTGTAAACCAACCTGAGTATTGACATATGGACTGCCATATGGACTGCTCTGCCTATTAAGCCAGTGAACTGCTTTTCCTGCTGCATCAAAATCCTTTACTTTTACCAGAGCCAGTAAGGCATACGCTGTTGCCTCCAGAGTGAAGTGATGCTCTTCAGCAACTTGCCAATAAGCTCCATCTGGGCAGAAAATTCAGAATTAAATTGTTGAACATTTATGCATCCATCATAATTTATTGATACCTTTTTAATTTTTTTATACATAATATAGGTTCCTGACCTCCAGAGGAAGCTTTCAGCAGACGGGCTTTGTCCAATTTGCCAGCATTGGCCAAGGCATAGGAAGACATAGCTATCGCATATGGATTTGTCAGTGAGGGGAGACTTCGCTCTAAATATTCAGTGGCCTTTCTGGAAGCTTCTGGAAGACTCTAAATGCAGACAGCAAAACAAAAATGCAGAATTAAACAAAAGTTGTTTTGTAGAATTTTATTTTTTGTGAGACATACTCCGAATAATTTGGCACAGAGGTGGTTTCCTTCTTGCAGGGCAATCAGGACAAATGCTGTCAGAGATGCATCAGAATCCTTGCCTCGTACATCACCCTGGAAATGCACAGAATAGTCTTTACATCAGATATTACAGAAACGTTTTATTTAGGGATTTTTTTTTTGGTACAGTAGGTATCAGTAATTTTCAGGTAAAAAAAAAAAAAAAAAAAAAAATATATATATATATATATATATATATATATATATATATATATATATATATATATATATATATAATTTCAACTTACGACCATCTCTGCATGAAACACTGGAGCATTTTCTTTAAATGTGCCATCAGGCATCTGTGCATTCAGAATCAGCCACTTCAGTGCACTGCAGAGAACATTTTCTTCTACAGTAATGATGTCACTGGCCAGAGCAAAGACTTTGGCAACGTAAGCTGTCAACCTTTAGGTAAAGAGTAAGAAAGCAAGCAATTAAAAGATGTGACTTACTGTAGCAGTAAATGTTGTGTAAGAATTAATAAATTGCTCAAAATGTATTTTGTCTGTTTTACCAGGTGCTGCTGGGTCTGTCCACGAATGTAGCATAGGAACCATCAGCTTTACGGTACGTAAGCTCTCGTGCATATCCTAAAGGAGAAAGAGTCTTACAATTACTAAATGTTAAATCTTCCACATTTTGTCAGTATATAACATTATTAATTTTCTGTATAGTGTTTGGAAAGAATCTTTTCACCTGTTTGAATGTGTTGGACAGCTTCGTTACGTCGGTGAAGGCCAACCGTTTCCCACTGCTTGGTGGTATCTAAGTAGTGTGTGGCAGTCAAGGGCAGCGTCATAGAGATCATGGTTCCCTCTCCAGAGCCACTGGGCTGTACGATCAGTCGACCCATGAAGTCTCCACTGATGGCCTGCTCGATTGTCTGACTCACCTCTTGACCTGAAGTTTAATGCATGAAGAGAAAGCAGGTTGTTAGTGTGATAAAGAGTTTAATCTCAGTTGGGGATAAATACAGAGATTGGGTGTGTGTAAAAAAAAGTATGTGAACCTCTTGTAATTTTATGTTTTTCTACATTAATTTGTCATAAAATGTGATCTGGGTCTGTATTTACTAAGTGTCTCAGAGTAGAAAATTGCTTCTAAGTGAGCAAAAATTCTCAGAATGATGCTGGTTGAACTGGTTAGGAGCAGCGAACAAATCATGTTCAGGCAGAGATGTTTTACTAACACTGAGTGACACAGAGCTAATAAAAGACGCATTCGGTCAAAAACTGAATAATTTTTTTTTATCACGTGTGGTATGTAATTGGTCCCATAATGATTATGTAGTATGGTGTCTCCGCAGGTGACTGATACTACATGGGTTTTAGTAACAGTGAAAATGGAGCCAACAATGTGTCACAAAATAATAAATTAAATGTTGCTTTTACAGCGTCATACAGTATATCATGCACAGATTCATACACTTCCCCTCTGCACAGTGTAAAACCAGAAAAAAACAAGACACATTCATGGAGTTGTGGGCCCCACACATTAAAATAGAGTAATATATTCATATACCCATTTTATTTATCCATTTTATTCATTCACTCGTCTTCTATACCACTTTATCCTGTATTCAGGGTCGCGGGGACCTACACCACCATGCCGCCTATTATCCATTTTATATATTTTATATTAAATTATTTTCATATAATTTTTTATTTTTTTTTATTCTTTGTTATAAGCAGCAATTCGTCACTTTATTAACATGGCGTGTTCCCATTTTTTACACTTCTCAGGGGTTTGGGGTCAAACTGACATGTGGCATTAATGTTTTTACAAATTAGCTCTGTTCACTTTTTATCTTTTAGAGGTAAAAATAGGGCTGAATTTTCCTTTAATTGTTTATTTCATTTCACTACCTCCTCTGCAAGCAAAACTCTCACTTTCTTTTCAAAGTAATTTTGATGAGATTATGACTGTCCTATTTTCAGTCTTAAATTATGAGTGATTCAGAGACACTTAGTTAATATGTACCCTGGTAACTGACAAGTAAAAAAAACCCGGACAATTACAATAGAATGATCGAAGGTGGACTACAAGCTTTTCCACCAACTCCAATTTTTTTTAAATCTACATGGCAGTTAAACAGGTATTACTGGGTATATTAGGTACAAATGTATTTTATATACATTTATTTCATCTTTTTTTCTGAGGGTGACAAAAGGGTCTGTGGCTGAATTGCAGCTACAAGGTCTCATACAAAGAAATCTGTGATACACTGTCTGTACTGACGCTTTTCTATTTGAACCAGAATTAACTTTTTAAGTAACTGTGCTATAATACCTTTTCTGCGGAATAAGATCAATTGACCAGAATAGTTTTTTGAGAATGGCTGTGGAGATTCACCATTTTCATTGTGTCAACTTTTTACGCTATTGACCAATTTGTTTTTTTATTTGTCTACTTATTTATTTTATAATCTGAAATACTGTCTGAAAGTTTTGAAATTACTGGGATAAATGATACTGCAGGATCTGGGCAATTACGGACAAGCTCAGAAACAAATTTGTTCTAAAAAAATATTTATTTCAATTAATAACAGCATTCATCCAACTTCATAACATTCATGCCACTTTATAAGAGCATTTCTGAATAGGATGATAATCACAAAAGCACTTTGCATCACATAATCTGTATTGTTTAAGTTTCTTCTTGTACTATTTTTTTCCTTACCAGATACAGTGATGTATGTGCTTACAGGACTGTTTGGAACCTGCCCTTTTGGTATATCACTCTTTAAATGTAGAACTTGAACGCCACCTTTTGACAGAAACAGAAACTTATCAAACCCCTCAAAAATGGAAACTCATGTGCAGGGGTAATAAAAAAAAAGAATAAATAAAATGTTTTCTGTTAATTAGGCATAGAACACTTTAAATCTCACCGGGTGAGCGAGACGGATTTAATACCAGATTTCCCAGATGTACTGGGAGTTCAGTTAGCACACCTTCAGACTGAGTGAACAAAAGAGAGAATGTTTCACCTTACGTTGATGCACATTCATTTATTACTTACAATTAATCCTTAAAAATGCAGCCTGCTTTTTATTAAAGGTTTTTGCTAATCCTATCTGAAAATCAGACTGATCTACTGTATAACCTGCTGATACTCACCACCACCTTCAGGGTTCTCCTCACTCCATCATGAAATGTTGAACTCACAGCCTGCACCTCTATCTGATGGTTCCCTATTTTCATGGGAATAATCACATATGGGATGGCTCTGGTGGACTTGGCGTCAATGGTAACTATGGTACGGTATTTCTTCTTTTTGCTGGCTGCACTGCAAACATGCTCTGTCTCAAAGAATTCGACACGCACCTGATGGGGACAGAAAGTCAGACAGATGCCTTCAGTGCCAAAAAAGTAGGGATTATGTTAACTTGTTAGAAAGCAAGTTTTACTGTGAGATATACAGTGGACTAAGTGGCTGAACTAATTTAATTCATACAGCTTATGCAACCTTTTTATTCTGGACAGCACGGAGCAGAAATAGACTCAGGGTTTAATGTTCATCCATCATAGTAGATTACCCATACCCACGCACACTTGGGGAAATTTATTATATCTAGTCAACTGACTTGGCATGTGGGTAACCAGTCACCATGCACGAACCCAAATTGGATAATAAGCACAAAACTCCAAATAGACAATAACTCTATAGCTCGGAAATTAATTTCAAACCTCAGAGCTCTCAGTAAACAAAAAAACTACATGCTGTATAAGTCTCCTGTCATGAAATAGCTGTATGCGGGCATAGGACCACATACAGCTAGAAGTAAAATCTTAGATCACACCGTAACTTTAGATGGCCTTTCTGTTCCATCAAGTGCAACAGTAAAAGACCCCGGCGTGATTATAGATTCCAGCCTAGTTCATGCTTCTATCACTTCTAGGTTGGACTATTGTAATGCCTTACTGTCTGGTTGTTCAGTTAGGTGCATAAACAAGCTTCAGCTAGTCCAGAATGCAGCAGCGAGAGTCCTCACTAGAACCAGAAGATATGAGCACATCACCCCTATCCTATCTTCACTACATTGGCTCCCTGTGAAATTTCGCATTGATTTTAAAATACTACTCTTGACATATAAAGCATTAAATGGTCTTGCGCCGCAGTATCTGAGTGAACTGCTAGTGTCTTACGATCCGCCACGTCTACTTCGGTCAAAGGATGCAGGCTGCTTGTCAGTACCGCGTATTATGAAAACTACAGCTGGGGGCAGAGCTTTTTCTTACAAAGCCCCAAAATTATGGAATAGTCTTCCAAATAGTGTTCGGGACTCAGACACAGTCTCAGTGTTTAAGTCTAGGCTAAAAACCTATTTATTTAACCAAGCATTTTTATAAATAGATTTGCCATAAGGTAAAGGAGCAGATCTGGGGGACTCATGGACGTAGAGTAATATGGTGAACTGGTATGTTTAGATGCTGTCTTCCTCACTCTCATTTGATCACTCAGGTTTGTTGACTGTGAGGTGATTGTTTGCTTTACATCTCAGTTCCCCCTCATGTTTGTGTTTCCTTCTGGCTCTCCCTTTTAGTTATGCTGTCATAGTTAGTCCTGCCGGAGTCCCTGCTTGCACTCTACAGTAAATATACATTCACATTATACATTGTGACTGTGACCGTACCTAATTGCAATCTCTCCTCTTCTTCCTTTCTCCCCCTCTTTCTCTTTCCTCTCTCCCCCTGTCTCCCCCTTTCACTCTTTCTCTCTCTCTCTCTGTCGAGCTACACGTCATTCCTGAGCTGCCAGTGATCCAGACTCCCTCTGCCCTCCGGACCTGTCTGATCCATACTGGTGCCCCGTATCTGGTTGGAGGTCTCGTCGCATGGATGCCCCGTGTGTCTCTTTGGAATGCGCCTGGTGTCTGGGGATGATTCTCTCTACTTAGAAGATGGTTCTGGCCTTGACTGGTGTTGTCAACTGTTTCTCTAAGGACTTGACAATTCGATAGTTCAGGACTGGAACTTTCTCCAAGTCTATCTGAGTCTCCTATAACTACTGGACTCCATTTTAACATCAATTAACATCAACTATTATAGCTGAACCTAACACTTAACACTGTATAAATGCAGATAATTTCCTGCTATCTGTTTCACCCAGATGAGGATGGGTTCCCTGTTGAGTCTGGTTCCTCTCAAGGTTTCTTCCTATTACCATCTCAGGGAGTTTTTCCTTGCCACTGTCGCCCTCGGGCTTGCTCACCAGGGACTATCTGAACATTTTTGATTCATACACATTCACATTCCATACAAACTTAAATAATTCTTTTGATTGTGTAAAGCTGTTTTGAGACAATGTCAATTGTTAAAAGCGCTATACAAATAAAACTGAATTGAATTGAATTGAACTAAGCCATATTTTTGTAGTATGGATATTTCTCCTGGTTTCCTGAAGGACTTCTTTGGCTCTCATTATTAGCATGTTTTTAACTCATTTTCAGTCTGGTTCCTGGACTTGACCAGTTTCAGAGGTATGTTTTTTTATTTGCTAAGCCACACAGTGACCTATGAATCATTCAATGATTGATGATCAGGTCGGTGGTTAATATACTGCTGATGCTGAATACTGAGTGGTTGGAACACACATGGAGGGCAGTGAGGTTGCTGCTAAGATTGTTCCATTAACAACCAATTTTTGTAACAATTGTATGTTAAGGCGCTTTGCCTAATCCCATTAACTTTTTCATGATATTCTAATTCTTCGAGATGCAATATATACAGATAGAACTAATAATAATAATAATAATAATAATAAGTACCCTCTGTAGTTTATAGGAGAAGTTATGCAGAATGGCTTTGATTTCTAGTTGTTCATTGCGTACTGCTGAGGAAGGTAACTTGAGATCCACAAAGAAGTCTTTTGCCCCAGTTATTTCATAGGGATCAGATACACAGATGCCTACAGGGAAGGATAATTGTTTTAATATTTGCCTTTACGTTCCTCTGTGAACGATTTTTAGATATCATTCATGTTAGCATCATTACATTTAACATCATTAGATATTACATGTTAGGTAGTTAAAAAAGAATGACACTGACCATGAGTCTTGGACAAACTAATGGCTAGGATCTGCCAGGTAGTAATCGAGTGATTCAGAGTTTTGTTCAAGGTGAGGCTTGTTGATTCACTACAACAAAAGGCAAGATGTAGAACAGATAAGTACTAATATTAACCTCCAGAATGTCATAGTGATGGTATTAAAATACAAACCGGATTCCAAAAAAGTTGGGACACTAAACAAATTGTGAATAAAAACTGAATGCAATGATGTGGAGATGGCAAATGTCAATATTTTATTCAGAATAGAACATAAATCATGGAACAAAAGTTTAAACTGAGAAAATGTATCATTTTAAGGGGAAAATATGGTGAATCAACATGTCATGTTGTCAACAAATCCCAAAAAAGTTGGGACAAGGCCATTTTCACCACTGTGTGGCATCTCCCCTTCTTCTTACAACACTCAACAGACGTCTGGGGACCGAGGAGACCAGTTTCTCAAGTTTAGAAATAGGAATGCTCTCCCATTCTTGTCTAATACAGGCCTCTAACTGTTCAATCGTCTTGGGCCTTCTTTGTCGCACCTTCCTCTTTATGATGCGCCAAATGTTCTCTATAGGGGAAAGATCTGGACTGCAGACTGGCCATTTCAGTACCCGGATCCTTCTCCTACGCAGCCATGATGTTGTGATTGATGCAGAATGTGGTCTGGCATTATCTTGTTGAAAAATGCAGGGTCTTCCCTGAAAGAGATGACGTCTGGATGGGATCATATGTTGTTCTAGAACCTGAATATAATTTTCTGCATTGATGGTGCCTTTCCATACATGCAAGCTGCCCATGCCACACGCACTCATGCAACCCCATACCATCAGAGATGCAGGCTTCTGAACTGAGCGTTGATAACAACTTGGGTTGTCCTTGTCCTCTTTGGTCCGGATGACATGGCGTCCCACATTTCCAACAAGAACTTCGAATCGTGACTCGTCTGACCACAGAACAGTCTTCCATTTTGCCACACTCCATTTTAAATGATCCCTGGCCCAATGAAAACACCTGTGCTTGTGGATCTTGCTTAGAAATGGCTTCTTCTTTGCACTGTAGAGTTTCAGCTGGCAACGGCGGATGGCACGGTGGATTGTGTTCACTGACAATGGTTTCTGGAAGTATTCCTGAGCCCATTCTGTGATTTCCTTTACAGTAACATTCCTGTTTGTGGTGCAGTGTCGTTTAAGGGCCCGGAGCTCACGGGCATCCAGTATGGTTTTACGCCCTTGACCCTTACGCACAGAGATTGTTCCAGATTCTCTGAATCTTCGGATGATATTGTGCACAGTTGATGATGATAACTGCAAAGTCTTTGCAATTTTTCGTTAGGTAACACCTTTCTGATATTGCTCCACTATCTTTCTGTGCAACATTGTGGGAATTGGTGATCCTCTACCCGTCTTGGCTTCTGAGAGACACTGCCACTCTGAGAAGCTCTTTTTATACCAAATCATGTTGCCAATTAACCTAATTACTGTTAATTGGTCTTCCAGCTCTTCGTTATGCTCAAATTGACTTTTTCCAGCCTCTTATTGCTACTTGTCCCAACTTTTTTGGGATTTGTTGACACCATGAAATTTGGAATCAACATATTTTTCCTTTAAAATTATAAATTTTCTCGGATTAAACTTTTGATCTGTCATCTATGTTCTATTCTGAATAAAATATTGACATTTGCCATCTCCACATCATTGCATTCAGTTTTTATTCACAATTTGTTTAGTGTCCCAACTTTTTTGGAATCCGGTTTGTAAATAAATAAATAAAAAATTATATATACAGTGTATATATACAGTATACTGTTCAAAAGTTTGGGGTCAGTTTCTAACTCCATGATGTTTATTTCTTTCTACATTGTAAAGTTTTGCTGAAGGCGTCCAAAAAAATGCATTAATCTCATTTGAACAGTTGATATTGAGATGTTTCTGCTACTTCTGCTCTGTAAAGACTTCATAACGCCTCTAATCTGAGGTGCTGTTAATTGGTCATTTTTCAGGCTGATAACTCTAAATGAACTTCTCGTCTGCAGCAGAGGTAGGTTTTGGTCCCGCCCTCCTGGGACGGCCTTCATGAGAGCCAGTTTCATTATGGTGCTTGACGGATTTTGCAAATGCACTTGACACAATACTGTTCTTGCAAGAGCTATTACAGAAAGTCTGACCTCTGTCTTTAATTAACAACTAACTGTTATTTTTTGTTGTTGTTGTTACGTAATTACCTAATTCCATATGTGTTCTTTCATAGTTTTGAAATCTCCAGTATTGTTGCAGAAAATAAATCAATAAACAAAAATTTGCATGTGACCCCAAACTTTTGAACGGTATTGTTATATATAATATTAGATTTTTTAATATTAGATTATTTAATTTACCATGGTAGGTTTCTTTGGCAGGCTGGCAGGTCTATGTCCTTCCACCGCCAGCTTTCAGGGAACTGTGTCCGGGTGACAATTTTATCAGAGCTTATATAGTCGTCATCATCATTACCTGGACAAAATGACATTTGTAAATCATGCCCTGGATAAGTGAAAGTGACATTCACTTATTAAAAATAAAGTATATCAGCTTGACCAAAGTCTTCTCTTACTGCGAGCCAGACGCAGCAGTTCTTTCTCCTCCCCACCATCCAAAATATATGTGGCTCTCTGTTCACGTGTGTAGCCCAATCTGTTCTGTTTCTGTCCATCCGCACAGCATTGCTTCTGTTCACCGGAATTGTTACCAACTATAGAAAAATTTAGAAATAATGATCAGCAAAGTGACCTATTATTGAACAATAATTTTTAAAATATTTATATTTTTAAATAATATTTTCTTACACAGCTTTTCCGTGATCTGGACGAGAGTCTCAGCTCTTCGTTTTCGCTTCGGTGGAGCAGGACACTCAGGAGCTATTAAAAATGGAAATTCTTAAAACTAAACCAGTAGTTTTTTTCTGCCTAATTATGTCAGTAAATGCTTTATCACATCACTGACTACTGATTATTTACTTATTGCACCACTGTAAACTGTTTGATTCTTTTGCTAAAAAAAAAAATTTAATCAGCTTCACCTGTTCTTTCAGTGGTGCCTCCTGCTTTATCAGACTGAAACAGTAGACCTGCATCATAGAAAACACCCATACTGTCTTTACCACTGCCAGCTGTACAGCCAGTGTCATGCTTCTCAATAATGTCCCAGATCTATTGGTGGGAAAAAGAAGACAAAATAAAAAAAAAAAAAAAAAAAAAAAAAATATATATATATATATATATATATATATATATATATATATATATATATATATATATATATATATATTGTAGCGTTTTTCGACGCTAGCAGGGATCTTGGAGTACGAGTGAGCTTACTTGCTCCCCAATGCAAATGGCTGGGGAGTAGTTTATTACCTCAGCACAAGCATACATACACAGGT
This sequence comes from Channallabes apus, assembly GCA_030522415.1. Lineage (NCBI taxonomy): Eukaryota > Metazoa > Chordata > Actinopteri > Siluriformes > Clariidae > Channallabes > Channallabes apus. The sequence continues at coordinate 6,009,881 of CM060124.1, forward strand.
CAAGCACACACACATACACGCACCCAACTTGGCCGAAGCCACTAACCCAAACACCCGTCTCTCTCATGGTAGAGACAGAGAAAACCCCCGCAAAGCATGACGGTCGTCAGCCGCCGGCCCGCCCACGCCACACTGCCCCCACCCGAGCTGTGACCGTCCCCGGTCACCATGACTCTCAGTCTTGGAGGCGTGAAGGCGGTCGGCGTTCACGGGGTCCTGTTGTAGTGCACATTGTCCCGGAGGCGGTTCGGCCTCCGCAGAGTTCGCTGTCTCGCCGGCGTGCGGCTGGAAAGGCGCAAGACGGTCTCGGTGGAGCAACACTCGCGCCCGCCCCGCCAACCGCACCCGGTAGATGAACTCGGCGAGCTGAGCTAGTACCGTACAGGGGCCCACCCAGTGAGACGTGAGCTTGGGTGAACGCCCTCTCTTCCTTCCGGAACACACCCACACCTGCTCACCAGCGGCAAAGCCTCGCCCCTGGCTGTGAGTGTCCACGCCCACACGCTCCACAGGTGCCCCCACCCGAAAGTCCTGCAGCGGTGCCCGCGAGCGCTGGGTGGGGCCCTTCTTTGCCGTGTAGCGGACAAAACGTTCACTGACCAGCGGCGGCGCAGGTGAAACGACTGCGGGCGATGCTCTCGGCGAGGGAGTAACTCGGCACACGCGCTCTTTACCTCGCTCGCAGTACCGACGACGTACTTTGCTGCCCGGATGTTCACCTGGCGCTCGTCCGACGGCTGCTGGGGTACGCTGTCCCTCAAACCCAGGAACGGTGCATCGCCGCGAAACCCCAGAGACTATTCTGTTGTCTAGCCGTGACGGGTAGCCCTGTCCCCGGCTAGATTCACCTACCGAGTGCCCCCGAGCTGCGGGCGATCGCTCGGCCCTTTCGCCGTGATGCACCGCAGTTATGGGTTCAGCGCGCTGTGCTGCGCGTAGCGCCTCGGTGAGGGAAGCTGGTGCTGCCAACCTGGTGTGCTCACGGAGCCGCGGCGGTCGGAGTCCTCGAAGAAAAGCGTGATAAGCTAGCTCTTCCTGCTTCTGGGGCTCGCATTTTGGATAGCCCCGGCGCGCCAGGCCTCTTAAGTCCATGGCGAACGCGCCCAGTGGCTCAGATGCGCGCCGCTCGCGGACCTCCAGCTCCTCGCACGCTGCTTCTTGACGGTCACCGGTGCCGAACCGGAGGTGAAGCGACTCGCGAAGCTTTGCCCAGTCCTTCCGATCATCGGCCCGGAGGTCTTCCAATGCCCGGAGCGCGTCGCCCTTCAGCGAGAGTGCAACCCTTACGGCCGTTTCCGCCGGAGACCAGCATGCGAAGTCGGCGGCTAGCTCCACTTGGGCGAAGAACGCGTAGGGCTCGGCGGCGCCGTTGTAGGAGGGAAGGCGCAGCTGCAGCGCACATCGCCGGCACGGAGCTGTAGCTTGCTCCGACACTTGCGCAGCGTCACCGTTAGGCTCCGTTCCGAGATCCAGTGCCGGGATCCTCATCTCACCGCTCCATTTCTGTCGTGCCGTTTTGCTGGCACTGGTTCCATCCGGGAGATGCTTCTTCCGGAGTCGTGCTGCAACTCGGCGGCCCTCCTGAATCTTTCGCAGGTCCTCCGCCGTTCGCTCAAACTCAAAAACCTCCATCCCACTTCTGACACCAATGTAGCGTTTTTCGACGCTAGCAGGGATCTTGGAGTACGAGTGAGCTTACTTGCTCCCCAATGCAAATGGCTGGGGAGTAGTTTATTACCTCAGCACAAGCACACATACACAGGTCAAGCACACACACATACACGCACCCAACTTGGCCGAAGCCACTAACCCAAACACCCGTCTCTCTCATGGTAGAGACAGAGAAAACCCCCGCAAAGCATGACGGTCGTCAGCCGCCGGCCCGCCCACGCCACAATATATATATATAGTCTATTTTATTTTGCATAATTAGAATCTGGAGACATTGTTTTGTACATCGTTGTGCCTTTACCCATGTCCTTAGAAAACCAAACATAAAATAAAAAACTCACCTTGGTCTGTGTAAGTCTGTTCTTGTTGAGGACAAAGACAGCCTTATCCACAGCTACCAGACCAACCTTGGCTTTTGGATCTCCAGTAACAATCAGATGAAACTCATCACCAGGCTCAAATTTTTTTTTCACATTTAAACTTTCCTTTACATCCAGTTTTAGCTACATTAAATATGATTATAAGGGGGGGGGGGAGACATACATTATATCAGGAGTGAACAGAAATGTGTTAGGTAGGCAATGATAAAGTTTCAGCATGCTTTTTGGTCCAATGTTTTAATTGTCTGGAAACTGACTAGACTACAATGTGATGGCTAACAATATAATACAATGCTGGCAAAAATTGTGGAATTACCACACAAATTAATTTCATACAATTTCTGTGTATTTTATTTAGTGCTGTTTAATTGCTGAACATGAAGTTTTGTCATGAACGATTGATTGATTGATTGATTGATTGATTGATTTTTCCTATATGTAAATTTCTACTTTAAACAAATCGCATGTATACTACATTACTTGGATATCAAGACCTTACTTGTTTTAAAAGTTTACATTTATTTAAAAGGTTTGCTCATCTTGCAAAACTCTCGCTGTTACAGTCAATCCAAGGTTCCACTGTATGTGTATTTAGTGATTTTTTTGTTTTAAACACTGAAATGTTTAGCAAAAAAATTATATAAAAAATAAATCCATACATTTTCCACAACAGTAAGAGATTTTGTTAAGCAGTTACATCTGTTGAGTTTGATGTATGTTTCATAGGGACAGAATGTTCAGCTATTAAATAAAATTTGTTTCATGCAATTTGTATAGATTCTGCCTAATACAAAACTTTGTTATTTTGCCTACCGTTCCCATGCATGTGTCCTTCACGTCAACCCAGACTGAGTCTGACACAACCTCAGAGGATCCTATATGGTAATAGGCCACCACTCGAAATGAGGGAACCAGTTCCTTGGTGACCGGCAGAGACAGAGACACCAGAGACTGCCCTTGTCTCTTAAACCTCTGTCCTTTCACAATCTGTCCTTTACTAAGGATCTGATATAAAGAGAAGCCCAGAGCTTTATTAATAAATGCCCAATTAATTTATTTACTTACTAAAGTTCAAATTAAGGCTATTTAGGGTTATGTACAGTATATGCTTAGCATTATTATTGTTACTGTAATACACAAGCCAGTAGGACGACCTCAAAATATCACCTCAATATTTAAACCAATGTGTATGTAAGATACCCACCAGATAAGTGAAATCTTGACTCTGGGCACTACTTATGATGTTTAGGTTGATGCGCATCTGATCACCGATTGCCAGTTCTGCATCATCTACACTTAAATGTAAGTAATTGGTGGAGCCTGCTTGGGTGGTGTAAGCCTGGGCTGTCATCTGGTTCACAGCTTGTCTTTCAGGTAATATGCCTGGAGCTGTGGTTTTTGCCTGTTTACATAAAACTTTTTTATTTTGTTTTAAATTTCTGGTGTAATTCATTGCTTTTGAAAAATCACCCACAGAAATAAAAAACAAACAGACAAATAGCACTATAGTACGGTAAACATGTATTAATCAGTTTCACCAAGGTACAGTATGAGGAAACTGTAAATAATTTAGCTACTAAAAAAGATGGTTTACCAGCACAACCATCATGAGCTTTAGCATTGTATTCATAGAATTTAATTTAAGTTAATAGCAATCATGAAAAGGCTCCTAAACTTTCTCTTATATGACTTACAGTCATTTGTAGTGATTTGACTCCTGCCTGAGTGTTCACTGTGACCTTGGCCATGCCGTTACTATTAGTTCGACTCTTCACATCACCAGGTGTGACCACCACATTCACATTTTCAGCAGGAGACTGGTCCGGATTGGTTACATAAACCTTTACAATTCCAGATCACACATACAGGGTATAATCAAATTGTTCTTGATGAGATATAAATAACAATGTAAATATTTTAATCTGCAAATCAAGCAAAAGTAAAGAATTTTCGTTCATGGATATTTCACAAATTTAATATGAGCAGCACACCAATTATAATGATTTTTAATGGTTTTCATTTAATATTTTGGCAAATTATTAAGGTTTAATTTTATTTTTCAGATCGAAATTGGATGACATGATAAAGACATACATTTCTAACAGAACATCATGAAATTGCCTTGGATAAAAGTTATACCTTCCCTGTCCAAAAATAAAGTTGCACTTTTTAAAATTTTGTTGCATCTTTTTAGCTTTTGTTAATTTACATTTGATAATGACCTCACTTTATGCAACATCATATTTCCATCCATTGTTGCCATAGTTTTTGAACCAGGTATTGAATTGATGACAGGAGAGTTAAACAAATCTGTAAAGTCTTCTACAGCACATGTAAAAGACTTTAATGGTGGCCAATTTGCATAAGAATAAAATAATTTATCATGCTTATAGAACCACTATTTCACAATTTGAGACATCAGTAAAAGAAGAGATAGATGTGATAACCTTGTCATTTAGTAGACTTCGGTTATCAGCTGATTTCATTTCATTGCCACACAAATTGACTGAGCCTAGAACCAGCACCTGAAGCAACCCCACATCATAACACTGCCTCCAGTGGATTGTGCAGTGGCCACTATGCATGAAGAGTTCTTCACGTTATGCACTTAGCTTCTGACCCAGACTCACACGCTATTATACATGGAGTGTATTATACATGTTGTGTTAAAAGACAATATACCATACCGTGACATCAAAAGACATTCCAGGGTGGAAGAATTTGGGGGTTCTCTTGAACTCAATGGTGTAGGGTGATTTCACAATTTGAATGGCTCCCTTCTCTGCTTCAACCATTTCACTACCTGAAACAGTGTTAATGATAAATGACAGCTGGAGGGAATGTAGATTAAAACATATCCCCTACATGCAGGGACACACATGTTACCTGTTTCAGTTAAAACGCTGATGGAAATGTACAAAGAGCTTCCGATCAGATCATGAATATTAGGGAAAGTGTGTTGGATCATCTGTCTAGTCAGTGTCGCACATCCTTCTCCATTTGTGATCTATATGGAACATACAATACTACACATGAACAGAAATACTAGTTTTTTGACATTTTGTCAAATTAATCTTGAATTTGCAAACATGTTTATCAGGAATAAAATCCTGTGAAGTTTTAATAGCAGGATTTCATTTACTGTATTTTGTTTGTGTGTGTCATATACAGTATAACAATTACAGGAGAAAAGAAGTGTGTGTATCAGAGGTCTAATTTATGCATTAATTTTGTTTAAAATAGAACCAAGTAAACTCAATATAATTTTTTAATGTGCAAAATAAAAAACTAAATATGAAAATGCAAAATACAAATTATGGCTAAATGGGATAAAACATAAGCCTATTGATATCTCAAGGTCTAATTGCGAACTACAATGATGTAGCTGTTGCAGAGAAACGATAAGTAAACCCTGTTGACATGTTTTTTTTTTTTATTTCACAATGATTCTGTGTTTATAGACCAATCTTGACCATTTATTTACTTATTCATTCATATCCTGAGATTTTTGGATGTTGCACTTCTTTACTTTTCCACATACTGTACCATACCATCAGGGTTAATTTTCTGTCTTGTGTCCCTGATTTGATTCATGGGTTTTTTGGTTATTCTCAAATATTCATGTTATTTGTGAAGATGTAAAGTAAAAGAGACAGTCACATCAACACTGGTCAGGGAATATTACCAAGTCTTTTTAAAAGATGTCAATTTGGCAATGTAATTGTCGTTTTTTTTTTCCTTTTTTCTACAGCTAAATCATGTATGGAAATGTCTGCCAAAAGCCTTAACGGTGCAAACCTTATTCACCACTTTAGAACACCAAACTGTGAATAATTTGTGTATTATCCACCTACTGCTCAACAGCAGGTGGCAAGCATCAAAAAGCTAAACCCTATGCTGCAGAGAGTAAAATGGCTAAGAAGATTACTACAAAAATAATAATGCAAAGAGGAATAAAGAGCAGTTCCCAGCTCAGGCCGAGGCAGCACAGGTTCATTTTGCTGCTTCATGAATGCGGTTGGCAATTAGCGACCATTCTATATGGTAAGAGGAATAAACTGCCTCTTAAAAGTGAAGAAATTTATATTTATAATTAAATAGAAATGCCTACCCTTGCTGCTTACTAATAAGTAGCCATGATTGTTCAAGTTCAAAGTTCAAGTTCAAAGGCTTTTATTGTCATTTCAACCATATACAGTTAGTACACAGTGAAACGAAACACCGTTCCTCGAGGACCAAGGTGCTACATGCAACATAAATTTCAACATAAATTAACAGAAATACTAAACTAGCTAACTAAAGAGGCCTAGTTAGCTGGCTAGCAGAGACAAGACAGATAGACTAACATAAATTACAACATGAATTTACAAAAACTAACTAGTTAAGTAAGACATGCTCTTGTCTCACCATATACACACTGACATTGTGATGTGCAGTGCAGAGTTTGAATGCAGTCTTGTTCCATGTGCTGCACATTATAATGAGTGAATAGAGCAGGAAAGTTTAATTTTTGATAAGCATTTTGCAGTGTGTGAGATCCCCGTGACGCTACTTAAGGAAAGAAAGTTTTTGCTCTTCACTTGAGCATAGGTTATTCAGTTTCTTATCTACTTGAAATAATAAAAGAATGGAACATGTTGCATATTTTACCTTAAAATAAATAAAAGTTTTAAATATATGATACTCAGATCATAATTGTATTTGTCCACTGATACTGTTTTTAGAATATGTAAATAAACAAACTGACTAATAAATAAATAAACAAATAAATAGAACATGTTAATTACAGATCCTAATAACCCACACACACCTGCAATCAGCATCGATACAGACTAATTCTGATTTCTGTGTATCAGTGATCAGACACGAAAAAACCCTGATTACAGTATCCTTAATACTAAAGAACGATCTGCACATGATTTATGCCTTGAATCAATACATGACAAAAAACATGTTGGTGGAGTTCACATTTAATAAAAAAAAAATTTTGATACTTGTTTGGATTTAAAATATAAATTAAAAAATAAATAAATAAAGCAACAAGCAAATAAATAAATAAATCCTAATTTTGGTCATAAATGAATGAAATAAATGAAATTTCTTCCACATAGCAAGTTATTTCCTTACTGATATTCTAATGTAAATCATCGAAAGTCAGAAAAACTTACTGGTTCTCTTTTCAAAGAGGCAGGCAGAGTGGTCTTACTGTCGTCCTTCTTAATGCCAAAAATGACAAACGCAACACCATCCACATTTTTTTCAAACAGGTATCTTCACATAATTAAAAAGTGTAAGATTATGAGACTCAGTTAAAAATGTATTTACTGTATATAAACAAATATCATTATTATTTATTCTTAATAAACTGTATGAAAATTATTCTTAATGTACACATCAGGGAAATGTATGCCACACCGCTGCTAAATCCAATTAATTGACCGATTGAAAGAAGTGATTGAATGATTAAAAGAAGTTTATTTATTTTCTATGACAGCAGGGCTTGTCTGGGTGTCACACACACCTGCGCCATGACCAGCACTAGGACCCAGAAGTAGTACGGTCGCAAAAACAGGAAGCATAAAGGGAGACAAGATGGCGCTTCACATCACTCAGTCATTTGAGTTCGCCCATGTCGGTTCGGATCGTTTTCCTGCCATATTGTGAGTACTCACTTTCTTGGGTTATCTTTCTGATTCGAGTGTGTGTTTATAGGACGCGGGTTAAATTTGTGTTTTTCCCTTGCTCCCCTTCTGTGAGAGTCCTTAGACTAAATCGCATGGTAATCCTGCCTACTCGCTTGCTTCCGCGCTTGGGTTTACCATCCACGCCACAAAGGGCTAACCGCTAGTGTACTAATCTTCTGGTCATCCCGGTTAGTTTTGTATAGCTTATAGCTTATACATATGGATTTATACAGGGGATGCTTCACGTGTTAATGTAGAAATGTTAATTTTGAATGAACAGAAGAACGCTTCCAATATCAGCGCTTTGTAACTGTCATATGAAAATGGTTCTGGCACAAGAAACTCTTTAGGACAAATTAGTTTGTTGTTGTGATAACTTTTCTCACTTACACAATCTCTCTGGGTGTTATTATAACATTAACAGGATTGTTTATTTCGTATTTCGATGAAACGTTCTCACTACAACTGGATTTGCATAGAAATTTATTTTCCTTGACATATTCTGCTTACTTGGCAGTTATGTCCACTTGAAGTTCCTGATCATCCACATAGAAGAAAGACTTGGATGGTTTTAATGCAACATCAAAGCTTGGGAGTACTGTAGAGTAAAAATAATAAAATAAAATAAATAAATAAATAATTTAAGAAACATGTAGAAGTAACATATAGAGTATAATATAGTCAAATTCTATACCGTACCATATACTTTAACTTCAAATTCAGCAGTGAATTTCTTCTGTGGGGTGTTTTTATACCGCGTTGCTACAGACCATATTCCAGGTCTGTGGAGAGAGAGACAGATATTTTAATTTCAGTTAGTAGTCTGTCCCAGTATTAACATATGCATTTAGTGCACAGCAGGCACGTGCACTCATAGGAGGCAGGTGAGGCAGTGCCTCACCTTGCCACCAGGGGCGGTAAAGGGCTAAACATGGTTTCCTCAGCTGTCACCATAAGTTGTTAAAAAATGAATAATATAATAAAACATAATATAATATCTGTCCTGTGGTCTATGCTTTTATGCAATTTTGGTGTGTTTCCTATACATTTGGATCATTTTCATAGTCAGAATAGCTGTATTTCTTGTTCAAATAACAACGGGAGACGAGAATCATGGAGACTGAGGCAGTGACAGGTAGTGCCTCTCAGCGCGTGCGTGTGAGAGTGTGCACCACTCACACACTGTACTGAGCGCGTGCAAACGGCGCGTGCTTGCAGTCAGCGGGAAAATACAGGCCTTGAGGCAGCCAGTACCTTTGCCTCAAAGATGGGGGCGATAGTGAGCCTGTGGCTAATAGTTCATGACACGAGTAAATGCGAGAGTAAATTAAGAAGAAAAAAAAGAAAAGAAAAACAACCAACAACATTCGGTGCTAACGCGTTGCTATTTGGCTTTATTTTCCCTGAAAATGGAGGATATAATCTCGAAGATAAGAAATTTTTCAAAACTTCATTTACAAGTAAAGGTAAGAATACTGCAGTGGTGTGTTTAAATGTACAGTGGTGTGTTTAAAATGTTATTAAATTTAATCAAGAATGGGATAACAACCATGTATGCTTGTAAATCTGACTTGTGAGTCAGTGCCTTAGCGTCATACAGTACGTTTGTAAATCTGACTCTGAGTCAGTGCCTCACCAACCCCAACCCTCACCGCACGTCACTGGTGCACAGATAGTCCTGTCTGTAATTATATTTTACCAACACTTCACTGTAAAAAATTAATAGTACATTTTACGGTTAAAAAAACGGCAGCTGTGGTTGCCAGAATTCTACTGTAAAAAATACAGTAGCACCGTTATTGCACTGTGAACAAAAAACTTATATTTTACGATAAAAAAATGGCAGTGGTGATTGTCAGAAGTTTACCGTAAATTTGTTTACAGATTTTTTTATTTAAAAATCTTTTTTACGATTTATAACTATCTAATTAACATGTTTATGTTCTTATAAAAACAGTTTATTCCCGCCAAATTCCAGGGTTTACATTGTAACAAATATGGATCATAACCATGTTTTTTACAGCTCAGAACTGTCTAATTTAAAGATTTATGTTGTAATAATAATGGTTTATTTCCATCTTTTTTACAGCTCAGTACTCACACATCGTCTATACAACTTTATCCTGTATTTGGGGGGGGGGGGGTACTAGTACCTGGAGGAAACCCACCAAGCTGTAACATCGGTGCCACCACGGTCCGGGGAAATAAGATCTGGGTCTCCGGACTACTGAGCCGACGCTTTGTCCCCACCTAGTGTGTCGATGTTGGTATGTCACCCCAATCACAAGATCACGTACACCTGTGTCTCATCCCTGTGTGTCTCTATTTCAGCCAGCCGAGCCTGTAGCTCCCCGTCCGTTCACCGTTGTGTTTGTGTGTGTCGCTGTGTGTGTGTCTCCCTCTCCGCTAAGCTCTTGTCTCTCCCCCTCAGCAGTAAAACAGCAGTGCCGAAGGAAACGCGAAAGACTGTGTCAAAGTCAGTAATTCTGTTCAAGTTCAAGGTAACAAGCACACCTCGCTGGAGGCTCATCTGTTCGAGCACCGTGGAGGTGCACCTGGAATATTTCCAGGATATGTGGAACTGGCCTGCTGTCTCCTAGCCGGGGAGACTGATGTGTGTATCCCGCATGGGATTTTGTTATTTTGTGTTGTGTTGAGTGATTTCTCCAGAAGGAGAAAACAAAAGACTTAACTTTTTGGTGTTTCACAAAGAAGCCTAAAACAGATTAATAAAAGAAGAGTTTCATGACAGATGAACGGACCTTCCAAGACGCAGCAGAAGTTCCCCTGCCTGAAGAAAACGCCAGGTTACAATGATACCTGCGTGATCAGCAGCAGGAGATCGGGAGCTTAGCACGGGCAGTCCATGACCTCGCCGGCAGTATCAGACAGCTGGCTACATCCCGGCTGCCACCTGCATCTCCACCTTCTCACCGCATGCCGGCAGCTCCACGCCCTACACCGCCGGAACGGTATGGAGGAGACCCCGAGGGGTGCAGACGTTTTTTGCTCGCATGCGAGTTATATCTGGTAGAATTCCCCAACATGACCGATCAACAAAAGGTGAGCTTTCTCACCCAGCACCTGACAGGGCAAGCCCTGGATTGGGCCACAGCAGTGTGGATCGCTGGGGGAACAACCACCACCCGGTATCACCGTTTCGTCGAGGCGTTCCGCGCCGTCTTTGATTACCCCGACCAGGGAAAGTCGGGCGAGCAGCAACTGATGAGGATCCGGCAAGGACACAGGCTGGTGTCGGAGTACGCTGTGCGGTTTCAGGTCCTCGCCGCGGAGAGTGGATGGTGCGAGAAGAGCCTGTTGGCTCGGTTCCGAGACGGTCTAAGCCACAAGATCCAGCTGGAGCTGGCGTGCCGAGATGCCGAGCTCAGTCTGGTAGACAATATCGCGCTCGCGATCAAGCTCGACCAGCACCTACACCACCAACAACGGCGCCCGCTAACACGACCGGCGAGACGACCTGAGACCACCAGAAAAGGAAATCCTCTTCAGCCGCTGCCACCTAATCGTGCGGGGCCCTCGGCGGACGACATGGATGTCTCGACATCACATTTGTCAGCAGCTGAAAGATCCAGACGCATGACGGCGGGCTTATGCCTGTACTTTGGGGGGGACAGACACAAAGTCAGCTCCTGTCCGTTAGTAAAAGTAACTGCTAACACACCACCCCGCACTCATTCACCTTTTTGTTTACCTGCCACATTGTCATTTGATAACACTACCTTGTCTGTCTCTCCCTTAAAAGATTCCGGATCGGCTGGCAATCTCATCTCCGCTTCACTTCTTTCCACGCTCGAGCTCCCGTGTCGAAGCTTCCACATCCGATAACTGTAAAAGCTCTGGATGGCAGTAAATTACAACACTCGCCCTTAGAATCTATCTCTGTGCCCCTTCGATTAACTTTCCCCGGCCACTCTGAGGAAATAAAATTTTTTGTGATTCCTCAGGCGGACCATCCCGTCATTCTGGGCCTACCTTGGCTCAGTTTTCATAATCCCAATTTTGATTGGGCAAATTCTCGCATCATTTCGTGGTCTCAACGATGCGCGCAAGCCTGTAAACCACCCACGTTGGTGGTCCAAACCACTACTATTGAAAGTCCGACAAATAAGGTGTCCATTAGTGTGCCTCCAGAGTATGCGGATTTTCAAGATGTGTTTAGTGTTAGGGCAGCAGCGAGACTTCCTCCCCATCGTCCGTGGGATTGTGCCATTGAGCTCCTGCCGGGGAAAGCACCGCCTTATTCGCGTATCTATCCGTTGTCCCTGTCCACTCGATCTCCGCAGCTCTTACAATCTCGTTCGTGTGCGTAAGGGTGACGAGTGGAAGACAGCGTTTAGCACCTCATCTGGTCATTATCAATACAATGTAATGTCATATGGGTTGGTAAACGCTCCTGCAATGTTTCAAGGGTTTATGAATGATGTGTTTCAGGATATGTTAAACCGTTGTCTCATAGTATATCTAGATGATATTCTGATATACTCAAGGTCATATTCTGAGCACGTCAGTCAGGTAACCGCTGTCCTTCGTCGGCTGCGCGCGCACGGGCTCTATGCGAAGGCGGAGAAATGTGAATTCCACAAGAGGGAGATTGCATTTCTCAGCTACCGCATAGGGCCACTGGGGGCTGAGATGGAGACCGCTAAGGTAGAGGCGGTAACTCAATGGCCGGAGCCCCGGTCAGTAAAGGCGCTACAGAGCTTTCTCGGGTTTGCCAACTTCTATCAGCGTTTTATCCATAACTTTAGCTCCATAGCCGCGCCCCTCACCACCATGCTGAAGGGGAAACCCAAAAAGTTGAAAGCGCTCTCCGCAGAAGCAGAGGTCGCTTTCAACACACTAAAACGGGCATTTACAACCGCACCCGTTTTACGGCTTCCGGATCCCGAGAAGCCGTTCCTAGTCGAGGTAAACGCATCAGAGGTTGGTATTGGGGCGGTATTATCCCAACGCTATGGGCAACCCGAGAAACTTCACCCTTGTGCTTTTTTCTCTAGGAAACTGACATCGGCTGAGTAAAATTATGATATCGGCAATAGAGAATTACTCGCAGTGAAAGCAGAGTTAGATGAATGGCAACATTGGCTAGAGGGAGCCAAACACCCCTTCATCGTTTACACCGATCACCGAAATCTTGAGTATATCCAACAACCAAAGAGGTTAAACCTACGACAAGCCCGGTGGTCGTTGTTCTTCAGGCGTTTCCATTTTCATATCACCTACCGGCCCAGTTCCAAAAATAAAAAAGCAGATGCTCTATCACACTATTATCCAGCCTCAACACCTAACGAAAAACCCGAACCGATTCTCCCTGCACCTCTCGTAGTAGCTCCGGTGGCGTGGGAGCTAGACGCGGAGATCACCCGGCAGGTGCAGCTAGACGCCGTGCCTCCCGGGTGCCCTCCAGGAAGGGTCTATGTCCCCGGGGTGCTGCGGGATGGAGTGGTGAGCGAGGCTCACACTAATGTAACATCCGAACACCCCGGCGTAACACGAACGTTTCAAAATCTAAAGCGAAAGTACTGGTGGCCAGGGATGAGGGAAACCGTGAAGAACGTGGTTTTATCTTGTGCAGTGTGCGCTACCACTAAAACCCCACGTAGCCTACCAGTTGTTAAATTAATGCCCCTACCGACACCGAACCGGCCGTGGTCACATATCTCTGTCGACTTCATCACGGACCTGCCGGTGTCTCAAGGGTACACTACCATATTAGTAGTCGTCGATCGGTTCTCAAAGGGATGTCGTTTCATCCCATTTGGCTCCCTCCCGTCTGCCACCCAGGTGACTGAGGCCCTTTTTTCATCCGTGTTTCGCCACTACGGTATGCCCGAAGATATAGTTTCCGATCGTGGCCAATTTATCGCCAAAGTCTGGAAAGCTTTTTTCCAGAAGTTGGGGACCACCGTTAGCCTAACTTCGGGCTATCACCCCGAGTCTAATGGGCAGGCAGAGCGGACTGTCCAAGAACTCGGGAGGTATCTGCGAGCATACTGCAGCAGCAGACAGCACGATTGGGCTAACGACATGGGACCTCAACCTTCACCTCCCATGCCGTAAGCTCACCCCCCGATATATAGGCCCCTTTGTCATCTCAGCCCAGATCAACCCCGTATCCTTCAAATTACAGCTACCACCTCACATGCGCATTAACCCTGTTTTCCATGCCTCCCTTCTAAGGCCGGTGATCTGGGGACCCCTCGACGAGGGCGTGGCTGAGCCCTCGCTCCCTGGAGCTGTGGAGATAGAGGGCACCCCGGCATTTAAGGTAACCCGGTTATTAGACTCACGGAGGAGAAGAGGGGCCCTTCAGTATCTCGTAGACTGGGAGGGATACGGTCCGGAGGAGAGGAGTTGGGTTCCGGCCAAAGACATCCTGAGCCCCGAACTAATCGCCACCTTTCACCAGGAACGGCTGGATCGCCCGGCTCCCATCAGGCCATGGGTCCCGACCTCCTCAGGTAAAACGTCGGGGTCGCCCTCGCCTCCCTCGGGAGGCCGGTCCTGAGTGGGGGGGTACTGTAACATCGGTACCACCACGGTCCGGGGAAATAAGATCTGGGTCTCCGGACTACTGAGCCGATGCTTTGTCCCCACCTAGTGTGTCGATGTTGGTATGTCACCACAATCACAAGATCACGTACACCTGTCTCATCCCTGTGTGTCTCTATTTAAGCCAGCCGAGCCCGTAGTTCCCTGTCCGTTCACCGTTGTGTTTGTGTGTGTCGCTGTGTGTGTGTCTCCCTCTCCGCTAAGCTCTTGTCTCTCCACCTCAGGAGTAAAACAGCAGTGCCGAAGGAAACGCGAAAGACTGTGTCAAAGTCAGTAATTCTGTTCAAGTTTAAGGTAACAAGCACACCTCGCTGGAGGCTCATCTATTCGAGCACCGTGGAGGTGCACCTGGAATATTTCCAGGATATGTGGAACTGGCCTACTGTCTCCTAGCCGGGGAGACTGATGTGTGTATCCCGCATGAGATTTTGTTATTTTGTGTTGTTTTGAGTTTTTTTTACTTTCCGAGTGATTTCTCCAGAAGGAGAAAACTAAAGACTTTGCTTTTGGGTGTTTCACAAAGAAGCCTAAAACAGATTAATAAAAGAAGAGTTTAACGTTCTCCTGCGTCTGTGTCCGCTTTTCACACACACGTGAGCGATCATGATACAAGCACGGGGAGAACATACAAACTCCATGCACACAGAGACGGAAATCGAGCCTGGCCGGGAATCGAACCCGGACGGCGGAAGGCGACAGTGCTACAGTACCATGCTTGCTATGCAATTGCTGTCATTCTTGGACTATTTGTTTTATTATGAATAACCACAGTGAACTCATTCAGCAATTCTGTGAAAGCATCATTTTATCACACTAGCTGGAGCTAAAAGAGATAAAAGTTACATTGCTAAGCATTCGGATTTTACTGTTAAGAAATGATTAAGAGTACTTTTATACTAATACTCAGACATCAGCATGGCCTCATGTATTTTTTAATAAAGACAGCAAAACAATATTTCACTTCTCAAAATCAAATATACAAATGTCATGGTGGACATTTTTTTGGGCAGAAAATCTGAAAAAAGTATATAATTTTATAGAAGAACTTTTATTACAACTTTACACAAAAAATTATTTTATCACACCCATGTTAAAATTGCTTATGTTCTCTGTCTTGCATTGTGGTTTTTAAGTGCACATTGCACTGGGGTGTTAAATATGTTCATGTATTTGGCACAAGGGGGGCAACAACAAACCCGGACGAGGTCTTACGGAAAAGGGGTAATTTGACTCAGGGAAGGAAAGGGTTAAAGGAGGGAGGATGGGAAAAAGGTAAGGAAAGGTGTGAACGTGCAGTTCTGGTGGGCAGTGCCCTGCTGGCATGTGGGCACAGGCTGGTGAGCGGTGGCAGCGGGCAAAGTGGTGCGTGCTAGCGGCTGTCCTTGCCACAGTCACCAAAGGGTGGAATACCATTCAAAAATTTGAACCCATACCATATTTTTTATGGTAAATTTCTGGCAACAACAGCTGCCAGATTTTACAGTTTATTTTTTACAGACCAGATATTTTTCTGATTTTTAAACTACATCAACAAAAGGTTTAGTAAAATATAAACTGATGAGCTTCATGAGATTACTAACTGTCACGCACTGTGGTGTAACGGGCTGATGTTATTGCCGTGGGCTTACTAAAGGATGGCATAAACGCAGAGGGTTCTTTGCAAAATAAAGAGTCTTTTATTAACAAACAAATCATACTCAAAATCAAAACAAACAAAACACTGGCTCTTTCAGCAACACACACACACACAGACGGGACACCTAACACATACAGGGGCTCTAAACATAACACACAACTTAAGCTCTGTGTTGTAACACATGCTTCTATACGAACAGTTAATAATGCCCGGTGTTGAGACACTTTTAGGTGACTTTTAGACGAACAGGCTCTAAACACAAACTCACACACTGAACACACTACGCCTGGAGCTGAAAACGGAGACTACATGAGAGACACGGGATGAGACTAGAGACATGGTGCAATATTAGAGACCGGGATAGAAAAGAGACAGGACGCAGGCTAAAGACATGGCAGTCAACTAGGCATGGCTACTAGCTGAACAGGGTTAAGAGCTAACCCTGGCAGTCAGCTACACATTCATCTAGCTAAGCATGTCCTTACCCTGACATGCACATAGCTACACTTACCTAATAGCTAAACATATAACACTGGGGGTGCAGGACACGGAAGTACAGTACAAGGGCTAAGGACTCCGAGGCTCAAAAGGCTAGGCTAGGGGACACTCAGAGGCTAGGAGACACTCAGAGGCTAGGAGACACTCAGAGGCTAGGAGACACTCAGAGGCTAACTACTTACCTATTCTAAAACACACAACACAACATGACAACACTATCAGCTCCACACACACTAAACACCATAGACATGTAACACAGAAGGCACACAGGCTTAGGACTTAAACTAATGGCAGGGACAGAGATACGAAACATGAGGGAGAAACAAACATGGATAACTGAGAACTATAAAACACTGAAAACACTTCACAATACTCACGTCTATGGAGCAATATCGTGAACAATATTCAAATGCAATTGCAAATTGCATTTGCAATTGCGTTTCCCATATGTGGACGCACAAAGTGTGCCATAATTCAAATGCAATTGCAAACTTTGCATTACCGTTTGCTGTTTCGCCTTTGCGAGCGCAGACTGACTGCCAAATTTCAAATGAAAAAGAAAAGTCCATTTGCATTTGTATTTCCCAGGTCTTACACGTCATGAACCTGTCATATTTAAATAGCAAAATCAATCACCACGTTTGCTTTTGTCACTTTCTCTGCGCCGCGCGTCAAGCCGGCCAAAATTCAAACGTAATCGATAATCCATCTGCAATTGCATTTCCAACACATTACAAGGAAACCTGTCAATCAGCGTCAGGGGCGGGTCTATACTGTGGGGCGGGATTGTATGGGGCGTGACGTCACTTGCAGTCGCCGACCAAGAGGGGGATATTTGAGCAATGGAGGTGAACCGCGGTAAAGTTGGTGTTATGCGCTAACATGCCCCTCTGCCACTGATTGCACCCCCACAAAATATATCTGTCAAATATATTAGGACATCACAATCAAAAATTCACGTTATTATTATCAAATATATTATATGAGTATTATCAAATATATTATTACTATTATAATTAACCCTAAGCACGTGACATATTAATACACGGAAATTAAGACATATAATACAAATACTCATTCTCATTTTGTGGCACATTTATTTTGCAGGGGTTTGTCATGTAATACAAAAATGTTTACACTAAACAAATATTGTTTATGATGAAAAATTACACGAAGCGATTTTTATTATAAATAAGAAATATAAAAATATACATGTATATGAAAAAATATATAATTAATATATTTTTCCCCTATACTACATGTGTTTTTTATATAGCTTATTTTATAATCAAATTCGTTTGGTGCAATTTGTAAATCATAAACCTATTAATTTATGTTGTAATATAATATTTGATAGAGGTTGGTATAGATAGAATATTTGATATGTTGGGGGGGCAATCCGTGGCAGGGAGGCATTTTAGCGCATAACATTACAAAAAAAATCATTAGCTTTTTCGTTATGTGGATTACACATGTAAAACCAGTTGTACTATAACCCACTCCATCACTCCAAGTTTGATTTCATTTTTATTTTATTTATTTATTTAAAAAAAAATAATAATAAAAAATTAACTGAATTATATCAATTCAAATAATATCAATCTGAATATTGCAAAGGGAAGGGTTGTAGTTATTAGCAAGGATAGAGTGCATTGTAGTACAGTTGGTTTTACATTTTCTAAATGCTAAGTTTCTATAGCAAAAATGTTATTGAATTCTGTTGATTTGTCATTTTTTGCAACTCATAATAGACTGTACCAAATTGCAGTCATTTTCATACATATCTTTACAGTTACAATAATAATTATTATTTTAATAATAAAAAACACCCCAACTCTCATTTAACAAATTATCTGTTTTATTGCCACAAGAATTGTCTGTGTAATCATTTATTTTAAAATGTACATTGAAATAATTAATAAATTAAGCAAACAAATAAATAAACAAATAATCCATACTGTAGCCTAACAGTGTAATATGTTTGATGTCCTGTGAGGTATTTCTCTGTAATCTTGTGTATTCGTCTGAAAATAAACGCTTGGGTCTTGGTCATGCACTTTTTAGACGGTCCCTATTTAGTGACTCCATCGGTATAAAGCGCCGGTATGCAGCGTTTCTGAAAGATTTAGCTCCAGCAGGCTGTAACAGTAGAAGATCTAAAAATATTTTTATTTGTAAAAACTTCTCTGTCCACTCCAGAGCAAGAAAATATGCGATTTTTCATTTTTGTGTGTTTATTTCTTGATAAACAAATGAGATAATCTCGGTTCACCTCCATTGCTCAAATATCCCCCTCTTGGTCGCGACTGCGAGTGACGTCACTCCCCATACAATACCGCCCCACAGTATAGACCCGCCCCTGACGCTGATTGACATGTTTCTGTGTAACGTGTTGGAAATGCAATGGCAAATGGATTAGCGATTGCGTTTGAATTTTGGCCGCCTTGACGCGCGGCGCAGAGAAAGTGAAATAGCAAACGTGGTGATTGATTTTGCTATTTAAATATGACAGGCTCATGACGTGTAAGACCTGGGAAATACAAATGCAAATGGACTTTTCTTTTTCATTTGAAATTTGGCAGTCAGTCTGCGCTCACAAAGGCGAATCAGCACACGGTAATGCAAAGTTTGCAATTGCATTTGAATTATGGCACACTTTGTGCGTCCACATATGGGAAACGCAATTGCAAATGCAATTTGCAATTGCATTTGAATATTGTCCGCGATATCGCTCCATACACATCAACACAGGTACAACCAAAGACACACTGAACAAAGTCAACACAGAAAACATACCTACAGAGCCAGTTAAACATAAATAAACCAAACAAAACTAAAGCCCACTAGACAATGTTAATGCTCAACCCAATTTCCCAGAGCTAACAGCTTTTATAGGATCTTTAATGGGCCACCTCGGCACAGGTGGAACTTCCTCATCACCTGACCTAGGTGCCTTCTGGGAAACTGGGTCTTCTAACAAAACTACAAAACCCAAAAAACAAACACAGCCACAGTGCCCTCTAGGGGCAGTCCCTTACACTAACAAATACCTTTTTATAAATACAGTATATCATAAATTTTACTGCAATAAACCATATTTTCATATGTTTTTAACTGTTAAATTTAAGGTCTTACACTGTAAAACTAATTACAGTTTTTCACTGTAAATTATCCCAGGTTTTGTGAAATACGGTTTTATTCTGTAGCATATGGTATTTTACTGTTAGAATTACGAAATTTTTTACAGTGTTCATATCAGAAGTATTAATGCAGTGAACTTACTTGGCAACTTCAGGGATTCTGTATGATGCTGTCATGGTTCCTTGCTTAGGGAAGATTG
This sequence comes from Channallabes apus, assembly GCA_030522415.1. Lineage (NCBI taxonomy): Eukaryota > Metazoa > Chordata > Actinopteri > Siluriformes > Clariidae > Channallabes > Channallabes apus. The sequence continues at coordinate 6,029,663 of CM060124.1, forward strand.
TTTCCCTGCTAATTGTGATTCCTTGAGGATTCTTGGAGGCAAAAAAATTCACAAAGCTTCAAAAGTAATATTGAATTTCTTCATCTTTTTGATATTTTTCAGTAAATACATAATGCATGAATAGGTTGACCAGATACAGGAATTTAACTCATGAATAAATCACGGATACAGTCACAAACTATCCCATGTAAGAAATCCTAGCTGAGTTCCTTGAGTTACTTACTATAATTTCCACATAGATTCCGCTGCTTTGTTCAACAGGCTCCAGATCAGGAGTCAGTGAGAAGATTGTGTAAAGAACTACGACAGAAATGATTAATTTATGCATTAAATTAATTAATATTAAATAGACCACCCACAGTTAACATAATTTCTGAATATATAAGTCCAGACTGCATTACCTGTTGTACCAGGTGTGTAGATGCTCTTGTCTGTCTGAACAAATATGTAGCCAGACTGGAAGGAGACCAGGGCCACTTTCTCGAGCATGGCAGACGGAAACTGAGCCTGCAGGTACACATACTGCTTCTCTAAAGGGTCATCACTAAAGAAGTCCTTATTGTCAGGAATCTGAACCACAACAAAACAAAGGCACTTTAATAGAAATATGACTTTTAAAAATATAACAATAATCATCAGAATCATTAAAAAAAAAAAAAAGTAATAATAAAATATAATAATAATAATAATAATAATAATAATAATAATAATATATGGTAAGCTACTCCACACAATGTGTAATTTGAATTTCAGTAATTATAGTTAAAATGAAGCATAGCTAAAGATTTATTTATTTATATATTAATTTATTTATTTATCACAAATAACATCATCAAAGTAATAATATTTATATTTTTTCTTAAACCCCTTTTTTATTCATGTTATTATGAAGAACCCACTTTTATGTCTGCCACAGCCTGATAGTTGTTAGCAGCAGTGAGGACGACAGACGCAGAGGTCAGTTCTGTAGTTTTTTGTGGATGGTTCTTCACAGTTATCTTGACATTGAGGTCACTTCCAGTATAATCCTGAGCCTCCACAAACACTTTCTCGTTGGTCCCCACACGCAGCAGGTTTGGGGCCACCAAGACATTCCTGGTAAAACCAAAAAAAAAAAAGATTTCTTCTTTTCTTCTTCTTCTTATTTTTTTTTACTATAAGATACAATTAGATTAAAAGCACCATTGGGGTAATTTCATAATTGTGTCCTACAGAAACTCCCTAACAAATGTGCACACAAAGTAAGTGTAAAATATTTTTTATTTTTATGTTTGTCATTAAGGTGTGTAAACCTACATGATCTGACTCCTGATTGTTGCACTAAATAAAACTACATCCTTTCATCAGTAGTTTGTGAGTTTATTACAATCATGACACAGCTATCTGAGACAGAACACGAAAAGTGGAGTGGGAGGAGCCTAATCTTTTATAATGTATAATCTTTTACCTGCTCATCACAGCAACACAAGCTCAGTGCTTTCTCCAAGTGTGTGACGGAGCAGTAAAATGTAAGCCCTTCCCTTTCTGTAGCTGTTGTATTAAAGGGGTGAAGAGTTATGATAACTGTTGGGTGGAAATTAACAGAGAATTATACTGGGGAGATTTTCTGTAATTGCACCAGTTAATCTACATAATGTAGGCCTGGTATTTATTTATTCATTATTTTTTGTTGTTTGTTATTGATTTGATATATATCTGCTGGTAATTATTATTTTTATTATTATTATTATTATTATTATTATTATTATTATTATTATTATATACTAACTATTATTAATAAATATAATAATAATTATAATGTAATAACAATATATATAATTAAAACATAGTTACTGTAAAAAAATACATAATAAAATTAATTAATAAATAAAATACTCCAATGACATGTGACCCTTGATTTCAATGTATGTTGGTGCCACAAGGTACATCTCTATATTTTGCAAATATTTTAATTAAAACAAAATCACTTTATTTTCAGATCTGTATTATTATATTACTATATCAACAACAACAAAACATTTGTATGTTAAGAGGCCTGTCCATATAGTGTTTTTTTTATTTTTTATGAATTTGTTGTTTGTTAATTTCTAGCTAAGGCATTATTAATACATCATAGCAACAGTGGTGTGTGTGTGTGTGTATGTGTGTGTGTGTGTGCGCGCGTGTGTGTGTGTGTGTGTGTGTGTGTGTACTCACAGTGGCTCACACAAGGTGATCAGGGGAAAAGAGAGAAGTGCAGCTGTCAGCCACACCACGTCCACATACATCCTGCCTGCTGATCCTGGCTCAGTCTGAGGAAGTGTGTGTTAACAAGCAGTATTTCAGTTTTTATATACTTCAGCCTCATGCACACCCCTCTAGAGAGACCAACTACAGAAAGCCTCTTCAACTCCTCCTACTCAGGCAAAGCGGGGGTTTGTGTTTTAATTAGTTCTCTAAACTGTTTGTTAATGTAGTATTTTCTTTAAATTTACTTTTTTCTGTTTATATTTTTAATAAAATTACAGATTACAGATTATACTTTATTTGCTTTTTGTTTTAATTTTCCAATTTCATGCTTTTTCTTACATATATGTTATTTAAATATATTTCATACATATATTTCTATATACAGTAGTTCCCAAATTATACATTTTTTAAAAGCTATTTTTTCTATGAGCATACTCCTTGAGTTTGAACAATTATTAAAATAACATTTTCTATATTTAGTCCCTTCAAGATGATAATTAATTAATTTATTTTTTTATACAATAACATTAGAATTAAACATCAGGATCAAAATATAAATTTAAAATAACTGATAGTTTATATTATTGTTTAGGTGATCAAAAACCTTTGTCACCGTCTATGTCTATGCCCAATCGTGTATGTCTCATTTGTTATTATTTTAGAGAGGAATGTACCAACCCATTCCAGGATTTTCCTGCCCCGAGGCATGTGAAGGGTTAATCAAGCAAAAGTTACCGTAAATCAGCTGGATTGCAGGCATCTTGTTGTGTCAATTTAACCTTTGATCACTTTGAACTCCCCCACTTGGACTAGTTAAAATCTATTAAAATTAAAATCTAACTGCTGTATACATTCCTCCGTCCGTGAATGCCGCTGCTGCGTGTGACGTCATTCATTCTATAACCGCCAAACTCTAGACTCGACACCCTGATGCCTTTCACCTGATCTCCGGTGATTTCAACCACACATCGCTGACCAAGACTATTCTCACTTTCATTCAATATGTGGATTGCCACACTAGGGGCATAGGACACTAGATCTGCTGTATGATATGTTAAAGTTTTTTGCTGACTTGCATATAAATAGTAAACTTTACTCAAAAAATTTAAACTATACTTTTTACAAGGTTTTGTCGAGTTACACTTAATTGCAGGGTGAGTAAAACAATTTACTTAATAGTTTTAGTGATGCTTACTTGCAACACATAAGTAGCAACAAAAGAAGCAATTACGTTATTGTACCAGTGAGAGGCAGCAGCACACCCAAGAATAATGAAGGAGTTTAACAAAAGGGGGAAGGAGAACCAAGACTTGTGAGAGCCAGAGGTGGAAAGTAACGAATTACATTTACTCGCGTTACTGTAATTGAGTAACTTTTTTGTGTATTTCTGTAAATCTGTAATTTTACTTTTACTTAAGTACGTTTTGTTTGAAGTATTGTAATTCGCTACATTTTAAATCATATTCACTACTGAGTAAAAAATAAATGAATGTAAATGAATGCTAAAATAATAAAAATATTATGCTTTTGCGCTCGCATGTGTGTATCATGTCCTGGTCGCGCGCCGCTCCAGACTCCACTCCAGGTTTTCTGACATCGACATCTTCCTGACCTTCCACACGGTCGCTTCCACCCTGAGAGTGATGTCATCGACTAGCGCGACCATATATAAACCGAAGAGAGACGCGGGAAAGAGGAAAGATTGTGATTTTGGCGTTTTGATATTTGGTTGTGTATTCCGGTTTTGACTTTTTGCCTGCCATTGACTTTGATTATTGCTTTGTCCCTTTGGTTTGGTTGGTCTTTGCATATATTTGTAGATAATTTCACTGTTTTTGGTTTAGGAAGTCCGGGAAGGTACCTGTATTTTTGTTTGTGTGTGTGTGTTTTTTTTTTTTGCAGGTAATCTAACTACTAAATATAAATACCATTTTGTTTATTATTTTGGTCTGGGTCCACCCTGAATCTGATCCTCCTCCTCCTGTGTGTGTGTGTGTGTGTGTGTTTGTATATACAAACCTCATTATTTCATCAGTTAATGATTGGATCTAGTTCGTTCTGCCATATACCGCCATTTCCATGAATCACCCTGAACCATTCTTTTGCTGTACGGCCCTAGACTGGGACGTAACACCATATTTAAGTGATCACTTTGATTTTCAAGCACAAGAAAGACAACAGCTTTATTATGCAGAGGTGTTCCTTCAGTTAAAAACAACGAGTTTGAGATTTATATCAGCTCATCTTTTTTGAACTACGCTAGAATGCCTCACCCCAGCTGTAAAAAAAATTAAAAAGTAACTCGGAAACTTTTACTCTGAGTAGATTTTTTAATGAGCTACTTTTTACTTTTACTTGAGTAGATTTTTATAAGGTTAACTTTACTTGTACTTAAGTAAAATTTCACTGAAGTAACAGTACTTGTACTTGAGTACAAAATTGTATTACTCTTTCCACCTCTGGTGAGAGCATGCGTAATAGAATTTGTGCGTGCTCAGCTCGTGAATGGGTGATGAACATCATTCATTTTGATGTTGAAAAGAAGCAGCACAAAGTTTTTAACACCTGAAGCTTCATTACGGTTTTAAAATGTGTAAGAATAGTGATGATTTGGGTTAGATTTCAATTGTTCCAAAATGCTCCAAAGAGTTGTGTAAGTGCCATATCGCACTTGTTATGAATTTGGTGTTGTGTTTATTTTATTTTATTTTATTTGCTGTTATTTCATTTATCCTACCTTGTTCTATTCATTAGTAAAGCATTAAGCATTAAGTTTGTTACATAAGCCATAAGCTTTATATTTCTTAGTCATGCATCATAAGTTGACAATCGTAAGTTGGTCTGTGATGTCATTCTACTATTACATGCATTTGTGTGACTGTCATATGAAAGAGAGTTCAGTCTAGATGCGGAAGGCTAAGGAAACACAAGCTTTTGACCGTAAGCCCGGTAAGCTAAGACTGTAATTTACAAGATACAGCAAACAGGTTGTTGTAAAGGTCAGAGATTTGCAAGGTGCAGCAACTGGTGTCTGTAATCACAGTGGATTTACTCAAGACGACTGTATGAAGTGTTGATTCTTTGATGCTGACAAAATAAACTACAAGAGACAAAGAGATTGGACTTCTGTCGTGTGAGTGAAACTTTAAACCAAAGCTACGCGTCAAAACTGGTGAAATAATATGACCACATCTAAATAAAGTCAAAAGCTTTTCCGCTGTTTGAACGAAAACAAGTGAATGCTGAAAGGGAAAGTAAAAGAGAATAGCCGTTGAACTTCACCATGCCGAACAACGAGGACAACGCTCCCAACACTTGGCTGGGGAGCCTAACGGCGCTCCACGAGATGAATAGAAAGAACCTCAACGAGGCGCTGGATGCAAGAAAAGGCAAGCGAATTCAACTGAATGCAATGTCTACTGCATTAAAGACACCTATGAACTATGCACATAAGTTAGACATCGTTGAAACCAAGTACAGACCCGAATACGGGAAGCTGAGAGAGAACGTTATGAGAAGTAACGTTGATGTGCTTGTGTACACTCATAAAGACGAACACAAACACGATCAGGTCGCCTGCGGAGCACCTGAGGCCTAAAGCCGCACAGAATTCATAGCTAAGGTGGGTCGCTGGATAGCGGACACTAAGGACATTAAGGGCCACCCTGTGACGTCGCGAATACGCGAAGATGTCTCGCCGGGCGTCAACGTGTCACTGATAACGGCAGCATCCAAAAGGTCTGTAACTTCTACATCATCCTCAGCCCGAATAAAGAAAGACGTGACGTCGAAGAAGCCGAAAGAGCAGCGCTGTTAGCAAAGGCTGCAACCTTGGAGGAACGTCTCCAACTAGAAATAGAGGAAGCACAAATAATGGCACAACTAAAGGTGAAAAAGGAACGTCTCCAACTAGAAATAGAGGAAGCACAAATAATGGCACAACTAAAGGCGAAAAAGGAACGACTGGAAACCAAAACGGCACTTGCTATGCATGATGCCAAATTAAGAGTGCTTCAACGTCAAGATCGCAAATACGACAGCCGATCGCCCAAGAGCAAGAGCGCACTCATTGAATCGAGCAGCGCGCATCCGAGCAGCGCGTGCCCGAGCAGCGCTCACTCTCATGTTTCCAACTCAACATGCAACAGCCGAGCGGAGTCTGCGAACGAGAGCGCACTCATTGAATCGTGCAGCGCGCGCCCGAGCAGCGCGCACTATCATCTTTCCAACTCAACATGCAACAGCCGAGCGCAGCCTGCGAACGAGAGCGCAGTCACTGAATCGAGCAACGTGCACCTGAGCAGCGCGCACTCTACGGACCTGGACGCCGCAATCAGCGACGGAAAACCCTGTCACACATCCCTTCAAGGACCCAAACAAAGGGGCCAAGGAGAACCCAGGGTCAGCGTCGCAACCGAGGACAGACAGGTTGGTAAAATTCACAAAGACTTGATTACGATGAAGAATGCCGGTACATTACCTGTCAGCGCCTTCACTAAACCGTGCGCACATTGCAAAGGGGAGCATATCTTAGATGATTGCTTCCAATTTAATGATAAGACACACAAAGACAAAGTAGAATTCTTAAAAAGAAACGGATTCTGTTTCGGATGTTTAACAAAGGGTCATTTGTAGAAAGACTGTACCAAAAAAATTACATGTTCATTGTGTTCAAAGCAAACATCCAAGCATGCTACACATAGCAGTGCCAGACACGGTGCAGTCAGTTACGAGCGCCCGTAGAAACGAAACTGAAAGTGGCACAACAAATACACCACCTGCTGTGAGTCATGAATCAAATGCGCTCACTGCGGCTGGAGGTAATTGCATCCTCCCCATAGCACCTGCTAAAATAAAGTCCAAGAAAAAGGGCACAGTAGAAGCCATGTATTATCACGTGAAAGTCCCCAAGAAGGACACAGATCTGCTGCGCTTCCTATGGTGGCCGAATGGAGATGTGAACCAAGACTTAGTTGAAAATAAAATGGTAGTTCATCTGTTCGGTGCAAAATTGTTGCCTAGTGGTGCTAACTTCGCCCTCAGAAAGACAGCAGAAGAAAACCGCAGCAATGCACCTGCTGTGGCAGTTAATACAGTGCTTAAAAACTTTTATGTAGACGACTGCCTGAAATCCGTTTCGAGTCATGACCAAGCAGTCGCCCTATACAGTGATCTCACCAGTCTCTGTACAAGCGGAGGGTCTAACCTCACTAAATGGGCAAGCAATAGCAGTGCCCCACTCACTGTCATTCCCGAGAGTGAAAGGATCAAAGACATGAGAGACTTAGACTTGAGTAAAGATGCACTGCCCATAGAGAGAGCTCTGGGAGTGCTGTGGTGCATTGATTCACTTTCCCGAGCAGTTTGCAATGGCATGGAAAACCTGCCTGCAAGAGCTGCACAGACTGTCCAAGTTCACCATAGCAAGGTGCATAAAACCAGGCGACTTCGGAGTTACAGCTACAGCACAACTCCACCACTTCTCGGATGCAAGTGAAATGGGATACGGAGCTGTCTCATACCTCAGGTTAGTAAACGCTGAGGGACTTACACATTGTGCATTCATGATGGGGAACTCCCGTGTAGCACCCCCTGAAACAAACCACCATTCCACGAATGGAACTGACTGCGGCAGTGGTCGCTGTAAAAAATGACAAAATGTTGAAAGAATAGCTAGAATTGAAATTGCTGGACTCTATGTTCTGGACTGACAATACAACTGTTTTGAGATACATTGATAACAAAACACTTCGTTTTAAAACCTTTGTGACCAACAGAATCGCCATTATAAGAGAGTCAACCAAGTCACAGCAATGGAGGTACGTTAATACCTCACAAAACCCAGATGATTCTGCCTCCAGGGGGGTATCCTGTGAAAAGTTCATTAAAAATGTTAACTGGATCCATGGTCCCTCCTTTCTCAAAGAAGCAGAGTGCAAATGGCCTGAAAATATTCATGACACATCAATAACACAAAATGATGATGAAATTAAACTCTCAGCTTTAGTGAATACTGTGAGCGTTACAAAATGCACAGACGCAGTGAGTAAACTGATTAATCATCACTCTGATTGGCACAAGTTAAAAAGATCCGTTGCCTGGATCCTTCGCATCAGAGACATGCTGAAACAAAAAACTGAAAGGGTTAAAACACATGTAGATGACCCAAAGACAGAAAATCACAAGTCTCTAAAAGCTCAAGACCTAACAAGAGCAGAAAACGAAATCATTAAGTTCACTCAAAGACAAAATTTTAAGGAAGAACTTCTCACGTTGCAAAAGCGTAAAGCAGCAGCAGAATTCAAACAGGGAATTCACACACAGCAAAAATGAAAGTCATCTGTGAAAAGAAACAGCTGCTCGCCCAAAATGGAACCTCTGACACCAAACCACCTGCTGCTGATGAAAAAACATCCAAACCTGCCCTCTGGATTCTTCAAAAAGGAAGACATCTATGCACGTCGCAGGGAGAAGCAGATCCAGCATCTATCAGACCTGCTCTGGAAGCGATGGGTGCGTGAATACTTGCCCTTGCTCCAGGGGCGGCAAAAATGGTTTCAAAACAAAAAACCTCTCGCTTGGAGATATAGTGTTAATAACTGATGAGTCTTCTCCAAGCAATTCATGGGTTATTGGATAAATCACGAAAGTGTTCCCAGAGACGTGTGTTAGTTAAAACTAAGACCAACACTCTGGAAAGACCCATCGACAAGCTGTGCCTCATATGTGAAATGGACTGTCAAATGTGTGGTAATATGTTGTGAGATTTGATATGCAAATGTAAACATCTGAGATAAATATTACACACTTAAAAGATTTACAACGTTTAGAAGGTTAAGAATGTTGGATTTAATGGCTTTATCAAAAAAAAAAAAAAAAACACAAATTGTAATTGTCAGTCTCCATGCCTGTCAATTAGGGGCTGGAATGTAAGTGCCATATCGCACTTGTTATGAATTTAGTGTTGTGTTTATTTTATTTTATTTGCTGTTATTTCATTTATCCTACCTTGTTCTATTCATTAGTAAAGCATTAAGCATTAAGTTTGTTACATAAGCCATAAGCTTTATATTTCTTAGTCATGCATCATAAATTGACAATCGTAAGTTGGTCTGTGATGTCATTCTACTATTACATGCATTTGTGTGACTGTCATATGAAAGAGAGTTCAGTCTAGATGCGGAAGGCTAAGGAAACACAAGCTTTTGACCGTAATCCCGGTAAGCTAAGACTGTAATTTACAAGTTGTTTCCTACCGCAATGAGGCTTTGGTACACTTTTAATTTGATACGGGGTTTCCCAAGCTTTTTCCATGGGGAGGCAGTTTTATTTAAACAGAGTAAAATGAACAAGATTATTGCTTGTTGTGTGTGTGCACTTAAAAAGATTGTCAGGGTTTACGTAAAAAAAGTATGTTATGGAAAAAATGCACATTGTCTTGTGTTCTTAACAAATGCAGATTAATTTCTAACTTAGATATATTTATGTAAACGTACAAACTTGATTATTTATTGTTGATTACACAGATTTAATAATGCTACATTTACAACATCTCAGATTTATTTTTTTCAGTGTACATAATAAACAATTGATGCACTTAAGTTATCGGAGTAACACTTACTTGGTTTTTTTAAGGCAATCAGTTTGCATGGTTTTAATAAGTAAACTGGTGCAGTCTGTCATTTTGAAGTCAATTCAACTTAGAAATTCAAGTTGAATGCAGAAAATGTCAAGTTATCTCAACTTGCATAAATCAGTAGATTGGAATACATACAAAGTATCTTTCACTTGAAATTCTATAGTTGTTAAATATAGTAATTCTGAGTAACCTGTACTAAATATGAGTACATCTAAAGTAAAAAATCAAGTATACGCTACAATTTAGCTTTAAGTTACTGGAACTCTCTTGTAAGTATACAATGCTAAATATCCGTTTGTTAATACTACAAAATATTCACATTTAATTTTACTTGTTTTTTTTAAAGGCAATCAGTTTGCATGCTTTTTTAAGTAAGGCTTACTAATTGGATTTTACAGTGCACTGCTACATTACAGGATTGTTTCGAGTCTACAGACAAGGAGGTTCTCAGTGCACCACATGGAGAGGACATTGATGTAATGACAGACTGCATCAAGGAGTATATTAACTCCTGTGTTGACACCTGTGTATGGATGAGAAATATTCCCTGTTTCCCCAACAACAAACCCTGGGTCACCAAGGACATTACAGTGTGTTTAAATGTAAAAAAAAAAATTAAACGTGCTTTTAGGTCTGGTGATAATGAATCAGCAAAAAAAAAGCTCAAAGAATGCTAACTGGTAAAATCAAAGAGGGAAAATCTTCATCATGCCAAAATACAAACAAAGGCTGAAACAGGAAGTTCCGGTTCAGAGGGAGGTCGCGCGCTGGACGGACCAATCGGTGGCCGCGTTACAGGACGCACTCGATGACGCAGACTGGGACATGTTCAGAAACAGCTCCGATGATGACGTCAGCGTGTTTACGGAAGCGGTTGTGGGAATTATCGGGAAGCTAGTGGACGATACCGTGGAGAAAAAGACTATCAGAACGTTTCCCAACCAGAAGCCGTGGGTGGATAAAACCATCTGCGACGCTCTGAGATCCCGCACCGCTGCCTACAACACGGGACTTCCGTCGGCGGACATGGAACCATACAAGGCTGCGTCATATAACGTGCGGTGAAAGAGGCGAAGCAGCGCTACGGGAGAAAACTAGAGTCACAGCTTCAACAGAGTGACTCTAGGAGCCTGTGGCAGGGACTAAGGACAATAATGGACTATAAAGCACCAATATCCGGTATGACGAACGCGGACGCGACTCTGGCAGACGAGCTCAACGCTTTCTATGTTCGCTTCGAGGCTGCAGCTAAAGACGCTAGCGATGCTAATGTTAGCGACTCTAATGATAATGGCGCTAATGCTAGCGGCGCTAACGGCTGCAGACAGGAAGACACTGCCAGCACCGGGAACGAGCTCATCATCACCGAGCACGACGTGAGGAGAGCCTTCAGGAGAGTGAACACCAGGAAAGCAGCAGGACCAGACGACATCTCAGGCCGTATTCTCAGAGCCTGTGCATACATTCAACATCTCTTTATCTCAGTCGGTGATCCCCACGTGCTTCAAAGAGTCCATAACTGTTCCTGTCCCGAAGAAACCACATCCTGGTTCCCTCAACGACTATCGCCCTGTAGCCCTCACCTCAGTAGTGATGAAGTGCTTTGAACGCCTGGTCAGAGATTTCATCATTTCTTCACTACCCGACACACTGGGCCCACTACAGTATGCATACCGTCAGAACCGCTCCACAGACGATGCAATCTCTCATCTCCTCCACACATCACTCACTCACCTGGACACTAGGAAAGGGAATTATGTTAAAATGCCCTTCATCGACTACAGCTCTGCATTTAATACCATAATTCCCTCCACACTTACCACCAAGCTGGAGCACCTGGGACTCAGCTCATCTATATGTCATTGGATCTCCAATTTTCTGACTGGCAGAACACAGGCAGTAAAGATGGGCGGACATGTCTCAGCTACACTCACTCTCAGCACTGGAGCCCCCCAGGGTTGTGTTCTGAGCCCCCTGCTGTACTCTTTGTACATCCACGACTGCGTGGCCACTACCAACTCCACCACCATCATCAAGTTTGCTGACGACACCGTCGTGGTCGGACTGATCACCAACAATGATGAGTCGGACTACCTAGAGGAGATTGGAAATCTGGAGAACTGGTGCCAGAGGAACTGTCTCCTCCTGAACGTCAGCAAGACAAAGGAGCTGATAGTGGACTTTTGTACAAAGCAGGAGAGGAACTACCAGATCACCGTCATCAACAGGAGCCCAGTGGATGGAGTGGACAGCTTCAGATATCTCGGTGTTCACATCACTCAGGACCTGTCATGGTCCTGTCACATCAACACCGTGGTGCAAAAAGCCCGGCAGCGTCCGTACCACCTCAGACGCTTGAGAGACTTTTGACTGCCCTCCAAGGTGCTCAGGAACTTCTACTCCTGCACCATAGAAAGCATCCTGACGGGAAACATCACGACCTGGTTCGGGAACAGCACCATGCAGGACAGACGAGCTCTACAGAGGGTGGTGCGATCAGCTGAGCGCATCATCCGCACTGAGCTCCCTGACCTGCACTCGATCTACAGCAAGCGGTGCTGGACCAAGGCCAGGAAGATCGTGAAGGACCTCAGTCACACCAGTAATGGACTGTTCTCTTTGTTGCGGTCTGGGAAGCGATTCCGCTCCCTAAAGGCCAACACAGAGAGACTGAGGAGGAGCATCTTCCTGCAGGCGATAACGTCTCTCAATCACAATCACACCTCCACACAGGACTAATAACATCTTTTTAAGCTCACAACATTGACTGGACAATCATGGACACATTCATACACACTTGCACTAAATATTTATACATCTGGACAATTGCACATGTCACTTTCACTAGTCACCTTTCATGCATATTTGCATAACCATTGTCACTTTAAATTCTCTCTCTCTATATATATATATACTTCCGCCCCTATATTTCTATATTTTGCCATATTTTATTATGCCCTTATTGTACAGTTTATTTTACTAGTTAAATTTATTTCTTTAGTATTTCCTTTTCCATCCATCCATTTTCTTCCGCTTAGCCGAGGTCGGGTCGCGGGTGCAGCAGCTTCAGCAGGGATGCCCAGACTTCCCTCTCCCTGGCCACTTCTTCCAGCTCTTTCAGGGGGATCCCAAGGCGTTCCCAGGCCAGCCGAGAGACATAGTCCCTCCAGCGTGTCCTGGGTCTTCCCCGGGGTCTCTTTCCGGTGGGGCGTGTCTGGAACACCTCACAAGGGAGGCGTCCAGGGGGCATCCTAAATAGATGCCCAAGCCACCTCATCTGGCTCTTCTCGATGCGGAGGAGCAGCGGCTCTAATCTGAGCCCCTCCCAGATGACTGAGCTTCTCACCCTATCTCTAAGGGAGAGCCCAGACACCCTGCGGAGGAAACTCATTTCGGCCGCTTGTATTCGCGATCTTGTTCTTTCGGTCACTACCCACAGGTCATGACCATAGGTGAGGGTAGGAACGTAGATCAACCGGTAAATTGAGAGTTTTGCCTTTTGGCTCAGCTCCTTCTTCACCACGACGGACCAATACAGAGCCCGCATCACTGCAGACGCTGCCCCGATCCGCCTGTCGATCTCCCACTCCATTTTACCCTCACTCGTGAACAAGACCCCAAGATACTTAAACTCCTCCACTTGGGGCAGGATCTCACTCCCAACCCTGAGAGGGCACTCCACCCTTTTCCGGCTGAGGAAAACCACACTGGACGAAAACCACACTGCTCCTCCTGAATCCGAGGTTCGACTATCCGACGGACCCTCCTTTCCAGGACCCCTGAATAGACTTTCCCGGGGAGGCTGAGGAGTGTGATCCCTCTGTAGTTGGAACACACTCTCCGGTCCCCCTTCTTCAAGAGGGGGACCAACACCCCGGTTTGCCAGTCCAGAGGCACTGTCCCCGATGTCCATGCAATGTTGCAGAGACGTGTCAACCATGACAGCCCTACAACATCCAGAGCCTTGAGGAACTCCGGGCGGATCTCATCCACCCCCGGGGCCCTGCCACCACGGATCTTTTTGATCACCTCGGCGATCTCGGCCACAGAGATGGAAGAGTCCACCTCTATGTCCCCAGACCCTGCTTCCTTATCGGAAGGCATGTTTCTGGAATTAAGGAGGTCTTCGAAGTACTCGCCCCACCGACCCACAACGTCCCGAGTCGAGGTCAGCAGCGCACCATCCCCACTATACACTGTGTTGACCGTGCACTGCTTTCCCCTCCTGAGACGCCGGATGTTGGACCAGAATCTCTTCGAAGCCATCTAGAAGTTATTCTCCATGGCCTCCCCAAACTCCTCCCACGCCCAGGTTTTTGCCACAGCAACCACCGAAGCTGCATTACGCTTGGTCTGCCGGTACCTATCAGCTGCCTCCGGAGTGCCACCAGCCAAAAAGGCCCGGTAAGACTCCTTCTTCAGCTTGATGGCATCCCTCACCGCCGGTGTCCACTAACGGGTTCTTGGGTTGCCACCGCGACAGGCACCGACCACCTTACGGCCACAGCTCCGTTCGGCCGCCTCGACAATGGAGGCGCGGAACATAGTCCATTCAGACTCAATGTCCCCCACCTCCCCCAGGACGTGGTTGAAGCTTTGCCGGAGGTGGGAGTTGAAGCTCGTCCTGACAGGGGACTCTGCCAGACGTTCCCAGCAGACCCTCACAATACGTTAGGGTCTACCAGGCCTGACCGGCATCCTACCCCACCAACGAAGCCAACTCACCACCAGGTGGTGATCGGTTGACAGCTCCGCCACTCTCTTCACCTGCTTGTCCAAGACATGTGGCCGCAAGTCCGACGACACGACCACAAAGTCAATCATCGAACTGCGGCCTAGGGTGTCCTGGTGCCAGGTGCATATATGGACACCCTTATGCCTGAACATGGTGTTCGTTATGGACAATCCGTGACGAGCACAGAAGTCCAATAACAAAACACCGCTCTGGTTCATCCCAATCACGCCGTTCCAGGTCTCACTGTCATTGCCCATGTGAGCATTGACGTCCCCCAACAGAATGATGCGCCCCCTCCAGAGACCCCAAAAAGGGCGGGTACTCCAAACTGCTGTTCGGCGCATAAGCGCAAACAACAGTAAGGATCCGTCCCCCCACCCGAAGGCGGAGGGAGGCCACCCTCTCGTCCACTGCGGTGAACCCCAATGTACAGGCCCGAGCCGGGGGGCAATAAGTATGCCCACACCTGCTCGTCGCCTCTCACCGGTGGCAACTCCAGAGTAGAAGAGAGTCCAGCCCCTCTCAAGGAGACTGGTTCCAGAGTCCAAGCTGTGCGTCGAGGTGAGTCCAACTATATCTAGCCGGAACTTCTCAACCTCACACACTAGCTCAGGCTCCTTCCCCGCCAGAGAGGTGACATTCCACGTCCCTAGAGCCAGCTTCTGCAGCCGAGGATCAGACCGCCAAGGCCCCTGTCTTCGGCCACCGCCCAGCTCACACTGCACCCGACCTCTTTGGCCCCTCCTACAGTTGGTGAGCCCATGGGAAGGGGGACCCACGTTGCCTCTTCGGGCTGTACCCGGCCGGGCCCCATGGGTGCAGGCCCGACCACCAGGCGCTCGCCATCGGGCCCCACCTCCAGGCCTGGCTCCAGAGGGAGGCCCCGGTGACCCACGTCCGGGCGAGGGAAAACGTTTTCCAATGTTTGTACTCGTCATAAGATGTCTTTTGAACCACTCTTTGTCTGTTCCCTCACCTATGACCAGATTGCCATGGGTGACCCTGCCAGGGGCATGAAGCCCCCGACAACATAGCTCCCAGGATCATTGGGACACGCAAACCCCTCCACCACGATAAGGTGGTGGTTGAAGGAGGGGAGTATTTCCTTTTATTGATATTTATTTTACGTACAAGCTTTTATTTTCTTTTTAAGGTCACTGGCGGTCGTGTAAGCATTTCACTGCATATTATACTGTGTATGACTGTGTATGTGACAAATAAAATTTGAATTTGAATTTTGAAGAATCATACAGGAGAAAACTGAAACAAAGATTGAACCAGAACAACACGAGAGTGGTGTGGAGGGTCATGAGTAGCATCACTGGCTATAAGACAAGCGGACAGACCATTGAGGGGAATGTGGAACATGCAAACAACCTCAACACTTTCTTTAATAGATTTGATGTCTTTATGTCTCACACTTTCCCCGGCTTCAGCCCAAAACCACACTTTCCCCCTCCCATGTCCTCCCCTCCACAGAAAACAGTCAGTACTCCTGCACTCTCAGCAATCAATATCTCAGTGGATCAGGTCAAACATGGCCTGAGTAAGCTCAGCCCTACAAAAGCTGTAGGTCCGGATAAGATCAACCCTACTGTCCTGAAATATTGTGCTCCCCAACTGTGTGGTGTCCTCCAGTACCTCTTTAGCCTGAGTCTGAAGCAATTTAATTAGGTTCTTTGAATCGTGAATAAAACTGATTTTATTTAGTTAAATTACAAGATCACTAACATGCTGTTACCTGCAGTAAAGTATTAATGATGTAAGCTGCTTGTACTTTATTTTTGTAATTGTGTGTGTGTGTGTGTGTGTGTGTGTGTCGGCATTCATGTACTGTATACGTGTGCGGAACTGCTCAGATAAAAATTCCTGCTCTTATCTACTTCAAATAGAGAAAATTCCAAATGATAAACAATGTTTTTTTTTCATAGTTTCCTGATCGTGGGGCATGGTTCCTGTACTTGGCATGCAGATATGAGAGTTGAGTTTACTAATTTGCAAATCACCTAAAACAAACAAACAAACAAACAAAAAAAAAACCAAACAAATAAAATATCTTGGGTTAACTTGAGGTCACACCTACAGATGTCACCTTTAAGACTGCGCGTGTTTTCCCGCGAGAGGCCGCAATTTAGCGCGCGGCGTGCCGCGACTTGCCGGAGGCAACATTCAGGAATTTAAAATAAATGTGTTGTTCTTCACTGAATATCCGCCAGATGGCGCATGGAAGGACTTTATCTAAAAGCCGGACCAAGTACAACAATGAATGTAACGCGTGAACAGTGCTGAAGCGAACATGAATTTTATTTTGTTTTATAATAGATCTTTCATGATGAATGAGTGTATATGTGCTTCATATTATCAAACACAGGCAAAGGAGACAGAAATTTTTGAGGGACAGGTCACTCAAAAAAGTAAACCTAGCTATCGTTCGTTTAATGTGTTTTTTTCTCATTCCATTAGTTAAAAAAAAATTTATTTGCTCTTTTAAACTAACATGTCTAATTTATGCTTATGGGTTAATCTTTTTTTTTTTTTTACTTTAGTATAATGCTATTTACAGCAGGGAACCAAAATGAAATATTTCATTTTGATCAAGGCACTTTTATTAGGTTGAGTGTGATTTGCGCATGCACAGTCTTTAAACCATAGTTTTGCCGGTATCATTTTATTTCCGCCTCAAACCGGAGCATGACATTGAAACAAGTAAGGAAGGATATCAGAACCTGTATTTCAGTTACTGTTAGTTAAAGCCCCTGATTAAACTTAAATCTAATCCATTCACTCAAAGGACATTGCTGCTTCAAACCAAAGTTTGTCGTGTCACATGACCTCATGACGCAGCATTATCACGGACTGAATCACGTTCTGCTGGCGGCCCTAGTTTTTCAAAGAAAACTCCCTTAAACCAGGTAAGAAAGCAAACTCATGTCATTTCTATGTTAAATGTATCTCTTCTATGAGCAAATTCATGATTTATGTCAGGAACAACTACTTTGTAGATTGAGTTTTGTGTCCGTGTTTGCTACTGTAGTTAAAAACACCTATATTACCTACATTAGCATTAGCTAACTAACGCAGTGATTTTCAAAAACACCGGAGTTTCTACAGTAAGTCGGCGGTGCCGAATAACATGAAAATAATTATATTTATGTACCATTGGTTAACGATGTAAAAATTAATAGGAAAGTGACGTAAACATAGAACAAGCTAATTTGGAGTGAGTGCTGTTTGTAGTGTGTTTATAGTTATTCTTAAAACCTTCTGGACTTGCTAATGTGTAAGTAATGTAATTTCGCTAAAACTATATTCCCTCGTATGAAACGGGGCTTTAGCACATGTTCCTGATATACGTACTGGTGACACTTTATGACACGTTTTTAACGGTATCAGTATATAAATATTGGCACAAATTTGACATGTTGATTTAACGTTACTTCAAGTACATTTTAGCCATTACGATGTCATGAAATAACTTTAAAAGTAAACATAATCTTTATGCACTTTTGTGTTTACAGGTCTGTTAGCTTTTCTGAAAGGGCATTATTTTACCCATACTGCTTTCTATACATACTGTAATTAAGATTTGCTAACATAAGAACTTGAGCCAGTCCAATTTTTGTTTTTACCTTTTTTTTTTAAGATCAGTAATGAGTTTCTGAAAATTATACAGTGGATGCACAAGCAGTATGTGACTTCTACCGTCGTGGCGTATGGCGTCAGCATTTGGGTTTGTGTGTTTGCTGGCTTTTACCGCTGATTGGCGCTATATAACTATAGACTCAGGCATCAGTTCATTCTCTCCAGGTTTAATGAGGCGCAGGTCATCCACAGCCGCACATTGTTGCAGATAAAATAAAGTGAAATATTGTAATTAAACGAATTCAGTTCAGAACAGTTTTTTTTTTATCGAATTTAAGCAACGTAAACGTTAACAAACTGAGCCTTTTTATTATGTGTAATTAGAAAAGCTACACATGTAGGGTCTTTGTCACGTTTCTTACTGTGTCTGCGTCGGGCGTGTGTGTGAGGCATGATCGCGGAGGCGAGCTGACGGTTTAACAAAGTCCTTTATTTTCTTGTACACAAAAGAACATAACTTAACCCAACACAAACTAAACTTTCTCAACAAATGCTAGACGCCTGACTGAGATTCAGTCAGGCTATTTATAGAACTAAACATAATCAAATAATAATTGGCTTACCTCGGTTCAGGTGAGCTTCTACGTCACCTGACCGAGGTGCAAACTGGGAAATGAAGTTAAACATGAAACACAAACCAAACTACAAAACAAAACCAAAAACGGGCGTTAGGCGCCCTCTAGGGGTCAACTGTCACAGTACCCCCCCAAAAAAAATGCTCCTCTGGAGCATCATCGGAGGCCCCGGACACCCACCCCAATGTTCTACCTTCCACCTCCTGACCAGGAGGCTGGGTGACGGGGCTGGAGACGCGCTCGGCGGCCGCTGCGCTGGAGACGTGCTCGGCCGTGGCAGAGCTGGAGACGTGCTCGGCCGTGGCAGAGCTGGAGACGTGCTCGGCCGTGGCAGAGCTGGCAATGCGCTCGACGGCGTTGTTGGGGCGTGCACTGCGCTCGACGGCGGCGTTGGAGCGGTCACTGCGTTCGACGGCGGCATTGGAGCAGTCACTGCGCTCGACGACGTTGGAGCGTGCACTGCGCTCGACGACGTTGGAGCGTGCACTGCGCTCGACGACGTTGGAGCGTGCACTGCGCTCGACAGCGGCGTTGGAGCGTGCACTGCGCTCGACGACGTTGGAGCGTGCACTGCGCTCGACAGCGGCGTTGGATCTGTTGGCGTTGGATGAAATGTGATCAGTGATTTATGTAAATGACTCAGTTTAGATGTAAGTAAATGCTCCTTGCTAGGGACTGACATCGGCGTGCGTTTCTCCCAGCGCCGCATAGACATCGCTTATTTAACACGTATAATATGTGTTTGCTGAAAGATCTAATCTCTCATATCGGTGCGCGCGTTCATCTGACTTTAGATCAAAACTCGGCAAAGTTAAAGAGCGTACACGCGGGATCATGCAAACTTTTTAAATTCATTAAAAGGTTTATTCACAACCACGTTTCAGCCATTCACACATGCATTGTGCTGTTGTTTGTACACACTACAGTTTTCCCCTTCTACTCTCCTCTTTCATCAAAAATTAACAATCCGACACGAGCAGATTTGTTTCAGTCAGAATATTTATCAATCATAAAGAGAGGCGACATATACTTGCTGATTAAACACTGCATTTTTTTTAAGTGAAAGCGCGCGATGTGAGCAGCTTTAATTATTGATAATTAAATCATTATTAAATGGTGGACATAAACAGCAAAAAGAATAATATTATTCTTTTGATTATTTTTATCATGTTCTTTTGCTGTTTGAGCGTCTGTGCATTCCAAAATTGATATTTTTACCATTTTTTTAATCAGTGGAATGGAAGAGATAGAAAGGTTCCTCATCATAACGTGCCTTGTATTGTTTTTAATCGCTCGATACACAACCCATCATTTTAATGCTATTTTACAAAGGGTAAATACACATGGAATAATTTTATTTGGTTTGTTCATTTATAAATAAAATCTAAAATTAAAACATTGTAGAGTAATTAAAAACAATGTAGAGTGATTAATAACACTACATGTTATGGTAAGAAAAATCTCATTCCAGGGATTACAAACTGTAACAATGTCAATTTTATAATTCAGAAGATTTTAAATTTACACAAATTTAAGAAGAGGCCTGAAGCAAGATCCAATATCCTCCCCAGTTTGCTGAAACCATGAACAGTGGTGATTTTAATTTCTCCGAGTGTATAGGTGAGAACAGCTATTCACACTTGAGGTGTATTACAGTATTTGCATTTGTATGTGTCCGACATTGCAAAGCACACACAGTAACACTGCAAGAACAACAACTCCGTAATTAGAAAAGCTAGAGAAGAGGATGCAGAGGATAGGGTTAGATGGAGGCAGATGATTCGCTGTGGCGACCCCTGAAAGGGAACAGCCGAAAGACGAAGAAGAAGAAGAAGACTCGTGTAGGGTCTTGTCATCTTATATTTTGTGTTCTTTAAATGTGTAGCTTTTATAAGACTCTACTTTTATTTAGGTGCACTCACAATTACGAAAAAACTTTATGATTTTGTTAAATAAATAAAGTAAATGGGGTTCTGTATTCGGTGAACTTGAGCGCATCAGAAAATGAACCAAACTCTGTGTATACTCGCCTCACAGACGTGAAAAATATATACTTATAGAAAGAGAAATATCTGCTTTAATATAAACTAATGAAAAAAATTTATTAGATTATGTAATTCGTATGAGAAGTGAATTATAGGCGCGCTCACTGCTGCGGAGACGACGAGATGACATGATCACCTTCAGCAGCACAGCCGAAACCAAAGGAATCACTAATTTATCAATGAATTATTAAAATGGTCAGAGTGAGTTTCCTGGTTGTTTTAACAAATATTTGAAGTAGATAACAGTAGCCCACATTTATGAAAGCATTTTTATTTATATAAAACTCTAAAAAAAAATAATAATCCTGCATTTATTTTTAGGTGTGCCCGCTGCCACAGTTCTTCAGTAACAAACCTATAAAACATGTACATCTGTATGAATAAATTGTTTAAATGTGATCAGTGATTTATGTAAATGACTCAGTTTAGATGTAAGTAAATGCTCCTTGCTAGGGACTGACATCGGCGTTTGTTTCTCCCAGCGCCGCATAGACAACGCTTATTTAACACCTATAATATGTGTTTGCTGAAATAGATATCTAATCTCTCATATCGGCGCACACGTTCATCTGACTTTAGATCAAAACTTGGCAAAGTTAAAGAGCGCACATGCGGGATCATGCAAATGTTTTAAATTCATTAAAAGGTTTATTCACAACCACGTTTCAGCCATTCACACAAATTTAAGAAGAGGCCTGAAGCAATATCCTCCCCAGTTTTCTGAAACCATGAACAGTGGTGATTTTAGTTACTCCGAGTGTATACTGTAGGTGAGAACAGCTATTCACTTGGGGAGGTGTATTATTTGCATTTGTATGTGTCTGACTTTGCAAAGCACACCTGTAAAACCTGTTTAAATGTAAATGCTCCTCGCTGCGCTGTTTGGGGGAGGGGCACGCTAATGACGATTTGGTCAGCTGTGTGAAGGCTCGCCCGTGAGATGTTGCGCGCGCACTACACGGCAAAAATATGTTAGTATATCATGACTGAAATACAGATACAGAAAGCAAAATGTCTGCTTTTATATAAATTAATGGGGGGAAAATCAGGTTATGTAATTTGTATAAAACGTGGATTACTACAACGCATCCACTCACAGCCGAAACCAAAGACATCAACGTATCAATGAATTATTAAAATGGCCAGTCAGTTTCCCTGCTGTTTTCTTATCCCCACCCCTGTTAAAACGGCGCACTGTATTCAGAGGCTCTGCCTATTCAGTAAAGAAAAACACTATTGTTATTATTTCAATTCATACTGTACAGCTGTGAGAATTGGGGCAGGAATATTATGCCATATGATTCACATTCATTTACAGTCCTAAAAAATTAACTCGTTGAATGAACATAATTAAATTATGGAAAGAATTTCCACCTGATTTAATGGCTTTCGTTCAGCATTAAGCAATTTTGTTGGCCCAACTTAATGTTCTTAGGTTCCGTCAAAGTAATGTTATTAGGCTCATTTAACTTATTTACTACAGCTGCGTCCAACATAATTTAATACTGTTGACATAAATGAATAGGTTTGGTACAACAAATTTTTCAGTTGTAAATTAAGTTGATCCAACTCAAGTAAATTTAAATTTCAAGCCCTGGTCAACAGAATTCTGTGAAGGAAGGAAACAGACAAACGGGATAAAACTGAGATTTTTATTTTACACCAGGAGCAACTTACAAATGTGGTCTCAATTTGAAAATATAAAACATAAAACACCACAAATAAGTATTAATAAAAAAATTATTTAAAAAATTATTAAACACCAACAGAAACATTTTGTACTTTATAACTGTACGTTATGACTTTTACATGTAAATATGACCGTTAGATCCGGTTGGTCAGGAAACTCCTGAAGTCAGATGCAGACACGACACTTTCAGTCTCCTGTGAAAAAATACAGAGATAGATATTCAGTTAAAATTCATGATACTTAATTTAGCAAATGAACAATATTTATACTTTGTTCCTCTTGCTTCACAACTCATGAGAACAGACAGAAACCAGAACCGAACCGCAAGATGTATTCGTAAGATGTATTTTGGTTTATACTGCAAACGAAAAACGAATCCAAAGACAAAAGACAGACCAGACTGTGGTGGACGTGAGGCCTGAGTTGGAAAAAGCGTGGCGCAGAAATTGAGGCGCTGAAACAGCAGCTGCGTGTCTGCAAGGCAGAGATTGGTACCCTTCAAAGTGAGTTGGGAGTTTGCAAGGCAGAGAAGGATGCTCTTCGGAGTGAGTTGCGAGTTTGCAAGGCAGAGAAGGATGCCCTTCGGAGTGAGTTGCAAGTCTGCAAAGAGGCACACGCAGATCTGAAAGCCACCCACAAAGAACTCGCTGTTGTAGAGAAACTAACAGAGGCTCTTAGTACACGGTTAAACTGTGTGCACACCCTAACACCAGACTGTGTTACACCGGCCAGGTGTACTGCTCATGGGGATGCAGAGAGCAGGGAAATTATGTCTCCAGCTACAGCATCAATTACAAGCTGCCATCCTGAACTTCAGTTTACTCTTCCCACTACAGAGCTTCTTGAGTCGCTGATGATTCAGAGTCGAGGACGGCCAGATCGGCTTGGTTGCTTGCTGTTCCACACTGTGGTACCGCAGGCTGTCTTATGAATGGGCATCCACAACGAACTGGGATGGTTCAAGAGGCAAACGTGGACTGCCAATGAACTTACGAAATTATTTGATGGTGACAGTGGCCCAGCAGTTTCCCTTCCTGTCTAGCAGTGACAGCACGCGTGTGACCGAGTAAACGAATTTCTACACTCACCGAGGGTCACTGTTGCTCACAGACACTTACATTACTAAATATAGATTTTGCTCTGTTTTATTTTATTTTGTCAGTTCTCAAACTTTTTCAATTCAATTCAATTCAATTTTATTTATATAGCGCTTTTAACAATGGTCATTGTCTCAAAGCAGCTTCACAAAAATTAAAGAAATTTAACAAAAAATAATAATAATAATAATAAAAAATAAATGAATAAATAAATAAAATAAATAAATAAATAATAATAATAATAATAATAATAATAATAGAAAAGAAAATAATTGGAAGTGTGGATGTATGAGAAAAATGTGCAGATAATAATAATGAGACGAATGAATGAAATTTCTCTGATGAGCAAGCCAAGGGTGACGGCGACGGTGGCAAGGAAAAACTCCCTGAGATGGCATTAGGAAGAAACCTTGAGAGGAACCAGACTCAACAGGGAACCCATCCTCATTTGGATGATAACAGATAGAAATGATAACATCTTGTGTGTTGTGCAGGTGAAAATTCAATATGACAGAAATTATTTAAATTGACATGAAGACCAGTTCAGCACAGGGACGAGTCAGTAGGTGCAGAGGGCAGATGAGGTCTGGATCACTGGAAGCACAGGAGCAGCATGTGTAGCTCCAACCATCATAAAGCTGAATCCAGCTGGAGCTGGTCCTTCTCTGGATGCCTCAGGAACCTTGCAGGGTCGGCCTTTGTCTACTGAAGCTGGCAAAATCTCCTGATGCCTCGGGATGGGTAGAGAAATACAGAACAGATGGGGAGAATTAGCGTAGTTGCTATTCGGTATAGGTGTACTGGAGTATGAGATTATGGGATGAGTTATGTGTATGCCAGATTAAAAAGGTGTGTCTTGAGTCTACTTTTGAACTGAGAAACCGTGTCTGCTCCCCGAACACTGTCTGGAAGGCTATTCCAAAGCTTTGGAGCTAAATATGGAAAAGCCCTACCCCCTTTTGTAGATTTTGAAATTCTGGGAACTACCAGAAGTCCGGAGCTTTGTGATCTTAAGGCGCATGGTGGATTGTAGCGTATCAGAAGACTGGTTAGGTAGGTGGGAGCTAAACCATTTAAGGCCTTGTATGTAAGTAATACTATTTTGTAATTTATTCTAAACTGAACAGGTAGCCAGTGCAGGGATGATAATATTGGGGTTATATGATCATATTTTCTGGATCTAGTGAGAACCCTGGCAGCTGCATTTTGGATTAACTGAAGCTTGTTTATTGAGGATGCAGGACAACCACCTAGTAATGCATTACAATAGTCCAGTCTGGAGGTCATGAATGCATGAACTAGTTTTTCTGCATCAGATACGGATAAGATGTTCCTAAGTTTAGCAATATTTCGAAGATGGAAAAAGGCTGTTTTTGTGATATTTGAAATGTGATTTTCAAAAGACAAGTTACTGTCTAATATTACGCACAGGTCTTTTACTGCTGAGCTGCTAGTAACAGTACATCCTTCTAAGCGCAGGCTGAATTGTGAAAGCTGTTGTGTGCTGGTTTTTGGGCCAATAAGTAATATATCTGTCTTATCTGAATTTAATAAAAGAAAGTTATTGGTCATCCAATCTTTTATGTCCTGGACACACTCAGTTAATCTAGACAACTTAGGTATTTCGTCTGGTTTAGTTGAGATATATAATTGGGTATCATCAGCATAAGAATGGAAACTAATCCCATGTTCCCTTTCAAGGCTCCACTCGATGCTGCGTGAAAACGCTATGGGAACCAGTTTGTCGCGTTGCCGGTCGTTGAAGCATGCTGTGAAAACACGCCAAAGTTTTTGGCTATATATAACCTCGACAGGTGACGTCATCTGATTAGATGTAGGTGGAGGTTATAAAAACAGGTGAGCCGGCAACAACCTCAGATCATTTGTCTTCAGAGCCTTGTTGTGAAGCGTGCTTGTGATAAACCAGCAAAATAAGAAGGTGTTTAACTCACCAATTTGACGAGTTTAAATCCCTCCGTGTGTGATAATCCATATCGGAGTGCGATCTCTACACTGCTTCGACTAGTGCTGTGCGCGCCGCGCATTCCGTGAGAAGCTGCGAGCCGCCGCGCATTCCTGCCTTAAAACTCGTGCCACTGACAGAGCTGCAGCAGACGGAGGTAAGAAAACTCCTTTCTTCCGCGTTGTCATCACGAGGATTCCTCTCTTGTTTACCGGAGATGAAAATAGCCTTAAGCACTTAAAAAAAAAAAAAAAAAAAAAAAACAAGCAGTAGACGGCAGCTTCTGTCGGGTGGCCGGGGGGCGGAGCCTCAACAACGCTCTCCCCCCCCACCCCCTCTTAGCTCTCTTCATATGAGTTAACCCTTTCATGGAGGAAGCTGTATTCATGCTGTGTTTTTCCTGCCATCGACTTATTTGTTTATTTAAATATAGTCGATGTGGAAACGCGGGATTATATGATGACGCCCAGATAGCAGAGACGCTTCACAGGCTATCTCTCTCCTGGGACATCATCCTCCCTGGTAAGCTTATACTTCCTTTCTAGCTGTGTAGACTTTTATCTTCCCTGGAGGGAAAAGCTTTTCAGGCAGTGGGTCAGCTTGGTGCGCCCCTATATATATATATATATATATATATATATATATATATATATATATATGTGTGTAAAATAAAATAAATGGGGGTGGCCCCCCAATAGTTAGAGGCACCCAGAATTCCTTTTTAACGAATAAGTGTTCTCCCTGGCACCCCCAGGAGGTCGGTGTTTTGCTCCGCCACCACTGGTGTTTCGGGCAACACCAGTCTCCAATAGGCTGTTAGTTCTTCGGTTTTTCCTGCCATGCTTCAGGATGCCGAACATCTAACATCCCCCCCGTTTAACCAAGCTGCCGAAACTTTTGCCCTTTTATGAGAAACCGTGGAAGCTACTGCCAAGTATATCTCCTTGGGTACTAAGCACTGGAGAGAGGAACTAAAGGATTCAGTTCTCACTTCACCTTCTGTGTTTTCAATGGCGTGGCCTCCACTTCCATGAAACCAGAAAGTGCGCATCTGCTGACAAGCTGCCGGGGAAGGGGGCCATGGAACATGTTCCCCCACCAGACAGTGAGTCAGGCTACTACAGTCGGTATTCTTGGTTCCCAAGAGGAACGGGGGCTGCGTCCAATATTTCAGATTCTGCCGCTACCTGAAAATCAATGAATACAGTTCAATTCTTGACTGTAAAGGTGATTGCTCTCAACCCTACCAAGCGATTGTTTCTGACAATCGATTTAAGGACGCTTACTTTCATACAGAAATATTGCCACAACACAGGGAGATCCTGAGGTTCGCTTTCGGGGGCGAAGCTTACCAGTATCGGGTCCTTCCATTGGTCTAGCTCACCCGCACACATACAAAATGCACGGATTTAGCCCTGGTTCTTATGGAGTCTCAGGGCATCCGGTGGCTAGTGCTTCGACATCAGCATGTCGTCCTAGCTCATCTCTGTTCTCAGGACTGGGACCCAACGCCACGAAAGCGTGCTCTTTCCTGTGCAGAGGACAACACATTGGGTGCCATATGGGATTCAGTCGTAAGCGGGCACAGCTGTCTCCCGCTCGAATTGAACCCATTCTCAACACCCTCAAGGAAAACAAGCTAGACCAGAAAGTGACCATCACTTTCAGACATCCTGGCTCTCATGGCAGCTGTATCCACGGTGACACCTTTGGGCCTTCTGCACATGAGAGCATTCTAAGTTTTGGCTAAGAACCAGGGGATATCACTAGGGCCAATCCCCAATATGGGTTACGCGCCAGGTGCTTCGTACCCTTTCTACGTGGTTCAGACCCCGGTCTCTACTCTGGGTCCCACTCTAAGTTCATCTTGTTGTCGCTGAGGCTAATGACAGATGCTTCCCTCACAGGCTGGGGTGCGGTCTCTGATGACCGTCCAGCCCAAGGGAGCTGGAGAGGCTATCTTCTCGCATGGCACAGCAATTGCCTCGAGATGATGGCTCTATTTCTGGCCCTAAAGCACTTCCTCCAGCAGTTGAGAGGCTGCCATGTCCTAGTGCGGTGGACAACACTATGGCAGTCTCATATATTATCGCCAGGGCGGACTGTGCTCGCGCCGCTAACAGCTAGCGCACCAGGTTCCTGTCCCTCAGAGCGATTTACATTCCAGCATGGATGCGGGAGCAGTAGTACTGTCCAGTCTATCTCTGACACACGGGGAATGTGAACCCCACTCCGAAGTAGTCAGGGAGAGATTTTCATGTAGCAAGGCGGAGCTCTTGCCTTCTAAGATATGCTTCGCCTTTTACTGCTCTTCAGATTTACGTCCACCGCATCAGCTAGTGGCGTAGGTCAGAGCAGCCTCTACATGTTTTGAATGAGAGATGCTATTGCCCTCTCCTATGAGGCGCGTGGGCTCACTTCGCCTCTGGGAATCAGGGCTCTTTCAACCCTGGGGATTGCCTCATCTATTGCATTAGCAAGAGGTATTCCCCTGCAGCAAGTATATGCTAAGCAGGTAAACCCAGTCCACTGCCGAATTGTTTCAGTGCTGGAGTTTCCCTCCTTGGGTCTGTGCCCTAGTACTCTCAGGACGTACGTGACTGCATCCTCTCTCAACTATCTTCCGAAAGCTCCATGAACCCAACAGGAACCCTATTGCTCTTGAAGCCTTCTGTCCTCCGCGCTTACGGCTTCGGAGCAGGAGAGACTTCACTTGCTGTGTCCAGCTTGTGCTCTTCAGATCTACGTCCACCGCATCAGCTAGTGGCATAGGTCAGAGCAGTTTCTACATGTTCTGGATGAGACATGCTATTGCCCTCTCCTATGAGGCGCGTGGCCTCACTTCGCCTCTAGGAATCAGGGCTCTTTCAGCTATTGCTCTTGAAGCCTTCTGTCCTCCGCGCTTACAGCTTCGGAGCAGGAGAGACGTCACTTGCTGTGTCCAGCTTGTGCTCTTCAGATCTACGTCCACCGCATCAGCTAGTGGCGTAGGTCAGAGCAGTTTCTACATGTTCTGGATGAGACATGCTATTGCCCTCTCCTATGAGGCGCGTGGCCTCACTTCGCCTCTAGGAATCAGGGCTCTTTCAGCCAAAGGTATTGCCTCATCTATTGCACTAGCAAGAGGTATTCCCCTGCAGCAAGTGTATGCTAAGCAGGTAAACCCAGTCCACTGCCGAATTGTTTCAGTGCTGGAGTTTCCGTCCTCGGGTCTGTGCCCTAGCACTTTCAGGACGTGCGTAACTGCATCCTCTCTCAACTATCTTCCGAAAGCTCTATAAACCCAACAGGCACCCTATTGCTTTTGAAGCCTTCTGTCCTCCGCGCTTACAGCTTCGGAGCAGGAGAGACTTCACTTGCTGTGTCCAGCTTATGCTCTTCAGATCTACGTCCACCGCATCAGCTAGTGGCGTAGGTCAGAGCAACTTCTACATGCTCTGGATGAGAGATGCTATTGCCCTCTCCTATGAGGCGCGTGGGCTCACTTCGCCTCTAGGAATCAGGGCTCATTCAACCAGGGGATCGCCTCAGCTATTGGATTAGCAAGAGGTTTTCCCCTGCAACAAGTGTGTGCCAAGCAGGTAGACCCAGTCCACTGCCAAAATGTTTCAGTGCTGGAGCTTCTGCAGGAAATGCTTGTCCTTGGGCTTGTGCCCTAGTACACTCAGGATTTTCTTAGCTGCATTGTTTGAAGCCTTCTGTCCTCAGCCTTTTACAGCTTCGGAGCAGGAGAAACTTCGCTTACTATCCCGTATGTGCTCTTCAGATTCACGTCCACCGCATCAGCTAGTGGCGTAAGTCAGAGCGCCACTATACTGGGTGAGAGATGCATATTGCCCTCTCCTATGAGGCGCGTGGGTTCACTTCGCCTCTGGGAAGCAGGGCTCACCCAACCAGGGTGATCGTCCCAGTCTCACCAGCAGGAGGTATCCCCTGCAGTAATTGTGTGGCGCGAAGGGTTGGTTCCTCCCCGCACACATTTCTTACATTTATAAATCTGGATGTTCATGCTACTCCGGGCTCACTGCCCCCGAGTTAGCTGCCCAGGCATAGCTCTGAGACCTTCTTGGCTTTGTGCGCACACGCTACACAACCTTGGGGTCCAGACACCTGTAGTGCAGCAGCGTTGGTATTCTCGTTCCCATAGCGTTTTCATGCAGCATCGAGTGGAGCCTTGAAAGGGAACGTCTCAGGTTACATTGCTGTAACCCTGTTCCCTGAAAGGCGGGAACGAGATGCTGCGTCGCAATGCCGCACTACCACGTGACCGGACAGCTGTTCAGACAAATTAATCTGAGGTTGTTGCCGGCTCACCTGTTTTTATAACCTCCACCTACATCTAATCAGATGACGTCACCTGTCGAGGTTATATAAAACCAAAAACTTTGGCGTGTTTTCACAGCATGCTTCAACGACCGGCAACGCAACAAACTGGTTCCCATAGCGTTTTCACGCAGCATCTCGTTCCCGCCTTTCAGGGAACAGGGTTACAGCAATGTAACCCGAGACGTCTTCTAATGATGTTACCCAAGGGAAGCATGTATATTGAGAACAACAGCAGTCCTATAACTGACCCTTGTGGGACCCCATATTTCACTGGCATTACACCAGACGGTTCTCCATTTAGATCTACAAAATGGTAGCGATCAGACAGGTAAGATCGAAACCATTTTAATGCCTGTCCCTGAATACCTATATAATTTTGTAAGCGATCTATGAGAATATTATGATCTATAGTGTCAAATGCAGCACTAAGATCGAGCAGGACTAGCAATGAGATGCAGCCTTGGTCTGAAGCTAAAAACAAGTCGTTTGTAATCTTAACTAGTGCAGTTTCTGTGCTATGATGGGGCCTGAAACCTGTCTGAAATTCTTCAAGGATGTTGTTATCCTGCAAGAATGTGCATATTTGAGCTGATACTACTTTTTCTAGTATTTTTGATATGAACGGAAGGTTTTAAATCGGTCTGTAATTTGTTATTTCATTCGCGTCCAAATTAGATCTTTTAAGAAGCGCCTTAATAACTGCTAACTTGAAAGGTTTAGGCATGTGACCTAGATGTAATGAAGAATTAATAATGTTTAGAAGTGGCTCTCCAACCGTAAGGATCACTTCTTTTAAAAATCTGGTTGGGATTGGGTCTAACAGGCACGTTGTTGATTTAGCCGAGGTGATGAGTTTATACAGCTCTTCCTGTCCTATACCTGTAAAGCAGTGAAAATCTAAATGTGAAGCTATAGGCTGAATTGGATCGTGAGATACTATTAGAGGTTGAAACTCCATTATTTTCTTCCTGATATTATTGATTTTTTCATTAAAGAAGTCCATAAAGTCTTCACTTCTAAACTGTGATGGGATACTCTCTGCGGGCATCTTAGGTTTTGTTAGGCGAGCCACTGTACTAAATAAGAACCTGGGATTGTTTTGGTTTCTTGCAATCAGTTGGCTAAGATGCTCAGTCCTAGCAGTTTTTAGAGCCTGTCTATAGCTGCACATAATGTCTTTATACGCAATTCAAAAAACTTCTAATTTAGTTTTCCACCATTTTCGCTCGAGGTTACGGGTTGCTCTCTTTAGGGCGCGAGTATGACTGTTGTACCACGGTGCAAGTGTTTTATCTCTGACTTTTTTTAATCTGATGGGAGCAACAGTGTCTAATGTACTGGTAAAAATAGTGCCCATGATGCTAGTCACTTCACCTAGATCATCTGCATTTAGGGGTCTAATAAGAAATTGGGACAGATCCGGCAGATTACTTGTGAATCTGTCTTTAGTAGTGGGATTCATATTTCTAACAGATTGATAACGTGGGGAGACACAGCTAATCTGTTCTACGGGTAGAGTATATGTCAGGAGGTGATGATCTGTGATATCATCACTTTGAGGTATGATCTCTATATTAGAGACATCTATACCATGGGATATAATTAAATCTAGCGTATGATTAAAGCGGTGAGTTGCTCCAATTATATTTTGTTTAACCCCAAAGGAATTTAGTAAATCCATAAATGTGAGTGCTAAAGCGTCGTTAGCATCATCTACATGAATGTTAAAGTCTCCTACTATCAACACTTTGTCAGAGTTAACCAATAGGTCTGATAGCAGATGTCCAAATTCTTTAAGAAAATCGCCATATGGCCCCGGGGGTCTGTACACGGTGGCCAGGGTAAAATATAGCAAGGGTTTATTACGTATTTCATTTAGTGCAACATTAATGATAAGCACTTCAAATGAATTAAACCTGGGCCTTATTTTCTGGGTAACAGTGAGTACATCATTGTAGATAGTGGCGACACCACCACCGCGACCAATTAGACGGGGCTCGTGCTTATAGAAATATCCTGACGGAGTAGACTCATTCAGACCAAAATATTCATTTGGTTTAAGCCAGGTTTCGGTGAGACAGAGTGCGTCAAGGCAATAATCTGAGATAATTTCATTAACAATAAGTGCTTTAGGCGCAAGGGATCTAATGTTGAGTAGTCCAAACTTTAGAGGTGGATTTTGACTACTTATTTTGCCTTTTTCTGGTTTTATGGTTATCAGATTTTTTCCGGCAAATTTACCAAATTTATTATTTTTTCTCAGTATTCGGGGAACAGACACAGTTTCTATAGGACAAGCTATGTGTGTGCGTCTATCACTACGGTGAGTTGTGATGTGGCTAATATGTTTGGAATCTACAGTATGACTTACCGCCAGTCAGATGGTTCGTAGTGTCCTGGAGATGTTGTCAGAGAGGACCGCTGCTCCAGCTCTGCTAGGGTGTAGGCCATCGGTGTGATAGAGCCTAGGACGCTCCCAGAAAACATTCCAGTTATCAACAAAGCGTAATTTCTGTTGTCGACACCAAGATTGTAACCATTCATTAAAGGCAAATAATCTACTGAACTTCTCGATTCCTCGCTGAAATGTGGGAAGTGGTCCAGATACGATGATCCTTGTCGTGGGTGATGTACTGTGGACCTTCTCGACCAGGCTCCTGAAGTCCTTCTTTAGGATCTCCGTCTGCCTCAGCCTGGTGTCGTTCGTGCCGGCATGAAGAACCACAGCTCCAATGTTCTTCCTCAGGGCAGCAGGCACCTGTGCAGCAACATCAAGAACACGTGCACCAGGTAAACTGTCAAGATGGACTAACCTGAGGTGACCAGAAGACGTAGCTTTAGCGGTTAGCCCAATGTAGCGTGGAGGATAAACCCAAACGCGGAAAGAAGCGAGCAGGCAGGATAACCACGCGATTTAGTTTAAGGACTCTCACAAAAACGGAGCAAGGGAAAAACACAAATCTAACCCGCGTCCTAGAAATACACACACAATAGCAAAAGACAAACGGAACCAACATGTGAGTACTCACGGTTTGCTGAAACGACAACTGGAGCTGACATGGGCCGAACTCAATGACTGAGCGGTAAGCCATCGTTTGTTTACCTCTTTTATACTTCCTGGTTTTGCGCCCGTCTTACTTCCGGGTCCTAGTGCCGGGCGCAGATTGCGTGTGCATGACAGTACCCCCCTGTCCAGGACTGGCTCCTGACGGTCCTGGGGCGGAGGATACCCTGTGACGGTAGTCCCGAATTAGCTCCGGGTCGAGAATGAACCGGGCCGGGATCCAAGATCGCTCCTCGGGGCCATAGCCCTCCCAGTCCACCAGGTATTGCGTACCTTTGCCCCGAGGGCGCGAGTCGAGGATTCGGCGCACGGTGTAGGCGGGACCGCCGTCGATGATCCGGGGAGGAGGAGCTGGGGGGGTGGGTGGAATCATGGGTGAGGTGATGAAGGGCTTGAACTGGGACAGGTGGAAGACTGGATGGATCCGGAGCGCCGCAGGCAGCTGGAGCCGGTAGGTGACAGGGTTAATCCTGTGGGTGATGCGGTATGGTCCGATAAATCTGGGTGAGAGTTTTTTTGATTCGATGTGAAGGTGGAGGTTCTTTGTAGAAAGCCATACCTTGTCACCTACATGGTACAATCGTCCCGGAGGATGTCGACGGCGGTGTTGGTGGGTGTAGCGAGCGTTGGCGCGTTGGATGGCCCGGTTGGTTGTAATCCATAGCCGCCGACATCTGCGGACCAACTGTTGGGCGGACGGTACATCAACCTCCGGTTCTGGGTGGTTGAACATCGAAGGTTGGAAACCGTAACATACCTCAAATGGGCTTAGGTTGGTGGCAGAGGAGGTGTGGAGGTTGTGTGACAGTTCAGCCCAGATGAGATAGTGCGCCCAGGAGCGCTGTCGATCAGCTACGAAACATCTCAGATAGCGCTCCAGCTGTTGGTTGGTCCGCTCCGTCTGACCGTTAGTCTGTGGGTGATATCCAGATGAGAGACTGCAGGTGGAGTCGATCAGACGGCAGAAGGCTTTCCAGAACCGGGCTGTGAACTGGGGCCCTCTGTCCGAGACGATGTCCTTGGGGAACCCATGCAGACGGACTACGTGCTCTAAAATCAGCTCTGCTGTTCCTTTGGCTGACGGGAGTCCGGCGAGAGCCACCAGGTGCACGGCTTTAGAGAACCGGTCGACGATGGTGAGAATGGTGTCCTTTCCTTCGGAGGCCGGCAGGCCCGTGATGAAGTCGACGGCAATGTGCGTCCAGGGCCGTCGAGGAACTGGGAGTGGCTGCAGCTCACCGGGGGTTGGTTGATTAGTGGTTTTGGCCCTGGCGCACACTGGGCATGCCTGGACGAACTCTTGGACGTCTTTCGTGAGAGATGGCCACCAGAAGTCTCGTTGGAGGAATTGGAGCGTCCGTCGAGTGCCCGGGTGTCCTGAGATGGGAGAGGAATGACCCCACTGGAGGACTTCTGATCGCATCCTCTCGGGCACAAAGAGTCGTCCAGGTGGCACACCTGCCGGTTCGGTCTCTGTATCCTGCGCCTGGCGAACTCTCGTTTCCAGGTCTAGTTGGAGTGGGGCGATGATCCTGGACGATGGAAGGACAGGCGCGGGGTCCGCCCGGGGAATGTCCCCTTCCAGCTGTCGGGAGAGAGCGTCCGCTTTTGTGTTCTTGGAGCCCGGGCGGTACGAGAGGTGGAAATCGTAATTTTCGAAAAATAAGGCCCACCGCGCCTGTCGTGGGTTTAACTGTTTCAGATTCTTGATGGTTATGAGGTTTTGGTGGTCCGTCCAGACTATGAATGGCTCACTGGCGCCCTGGAGCCAGTGACGCCACTCCTCCAGAGCCCACTTTATGGCCAGCAGCTCGCGGTCCCCTACCCCGTATCGCTGCTGAGTGGAGTCAAATTTTCTGGAGAAGAAACTACATGGGTGTAGTTTCTGATCTGGACCTCGTTGGGAGAGGATAGCTCCAGCGCCCACATCTGAAGCATCCACCTCCACAACGAATGATTTTCTGACATCTGGGTGGAGGAGAATCGGTGCCGTGGTGAAGCGGTGACACAGTGACTTAAAAGCGGAGACAGCTGCAGGGTTGAGATGAAAAGGGAGAGGTGAGGGACGGGTCAGAGCGGTTAGGGGGGCGGCAACTGTACTGTAGTCCCGGATAAAGCGACGATAGAAATTCGCAAACCCGAGAAACCGTTGAAGTTGCTTGAGGGTCTTGGGTAGGGGCCAATGACGCACAACCTCTAGCTTCTGCGGGTCCATGGCCACACCCTGGGGCGAGATGACAAAACCCAGGAACGTGGTGGAGCGCTCGTGAAAAGCGCACTTTTCCAACTTACAGTACAGTTGATGGGCGAGTAATCTCTTTAGAACCGCCCTGACGTGCTGGGTATGTTCTTCCATGGTGCGTGAGTAGATGAGGATGTCGTCCAGGTAAGCAAACGCCCACCGACCGAGCATGTCGCGAAGGATGTCATTAATGAGGTGTTGGAAGGCGGCGGGGGCGTTGCACAGTCCAAAGGGGATGACGAGGTTCTCATAGTGCCCAGTAGGGGTGATGAAGGCCGTCTTCCACTCATCGCCCTCTCTGATGCGCACCAAGTTGTAGGCGCTCCGGAGGTCCAACTTAGTAAAGATGGTGGCGCCAGAGAGGGCGTCCAGGGCTGAGTTGGTAAGAGGCAATGGGTGTCGGTTTTTGATAGTTATATTGTTTAGCCCCCGATAGTCGACACATGGACGAAGTTCACCGCCCCGCTTCTTCACGAAGAAGAACCCCGCGGCGGCAGGTGAGGAGGAGGGCCTGATGGTACCTTGGCGAAGGGCGTTAGTCACATACTCCTCCATAACCTTCGTCTCTGTAGGTGTAAGGGAGTAGAGGTGGCCGCGGGGTGGAACTGTACCGGGTTGGAGGTCAATAGCGAGGTCGTAGGGACGATGTGGAGGAAGATGGGTCGCTCGTCGCTTGCAGAAGACCTCCGCCAGGTCCCGATATGGCTCTGGGATGGCGTTGGTGTCGACGTCGGGGGCCTCGGACTCCCTAGAGCACGTCCCAGCCGTTGCCCGTAGGCACAGTTCGGTGCAGGTCGCGCCCCATTGGAGGATCCGGTTCTGGGTCCAGGAGATGAGAGGATCATGCTGGAGCAGCCAGGGATGTCCAAGGATGATGGGAGGTGATGAGATGGAGGTGACGAAAAATTGTAGCTGTTCATGGTGTTGGTTGATGGAGACGGTGATGGGTTCGGTTCGGGTGTTTATTGGGCTGGTGGAGAGGGGGCGACCATCGACAGAGGTGATGTGAACGGGCTGGGATAACGCCTCGAATTTTACCCCCAGGGTTTTGGCATATGTGGAGTCAATGAAGTTACCTGCTGCCCCGGAGTCGATGAATGCAGCACTTCGGACTCGTTTGTGGCCAACCCGGAGGTGTACCTGAACCGTGAGACGGGAGGAGTTGGTGGTGATGGCGGAGAGATGAAGGTGACCCGGCGAGTATCTCTCTCCTCTCACCGGGCCTGGGCGTTTCCCGGTCTGAAAGGACAGGTTGCTCTGTGATGTTTGGCTGACCCGCAATAGGCGCAGAGCCCTTCACGGAAGCGTCTCTCCCGTTCTGCAGCGGTCAAGGAGGCGCGTCCTATTTGCATGGGTTCCCCGGCTCCGGTGTCAACCACGGCAGGAGGTGGAGAACCGACATGTCCTGGGGTGGCGTAGTGGGCGGACTCTGCAGGACGTGGAGTGGTGACGGTGAAGGCGGGTGCGGGTCGTGAAGTGGTGATGGCGAAGTTGGGTGCGGGTGGCAGGGTGCGAGGGGCTGGCCTCGGGCGAGAGAGGAGGCGTTGGTCGATCCGGAGAGCGAGCTGGATCAGGCCCTCCAGGGTCGCAGGAAGCTCTCGCCCGGCTAGTTCGTCCTTGATTCGAGAAGCCAGTCCCTCGTAGTAGGATGTCCGGAGCGCTGCATCGCCCCATGTTGTTTGAACGGCGAGGGTGCGAAACTCGGCCGTATAGCGGCTCACGGGCAGTCCTCCCTGCCTCAGGTGGTAAAGTCTGGTGTCGGTCTCCACCTCGCCCGCTGGATGTTCAAAGGTGAGTTTGAGTTGGTGGGTGAACTCATTGTATGAGTGGGCGGTGTCTGTATCTGACTGTAGAACTGCCGTGGCCCACTCTGCTGCCTGCCCTTTTAGCAACGAGACGAGAAGAGCAATGCGAAGGCGATCGGTGGAGTACTTGGTGGCATTAAACTCAAACACCAGATCGAGAGCTGTCAGAAAAACGCTGCACTTCCCGTCCGTGCCGTTCCACTTCTCTGGTAGAGAGAGAAAAACATCAGAAGGAGGGGGGGGGGGGGGGGATGCGGCGCCGCGGCCCCCGCGGCGTGCGATCGAGCAGTGACGTCATCAACAGCCGCACGGAGATTCGCATTCTCCCGCCGGAGCTCAGCGACCTCGCGGCGGAGGGACGCGAGATCCCCGGCCAGCTGATTGATTAACGCCGCATGCCGATCTACAACGTCGCAGAGACTCGCATAATCCGCTGGGTTTACCGCGGAGGGCTCAGTCATTCTGTCAAGATGGACTAACCTGAGGTGACCAGAAGACGTAGCTTTAGCGGTTAGCCCAATGTAGCGTGGAGGATAAACCCAAACGCGGAAAGAAGCGAGCAGGCAGGATAACCACGCGATTTAGTTTAAGGACTCTCACAAAAACGGAGCAAGGGAAAAACACAAATCTAACCCGCGTCCTAGAAATACACACACAATAGCAAAAGACAAACGGAACCAACATGTGAGTACTCACGGTTTGCTGAAACGACAACTGGAGCTGACATGGGCCGAACTCAATGACTGAGCGGTAAGCCATCGTTTGTTTACCTCTTTTATACTTCCTGGTTTTGCGCCCGTCTTACTTCCGGGTCCTAGTGCCGGGCGCAGATTGCGTGTGCATGACATAAACAGCGTGTGTGCACCTTACCTTTAGCCGTGGTAGCACGCATGTGACGAACGATGGAGTCTCCGATGACCAGGACGTCGTGTCCCGTCTCGCGGAGAGGAGCGAAGCGGTTTCGGGTCGAGATGTCGAAGACGGGTGGTGGCGGAGGGGGAGAGGTCCTCGCCCGGGGCTTGGCGTGCTTCTTCCGCTGCTGCTGTATCCAGGGTCCATGGTATCCCGGCGCCGGGGTGTAGGAAAACTGGGCGGGCTGCGTCCTTGGTGTGTTGGACCTGGGCAGAGAAACACGCGGGGTTGAGGTTGTCGGAGAGATTCTGTCATGCCGAGAATTTACCTGGGACAGGTGAGCGTCGGTCCGTGACGATTCCAGCGTGGCTTTCCGCTGCTGTAGCCGGGCCAGCTTCACCTGTAGCTCACGGATCAGCTTCTCCACGGCCTCCAGCTCCAAATCCACCGAGTGCAGCTCCAATGTCTCCTCACCTGCACTCAGAGGCAGAATCACAACCGACATGGTGTCTAAATACGGAAAATAATCGGTGTGAAGAAGCGTAATCAAACTTTACAAACAAACGTGATAGCCGGGCTAACGGGCTAGCGATGCTAATGCCGGCTAAAAGCGGTGTGCTGCAAAACAATTAAAACTTAATGATATAACACGCGTTTCGAGTAAATATATTATAAGATACTTATCCGTTTTATGTACACTCTTCGTAAGGGGACGAAAAAGTTAAAAATTTGGTCAGTATGGCGGAGCTCGGAAAAAAGCAGCGTCTCAGCGTCCTCGTACAGGGGTTCATAAATGTCATAAATGTCACCTGTTGTTTAGCGATGTTTAGTCACGTTATTTTAGTTTACGCTATTTCTTGTATTTTTAATCACACTTAAAATACCGACGGTTATATGCGCGTGCTTAATCTGCGGTTCGGTTCAGGTTTCGGTCTGTTCTCATGAGTTGTGAAGCGAGAGGAACAAAGTATAAATATTGTTCATTTACTAAATTAAGTATCATGAATTTTTATTGAATATCTATCTCTGTATTTTTTCACAGCAGTTTCCCAACAACATTGGTCTGACGGCGACGTTGTGACGAGGCTGAAATTAGCTCCTTATTTGCAGCTTCCGATTCATTTGGCTTCTTATTGTGCAGCCTCTCATTCTGCGGCTGAAGTTACTGTAGCTCCTAATTTGCCTCATTACTAACGGGAGTGTTCACGTTGGTGAAAAGCGTTTTATCAATAAAACGTTATTTTGGTGGTTTGAACCATTCTGGCCAAGCAATATGTCATTCTATTATGCACAATGGTGTGAATAAGAAGCCCGTGAAACACTGACCTTTATATGTTCATTTGATAAACACTTTATTAACAATTATAAAACTGAGGAATGCTTACGAACAAATGTGACAGCAGGCAAAAAGCCAGGATCTCTTTACATTGGACGGTTGGTGATGTAGCTTCCTGTTTTTGTATCGTTGCCACGAAAGTTTCGCGTTTGTATCAGCGTTTACATTACATAACTTTTTCATTTATACAATAATAATATTAATAGCAACTAGCTTTTACATCTTCATACTATTTGGCTTCACCTTTTTTCTGCGATTTTTGGAGAATGCGCGAGTTTCCTCATCT
Source organism: Channallabes apus (assembly GCA_030522415.1). Lineage (NCBI taxonomy): Eukaryota > Metazoa > Chordata > Actinopteri > Siluriformes > Clariidae > Channallabes > Channallabes apus. The sequence goes on from CM060124.1 coordinate 6,069,189, forward strand.
AAGAACAACAAACGGAATTCAGCTCCAAACAACTAAAACTCCGACACAGACGTACGTTATAATGTCTATCATTCAGATCGTTCAGTGTGTGGAGTACAGGATGTTTAGACATTCTTCCTCCGTCATTAGTGATAATTTTATTTGTGATAGGTGTGTGCTAGTTAGCACTCTGACGGAGAAGATATCAGCGTTAGAGGAGCGCATCCAGACTTTATAGAGGGTTAGAGAGTGTGAGATCAGGATTATTTCCATAGCGGACAGTCTGGGTGCCACAGGCGGAAATAAACAGCCCCTGACTGCGGCATTAGAGCCCTCACAGCGGGGCGAGTGGGTGACGACTTGGCGGTATACTCGTTCAGCCAAAGCTAACGCTAGCCCACCAGAGTATACCTCCTCTGGCTTCACGTGTCCAACACGTGCTCTCCTCAGTGCTGCACCCGCTGAGAAACCTGAAAGAGCTCTGGTTATAGGGGACTCTATACTGAAGCACATGAAATTAGCTAGACCTTTAGGGGCACCAGCGTCAGTGGTTAGGTGTATCCCGGGAGCCAGAGCACCGGACATAGCAGGTAATCTTAGGGCTCTAGGACAGCACAGGTTCTCTAAGATAGTGGTACATGCTGGAGCTAACGATATACGCCTTCGTCAGTCAGAGGTTAGTAAGAATAATTTTGCAGAGGTGTTTAAATTAGCGAAGGCGATGTCCGATGAAGTAGTATGCTCTGGTCCCATCCCAATGAGATGTGGCGACATAGCTTACAGCAGGTTATGGTCGCTGAACCGCTGGATGTCCAGGTGGTGCTCCGAAAATAATGTGGGCTACATAGACAATTCGAAGACCTTTGAGGGCAAAGCTGGCCTGTTAGGGCTGGACAGTGTCCATCCCACTTCGGAAGGTGCTGCTCTCATTTCCTGTAGTATAGCTCATAGTCTCAGTAGAGGTCTAGTTAATCGGTGACAATCCAGAGCCCAGGCCAGGGAGCAGACAGACAGGCTAAACCAACCATCTGCTAGCTGCATAGAGTCGTCACTCAGGGTTCACCATATTGAGACTGTGTCTGTTCCCCGAGATAAGCAAAATTGTAGAAAGACTCAGAAAGTCTGTTTTAATAATTTAATTAACATAAAGACCACAAACTCCGATCATACTGAATGTGCAGCCGGCACCTCTGATCTGAAGCTAGGACTGTTAAATATTAGATCTCTCGCATCAAAAGCAGTTATTGTTAATGGAATTATCAGAGATCAGGCGTTTGATATACTCTGTTTAACTGAAACATGGGTTAAACAGGATGAGTATGTAGCTCTAAATGAAGCTAGTCCTCCTGGATACAGCTACATACACCAGCCTCGGTTAACTGGTAGAGGAGGAGGTGTCGCTGTTATTCATAATGATAATCGGTCTATCATACAAAAACATGGACACAAAATTAATTCATTCGAAATCCTTTATAGTAATATAAGTGTATTTAAGCATATTAAGTCAGCTCAGTCGATTCCACTAATTATAATTTACAGACCTCCAGGGCCGTATTCTGAATTTCTTAGTGAATTTGCAGATTTCCTCTCTAACCTAGTCATTTCTGTAGACAAAGTGTTAATTGCTGGAGATTTTAATATTCATTTTGAGAATCCAGAAGACCCTCTGAGAACAGCATTTATGTCCATACTGGACTCAGTAGGAGTAAATCAGTGTGTAGTAGGACCCACTCATGAAGTAGATCACACTTTAGATTTAATAATATTTCTCGGATTAAGTATAAAAAATGTATTCACAATTCCACTGTCTGAAGTTATATCAGATCACTATCTTGTCTCAATTAAAGTGTGCCACAGTGATAATGTACGCACACCACCGCGCTACCGTATTAAACATACATTCACATCAACTACCACACAGAGTTTTATCAGTAATCTCCCAGAGCTATCAACATTGATTGGATCACCGTCTGACCGCACAGAACTCGATCAGGCGACTGAAGATTTAGAGTCGACGTTCCGTTATACCCTAGATAATGTAGCTCCAGTTAAAAGAAAAATTATCAGAGATAAGAAACTCGCTCCCTGGTATAACGATCACACACACACTTTAAAACAGACTGCTCAGAAATTAGAACGTAAATGGCGTCAAACTAAATTGATAGTATTTCAAATAGCATGGAAGGAGAGCATCCAGAAATATAGAAAAGCTCTTAGTGTAGTTAGATCAACGTATCTCTCCACTCTTACAGAAAATAACAAAAATAATCCTAGATTTTAATTTAATACCATAGCCAAATTAACTAGAAATAAGACCACTGCAGAAATCTCCACAACAACATCGTGCGATAGTGAGGACTTCATTGTCATGCACACTCAATCTGCGGCCGGCACTAGGACCCGGAAGTAAGACGGTCGCCTACCAAGAAGTATAAGAGGAGTAAACAAACCATGGCTTACCGCTCAGTCATTGAGTTCGGCCCATGTCAGTTCAGGTTGGCTTTCATCAAACCGTGAGTACTCACTGTATTTTGGTTGTTGCTTCCTACCGTTGTGTGTGTATTTATAGGACGCGGGTCAAATTTGTGTTTTTCCCTTGCTCCCCTTTCGTGAGAGTCCTTAAACTAAATTGCGTGGTTATCCTGCCTACACGCTGTTACTCGCATTTGGGTTTACCATCCACGCTACATCGGGCTAACCGCTAAAGCTACGTCTTCTGGCCACCTCAGGTTAGTTCATCTCTGACATTCATGAACTTTTTTAATAATAAAATTATAAATATCAGGCATAAAATTGAGGCTTCAAAACTGGACAATGCAATTTATGCAGCTGTTAAACTAACTATGTCAGATCATAATCTAGAATACTTTACTCCCCTTGAAGAGAATGAACTAATTTCACTCATCTCTTCTGCAAATTCATCAACCTGTATATTAGATACACTCAGCATTGGGTATGTTACAAAACCTTTTAAATTAGCAGTCATTAAACCGATTATTAAGAAACCTGACCTCGACCCCAGTCAGTTGTCTAATTACAGTACAGGCCAATATCAAACCTCCCCTTTATCTCTAAGATTCTGGAAAAGATAGTAGCGGAGCAGCTATGCTCATATCTACATAGAAATAGCATACAGTGGGTGAACAGGCAGTATGCGACTTCTACCATCGACCGTGTATGGCGTCAGCATTTGGGCTTGTGCGTTTGCTGGCTTTTACCACTGAGTGGCGCTATATAACTATAGACTGACGCCTCAGGCATCAGTTCGTTCTCTCCAGGCTTAATGAGGCGCAGGTCGTCCACAGCTGCACGTCGTTGCAGATAAGATAAAGTGAAACATTGTAAATCAACGAATTCATAATCACAGTAGTAACATTACAGTACAAATTTATAATTAAAATTAAATTCAGTTTTTTAGGATCGAATTTAAGCAACGTAAACTTTGTAAACTGTGTAATTACAGTAGAAAGGCTACACGTGTAGGGTCTTGTGTCATCTTATATTTTGTGTTCTTTAAATTTGTAGCTTTTATAAGACTCTACTTTTATTTAGGTGCACCCACAATGACGAAAAAACGTTATGATTTTGTTAAATAAATAAAGTAAACGGGGTTCTGTATTGATTTTGGTGAACTTGAGCGCGTCAGAAAATGAACCCAAACTCTGTGTATACTCGCCGCACAGACGTGAAAAATATATACTTATAGAAAGAGAAATATCTGCTTTAATATAAACTAATGAAAAAAAAATATTAGATTATGTAATTCGTATGAGAAGTGAATTACTGTATAGGCGCGCTCACTGACGACGAGATGACATGATCAGCACAGCCGTAACCAAAGGAATCACTAATTTATCAATGAATTATTAAAATGATCAGAGTGAGTTTCCTGGCTGTTTTAACAAATATTTGAAGTAGATAACAGTAGCCCACATTTATAAAAGCATTTTTATTTATATAAAATTATAAATAAAAAAAATAATAATAATCCGGCATTTATTATTAGGTGTGCCCGCTGCCAAAGTTCTTCAGTAACAAACCTATAAAACATGTACATCTGTATGAATAAATTGTTTAAATGTGATCAGTGATTTATGTAAATGACTCAGTTTAGATGTAAGTAAATGCTCCTGTAAATGTGTTTGCTGAAAGAGATATCTAATCTCTCATATCGGCGCGCGCGTCCATCTGACTTTAGATCAAAACTCGGCAAAGTTAAACAGCGCACACATTTAACGTACATTGACTAAAAGGTTTATTCACAACCACGTTTCAGCCATTCACACATGCATTGTGCTGTTGTTTGTACACACTTTCAGTTTTCCCCGTCTACTCTCCTCTTTCATCAAAAATGCTCCCGATATGAGCCGACACGAGCAGATTTGTTTCAGTCAGAATATTTATCAATCATAAAGAGAGGCGACATACTTGCTGATTAAACACTGCATTTTTTTTTAAAGTGAAAGCGCGCGATGTGAGCAGCTTTAATTACTGATAATTAAATCATTATTAAATGGTGGACATAAACAGCAAAAATAATAATATTACTCTTTTGATTATTATTATCATGTTCTTTTGCTGTTTGAGCGTCTATGGATTCCAAAATTGATATTTTTACCGTTTTTTTAATCACTGGAATGGAAGGGAAAGTTTCAGGGAAAGGGAAAAATACAACGTGCCTTGTATTGTTTTTAATCGCTCGATACACGACCCATCATTTTAATGCTATTTTACAAAGGGTAAACACACATGGAATAATTTTATTTGGTTTGTTTATTTATAAATAAAATCTAAAATTAAAACATTGTAGAGTAATTAAAAACAGTGTAGAGTGATTAATAACACTACATGTTATGGTAAGAAAAATCTCATTCCAGGGATTACAAACTGTAACAATGTAAATTTTAGTATCCAGAAGATTTTAAATTTACACAAATTTAAGAAGAGGCCTGAAACAAGATCCAAGATCCTCCCCAGTTTGCTGAAACCATGAACAGTGATGATTTTAGTTTCTCCGAGTGTATACTGTAGGTGAGAACAGCTATTCACACTTGAGGTGTATTATTTGCATTTGTATGTGTCTGATTTTGCAAAGCACACCTGTAAAACCTGTTTAAATGTAAATGCTCCTCGCTGCGCTGTTTGGGGGAGGGGCACGCTAATGACGATTTGGTCAGCTGTGTGAACGCTCGCCCGTTAGATGTTTCGCGCGCACTACACGGAAAAATATGTTAGTATATCATGACTGAGATACAGATACAGAAAGCAAAATGTCTGCTTTTATATAAATTAATGGGGGGGAAATCAGGTTATGTAATTTGTATAAAACGTGGATTACTACAGCGCATCCACTCACAGCCGAAACCAAAGACATCAACGTATCAATGAATTATTAAAATGGTCAGTCAGTTTCCCTGCTGTTTTCTTATCCCCACCCCCGTTAAAAAGGCGCACTGTATTCAGAGGCTCTGCCTATTCAGTAAAGAAAAACACTATTGTCATTATTTCAATTCATACTGTACAGCTGTGAGAATTGGGGCAGGGATATTATGCCAATATTAAATATTATATACGATATTAAATTTCAAGCCCTGGTCAACAGAATTCTGTGAAGGAAGGAAACAGACAGAGGCAGAGATTGGTACCCTTCGGAGTGAGTTGGGAGTTTGCAAGGCAGAGAAGGATGCTCTTCGGAGTGAGTTGCGAGTTTGATGAGACGGCATAAATATTTAATACAGCAAATTAAATATTTTGGTTTATATTTTGGTTTATATTATATGGTTAATGTATTTTGGTTTATATTGCAAACGAATAATGAATCAAGAGCCTGTGATTATATTGCATAAATATTATTTTGTACAGACAAATATCTGATAAAACAATATATATAAAACAAATCTCTCAAAAATAGTAAGATGTATTTTGGTTTTATACTGCAAACGAAAAACGAATCCAGAGCCTGTAATTATATTGCATAACTATTATTTTGCACAAATACTGTAAATCTCTGAATAAAACAATGATATTTTATTCACAAATGTAAGACAATATATTTTGGTTCAGTGCCAGACGAAGTGCGAGCAAATAATGTAATGAGAGGCCCCGATTATACTGCATACATCTTTTTTATTGATTTATTTTTTTATTATATATTCTGGAAGTTTGCTCTATTTGTTGTAGTTATTTCTATATTTAAATATTGATGTCTTAAACTCTAACAACTGTAAGTATTGTCGAAATAAATTTTTTTTTAAAAGCCCTAGTGCTGTTGTTTGTGCTGTTTTCTTTAATAATAACACTAAACAGATAAAAACAGAGAGTCTGTCTAAACAAAACAATGTTTTCTAACTCATATTTTTTTATATTTATAGTTTTTCATGTTTGTTGGATGTGTAAATTATCATAATTGTAGTATTACTTTGCTACAACATATTGTTTTGACTTTATTATGACTTAAGCTCTGAATATATTTAAAAACCGAGACGACGGAAAATGTCAATTTGCGCCACCTGGCGGTCATTTCACAAATTATTTTGAAATGCTCCTGGTTTATTTTGGCCGCTGCCGCTTTCCACGGCGGTGAGTGCGACGGTAATGAGCAGTCTGGTTGTCACACCACTGTACATGATCTGTATCAGTCAGGATTTAGGCCTCATCAGAGCATAGAAACAGCACTCGTTAAAGTAGTAAATGACCTCCTATTGGCTTCTGATCAGGGTTGTGTAACTATGCTTGTATTACTCGACCTCAGTCCAGCGTTTGACACCATTGATCATGCTATTCTTCTTCGCAGATTAGAAAATGTAGTAGGAATTAAGGGTGCAGCCCTCTCCTGGCTCAGATCCTATTTGACCGATCGTTATCAGTATGTAGACTTAAATCGTGACTATTCTGCATGCTCTCTAGTGGAGTTTGGTGTTCCACAAGGTTCAGTTTTAGGCCCACTGCTTTTTTCTCTTTACATGCTTCCTCTGGCCAACATAATCCGTAAACATGGTATTAGTTTTCATTGTTATGCTGACGACACACAGTTATATGTCTCATCAAAATCAGATGAGAAAATCCAGCTCACTAAAGTTGAGCAATGTGTGCAGGAAATAAGAGATTGGATGCTAATTAACTTCCTACTGCTTAATCCTGATAAGACAGAAGTTTTAGTCATAGGACCGCATTCAGCTAGAAGTTAGATTTTAGATCACACTGTAACTTTAGATGGCCTTTCTGTTCCATCAAGTGCAACAGTAAAAGACCTCGGTCTGATTATAGATTCCAAACTTTAATTTGAAGCTCATGTAGATAACATTACCAGGATAGCATTCTTTCACCTCAGAAATATTGCCAAGATAAGAAATATACTGTCGCTAAACGATGCAGAAAAACTAGTTCATGCTTTTATCACCTCTAGGTTGGACTATTGTAATGCCTTACTGTCTGGTTGTTCAGCTAGATGCATAAATAAGCTCCAGTTAGTCCAGAATTCAGCAGCGAGAGTCCTCACTAGAATCAGAAGATATGAGCACATCACACCTCTTATCTGCACTTCATTGGCTCCCCGTAAAATTTCGCATTGATTTTTAAATTACTACTTTTGACATATAAAGCATTAAATGGTCTCGTGCTGCAGTATCTGAGTGAATTGCTAGTGTCCTACGATCCGCCACGCCAACTTCGATCAAAGGATGCAGGCTGCTTGTCAGTACCGCGTATTATCAAAACTACAGCTGGCGGCAGAGCTTTTTCTTACAAAGACCCCAAATTATGGAATAGTCTTCCAATTAATGTTCGGGATTCAGTTTCAGTGTTTAAGTCTAGGCTAAAAACCTATTTATTTAGCCAAGCATTTTATAAATAGATTAGCCTTAGGTAAAGGAGCAGATCTGGGGGACTCATGGACGTAGAATATTATGGTGAACTGGTATGTTTAGATGCTGTCTTCCTCACTCTCATTGATCACTCAGGTTTGTTGACTGTGAGGTGATTCTTTGCTTTACACTTCTGGGAGCCCTCATGCTTGTGTTTCCTTCTGGTTCTCCCTTTTAGTTATGCTTTCATAGTTAGTCCTGCCAGAGTCCCTGCTTGCACTCTACAGTAAATATACATTAACATTATACACCGTATGACTGTGACCATACCTAATTGCCATCTCTCCTCTTCTTCTCTTCCTCCCCCTCTTTCTCTTCCCTCTTTCCCCCTGTCTCCCCCTTTCACTCTTTCTCTCTCTCTGTCGAGCTACACATGTCGTTCCTGAGCTGCCAGTGATCCAGACTCCCTCTGCCCTCCGGACCTGTCTGACCCATCCTGATGCCCGGCTTCTGCTTGGAGATTTCTTCACATAGATGCCCCGTGTGTCTGGTGCCCAGCTTCTGCTTGGAGATTTCATCACATGCATGCCTTGTGTGTCTCTTTAGTATGCGTCTGGTGCCTGGGGATGATTCTCTCTACCTAGACGACGGTTCTGGCCTCGAGTGATGTTGGCAACTGTTTCTCTGGGGACTTGACAGTCCGATAGTTCAGGACTGGAATTTCCTACAAGTCTACCTGAGTCTCCAATAACTACATGGACTCCATATTAACATCAACTAACATCAACTGCTATAGCTGACCTGCCTGCCACCTAACACACAGTATAAATGCAGATAATTTCATGCAGATCATTTTTCACCCAAATGAGGATGGGTTCCCTGTTGAGTCTGGTTCCTCTCAAGGTTTCTTCCTATCACCATCTCAGGGAGTTTTTCCTTGCCACTGTCGCCCTCGGCTTGCTCACCAGGGACAAACTGACCATTTTGTTTCATACGCATTCAGATTCCATACAAACTTAAATAATTCTTTTGATTGTGTAAAGCTGCTTTGAGGCAATGTCAATTGCTAAAAGCGCTATACAAATAAAATTTAACTGAATTGAATTAAATATATAATTAAATTGTATTAATTCAAATTCAAATTCAAATTTTATTAGTCACATACACAATCATACACAGTATAATATGCAGTGAAATGCTTTATATGACCGCCAGTAACCTTAAAAAAAAGAAAATAAAATCTTGTATGTAAAATAAATAATCAATAAAAAGGAAATACTAAAGAAATAATTTTAACTAGTAAAATTTGTAAAATTAACTGTGCATAAGGGCATAATAAAATATTGCAAAAATATAGAAATATGGTATTAAAGTGTCAGTGGTTGTGCAAATATGCATGAAAGGTGACATGTGCAATTGTCCAGATGTATGAGTATTTAGTGCAAGTGTGTATGAATGTGTCCATGATTGTCCAGTCAGTGTTGTGAGCTTAAAAGATTTTATTAGTCCTGTGTGGAGGTGTGATTGAGAGACCTTATCGCCTGCGGGAAGAAGCTCCTCCTCAGTCTCTCTGTGTTGGCCTTTAGGGAGCGGAATCTCTTCCCAGACCGCAACAAAGAGAACAGTCCATTACTGGGGTGACTGAGGTCCTTCATGATCTTCCTGGCCTTAGTCCAGCACCGCTTGCTGTAGATGGAGTGCAGGTCAGGGAGCTCAGTGCGGATGATGCGCTCGGCTGATCGCACCACCCTCTGTAGAGCTCGTCTGTCCTGCATGGTGCTGTTCCCGAACCAGGTCGTGATGTTTCCCGTCAGGATGCTCTCTATGGTGCAGGAGTAGAAGTTCCTGAGCACCTTGGAGGGCAGTCTAAAGTCTCTCAAGCGTCTGAGGTGGTAGAGACGCTGCCGGGCTTTTTTCACCACGGTGTTGATGTGACAGGACCATGACAGGTCCTGCGTGGTTGTGAACACCGAGGTATCTGAAGCTGTCCACTCTCTCCAGTGGGCTCCTGTTGATGACGGGGGTCTGGTAGTTCCTCTCCTGCTTTGTACTAAAGTCCACTATCAGCTCCTTTGTCTTACTGACGTTCAGGAGGAGATTGTTCCTCTGGCACCAGTTCTCCAGATTTCCAATCTCCTCTAGGTAGTCCGACTCATCATTGTTGGTGATCAGTCCGACCACGACAGTGTCGTCAGCAAACTTGATGATGGAGGTGGAGTTGGTAGTGGCCACGCAGTCGTGGGTGTACAAAGAGTACAGCAGGGGGCTCAGAACACAACCCTGGGGGGCCCCAGTGCTGAGAGTGAGTGTGGCTGAGACATGTCCGCCCATCCTTACTGCCTGTGGTCTGCCAGTCAGAAAATTGGAGATCCACTGACATATAGATGAGCTCAGTCCCAGGTGCTCCAGCTTGGTGGTGAGTGTGGAAGGAATTATTGTGTTAAAAGCAGAGCTGTAGTCGATGAAGAGCATTTTAACATAATTCCCTTTCCTAGTGTCCAGGTGAGTGAGTGATGTGTGGAGGAGATGAGAGATTGCATCGTCTGTGGAGCGGTTCTGACGGTATGCAAACTGTAGTGGGTCCAGTGTGTCGGGTAGTGAAGAAATGATGAAGTCTCTGATAAGGCCTTCAAAGCACTTCATCACTACTGAGGTGAGGGCCACAGGGCGATAGTCATTGAGAGAAGCAGGATGTGGTTTCTTTGGAACAGGAACAATAATGGACTCTTTGAAGCATGTGGGGATCACCGACTGAGATAAAGAGATGTTGAATATCTCAGTGAACACAGGTGCTAGCTGGTCTGCGCAGGCTCTGAGAATACGACCTGAGATGCCGTCTGGTCCTGCTGCTTTCCTGGTGTTCACTCTCTTGAAGGCTCTCCTCACGTCGTGCTCGGAGATGATGAGCGCGTTCCCGGTGCTGGCTGTGTCTTCCTGTCTGCAGCTGTTAGCGCCGCTAGCATTAGCGCCGCTAGCATTAGCACCGTTAGCATTAGCATTGCTAGCGTCTTTAGCTGCAGCCTCGAAGCGAGCGTAAAATGTGTTCAGCTCGTCTGCCAGAGTCGCGTCCGCGTTCGTCATACCGGATGCTGGTGCTTTGTAGTCCGTTATTGTTCTCAGTCCCTGCCACAGGCTCCTAGAGTCACTCTGTTGAAGCTGTGACTCTAGTTTTCTCCCGTAGCGCCGCTTCGCCTCTTTCACCGCCTTCCGGACGTTATATGACGCAGCCTTGTACGGTTCCATGTCCCCCGACGCAAGTCCCGTGTTGTAGGCGGCGGTGCGAGATCTCAGAGCGTCGCGGATGGTTTTATCCACCCACGGCTTCTGGTTGGGAAACGTTCTGATAGTCTTTTTCTCCACCGTATCGTCCACTAGCTTCCCAATAAATCCCACAACCGCTTCGGTAAACACGCTGATGTCATCATCGGAGCTGTTTCTGAACATGTCCCAGTCTGCGTCATCGAGTGCGTCCTGTAACGCGGCCACCGATTGGTCCGTCCAGCGTGCGACCTCCCTCTGAGCCGGCACTTCCTGTTTCAGCCTTTGTTTATATTTTGGCATGAGGAAAATGGCGGCGTGGTCGGATTTACCAAACGCTGGACGAGATTGTGCTTTGTAACCGTCTTTGACCGTGGTATAACAGTGGTCCAGTGTCCTTTCGCCCCTGGTGGGACAGGTGATGTGCTGATAAAAGTTCGGCGCTGCGCGTTTGAGGTTGGCACTATTAAAATCCCCCGCCACAATGAGCGCAGCGTCCCGGTGTTATGTCTGGTGCTGTGTGAGCGCCTCATGCAGCTCGCATAAGGCAGTTTCAGTGTCCGCTTGTGGAGGTATGTAAACGGCGCTGATTATGACCGATGTGAACTCCCGTGGAAGATAAAATGGACGACACATGATGGACAGTAGTTCCAGGTTTGGTGTGCAGGAGCGTGTAAGAGGAACAACGCTCGCGCTGTTGCACCAGCTGTTGTTCACCATTAAACACACGCCGCCTCCCCTTGACTTCCCCGAGTCCCGCGTCCTGTCCATGCGGTGAACCGAGAAGAACTCGGCCGGCTGTATGGCGTGGTCTGGCACCGCTGGGTTCAGCCATGTCTCGGTGAAGCAGAGGAGATTGCAGTCCCGAATGTCTCTCTGGAACTTTATCCTGGCCCTGAGGTCATCCAGTTTGTTCTCCAGTGACTGGACGTTGGCGAGCAGGTGTGCACGGGCTCGGAGCCGGTTCCTCACGCCAGCTCGTCTGCCTCGAGGTCTCTGCTTCGCGTCGCGTCCATTGTTCTCCCGCAGGATCTCACTCGGCCAGCTCGGATCCGGAGTTAAAACCGTCGAATTGTGAGTACATTGTATACCAATAGAAACAAGAGTGTCTCTATCATACCTAATGTACTCAATGGTGATGATTTTGCCGCTTTTAAAACACTGAAAACTAACTTAAAGAACAAAAACAAAGAAAAGGTGGTCGGAGCAGTCGTGACGGCAGCCGACCTCACCGGCGCCATCTTGGTTTTAATTACTGTCAGGTATTTACGTTAGTACACACACAGCCATATACTTTAAGTACAGTATACTTAAAGTTGTTCCACTTTATCACACAAAAGTATACTTAATACATTTAAAATTTTGCTTTTGTACAATCTAATTACAACTTAAATACACTTAGTACAAAATTAGTTGTTCCAAAATAGCAAACTTCAAGTATATTAGTCATTAGTCTGGCTGCAAGTACATTTACTGTAAGTATGCTTTGGCATGCTAGGATTTAATATACTTCGCATACTTTTATTTTTAATGTTACCTTGACTGGTTTGCCACTATGCCGCCCCATAAACAACAATATGAGACGTACTGTGTCTTATAAATTCTTTCTATCAGAGCCAGCATCAACTTTTGAGCAGATTTTGCTAGCTGTTCTGCGAGATTGGACCAGATGAATTAGCTTTCACTCAGCACATGCATCAGTGAGCCGTATGATCCGATGACTCTGACACAGTCCCCTTTCTTGGAGCACTTTTGCTATACCTACCATGGACAGCCAAAAAGACAGTGATGTTCAAAAGTAGTCAAATCCTTATGCTTGCCCATTTTTCCTATAGGTTAGCTGAAGAAAGTAAGAAAAAGATAGAACTTTGAAAAAAAAATTGTAGAACAGAAATTTAAAAAACAGATTGTAACTGAATAACATTTTATATATGACAATATTTTACCATTACAATTAGAATGGTGGGGTTTGTCCAAGTAGGACACACTGAGTAATTGACATGGTAAACATTGACACAACCATTAGCCAATACCTGAATACATGCCCATACAAACATGTCAGAATACTCTCTTAATAAAATGCCTTTAAACATCCTAAAATAAAGCAATTCTCCGAGTTGGGTGTTACAAAACAGGACAAACACCTATTAGTTATTTTGATTGAAAAACAAGAAAATGAAAAAAAAAAAGGACATTTTATTTTTATATTGAGTGTAAATAATCTCCTAGTATATTACCAGAGGTGGAAAGTAACGAATTACATTTACTCGCGTTACTGTAATTGAGTAGTTTTTATGTGTATTTCTACTTTTTAAAGTAGTTTTTAAAATCTGTCATTTTACTTTTACTTAAGTACGTTTTGTTTGAAGTATTCTAATTCGCTACACTTTAAATCATATTCGCTATTGAGTAAAAAATAAATGAATGAAAATGCTAAAATAATAAAAATATTATGCTTTTGCGCTCGCATGTGTGTATCATGTCCTGGTCGCGCGCCGCTCCAGACTCCACTCCAGGTTTTCTGACATCGGCATCTTCCTGACCTTCCACACGGCCGCTTCTGCCCTGAGAGTGACGTCATCGACTAGCGCGACCATATATAAACTGGAGAGAGACGCGGGAAAGAGCAAAGATTGTGATTTTGGCGTTTTGATATTTGGTTGTGTATTCCGGTTTTGACTTTTTGCCTCCCATTGACTTTGATTATTGCTTTGTCCCTTTGGTTTGGTTGGTCTTTGTATATATTTGTAGATAATTTCACTGTTTTTGGTTTAGGGAGTCCAGGGGGGTGTTCTTCGTACGTCGCTAACTCAGTTAGCTGGATTTGATTGTTGTGGATTTGTCCTGATCTTGGATTGTTTCGTTCTCCGATGCTCATCTCGCACTTGTTGTCATAGCAACATGTCCGTAAGCTTGAACCTGCTCGGTAGCAGGTTTATTTCATGTAAACAGGATTAAGGCTGCGCTCCTGCCGGGTTATGATTGGTTGAAATGGTGAGGTCACATCTGATTGGTTAAAGAGCGCTGACGTGGACTGACTCACGTGGGGAAAGAAATGTATCTTGCATATATATATGGTCTTGAGGGCTGTCTCGTGCCTAGAGTTTATTATAATAATAAAAAACCTTGGAGTTTGATGAAACTATGAATTTATGTTCTAATATAATATTTGATAGCAATTATATATATATATATATACACACAGGTACAGCTTGCCATAATATATATATATATATATAGATATATATATATATATATATATATAAATTCATAGGTTTTTTATTATTATAATAAATTCTAGGCACGATACAGCCTCAAGACCATTGTTTATTTTGTAACACATTTATTTCAGGGGTTCGTTATGAATATGCAAATATATATATATATATATATATATATATATATATATATATGCATATTTGCATATATATAATAAAAAAATTCTAATGAAAAATTGGACAAAACTAATTTTATTATAAAGTATACATATAAAAGTAAACATGTTTTTGAAAAAAACAATATTTCTATTTTTCCATATACAACATTTATTTTCATATTTCTTATTTTATTTTATTGTCTCATGTAATTTGTAAGACATATGTGCATATTATGTTTGATAGCGATTATGTGTGTGTGTGGTGGGGATCCATGGCAGGGAAGCATTTCAGCACATAACACGTGGAAGGGGGGGCTTTTCAACGCATAACAGGTGTTACAAAACAATTGAGCTTGTTCTTTTGTCATTTCGTCAACCAATCAAAGGGCTTGTGATCAGTGTTTCTACTGTCGATGCATATCGCCTTTTAAACCAACGCACGAACGCGCAATAATCCTAGACAACTCAATCCGGCCATAATAATCATCAACAACAGGTGTGCTCGAAGAACCGATTTAGCCAGAGCGTAATTAGCACGATGATCTCATCTTAGATGTGTCAATTCATCCCGGATGCTTCAAGCGATGTACGAAGAATACCCCCCAGGAAGGTACCTGTATTTTTGTTTGTGTGTTTGTTTTTTTGCAGGTAATCTAGCTACTAAATATAAATACCATTTGGTTTATTTTGGCCTGGGTCCACCCTGAATCTGATCCTCCTCCTACTGTTGTGTGTGTGTGTGTGTGTATATGTTTGTGTGTTTGTATATACAAACCTCATTATTTCATCAGTTAATGATTGGATCTAGTTCTTTCTGCCATATACCACCATTTCCATACAGTTTAAAATAGAACCCTGAACCATTCTTTTGCTGTTTCGCCCTAGACTGGGACGTAACACCATATTTAAGTGACGACTTTGATTTTCAAGCACAAGAAAGACAACAGCTTTATTATGCAAAGGTGTTCCTTCAGTTAAAAACAACTAGTTTGAGATTTACAGTGGTGTGAAAAACTATTTGCCCCCCTCCTGATTTCTTATTCTTTTGCATGTTTGTCACACAAAATGTTTCTGATCATCAAACACATTTAACTATTAGTCAAAGATAACACAAGTAAACACAAAATGCAGTTTTTAAATGAGGGGTTTTATTATTTAGGGAGAAAAAAAATCCAAACCTACATGGCCCTGTGTGAAAAAGTAATTGCCCCCTGAACCTAATAACTGGTTGGGCCACCCTTAGCAGCAATAACTGCAATCAAGCGTTTGCGATAACTTGCAACGAGTATTTTACAGCGCTCTGGAGGAATTTTGGCCCACTCATCTTTGCAGAATTGTTGTAATTCAGCTTTATTTGAGGGTTTTCTAGCATGAACCGCCTTTTTAAGGTCATGCCACAACATCTCAATAGGATTCAGGTCAGGACTTGGCCTAGGCCACTCCAAAGTCTTCATTTTGTTTTTCTTCAGCCATTCAGAGGTGGATTTGCTGGTGTGTTTTGGGTCATTGTCCTGCTGCAGCACCCAAGATCGCTTCAGCTTGAGTTGATGAACAGATGGCCGGACATTCTACTTCAGGATTTTTTGGTAGACAGTAGAATTCATGGTTCCACCTATCACAGCAAGCCTTCCAGGTCCTGAAGCAGCAAAACAACCCCAGACCATCACACTACCACCACCATATTTTACTGTTGGTATGATGTTCTTTTTCTGAAATGCTGTGTTACTTTTACGCCAGATGTAACGGGACACGCACCTTCCAAAAAGTTAAACTTTTGTCTCGTCGGTCCACAAGGTATTTTCCCAAAAGTCTTGTCAATCATTGAGATGTTTTTTTAGCAAAATTGAGACGAGCCTTAATGTTCTTTTTGCTTAAAAGTGGTTTACGCCTTGGAAATCTGCCATGCAGGCCGTTTTTGCCCAGTCTCTTTCTTATGGTGGAGTCGTGAACACTGACCTTAATTGAGGCAAGTGAGGCCTGCAGTTCTTTAGATGTTGTCCTGGGGTCTTTTGTAGCCTCTCGGATGAGTTGTCTCGGCGCTCTTGGGGTAATTTTGGTCGGCCGGCCACTCCTGGGAAGGTTCACCACTGTTCCATGTTTTTGCCATTTGTGGATAATGGCTCTCACTGTGGTTCGCTGGAGTCCCAAAGCTTTAGAAATGGCTTTATAACCTTTACCAGACTGATAGATCTCAATTACTTTTGTTCCTGAATTTCTTTGGATCTTGGCATGATGTCTAGCTTTTGAGGTGCTTTTGGTCTACTTCTCTGTGTCAGGTAGCTCCTATTTAAGTGATTTCTTGATTGAAACAGGTGTGGCAGTAATCAGGCCTGGGGGTGACTACAGAAATTGAACTCAGGTGTGATAAACCACAGTTAAGTTACTTTTTAACAAGGGGGACAATCACTTTTTCACACAGGGTCATGTAGATTTGGAGTTTTTTTTCTCCCTTAATAACGTAAACCTTAATTTAAAAACTGCATTTTGTGTTCAATTATGTTACTTTGACTAATAGTTAACGGTTTTTGATGAGCAGAAACATTTAAGTGTGACAAACATGCAAAAGAATAAGAAATCAGGAGGGGGGCAAATAGTTTTTCACACCACTGTATATCTGCTCATCTTTTTTGAACTACGCTAGAATGCCTCATTCCACCCCCGCTGTTAAAATTTTTTTTTACGTAACTCGGTAACTTTTACTCTGAGTAAATTTTTTAATGAGCTACTTTTTACTTGAGTAGATTTTTATAAATGATAACTTTACTTGTACTTAAGTAAAATTTCACTGAAGTAACAGTACTTGAGTACCAAATTTTATTACTCTTTCCACCTCTGTATATTACAAATGACAGTGTTTATTTTTTTCAAGATACATTAACATTACACACACATTATGCTTGTGTCTCACAAATGAACATGAATACTTATATTGAGGTTTAAAACAGCACAGGTTGTCTGTGTAAGAGTGCTCATCGTGCAGATACTCAACAGCTCAGCAGATGTTTTGGGAATGCGCTTATATGTGCTGATCAGCCATAATATTACATCAGCACATACTCTATGTCTTAAAGACGCCAAGATTTCTAGCAAGAACATTTCTTGATTTAAAAAACAAAATTAACATACTTCTGTCAGTGGACAGTTTGGATTTTTTTTTTTATCCACATGCGAGCGTTACAACAACTATAGTCTGATTCTACTTTATCATTAGTGGCTCCAGTTTATTTTATTATTTTTTTTTTTTAATCACTCATTTTCTGTTGATGTTCCAAGGTCAAATTTTACCTACAGTAGTCAAAAGTACTGGCTTGCTGCCAGAACCACAAACTAAATTTATATATTTTACATCCTGCCCCCTTTCCCCCGTCTGCTTTTGCTTTGAGTAAACTTTTAGTAATGCGAACATTATAAATTATGCATCAAAACTATAAATGTTGGCACCTTCTGGCACAATGATAAACAGAAACGCATTGGTTTCATAAACTTTATCTATTAACAATTGCACAGAGTTAGACTACCAAGTATGGTTCTTGAATGCAATACAAACCCCCAAAGTGTCATTACTGCACCATAAATTGGTCTCAGATTTAGAGTGAAAATAAAACTGGGTCTCAGATCAGTCGCTCCTCTTTGGGCAGAGGTAACGGGAGTCCCGGTTTCTCAGGCTCCTGGCTCTCGGCTTGTTTCTGCTCCTCTGCGCTCGGCTGGTAGGTTCCCTCTGTCCTGCGTTTCCTGCATAGCATGCATGGCATCAGCACTGTGACCAGAGCAATGAGTGCGAAAAACCCAAGGACTGCATGGACATTAGTCAGCGTCACCATCACCATGGTCTCCTTATAAACATACACATAAAAGACAAATGCACACAATATGTTATTGTAAATTAAATTGGTCTTTATCATATAGAAATATAATTTTAAATGAATTTTGGAACAACAGCATTTGTTAAAAGGAGAACATCAGAACTAGAATGTCATTTAATACAAAAAGCTAATACTTTTATAATTGTCAGGCTGCATGGATAAGCCTTCTGAGAAAGCTGTGATTAATGTGTGTGTGTGGTGTGCAGTAGATAAAGCCATACTCCTACAATCCCTTCCAGGAATTAAAGGGAGATTGGCCTCAGCCCTTTTTAGGGTGGAAACACACCATTAAGGTTCATAAATCTATGACACAATGTTATCTGAGCCATTAAAAAAAGTTTGCTTTTTGTTACATAGTTTACTTGAACAAGCTCCTTAGTGGAGAAAAAAACCCTTTAATCTTTATCCTCATGATGTTGTTTCTGAGAAAACTACGTTTACATAACGGCATGGGAATTAATTTCCAAAGAGACTGATAGCCAATCTTATTTTGTGTTTGTGTGTGTAAAAGACTCACAACAGAATGTGTACTTTTATGTAGTCATTCCTCTGACACTTTAAGTACAGATGATGTTCCCCTGCTGAATGAGAAACACACTGCTGTTTTCTACACATTCACACAGAAGCCTGAAAGAGTTCATTGTTAGTGAAATTACTCATCACTGATGTGGTTAATGATTAGTGTTAATGAGTAACAGTGTTTTACACAAACAAATGCATGCACTCCTGCTGAAACAACTGCCTGCTAAAAGTAAAAACTTTGTTTTTCCATTTATATGTTAAATAAAAATTACATATTTTACCGCAAGTTTTTGATTTAAAATACTATTAATAATCATTATTATCATCATCAACAGCAGCAAATAAAAAAAAGACCATGTGTAATTCTATATACAGTAAATAATTATGGATCTACAAAAGAATTAAACTGATGCATCTCTTAAACATACACTGTTAAGGCTTTGTGAGTTACCTACAGTATATTTACAAGTAAACTGAAGTGGAGTAAAAAAAGTAAATATATTTTAAAAAATTGCCTTAAAAGTAAAGCTACACAAAACCATGATGAATTTAACCAGAAAAAAATCTAAATCAAATTCAAAAACTAAATATATAAGTATTATTATTAATAACAACAACAAAATAATACTATATACACATACAGTGTACATACTGTACAGAGATACAGAGACAGGCAAAAAATACAAACTTTAGAAGAAAAATAGTATGAGGTACACTGTAAAAAAATTAATCATGAGGCTTGTAATTTTCATTTAAAAAATTGATGTAATAATTAAAAATAATGTGCATATTTCATTTTAAAAAATGGTTTTCTGTGTTTTTTATAATATATTGAGAACATTTCACTAATAAAATTAAGAAATAAATTTTACCTATTTTTTTAAGGAAATTAGTGCAATTTTTAGGCTTAATTTGAGGAACCATTTAGTCAAAAAATTTGAGGAAAAAAGGCTTCATATTTATTTTAAGAGAATTGGCTCAATTATCCGGGTTTTATTAAGTCACCTTCATTTGAATCTCAACAACAGCAGCAGTGATCAGACGCCATTTTGAAGGAACAGGCGAACAGTGTAAAATGTTAAGAAGTAAGTTAAGCCCCTTACTAATTTTTATACTTTATTTTGATTTCTTAAATAAGCTCCTTTGTTGCATTAGTGTCAGCAATATAAATGAAATAAATTAAACATTGTGAACATTTCTGAAAGAATCCTGTCCGCCAGTAGCAGACTTGAGTTTGTTGTTGTGTCTCCACAGTTCACTGGAACAGGTTTTGGGGAGTGCACCTACGTACAGTATGCGGTTTCTCGCGGTGGCCGTAAGTACGGTTCATTATGATTCACTGCGAGTTTTTGGCGCTGTGAGTACGGTTCCATCTTTCCGCGCCGGTCTTCGCGAAAGCTTCCGGACCTTACAGAACTTCGTGGAGCTCCAGCGGAATGTCGGCGGGCAATCACGCTGACTCACGGTGCCTGACACCGCATCTGAGTCAAACCGCATAGGGGAAATAGGGCTTTATTAAGTCGCTCTGGATAAGAGCATCTGCCAAATGCCTAAATGTACATGTAAATAGGGTAATGTTACAAAGATATGAACCTAGAAATGTTTTACTGTACAAGTTCTCTCAGGTTTTAGTACAGAATGTGACTATACCCACAAGAAAAGATGCTAGCATATAATGCTAAACAGTTGATTTCAATAGAAATTGTCAGTTACAAACTGTTTTACAAATTGTTTTACAGATCTTAAATCTGCTGTAAATGTTATATACACTATTTTACACAGTGTTTAATATTTTAATACCAGTGAAACATGAAATAAAAGCATGTTTAACACCAAAATGCATTATGTATTCATTTCATTATAAAATGTTTTTTATATTATTAAGTAATTTTCCTTAATACATATGAGTACTTTTTGTTATCTGCTTAAACTAAAAAAGATTATTCCACTAATAATGTTAAAATCATCATGTATCTGGCTAAATAATTTAGGATATTTTACATGATTTATTTAAGTAGATTCTGCTAGGGGAAAAAAAATCAAGCAGTAAATACTTAAAAATAATATGCATCTGGCTAAATAATTTAGGATTTTTCACATGATTTTTTCAAGTAAATTCCACTAAAAAAAAAAATCAAGCCTTAAAAACTGCTTAAAAATATTACGTGCAATTTTGTTACCATATTTTTTTTAAGTAGATAGCACATAAGATTTTTTATTGTATATTATATTAATACAATATCAGAAATCAATATATAATGTATAGCAATAAATGTAGTGTACAAGTGATATCTACCCCTCTCTCTTAAATAAAAACACACATGTATATACACATACACAGTTGGGCAAAAAAGTATTTAGTCAGCCACCAATTGTACAAGTTCTCTAACTTAAATGAGAGAGGCCTATACATTTTCATCATAGGTATACAGAATCTTAACTATGAGAGACAAGGAAAGAAAAAAAAACAGAAAATCACATTGTAGTACTTAAAAGAAAAAATATTTGCAAATTATGGTGGAAAATAAGTATTTGGTCACCTACAAATGAGCAAGATTTCTGGTTCTCACAGACCTGTAACAACTTCTTTAAGAGACTGCTCTGTCCTCCACTTATTACCTGTATTAATGGCATCTGTTATCAGTATACTGTAAAAAACACCTCAAACATCTCCACAACCTCAAACAGTCACACTCCAAACTCCACTATGGCCAAGACCAAAGCCCTGTCAAAGGACACCAAAAACCAAATTGTAGACCTGCACCAGGCTGGGAAGACTGAATCTGCAATATGTAAGCATTTTGGTGTGAAGAAATTGACTGTGGAAGCAATTATTAGAAAATGGAAGGCATACAAGACAACTGATAATCTCCTTCGATCTGGGGCTCCATGCAAGATCTCACCCTGTGGGGTCAATAATATCACAAGAACTGTGAGCAAAAATCCCAGAACCACACTGGGAGACCTAATGAATGACCAGCAGAGAGCTGGGACCAAAGTAACAAAGGCTACCATCAGTAACATACTCCCCTGCCAGTGACGCAAATCCTGCAGTGCCAGAGGTGTACCCCTGCTTAAGGCCAGTCCAGGGCCATCTGAAATTTGCTAGAAAGCATTTGGATGATCCAGAAGAGGATTGGGAGAATGCCATATAGTCAGATGAAACCAAAATAGATCTTCATGTTTTGAGGAGAAAGAATGCTGAGTTGCATCTAAAGAACACCATAACTACTGTGAAGCATGGGGGTAGAAACATCATGCTTTGGGGCTGTTTTTCTGCAAAGGGACCAGGACAACTGATCCGTGTAAAGGAAAAAATGAATGGGGCCGTGTATTGTGAGATTTTGAGTGAAAACCTCCTTCCATCATCATGGCCATGGAAAATTAAACGTGGCTGGCTCTTTCAGCATGACAATGAACACAAACACACCATCAGGGGAATGGAGGAGAGGCTTCGTAAGAAGTATTTGAAGGTCCTGGATATATTGTGAATACACAATTTTTTACTGTGAAGAAAACCTGAAAGAGCATGCCAAAACGCATGAAATCTATAAATGCAAATCGGGGTTATTATTCCACCAAATACTTGTGAATACAATCTGTTTACATTTTTTTTTTTTTTTTGCATTTTGTTTTATTTGAGCTATTAAAGCTCTGCAAATACTGCATTATCTTGGGTTATTTTGGTGTTGTGATGTTGTCATTTCCTTTAAATATACACTTGAAATGGCAATGGTTATATTTAGAATATAGTAGACATACTGTCAATAGTTTACAAATAAAATGAAAAAAAAATTGTTTTTTTTTTAAATATTGGTCCCCCCCAATACATGAGCCTGTAAGGAAAAGAAACTGCACACACACATGCTAACATTGTATGGAGCGGGGGAGAGGGGTTTCTCATATGCATCAGTCTGGTACTTCTTATATTTGGGGGTGTTGGGATGTTGATGGACTGCAGGTAGTCTTTCAATCTTGTGTCCAGTTTAGTTTAGTCTAGTGTAGATTTTTGCCAAATATGTTTAGTAGCTGACATTAACTGAAGACATGCAAAACAGGACACTAAATGTGAAATTATTACTTAAAGAAGAAAAAAAAAACTCATAAGGGGTATAATGCTTATATGATGTAATTTTCTTGTTAAAAACAAACAACTAAAAATCATATCACTTCAGAAATTAATATTTTTATTAGCTTATAACAAACAGCCATTGGGTGGTCATGAAAAAAAAAATAAAAAAGATGTAAACAAATAAATACTGTAAATGTTCATTTAACTTTAGTCACAAATCCAAGCAATACATTTATTGTTGTTTTTGTTCGATGCAAATCGTAAATGAAAACGAACGGTAGAAATCATTTGTTTGTTGTTAGTGTTTTTTTTTTACTCAATAAAATAAATAGCAAAAGATTGAAACCCGCCCAATCTGGCAACGCATGAGAGTAGTTCAGAACTATGCGGAATGTCCTGTTTGGCGGCGTGTTTGCGTCACTTTTAAAGCTAATGAAATGCTACAGTATATGTTTCGTTATGAAACACAACTTTGCTTTCACTAATTTAAAATGTTAAAAAAATTATCGGAAAAATAAATAATCAGGCGACTCAAGTCTCTCTCTCTCTCTCTCTCTCTCACACACACACACACACACACATGAGGAAGAAACAAACACTTGTTGACGAGTTATAGGAAAATGAAGCTGTTTAATTTGTTCTCACCTGAACACTCGACTCTCTCTCTCTCTCTCTCTCCTCTCCTGAGTGTCTCCCTGTTTTCCTGACCAAAACAAAAAGAACTAAATAAAGAATAACCCGTTTTTTTTTCTCCTGACAGGTAAAACATCCGCCTTTACTGGTGACTGGACGGTCAGTAATCATGTTTCGGAGAGCCGGTGAACTTCCCGCTTACCTGTTCCTCATGCAAATGAGCAGCATCCACCTGTCTGACGGTCACGTGGCTCAAAGAGCGCGCACCATGAGAGAGAGAGAGAGAGCACAGCACTTCCTGTTCTCCTTCTCCTCTCTTCATTCCTTTACAGTAATTGTATAGCACCCGTCTATCCTCATCATCAGAACTACCTCATTTATCATGACTCCATCTCCATGCTATCCAGAAAACTTCTGCAATGTCATCAAAAGGAAGATGAATTGGTCACAAACCATCAAGCAGATTTTGCAAGAAGAGTGGTATAAAGTTACGCAACAGCAGTGTGAAAAACTGGTGGAGAACATGCAAAAATACTGATTTCTTAATTTTATTTAGGCAAAACATTAACACAATTTGTTTGCAAATTTTTTTAGCATTGGGCTATTTTGATGTGTTGCGGTGTGGTCATTTCATTTAAATATACACTCTGAATAGCAATAGTTCTATTTAGAATTTAGAAGAAATATTGTCAGCAATTTTATACACAATACATTTACATTTAGGCATTTGGCAGATGCTCTTAACCAGAGGGACTTACATTTGTATCTCATTACACATCTGAGCAGTTGAGGGTTAAGGGCCTTGCTCAAGGGCCCAACAGTGGCAACTTGGTGGTTGTGGGATTTGAACCTGGGACCTTCTGAACTGTAATCCAATGCCTTAACCACTGAGCTACCCCTGCCCCAATACACACACTTATATGTCGTACATACAGTTTATATACAGAGTCGGGCAAACTATGGAAAAGAAAAATATTATATTATTGATATTATAAATATCATCATATTATTATAATGATATTATCATATACATCAATAAATAATAAAAAAAATTATATTAACAATAAATTAAATATTAAAATATATATGCAAGTTTTTCTTTTCCTGAAATGCATACTCAGCAAAAAAAAAAACGTCCTCTGACTTTCAACTGTTTTTACTTTCAGTAAACTTAATGTGTAAATATTTGTATGAACACTAAAAGAGTCAACACCATAAGACATGAACTAAAAATGTTTCCCAATGTGTCCCTGAATGAAGGGAGGCTCGAAATCAGTCAGTACCAGTCAGTATCTGGTGGCCACCAGCTGCTTGAAGTACTGCAGTGCATCTCCTCCTCATGGACTGGACCAGATTTGTCAGTTCTTGCTGTGAGATGGAGGGATTGTGTGTTCCTGGTGTGACTCGGGCAGTTGTTGTGTCCATCCTGTACCTGTCACGCAGGTGTGATATTCGGATGTACCCATCCTGTGCAGGTGTTGTTACACGTGGTCTTCCACTGCGAGGATGATCAGCTGTCCTTCCTGTCTCCCTGTAGCGCCGTCTTAGGCGTCTCACGGTGCGGACATGGCGATTTATTGCCCTATAGCCACATCAGCAGTCCTCATGCCTCCCTGCAGCATGCCTAATGCACGTTCACGCAGATGAGCAGGGACCCTGGGCATCTTTCTTTGGGTGTTTTTCACAGTCGGTAGACGAGTCTCTTTAGTGTCCTGCGTTTTTAGAACTGTGACCTTAAATGCCTACTTTCTGTAAGCTGTTAAGGTATTAACGACCATTCCACATGTGCATGTTAATTAATTGATTATGGTTAATTGAACATGCATGGAAAACATTGTTTAAACACTTTACAATGAAGATCTGTGAAGTTATTTGGATTTGTACAACATTATTGTTGAAATACACAGTCCTGAAAAAGGGGCGTTTCTTTTTTTGCTTAGTATATATATATATATATATATATATATATATATATATATATATATATTTGGCTGACTCTGTGTACTTTAGAAAGGTCAATGTGCAGCTTGTATAACAGTATAGATTTACTGTTCTTGGAAAATAACTCTACAGCCATTATGTTCAAAATAGCTGGCGACAAAAGTGAGTACACCCTAAGTGATAACAGCTGTACATCTTTAACCATGCAAAGTCACATGACCTACAGTATTCATCTTGTTCATGTGTTTGTCAGTGGCCAAGTATATCTTTATTACATGAACCCTATTAAGCACATTATGGGGCATCCACAACCAGGAGGTGTCGTAGCGCCATGTGTCGAACATCAAGCAGCTCTGTGATCTCATTAGTGGAAGAGGATCCCAGCAACAACATCTGCAGCTCTGTTGAAGTCCAGGCCCAGGAGAATTAAGGCTGTGATAGATAACAATGGTGCTCACACAAAATATTGACACTTTGGATACAGTTTTGACATGTTCACTTAGATCATACTCATTTTCGTTGCCATCTATTTAAACATAAAGTTTGCATGTTGAGTTATTGTTAGAGGACAGTAAATCTGTACTGCTATACAAGCTGCACATTGAAATCAATCCAATTTTCATTTATACAGTAGTGTCCCTTGAAAACCTTTAATTCTGTATAATTCATCTGTTCATATATTCCAGCATCATAAAAAGTTTGTAGAAATAGTTAAAAGTTTAAAGCTAAAAATAACCTGATGAATTTTAATGTAATGAAGGATGTTATTATTTTAGGTTGAAGACCACATTCTGTACATATCTGTCTGGCTTTCTGTTCAGAAGAAATCTCTGCCTAACTTATCAATACAAAGAAGGATTTTTTTTTTAAGTTTGAGTATATTATGCCTTGTTTACACTAAGTTTAAAGTAGATCATTAAATCTGGCACATGACATCACTTTTACTCAACATTTTGTTTTTAGCGTATAACAGTGTGCCGTCAGTTCGGGTATTTTACATGGCCTCAGCACAGACTGCCGTGGATATATTTGCTCAACTTGTGTTTTACCTCATAGTGGCCTGCTTTGTACTAATGCCATATACATATGAGACAAAGTTGTTTTAAACTTGCTGCAGAAAGAATTAATTATTGATGATTTATTGATGTGTCCATTTAGTTTTTAAGGTTCAGTTTTCATAGTCAGTTTCAGTTTCCTAGTCTTCAGTGCCATGCTGTGTTGCACAGATGTTTCTGTAATTTCTGTGACTTCTGCCTGTGTATTTACGGTAAACTATCGCATTGATTGGCTCTGTTGAAAAGCACTATATTTGTCCAAAAATTATGTCTATGACTGAGACATAAAATGGCACATAACTGATTCCATTTATGGTGCTCATTTAACTACTGGCCGAGTTTTATTAAATGTTGACAAAGACAGACAAATTTTTCTGCTCCTCCAATATATGAAACATCAAAATATAATTGATGGAGTGAGTACTTTCCTTTCTATCCTTTTGTATTTGTATTATTTTTACATATACACCGGGTTCCAAATAATTATGCAAATTGGATGTAAGTGTCATAAACATTAAATGTTTAGTTTTTAAATTAAACTCATGGATGGTGTTGTGTCTCAGGGCTCTTTGGATCACTGAAATGAATCTCAGACACGTGTGATAATTAGTTTGCCAGATGAGTCCAATTAAAGGAAAAGTACTGAAGAAGGTTGTTCCACATTATTAAGCAGGCCGCAGGTTTCAAGCAATATGGGAAAGAAAAAGGATCTCTGCTGCCGAAAAGCGTCAAATATTGCAATGCCTTGAGGACAAGGTATAAAAAGATTAGATATTTCATGAAAACTTAAGCGTGATCATCGTACTGTGAAGACATTTGTGGCTGATTCAGAGCACAGACAGGTTCGTGCAGATAAAGGCAGAATGAAGAAGGTTTCTGCAAGACAAATTCATCGGATTAAGAGAGCAGCTGCTGAAATGCCATTACAAAGCAGCAAACAGGTATTTGAAGCTGCTGGTGTCTCTTGCCGCCGGTTGCAGTGGGCCCAGGTATATATGAAGACAAGTTTTTAAATATGAGTGTGGTGCAACCCTGGATGGTCCAGATGGATGGAGTAGTGGATGGTGATATCAAATAAGGTGTCCTATGTTAAGATGTAACATGACCTGTAACATTTGCATTGATTAATTATGAAAATCAGGGAAAGATATCATTCATTCATTCATTTTCTATACCGCTTAATCCTGTGTTCAGGGTTGCGGGGGACCTGGAGCCTATCCCAGGAGACTTCGGGCACTAGGCGGGGTACATCCTGGACAGGGTGGAAAGATATAATTTGCGTAATAATTTGGAACATGGTGTAGATGAGCGCAACCTCAGACACAGCCTCAGACAGAAGTCCTCTGTGACATCCAGCAGCTAGGGGGTTTTCCCCGGCTGGGAACGAGGGCCTCAACATGTACCTCCTATCAGCCTTTTCCTCCTCAGTGGCAGGGTCACAGAATCTGGCTGCCCTCATTGAGGCAATTTGAGGCATTCCGGTCTCGACTTTGAAGTCCAGGGAGCATACTGTAGCAACGCGCCTCTTGCATGCCAATCCTGTGAGCCTTTGACAGGCGGCTCCTACATCCCTCCTGGGGGACTCAAGCACGTTCCTAGTGTCTGCCGCGGCAGGTAATATATATAGATAATAAAGAGAGCCTGTATTAACAACTAAATGATTCTTTTTTTTTTATTTTTTTTTTATAAATCATCTCATTATATGTGTTCACCGTTTATTTGAAATTGAGGAAACATTTAGTTTTAGAGACAACTCTCGTTAGTCAAACCATGGTTAATATTCAGAGCACCTTAAGGAAGTTTAAGGATCTTTTTCATATAAATAAAACACCAATGTGGAAATAAATTTGTAGAATTTTTACATAGATGTAGATGTAGATGTACAAGATGTAGTAAAATACGGCCTCGATTATTTTCCGCTCTGGTGCTCTGCAAGGTGAATGAAGATTGAAATGGACTTCCTTTTAGAGCATATACTGTACATTTAAAGTTCTTAACGTAAAAGCAAATTCAATCCATGTTTTTTTTTTCTCCTGCCCTAAAAAAAACTTTTTTTTGCTACCAAACTCATTCACTCATTAAAATTTTCGAACATCATGCAGTTTTTAAAAGTCATTTCTCATTTGCTGACCACATTAAAAGAAATATTAGAATCCTAATCAGAAGTTGCAAATGATCAAAGGTTAAATTTACACATGATTGCTGCAATTCAGCTGACTTTCCTTGATTAACCCTCTTTGTGGCTCAGTGTAGCCTGTGCAAGCAGATCCTTGCGGCCCAGGAACAGGCTGGTACTGTACATTCCTCCCTAAAATGTTATTGAACATGAGTAATTATGCTGTATTCCAGACTGGGCAAATAGTATATAAGATTCCCATAAATCTGTGGTTGAGAAGGGTGGAGTCGTCTGTATCACAGTCTAAAGTGTCTCTTAAAATGTAATGCTGCACCATGCAAATTATGAGTCTTCTAAAAGATTTGAGCTTTCAGACAATGTGTACAGAATTTGCAGAATTTACTGAGCTTGCTAACCTTGTTTAAAGTCAGGAAATGCCATGTAAAGAAAATGTATAAAAATACACAACCCTAGCAATCAGCAGGAATTCAATTAACTGAAAGTGAAATTCACTGATGCACACATAGTAAATCAATAAAAATAAAAAAATAAAAAAATAAATAACATTGCAGAAGAATAGTTGCATGCCTGTGAAGAATGCAACATATCATATGATATAAGATTTTAGATGAAAAAAATATATAATAATGTAGACTCTTGAATTTTGCATGCAAATAGAAAGAAGCAAGTGTGATGAAGACAAAAAAGCATAGTTGCTCATGCCTTTCTTTTTTGTATGCTTCCAAGTATTTTGCACAGTACTGTAAATAAAACAGCTTTAAAGTGAGCTGGTAACTGTAAGAATGTATATTAGTTTCAGTTAACTAAACTCTTATAATGCTTCTCTTAAACAAGAAAGCTGGCTAAATGCACAGGTCATCTTTCAAATCAGTAAATTTGTGGGGCTGTGTGTGTGTGTGTGTATGTTAAAGTATTGCTCAATATAATTTGAGCAATAGTTAAAAAACAAATAGGAGTAAATGTAAGGATTGGACTTATCTCTAACGTTGTTTCCAGTCTGTTGAAACATCACTGCACGCTCCATCCCTGACTCCCCCAACATCAGTGTTTCATAACATGTAGAGTCGGGAGGGTGTTTTGTATAAAAGCTGAGGTGCTGCTCACAAACACACACTTCCTCAGGCTGATCCAGGACCAGCAGGCAAGATGCAGGTGGACCTGGTGTGGCTGACGGCTGCGCTTCTCTCCTTCCCCCAGCTCACACTGTGTGACCCACTGTGAGTACACACAATATCTTTGCAGTGCAGAAACTATTATTTTCATGTATTTTAGTGTTATTTTAATTATTTTAAATTATGTGTGCATGTGAGATTTTTTATTATTTGTTTTATTTTATTTTATTTTTCACATATAATCACACAGTTAACATAAAGTCCAAGTATTTAATGAATACTAGTCGTGGTAAAGTTATTTCTATAGCACACTTGGATGGTAAGGTGTACATAAATACATAAATAAATAAATGTAACTTATTTTTACATACATAAAACTATGTGTGTAAAAAATAAATAAAATAAAATAAAATAAAATGAAATGAATAAATAAATAAATAAATAAATACAGGGTGATTCACTTGAAAGAGGCTCCGAATATTCTGTAATAATGCTATGATTGAGAATGAGAGGATATCCAATTTCCATATTTCCATACAATCCTCTGAAAAACAATCTTTGAGGGTTTGTCGATTACTTCGTTCCTGTATACATTCTGGTATTTATGTAAATGTTCTTTCGTTGTTGTCTTTGGCTGTATGGTGTTTGTGGGCTGTATATATATATATATACAGTGGTGTGAAAAACTATTTGCCCCCTTCCTGATTTCTTATTCTTTTGCATATTTGTCACACTTAAATGTTTCTGCTGATCAAAAACCATTAACTATTAGTCAAAGATAACATAATTGAACACAAAATGCAGTTTTTAAATGAAGATTTACGTTATTAAGGGAGAAAAAAAACTCCAAATCTACATGGCCCTGTGTGAAAAAGTGATTGCCCCCCTTGTTAAAAAATAACGTAACTGTGGTTTATCACACCTGAGTTAAATTTCTGTAGTCACCCCCAGGCCTGATTACTGCCACACCTGTTTCAATCAAGAAATCACTTAAATAGGAGCTACCTGACACAGAGAAGTAGACCAAAAGCACCTCAAAAGCTAGACATCACGCCAAGATCCAAAGAAATTCAGGAACAAATGAGAACAAAAGTAATTGAGATCTATCAGTCTGGTAAAGGTTATAAAGCCATTTCTAAAGCTTTGGGACTCCAGCGAACCACAGTGAGAGCCATTATCCACAAATGGCAAAAACATGGAACAGTGGTGAACCTTCCCAGGAGTGGACGGCCGACCAAAATTACCCCAAGATCGCAGAGACAACTCATCCGAGAGGCCACAAAAGACCCCAGGACAACATCTAAAGAACTGCAGGCCTCACTTGCCTCAATTAAGGTCAGCGTTCACGACTCCACCATAAGAAAGAGACTGGGCAAAAACGGCCTGCATGGCAGATTTCCAAGGCGCAAACCACTTTTAAGCAAAAAGAACATTAAGGCTCGTCTCAATTTTACTAAAAGAACATCTCAATGATTGCCAAGACTTTTGGGAAAATACCTTGTGGACCGATGAGACAAAAGTTGAACTTTTTGGAAGGTGCGTGTCCCGTTACATCTGGCGTAAAAGTAACACAGCATTTCAGAAGAACATCATCATACCAACAGTAAAATATGGTGGCGGTAGCGTGATGGTCTGGGGTTGTTTTGCTGCTTCAGGACCTGGAAGGCTTGCTGTGATAGATGGAACCATGAATTCTACTGTCTACCAAAAAATCCTGAAGGAGAATGTCCGGCCATCTGTTCGTCAACTCAAGCTGAAGCGATCTTGGGTGCTACAGCAGGACAATGACCCAAAACACACCAGCAAATCCACCTCTGAATGGCTGAAGAAAAACAAAATGAAGACTTTGGAGTGGCCTAGTCAAAGTCCTGACCTGAATCCTATTGAGATGTTGTGGCATGACCTTAAAAAGGCGGTTCATGCTAGAAAACCCTCAAATAAAGCTGAATTACAACAATTCTGCAAAGATGAGTGGGCCAAAATTCCTCCAGAGCGCTCTAAAAGACTCGTTGCAAGTTATCGCAAACGCTTGATTGCAGTTATTGCTGCTAAGGGTGGCCCAACCAGTTATTAGGTTCAGGGGGCAATTACTTTTTCACACAGGGCCATGTAGGTTTGGATTTTTTTTCTCCCTAAATAATAAAACAACTCATTTAAAAACTGCATTTTGTGTTTACTTGTGTTATCTTTGACTAATAGTTAAATGTGTTTGATGATCAGAAACATTTTGTGTGACAAACATGCAAAAGAATAAGAAATCAGGAGGGGGGCAAATAGTTTTTCACACCACTGTATATATATATATATATATATATATATATATATATATATATATATATATATATATATAAACTGAAATCTGCACAATTCGTGGGTAGTATTGGTTTTAAATATAAATGAATAAAGTGTAAAGTGTCGAGACAGCTTTGAGAGGGCCACATACACTCACTCACTCACTCATCGTTATTACCGCTTTATCTTGAATTCACGGTTGCGGGGGGCCTGGAGCCTATCCCTGTAGGGCATGAGGCAGGATACATCCTGGACAGGGAGCCAATCCATCGTAAGACACAGACACACACACACACTCACATTCATTCACAAATGAGGCCTCGAGAAATTAACCCTTTTGTGAATCAATTGGCTGGAAGGCTTCAGAGCTTTATGAAGCTTTATCTCGCCATCACTAGTTAATGTGCTGTTTAGAAGAAAGTGGTATCATCTCTCTTCTGTGTATATGAGCTCATGACGTAGTGTTGCTGTGATGGACAGGTGAAAAAAGGTTAGGCTCTTCCCACTCAGACAGCATGGCCGGTTTTGCATTACTGCCTCGTTTGTGTTTCATCAGGCTTCTGACAAAAGGGTGAATGCTTTAATGTTGCAACAATCAGAGTCAGATTGTGTAGGTTTTAATAATGTTTTACCTGTTTTATCTTATTCATGCACATAATGTGATGTGAAGGAAATTTACAGAATTATTATTATTATTATTATTATTATTATTATTACAAGGATAAAGAAAAAAATAAATATTTTTTTTGTCCTAATAGCAATGTCTTGGTGGCCCCTAACCTGCTCCGGATTGGAACTCCTGAGAAAGTGTTTGTGGAGGCTCAGGATTATAGTGGAAATGACCTCAATGTAAAAATCAGTGTGAGGAACCATCCACAGAAAACCACAGAACTGGCTTCAGTTTCTGTCACCCTCAAGGCTGCTAACAACTATCAGGCTGTTTCAGCAATAAAGGTGGGTTCTCTGAAATTGCAAGACAAAGTGAAGTGTTTTTATGCACATGTGTGCATAAAAACAACAGAGTACAACACCATGTAAGTCAAGAACTAAGCTGATCACAAAACTATTATAATTTTTGTCAGCAATAACTGTAATAAGGAAATTTGTGATTTGCATCACTGTTAAAAAAAACTTATAATAATCAAATCACCTGGTTATGACCTTAAATCTGATTATCTTTAATAACTGAATAATAATAATAATAATAATAATAATAATAATAATAATAATAATAATAATTTGAGACCTCTGAATAGCTTTTTTGTATTCAATTGCATCATTTTTTTTGTGGTTTAGATTCCTGACAATAAGGACTTCTTTAGTGATGACCCACTGGAGAAGCAGTATGTGTACCTGGAGGCTCAGTTTCCGTCTGCCCTGCTCGAGAAAGTGGCCCTGGTCTCCTTTCAGTCTGGGTACATATTTGTTCAGACAGACAAGAGTATCTACACACCTGGAACTGAAGGTAAAAGAGTCTGGACCCACTCACGAAACAGTAAACATACTATCATGTGGCCACAATCTGAAGCTTTCATGCAGGATGGAGTTCAAGAGCATTTAAAATCAAACTGCACTGACATTAAATGCAAATTCCATCACTGATCGATAGATAGATAGATAGATAGATAGATAGATAGATAGATAGAAAAGTTTGAGCAAATAAGGAGAGGTTAAATATTTCCTGTAGACTAAGGTGATACCTGGTTTGCGGAGGCTCTGAGGACTAGACCTGTGATGCCATCTGATCCTGCTGCTTTAATGGTGTTCACTCTCCTGAAGGCACTCCTCACATCATGCTCGGAGATGATGAATGCATTTCTTGTGTTGGCATTCTCTTCTTGTCTGCAGCCCTTAGCATTAGCTTTAGTGTTAGCATTACCTTTAGCATTAGCATTGTTAGCTGCAGCCTTGAAGCAAACCAAGAAGGTCAGCTCATTTGCCAGAGACACTTCTTCTTTTGTCATACCGAATGTTGGTGCATTTGAATTTTGTATTTAAATTTTGAATTGAATAGATATAGAGAGAGATTGCTTATTGTTTTTGTCCCAGTTCGTTACAGAATCTTTTCATTGACTCCTGATCTGCAGCCTGTTGAACAAACAGGAGGGATATTTGTGGAAATCATTGTGAGTAACTCAAATGACTCAAATCAAATCTAGGCCATCAGACAGTCTAACCTTATCATTTGTGTCTGAGCTAAAATATGGCATCTGCGGCTTTTCTTACCCATATGTGTTTTTACTGAAAGTTACAAGAAAATTAAAATACAGGGTTATGATACTTTTGCAGATTAATTTCTGATTTAGAGTGTCTTTTCTGTTTTCCTCAATCACATTTTTTCTCTGGCAAGAATCCACAAGGAATAACAATTAGCAGGGAAACAATCTTTCCTAAGCAAGGAACAATATCCAATTCATACAACATCCCTGAAGTTGCCAAGTGAGTTCACTGCATGAATTTCCATACAAAATATCTGTACAGTAAATGCAAACTTAAAGAGATTATTAATTATAAATAAAATTCTTTCTCTCTCTCTCTCTCTCTCTCTCTCTCTCAAGATCTGGAATATGGTCTGTAGCAGCACGGTATAAAAACACTCCACAGAAGAACTTCACTGCTGAATTTGAAGTTAAAGAATATGGTACAGTTTAGAATTAGACTATAATATACTGTATATGTTATTTCTACATGTGTGTTTAAATCTTGTTGTGTTTTTTATTACTTTGCAGTGCTCCCTAGCTTTGAGGTAGCATTAAAACCATCCAAGTCTTTCTTCTACGTGGACGATCTTGACCTTCAAGTGGACATAACTGCCAAGTAAGTAGAACGTGCTATAAATTATAATAATGCTTGTTAAATTATTCTATATTGAGGCCCTAAGATATGTGTGTAACAATATACCCTGGTGATGTTGTTATAAAACATTGAAAGACTAAGTGGAGTGATGGAGCAAGGGTAATGTTAAGGTTATAATTAACAAAAGTCAATTATTTTGCTATTACAAATAAACTAATTTGTGCTGAATCCTTTAAAATATTATAAAATATTAAAACAAGCACAGCAATATAACCATGAGAGATGCCGATGCACTGTTGTCAGTGCTGGTGTTAGAGATAATTAATCAGTGTCTTTTAATTGGGTCTCCTACGTGTATGATCTAACTTTCTGTGATTTATATGAAGGTACCTGTTCGGAAAAAATGTGGATGGTGTTGCTTTTGTGGTGTTTGGCGTTAAGACGGATGAAATGAAGACAACTCTGCCTGCCTCGTTAAAAAGAGAACCAGTAAGTTCATATGAAAATTCGTAGTGCTTCTAGTGATAATATCTAAAGAGAATTCTTAGAACTGTTGTTGTTGACCAAAAATATTCCTCGTAAAGATAAAAGTTATTCATAAAGCATCTTAACTCTTAAACAAGCAGCTAAGGTGAAAAACTGTTTCTTAGTTAATTAGTAGTAATCACCTTTTAGAGGCTTTAAAGTTTCTTAAGCAGAGGAGAAAATGGCAGAAAGATAAACATGCAGTATTTGCTTCCATGCTTGCTACATACAAATGATATTATAATCAAAGTAAAGAGTGGAGTCGAGTGTGTTTGTGTGTGTGTGATTATTTGTGTGTGCGCATTTACAACCAATCACAGTCTTTAGAAGAATATGTGATACCTAGGAAATGTGGTTAGTCCCACCTGCCTGTTTAGAACTCTGTATCTCTTCAGCCTAAGTAATGTACTCATATTCAGTTACAAGTTTCATGTTCATCATGAACTTATGTGCGGTAATTTATGCTGCATTTAGATAGCAAATGGAGAAGGACGTGCAAGGTTGACTAGAGATATGATCCAGCACACCTACCCCAATATTCATGACCTGATCGGAAGCTCCCTGTATATTTCCATCAATGTTTTAACTGAAACAGGTAACATGTGGGACCAGGAGTTGAGGGGTGGGGGGGGGGGGCGTTGGGGTATATGTTTTAATCTACATTCTCTCAAGCTGCCATGAATCCTTAACCCTGTTTCAGGTAGTGAAATGGTTGAAGCAGAGAAGGGGGCCATTCAAATTGTGAAATCACCCTACACCATTGAGTTCAAGAGAACCCCAAAATTCTTCCACCCTGGAATGTCTTTCGATGTTACGGTAGAGGAAACATTATTTTCCCACAGCATGTATAATATAGTTAACTCTTATCCCAAGCTACTTAAACATATACTGTACAAAGTGATGTGAACAAGTATCTTAAAAGTATGCTAATTTTTTTTTTTTTTTTTTGCAAATTTGTCACACAAATTATTGGACAATATTTTACACTTAATAATTGAAGTCATTGTTTAAATGCTGCAGTTTGGTTTTACTTGTGTTATGTGTAATATTAAAACTTTTTATTTGGTAATCTAAATCAATTAAGTTAAAAAACTATTTGTATACACTCTGTACAGTTTGTCTGATCTGAATTTGAAAAGGTTTATGTGACCAACCCGGACCAGTCTCCTGCTGAAAATGTGGATGTAGAGGTCATGCCTGGTGAGGTGAGGGGTCGAACTAAGAGTAATGGAATGGCCAAGGTTATAGTGAACACCCAGGCAGGAGTCAATGCATTACAAATCACTGTAAGTCATATAGTCATGTATAATAACTTAATTATTTATTTTAAAAGAGACTATTGTGTGACTGTTCTTAACATAACTTTAATTCTGTGAATACGATAAAATCAACAGTAGTAGGGATAGTATGGAAACATAACAGTTATGTCCAAGGAAGCTGGTTGTGCTAGTAAATTATTTTTTCTTGTAGGTAAATTATTTTCACTTTCCTCATTACTTGACTAAATTGATTAATACACATTTTCTTTTCAGTAGTGTTATTTGGCAGGTGATTTGGAATCTGGGAACTGATCAGGATGGATCTTTCACCAAGGAGTAAAACTTTTGAACCTATGTAATTAAATTTGGTTTTGTTCTGTAAACAGGCAAAAACCATAGCCCCAGGTATATTACCTGAAAGACAAGCTGTGAACCAGATGACAGCCCAGGCTTACACCACCAAAGGAGGCTCCACCAATTACTTACATATAAGTGTAGATGCTGCAGAACTGGCAATCGGTGATCAGATGAACATCAATCTAAACTTCAAAAGTAGTGCCCAAAATCAAGATTTCACTTATTTGGTTGGTATCTCATATACACTTTGGTTTAAATATTGTGGTGTTATCGTGATACTGGCTTGTGTATAATGCTAAGCCTTTACATAACCCTAAAACACAATATTGAACTTAAGTAAGTAAATAAATGCCTTGGGTATTTTTAATAAACTTTGTGGGCTTCTTTTTGTATCAGATCCTTAGTAAAGGACAGATTGTGAAAGGACAGAGGTTCAAGAGACAAGGGCAGTCACTGGTGACTCTGTCTCTGCCCGTCACCAAGGAACTGGTTCCCTCATTTCGTGTGGTGGCGTATTACCATATAGGATCCTCTGAGGTTGTGTCAGATTCCATCTGGGTCGATGTGAAGGACACATGCATGGGAACGGTAGGTAATTTATTTCCTATTGACAGTAAGTTAAAACATTATATATAATACATTAATAAACATAACAACACCACCAGATGAACTGGCCAACTATACAACAGTAAACTAGTGACAGGATCATGAGTGCCCTAGGCTTACCCATGACCATGGGGACCATATGATCCCACAGAAAAATAAACAGGAACAAAAATTGCTGACAAATTTCAATGCTTGCCATGGGAACATGGTACCAGAACCCCCAGTGCAGCACAGCCTGCCTCATGGGGGGCCCAGCAGGCAAACAGCACAAAGTTGCAGGCAGTAGGCAGCACCGCCAAAGCCCCTGTAGAGCCATGCCCTGGGGGACCAGAGCCTCCTGGATGGCACAAGGGGAAACCATACCAGCATTCATGCTAAAAATGAGTACCCCTATTTTAATTTTATTTATTTATTTATTTATTTATTTATTTATTATTATATTTTCTTTTGTGTTGAACATAGACATTTCAGTATTAGACAAATATGAGCTCAGACAAATAACTTTCTTCCAGAAGGTATAATGTGTTTCTGTTTGGTTTTTGCCCAATATGACATTGGGTATTAAGGCTCCACTTTGATCTTATCTGCACATAGAAAATTGTTCAACACTCTTTATTTGTTTAGATGCAGTTTTGTGAACCAGAGTCATGCTTATGTGGTCTTTTTATACAGAAGAGGTTTTCTCCTGGTGATCCAGGAGGAGATGGTCTGAGGTGAAGCTTCTGGATATACTGTATACAGAAGTGTTGCCTTATATATATAAGGCAATTGTTCATGTCTTTTTCTTGTTTCTTCTAATTTCCTATGTAATTTAGCTAAAACTGGATGTCAAGGAAAGTTTAAATGTCAAAAAGGTCTTTGAGCCTGGTGATGAGTTTCATCTGGTCCCCCAGGTCCCCCAGGGCATGGCTCTAAAGATTAGTTAACAACTGTGAGCACCTGTAACCGAGCATAAGCAATTTCCCTTTGGGATTAATAAAGTTCTTTGAATCTTTTGAATCTGAATCTTGAATCTTGAATCTCATAGTAACTGGAGATCCAAAAGCCAAAGTTGGCCTGGTAGCTGTGGATAAGGCTGTCTTCGTTCTCAATAAGAACAGACTTACACAGACCAAGGTAAGTAACATCTGGCAGTTTTTAATCACTGCAATATTTATTTTGTTATTTTATGTTTGATTTACTCAGAAATGAGGGACAAAATGTGCAAAACTGTGTCCCCAGAATGGAATTGAAAGCATAAAATATTCATCAAGCAGGAGAAAAAAATACTGTACATATTTATATTTATAGATCTGGGACATTATTGAGAAGCATGACACTGGCTGTACAGCTGGCAGTGGTAAAGATGGTATGGGTGTTTTCTATGATGCAGGTCTACTGTTTCAGTCTGATAAAGCAGGAGGCACCACTGAAAGAACAGGTAAAGCTTGAGAATTAAAAGGTTAAGCTAGAGAATTAAACAGTTTGCAGTGATGTAACAAGTAAATAATCAGTAGTCAGTGATGTGATAAACCATTTACTTACATAATTAGGCAGAAAAAAACTACTGGTTTAGTTTTAGGAATTTCCATTTTTAATAGCTCCTGAGTGTCCTGCTCCACCGAAGCGAAAACGAAGAGCTGAGACTCTAACCCAGATCACGGAAAAGCTGTGTAAGAAAATATTTTTGAAAATGTAAATATATTTTAAAATTATTGTTCAAACATGGGTCACTTTGGAACAATTTATTTCAATTTTTTTCTATAGTTGGTAAATATTCTGGTGAACAGAAGCAATGCTGTTCGGATGGACTGAAAGAGAACAGGATGGGCTACACATGTGAACGGAGAGCCTCCTATATTTTGGATGGTGAAGACTGTGTCAAGGCCTTCCTGGACTGTTGTAATGAGATCCAAAAACGCAAGGGGGAGCAGAAAGAATTGCTGCATCTGGCTCGCAGTAAGAGCACACTCAGTCCTTTACATTTATTTGTATTGTATTGTACTAAAATTCAGATGATCAAATCATAAATTAACTTTCTTGCCCAGCCCCATGTTTTGGTTGCCGAAGAACCTAGTTGATTAAGCTAGAATGTGGTCACTAACGTAGTGTACTATTTCAGTCTACTTTCTTACAGTCCTATGACTATGCCTGTATATATATATATATATATATATATATATATATATATATATATATATATATATATATATATAACACTTATCTGATCAATTTCAAGGAAAATAAATAGTAAATAACTAAACTAAATGACACAGTTAAGATGATAATTTGTTTGTTTTCTTTTATTCTTGTGTTCTTTCTTTTGATCTGTGGGGTACAAGAACCCTTTGTAAATAATACCCCCAGTGCATGAATCCATAACAACCATAAATTTGCCAAATTGTTACAAAAGTTTTAATTAGAAAAAAAATTAAATGGTGGCATAATGGCCTCGTGGTTAGCTCTGTCACCTTACACCTCCAGTTTTGAGAGTTTGATTACCTCTGGTCTGTGTGCATGGAGTTTGCATGTTCTTTCCGTTTCCTCCAGGTACTCGGATTTCTGCCCACACTCTAAAGACATGCAGATAAGGCTAATTGGTGTTTTCACATTCCCCGTAGTGTGTGAATGAGAATGTGAATGTGTGTGCCCTGCAATGATTTGGCACCCTGTCCAGGATATATCCCGCTTCATGCCCTAAGTCTCTTGGGATAGGCTCCTGGCTTCCCACGACCCTGTATACAGGATAAAGCAGTATAGACGACGAGGGCATGAGAGTGAAAATTTTTATTTTTATGATTTTATTACACCACTTTTTTACTCTTCTATTTTGATTTACTGATTTAATTGGAATTGTTCCTAGCAACAGTCCCATTCTCCTTAATTTACATATATCAATTTGTCTAGGTGATGATGATGATGACGACTTCATAAGCTCTGATGAAATTGTCTCCAGAACACAGTTCCCTGAGAGCTGGCTGTGGGAGGACACAGAACTGCCAGCCTGCCCAGGAAACATACCATGGTAAATGCAATAATTCTAAGTTTTATCCTATGTAGTAGCATCATGGAGATGAATGGTAATACTAACCTGGTCCGCTTTATTTTTTATTATAGTGAATCAACAAGCCGCACCTTGGACAAAAACTATCTGAAAGACTCGATTACCACCTGGCAGATCCTTGCCATCAGTCTGTCCAAGACCCATGGTCAGTGTCATGCCTTTTTCCCTATCTAAAATATCTGGATGTAAACATGGTTGATACATCTAGAAATCTGAGACTGACACATGCAAGGCCTGGCTTACATTAAAACCATTATCCTTCCCTGTAGGCATCTGTGTGGCTGATCCATATGAAATAACAGTGGCAAAAGACTTCTTTGTGGATCTCAAGTTACCTTACTCAGCAGTACGCAATGAACAACTAGAAATCAAAGCTATTCTTCATAATTTCTCCAACAAGCAACAGAAGGTACTATTTACTTATTATCCTCAGTTCTACATACTGTGTGTATTTAGTTCTGTAAAGGACTGACAGTAAACCCAAAGTCTGTTTTTGCTTCATGCCCAACATTCCCAAAAAGATCCACTGCCACCCTAACCAGAATAAAATTTTAAATATATATATACACAGTGGCTTGCAAAAGTATTCGGCTCCCTTGAACTTTTTCCACATTTTGTCACATTACAGCCACAAACATGAATAAATTTTATTGGAATTCCACATGAAAGACCAATACAAAGTGGTGTACACGTGAGAAGTGGAACGAAAATCATACATGATTCCAAACATTTTTTACAAATAAATAACTGCAAAGTGGGGTGTGCGTAATTATTCAGCCCCCTTTGGTCTAAGAGGTTGTCTAAGAGAATATTGGGAGTAACAACACCATGAAGTCCAAAGAACACACCAGACAGGTCAAGGATAAAGTTATTGAGAAATTTAAAGCAGGCTTAGGTTACAAAAAGATTTCCAAAGCATTGAACATCCCACGGAGCCACTGTTCAAGCGATGATTCATGTATGGCACAACTGTTAACCTACCAAGACAAGGCCGTCCACCTTAACTCACAGGCCGAACAAGGAGAGCGCTGATCAGAAATGCAGCCAAGAGGCCCATGGTGACTCTGGACGAGCTGCAGAGTTCTACCACTCAGGTGGGGCAATCTGTCCATACACTGTAAAAAAAAAAAAAAGCGTAAAAAAACGGTCAAATGACTGGCAGCAATGGCTGCCAAACAAAAACCGTAAAATTAAGGTAAAATACTGTAGTTAATATTATGCTCAAAAACATAAAATTTACAGAAATTGTTATTTTATCTTTTACAGAGAAACACCGTTATTTTACAGATTTTTCCTACATTTATACGATTAAACACCTTCATTAAACGATCAGCAGTAGAAATTTAGCATGAAACACCATTATTTTACAGATTTTTCCTTTATTTATACGATTAA
The DNA here is from genome assembly GCA_030522415.1 of Channallabes apus. NCBI lineage: Eukaryota > Metazoa > Chordata > Actinopteri > Siluriformes > Clariidae > Channallabes > Channallabes apus. Next base: position 6,111,212 of record CM060124.1, read on the forward strand.
ACACCTTCATTAAACGATCAGCAGTAGAAGTTTAGCAGTGAAACACCATTATTTTACAGATTTTTGCCAAATTTATACGATTGAAGACCTTCATTAAACGATCAGCAGTAGAAGTTTAGCAGTGAAATACCATTATTTTACAGATTTTTGCCAAATTTATACGATTGAAGACCTTCATTAAACGATCAGCAGTAGAAGTTTAGCAGTGAAACACCATTATTTTACAGATTTTTCCCAAAATGTATACGATTTAACACATTCATTAAAACAGCTCTAGACATGTAGCAGCAAAATGTTTTTATTTTACAGTTTTTTCCAAAATTATTACAATCAAACACCTTCAATAAAGCAAAAGCATTTAGCAGGGAAACACTGTTATTTACAGATTTTTCATAAATTGAAGATCAAACACCTTCAAACAAAGCAATAACACAAAACCCCTGATATTTAACTTTTTTCCCCCATAAATTTATATGAATACACATGTTCAATAAAGTGGTAACACAAACTCAAGATTACAATATTTGTTTAAAAAAAAAAATAGTCTGTATAACTGACAGTATAGTACAGGTATGATGCAAAATACAGTAAAAAGAAGTTCAGTTTTATAGCATTACAGTAAAATCCTAAAATGAAAAACAATTAAATATTTAGACTATTGTGCTATAACAGTGAAACATTCTCTCTCACAAACTTAAACATTGCTGCGAAATATCCTTGACTAACAACCTATGAAGAAATGAACAATTTCAAACAATATTCTCAATGTTCCAATTAAAGTTGGATTGGAAACTATATTACAAATATAGTACGATGTGGTCCCCTTTTTAACTCTATTGTTCTTATATAATGTATGTGTACAAATAATTTAAACTTTTAGTTCAGAATCCTAATGTCTTAGTGCAATTAAATCAAATCTACAAAATACCAAAATGGCAAAATGGACGGTCCAGTGTATCCAAGAAAGATCTTCTTCCAAACAGGCAGTAAAGAACTTGGTGCATTAGGGTGGATTGGAAGAGAGAAGAAAAGAACACATTAAGATCTTAGATTTAAAAGAAAAAAGTGGCAGCATTAATAAATGAGCTTTGTTTACAGCAACAACAATAAGAATTAAAATAAGAATAAAAAATATCTTACCGACATTGTCTCTTGAGCTTGCAGGTATTTTACATTTCAAGAGTCTTCTCCTCTGTCCCTCAGAGACTGCTTTCCTCCTCACCTGTAGCTCAGCAGTGTGTCTTCACTCCTCTGAATTTACAAACAACCGTTTACTGGCTGCTGAGTCACATCACCCCTGCGCGCGCTAAACATTTGAAGGACGCCTGTTTCCCATTGACTGGTTCATATCACGTTACGTCTGTACCTGAGCAATAAGCGTAGGCGTTTTCCGCATCAGGTCCCGCCCTCACTCGCGCGCTTATTTAAATGCGCCAGTAATGAAGAGGTAATTAGAATATCTCCGCCTCCGGCTGCTGATCAGCTAATCAGAAACAAGATTAGAATGTTCCCGCCTCCGGCTTCTGATTGGCTGTGGCATTTAACACGGAGAGTTCATGGAGTTTTCTCTAACGTTTTTGGTACAAAAATGACACCGTAGTTCCCCTCATACAAGCTAAATATCAAAATGTAACTTAAAGCGATGCTTTAAAACAGCTACACAGCAAATACATTATCCTTGTGTCAGAATATGCAGGAATGCATTAACAAAGCTGATGGCTAGATTGCCATGGTGATATTTCAGAACAACTGTAATACAAAAATATATATTTTTGATAAGTATCAGTCTCCTAAATTCTCTTCACATTCTTTGAAGGCATGAAGCAGATACTATAGCCTACATATAAGTGATAATGTAAGAATAATCTTTTAAAAAGTCATGAAAAATGCTAAACTTGCATCTTAGAACTTAAATATCAAAGTATTATAAAACTAATATGATTTACTGTACCTCAAAATTACAAAGAAAAACAATAATTTCTTTGTATGGACATTAACCTTTATCTAATGAGTTTTGTATTTAATTACAATTTATTATTGTAATTTTACATAAAGTTACACGTAATTTACAAAAACAGAAAAAACACAGTAAAAATAATATGGTTTTTACTGTTAAAAAATGTGAAAAAAAGTTAATTTTTCAATATTGAAATAATACATAAAAAAACAGTCGACTTCGTAATTTACAGATAATGTCTGTAATTTTACAGAGATTTGTATGTAGTTTAAAAAAAAAGGAAAACTACTATAAAATTTGAAAGTTATTTTCCGTAAATTTAGGACTTTTTTTTACAGTGTAGGACAACTATTAGTCGTGCACTGCACAAAGTTGGCCTATGTGGAAGAGTGGCAAGAAGAAAGCCATTGTTAACAGAAAACTATGAGAAGTCCCGTTTGCAGTTTGCCACAAGCCATGTGGGGGACACAGCAAACATGTGGAAGAAGGTGCTCTGGTCAGATGAGACCAAAATGGAATTTTTGACCAAAATGCAAAACGCTATGTGTGGCGGAAAACTAACACTGCAGATCACTCTCACATCATTCTCTGGTGGTGCTTCTCTTCAGCAGGGACAGGGAAGCTGGTCAGAGTTGATGGGAAGATAGATGGAGCCAAATACAGGGCAATCTTGGAAGTAAACCTTTTGGAGTCTGCAAAAGACTTGTGGGAGGGGCACAAGATTGCCCTGTATTTGACTCCATCCATCTTCCCATCAACGTCCTTGCTAAAGCTTCCAGCAGGACAATGACCCTAAACAATGGAATGGTTTAAAACAAAACATATCCATGTGTTAGAATGGTCCAGTCAAAGTCCAGATCTAAATCCAATCGAGAATCCGTGGCAAGATCTGAAAACTGCTGTTCACAAACGCTGTCCATCTAATCTGACTGAGCTGGAGCTGTTTTGCAAAGAACTATGGGCAAGGATTTCAGTCTCTAGATGTCCAAAGCTGGTAGAGACATACCCTAAAAGACTGGCAGCTATAATCGCAGCAAAAGGTGGTTCTACAAAGTATTGACTCAGGGGGCTGAATAATTACGCACACTTTATAATTACTGAATAATTACACCACTTTTCAGGTATTTAGTTGAAAAAATGGTTTGGAATCATGTATGATTTTCATTCCGTTTCTAACGTGTACACCACTTTGTATTGGTCTTTCATGTGGAATTAAAAAATAAAATTGATTCATGTTTGTGGTTGTAATGTGACAAAATGTGGAAAAGTTCAAGGGGGCCGAATACTTTTGCAAGCCACTGTAAATTAGCTAATAAGTTATCATAATCACTGTTTTATCCTGAGATTGAGGACATCTGTCTAACTTCCCATCCCCATCAGGTGCGTGTGGAATTCCTTGAAACAGAGCATGTTTGCAGTGCAGCCAGCAAAAAGACGAAATACCGTACCATAGTTAACGTTGATGCCAAATCCACCAGAGCCGTCCCATATGTAATTATTCCCATGGAACTAGGGAACCACCAGATAGAGGTGCAGGCTGCGAGTTCAATATTTCATGATGGAGTGAGGAGAACCCTGAAAGTCGTGGTAAGTATCAGCAAATTATATATCAATCAGATTTCCAGACAAAATTAGTAAAAACCTTTAATAAGAAGTAGGTTCCATTTTAAATAATTTATTCTAAGTAATACTTCATTGTCCATCAACAAAAGGTATCAAACATTTTTTTTTCCATCTGGTTGCTCAGTCTGAAGGTGTGCTAACTGAACTCCCAGAACAAAATCTGGAACTAAATCCCTCTCAAGTACCTGGTGAGTTCTTGTGTATTCTAAATAGATCATTTAATTTTATTTTTCAGATATTTGTCAGAATTTCTGCACATACATTTTTTTCCATATTGAATTTTCTCTTGATCGTTTTTATTTCTTTTTTTAAATTAAAGGTGGCGTTCAAGTTTTGCATTTGAGGACTGACATACCAAATGGCCAGGTTCCAAACACCCCTGCACAAACTTACATAAGCGTAGCTGGTAAGAAGTCATTCAAACATATTATTATAGTCCCCTATGGAATACACTTGACACACCAATATAGGGTTTGCCAATTATGTTTATTTTATTTTTTGTAATCGTCACTCCAGTCATATTCTTATAACTATTGCCATGGATGAAAAGCTTGTCAGTAATGAGATTAATTCTGCACTACCATGTTTTTCCAGTCATCAGAAAATTAAATATCTACAATGTTATTACACGGTCTAAACTATTTTTATTCATAATTAACTGTCAGACAAGTCTTACTAAAAAGTCTAATTACTGACATGTTCAATAAAAGAGGTTGTGTTTTTACCATACAAGTTCATAATTAACATAAATAGCTTAAACTTAAACTGTCTTGAACACTCACAAAAAATTATATAAATTTCTTCATCTGAAGTCACAATTCTATTCTCTATATTGAGACATGTGGCATCCTGGGGCTGATTAGTAATATAGTTCTGTGCCCTTTTACACTACTAATACTATACATTTACTACTAGGCTTAGATTTAAACATCACTGAAATGAACTGGGGCAATAATCATAAAGTAAATAATACAAGACTGCTTCAACCTGAGAAGTAAGCAAAGCAAATATCTCTCATAAGTATATGTAATGGCTTACCCAACAAGTTGGACCATACTCCATATTCTTAGTTCTACTGTAGTATTGAAGCTTATATTGGTTACTATTATCATTTATTTCTTATTGTACTTTGATTATTATTAAAAAAAAAAAAAGACAGATTTTAAAAGCCAATATTTTTTTTTATCTATACACCCTGAGTTAACACAGAATGATGGGTTCTTATTATCTTTAATCATTTTAGTAAATTAAAATACTGATGATTTTTTTTCTATACAGTGGAGCTTTGAAAGTGAAGTGGCATGTTTGAAATTCAACAGCCAGCGTGATTTGATTTGTTGTTATATGGCTACAACACTTTTTACTCAGCCCTACTCATTTTGGGTTACAAGCTGAAATCAGTGATCATTCTCACCAGAATGCCTTTTTTATCCATTTGTATAATGACAGGTTAAAAAGGGAGAGAACATATCAGTATCTTTATTGACTTGTGTGTGTGTGTGTGTGTGTGTGTGTGTGTGTTAATTAATGATTAGCAATCTAAAGTATTACAGGAAGGAGCAATAGGGCCAGCAGGAAATTTCCCATATAGAGCCAGTTATGAAGTTGGGTGATTATAATAGGGGCTCTTCAAAAGTGCAGATTATTCCAGTTTTTGTAATGGTATAGTCTCACTATGAAAACAAAATAATGCAAAATGTATGTCTGTAATATAATGAAGGAGTCATGGCTTTCCATATCACCATATCACCATTCCATATCCTTTTTTTCTAAGGCCATGGTAACTTTATACATAAAAATCTGCACCAGGAGTTATCTGCTTATTCATTTTAACAACCATCTTTCTGTTCATATACCAACAGGTCAGGAGGTGAGTATTACAATTGAGCAGGCCATCAGTGGAGACTTCATGGGACGTCTGATCGTACAGCCTGTTGGCTGTGGAGAGCAGAACATGATCTATATGACACTGCCACTTACTGCCACACGCTACTTAGATACCACCAAGCAGTGGGAAACAGTTGGTCTGCAGCGACGTACTGAGGCTGTCCAACATATTGTGACAGGTGAGAAGACACTTCCCAAAGAATAAACAGATATATTATTTTGTAAAGACACAACTGCGCTTTAGTTTCTGCCCAGTGACTGTCAGCATTGTCTTACCCCCTGGCTTGGATTTAGTAAAGTGGAAATTCCATTAATTTTTGTGCAGCTTTTAATAAAAAGGAATAAATATAGTTTTGTTCTTTAATTAATCACTCTCATGGCTGAGTGATCAAATCAAAAATAGATGCAAAAGGTCTCTTATTTCCACTCGTAGACCTAAGAAATTTCTTTCACAATCTTAGGTTATCAACGACAACTTACATTCCGTAAGCCTGACGGCTCTTATGCAGCATGGACACATACACCAAGTAGCACATGGTAAAAGCATTTTGAGTAATTTATAAGTACTTACAAAACATTCATTCTTAGGTTATGACCTGTCTTCCTGTCTTCTGTTTTGCAAAGGCTGACAGCATATGTGGGGAAAGTCTTTGCTCTGGCCAGTGACATCATTAGTGTAGACGAAAATGTTCTCTGCAGCGCCCTCAAATGGTTGATTTTAAATTCACAGATGCCAGATGGAATATTTAAAGAAAGTGCCCCAGTGTATCATGCAGAGATGGTTGTAAGTTAAGCTCAGATTTGTTTTCTGTTGAAATTATTGACATCTATAACAAACCTCAAATTTAGTATTTATATGAATCTGGTGTACCTTAGAAAAGTATCCTTGTGTGATTTCAGGGTGATGTACGAGGAAAAGATGCGGACGCATCTCTCACAGCATTTGTATTGATTGCTCTACAAGAAGGAAATCACCTCTGTGTCAAATTAGTTGGGGTATGTTAACAGAAATGGCTCAGCAGATATGCAATAAACAAAAACTAATCAAACATATTAATAAATGAAATGTTTTGTGTAATTATTCTGTCTTTTTTGTTATGTAGAGTCTTCCAGAGTCTACAAGGAAGGCCACTGAGTATTTGGAGCGTAGGCTTCCCTTGTTGACTAATCCATATGCAATTGCCATGTCTTCATATGCCTTGGCCAATGCTGGCAAGTTCAACAGAGATCATCTGATGAGAGCTTCCTCTGATGGTTTGGAGTTAATTAAGAATAATAAAAAATATTTATATTAATCATAATTCAGTCCCTTAAAAAAACGGATGTTAATTTTTTTTATACTTGTGCCCAGATGGTTCTTACTGGCAAGTTGCTGGAGGGCATCATTTCACTCTGGAAGCAACAGCGTATGCCTTGCTGGCTCTGGTAAAAGTAAAGGATTTTGAAGCTGCAGGAAGAGTTGTTCATTGGCTTAATAGGCAGAGTAGTCCATATGGCAGTTATGGCACTACCCAGGTACACTCAAAAGTTTTTCTGCTTTTCCTTGATTTTTGTTTCCAACTTTTGCAAAATGCACAGCAGTCTTATATTGTCAACAATGCTTTATATTGTCTGTCTCAATCTATATAATCTATGAAATGATTGATGTAAACTTCATGATGCCAAGGAGTAGAACAATGTATCCTTTTTTTCAATCATTTTGTTCACTATTATATTTTTTTAATATTAGTTCAATAGTTCAATTTTCCCCAAATCTAAATACATTTGGTTCAGTTGTTTGAATTACTTTAGTAAAAATATGAAGAGTTTACAAAAAGTTGTTCTTTGAGAAGTTGTTCAGAATCCTCTCTGCTTTATACATATTATCTAGGCAACCATTATGGTGTTCCAAGCAGTGGCTGACTACTATAAGGAAGTAAGAGATCGTCAGAATACAGACTTGGATGTGGAATTGAGTGTGAGTGGACGAAGTCGCTCAATAAAATGGAGTTTCAAAAAGGACACTGCACATCTCACACGATCAGACAAGGTGATTGTTAACAACATTTCTGTTTATGAATTTATTGAGGAAACCTTGATGATATAATGTACAAATTTTCTTTTAAAGTCCAGGTTACTAATAATGTCAATATATCAATAAGGTTTATACAATTCATGCCATAAGTGTAGTCTGCTGAATGTAATTGTCAAGGTTGCAGATCATGTTTATATTTGATTAAATATAAAGAAAGCATAAACAAACTAAACATGAAGCTAGGACTTACAGAGAAACAAAATAATAATATGAAACAAGGCAAATCTGGGCAAAACAGACCGGGCCAGTAAAGCACACTAGAACTAGTGATGGGATGTACTGTGTCGAGAAATCCAGGAACTATTTATTGAAGTGCGTTTTAAGGCTTGCATTGTTTATAGCGACTGATGTCATGAATGATGTTTGAAGCCTCGATGCGATTGGCGGTTCAGGAAGTGGTTTGAATCTTGCTGCCATGCATTGACAGATATGAAGCCCAAGCTCTGTTTTATTTTTTATTCATTCATTTTTTTTAGGTGCTCTGAATGATATTCCTGAAAGTCACATTTTCTTTAATGTTACAGTGGTGCCTTGGATTACGAGCATAATTCATTCCAGAAGCAGCTCGTATTCCAAAACATTTGTAAATGCAATGTAATTTTCCTATAAAAATAATGGAAACTCAAATTATTTGTTCCACAGCCCCAAAATATAAATACATAAAAATAAATAACACAAAATATAAAGTCCAATTAAAACTAATTAACCCCCACCGTACCTTTCAAAAAGAAAACAAATCCCGACAGATAAGTGTTTCGGTTTAGGTATTTCACGCTGTGTGAGTTTGTGAGTGTGTGTGAAGCCCCTCCCGTCCCGAAAGAGAGTGTGTGAACCGGCACGGTGTCAAATTACAGATTTTCTAAGTTTGCCCACTTACAAAGAAATGAAGGGTCTATATTTTTTTATCATTGGTTTATGGTAAAGGATTGAGACAGAATATCAACAGTTGTATTTCAATGAGGGAAATAAGTATTTGATCCCCTACCAACCAACAATAATTCTGCCTCTAACAGACTGGTTATGTGCTCTTGTGGTACGCATATTAATTTAAGAAGGTGCTCCTAACCACAATGTGGTATGTGTATAAAAATCACCTGTCTGCAAAATCTCTATCTTCCTTTCAAACCTCAAGGAGACAACTGCTGGAGCGATTATTTACAAATGAAAGAAATACATAGTAACCATTAATGGCCCTATATGCAAGGTTTCACCTCATGGAGTAAGAATAATCATGAGAAAAATGAGGGACCAGCCCAGGACTATACGGGAGAAGCTTGTGAATGATCTCAAGGCAGTTAATAATGGAATCACTGCTGTAATGTAAAACAAACAAACAAATGAACCTGCACTTTACCTTTGCAAAGAATCACGACAGAGCAGTGTTTCTGTGTAGGGCACTACACAGAGAGGGGTTGACCCACAATCACACATACACACTAAACGCGCAAGATAGAGTGCGTGTGACCCAGCACAGTGTCAAATGATGCGCGTGCACACATAAGAGAGGCTGAAAGAGAGGGAGAGAGAAAATGAAGTTAACCTTCTAATGAGACTTTCTTTTGAAAAAAAAAAAGAAACAGTACACGCGCACTGTACACACGTGCTTACAAACACAAAATAAAATATGTTTTACACACACACACACACGTGGTCAGAGTGTTATAGTAAACAGTCCACACGTGCACGGATTTTGATGATAACAGTGAGAGATGCGCTCTAAGACCCAGCAGGAGAGACGATTACCCACAATTCTGCAACACAAGAGAGAAAAAAAACATTGGCTCAGTTGTGATTACGTGACGCTCGGCGTCAAAACAAGAAGCGCATGCGTGTTACATGATACTTGGTACTCGTAAACTAAGACATGTTTGTTTTACAAGTCAAAGTGTATAAAAAATCTTTGGTCGTCTTGTGGAACACTCGCAAACTGCATTACTCGCAATCTGAGGTTTTTGCTGTGTTTCCTGTCTTGTTTTGTAACTATCTATGCAAAAAAAAACCTGTATTTAATTACATGAAATATTGAAATTATGAAATATTAATGTAATGGAGGAGGGACCCGTTGGTACCATGGAACATTGATCAAAATGTAACAGGGATGAAAATCTTATAAACACTATTTACAAACAAGCGCTAGAATGTTAATAGGAGGACACAACAACATATGGTTTAAATGGGCTATTATCTTATCAGTAGAAAAAAATGCATAACTTAAATGACAATCATGTATAATTTGCATGCCCAACCCAAGCAAGACAGTTTTGAGAGGACCACATACAGTACTGGTAAAATGACTACGAACACATCTGCTCGTCTTTAATTCTTTGACCAGTAGTGGGGTTTGTGTGCAAATTAAGCCTCGTGAAATGAACACTTTTGTGAACTAATTGACTGTAAGGCTTCAGAGCTTTATGAAACTTCATCTTGCCATCAATCACTAGAACTAAACAGATGTAAGACAACTTAGGCTACGTTTACACTGTCAGTTAAATGTGACCCAATTCCAATTTTTTGCTCATATGTGACACATATCGGATATGTCCATGTCAACAGGAAAAAATCGCATGCATTCCGATATTTCGAGATTTCACCTCCTTCATATGTGGAAATAAATCAGATATAAATCAGATGTGTGCTAATGTGATTGTCGTGTAAACAGACAGATCGGATTTCCTGAGTCGTTATGTTCTGTACGTCATTAAAACTGTGACTTCATCGCGGTTTAATGACGTAATGTTATCCTCTGGTGGAAGCGCGTGTTGAATTACAACATTGCAGGTGACATGGAGGAGGAAAAGTCCCCCATCCCCCCTCACTTTGTGTTAATGCATATTTAGGCTAAATAACATTAAGAAATCAGTATTTGGTGAATGAAGCATATGCACAGGCTGCAATTAGTTTTTTTCCTCCTCCTCGGTTTCAAAATCATGGTGACGTTTAGCAAACAGTGCATAGCTAGCGTCAAGAATAATTCGACTTCACCCATGTGTGGTGTGTAACGCAATAACCTTCCTTTAAGTACAGTATGCGCAATGTTTCAGATGGTATGGCAAGTGTAAACACTTGAATCGGATATGGGTCATAGTTGAAAGAGCGTGTAAACAGACGGTCAAAAAAATCAGATATAGGCAACAAATCAGAATTAGGCATTGAGACCTGCAGTGTAAATGAGGCTCTAGATGATTAGGACACAACAATTTATAATTAAACTAATTAGCAACTTTGGTTAAGGTGAGTGCCCCCATCACCTGACCGAGGTGCATTCTGGGAAATGCAGTCCCAGCCAACCTAAAGTCTCTGGGCACATGGCACCCTCTAGGGGCCATTCCTGACATTTCTTTTCTAGCTGAGAGAACAAAATCCCAAGTTCTTACATTCTGCATCTTTAAGAGTTAATGATAATTTAAGAGTTCAAGATAAAGACTGAATAAAATATTTTTGACTTTCACAGGTTCAGCTCAAGCAAGAGTTTAATGTTACTGCTAAGGGATCTGGTGCTGGAGTTCTCAAAGTGAGTATGCATAGATACTGGAAAGGCCATTGTTTTGTATTTGTAGTTTATTTATTAATTCCTCTTTTTGTAGGTATATACACTTTATTATGCAAGACCCATAGAAAAGAAAAGCGACTGCACAAAGTATGATCTGTCTGTCCAAATGAAAAGGGAAAAAAAGGGTAAACTTTACCATGCCTTATCTTTTAAATCCTCTCATCTTTATTTCTAGCCAAAATGAGAAACTTTTTTTAAAGCCTTTATGTAATGTTTGTTGCTCTAATATTTATCTCTCAGTATCGAATGAAGAAGCTGAAGAAAGTTATGAGGTCATCATTGACATTCAGTAAGTCTTATGCAAAATAAAGGCCTTCTAGGTTTACACATTCATTAGTTTAATTTAAAATTGTATTCTTGATGATTTTTATGTTTTAGATATTTTTGAAAGCATACATTTTAACCCTCTGAGGTCCGGGGTGATTTTGGGGCCCTTGAGATGTTTGGACATGCTCTGATATTTGTGCTTTTTTCAGCTACTTATAATATATTATTGACCAACCTGTATTTTTCTTGTAATCAGTACAAACTTTTCTACAATAATACCTGACCAAAATGAATGTACGTGTTTGCATTTTTTAGGAAAAAAATATTATGCGTGGTTAGTAAGTTTTGTGAAAAAAAAAGTAGCTGAAATAAGGCCATGAAACTCGTACAGACAATTTGTTCACAAGACATTGTTTCACAAGGGCTGGTGGACTAGTGTTTTTGCTTCAAAATGATGTGAAAATGATCTTGTTTACTTGCTCACAGAAAACAATATTAACACTTTTTAAGTCACTTTTTGAGTGTAAAGGGTCTATGCGAGAAGGCGTGATCTATCATTACTAATGCAGTGATTCACACCTGAGAAGACAAAGGCCTGCATACTGATCTGCATAATGAGCCATCAGACAGGTATGTGACAGAGAGGAGAATTACAAGAAAGAATCTGAGGATAAAATAAGTTTATATATTTTCAGTGTTTAGGTTATTTGAGAATATATTTGACACACAAAAAAATCTTGAGATTCATTTGCGAGTTCAGTTAAACAGTTTATTAGGAACAATCAAAGTTGACTTTTTAGCAGCATTACTGCAATCACTATAACAGAAAATATAGCTAACAATAATATATAGATATATAAACACACACACACACATATATATATATATATATATATATATATACAGTGGTGTGAAAAACTATTTGCCCCCTTCCTGATTTCTTATTCTTTTGCATGTTTGTCACACTTAAATGTTTCTGCTCATCAAAAACCGTAAACTATTAGTCAAAGATAACATAATTGAACACAAAATGCAGTTTTTAAATGAAGGTTTACATTATTAAGGGAGAAAAAAAACTCCATATCTACATGGCCCTGTGTGAAAAAGTGATTGCCCCCCTTGTTAAAAAATAACTTAACTGTGGTTTATCACACCTGAGTTCAATTTCTGTAGTCACTCCCAGGCCTGATTACTGCCACACCTGTTTCAATCAAGAAATCACTTAAATAGGAGCTACCTGACACAGAGAAGTAGACCAAAAGCACCTCAAAAGCTAGACATCATGCCAAGATCCAAAGAAATTCAGGAACAAATGAGAACAAAAGTAATTGAGATCTATCAGTCTGGTAAAGGTTATAAAGCCATTTCTAAAGCTTTGGGACTCCAGCGAACCACAGTGAGAGCCATTATCCACAAATGGCAAAAACATGGAACAGTGGTGAACCTTCCCAGGAGTGGCCGGCCGACCAAAATTACCCCAAGAGCGCAGAGACGACTCATCCGAGAGGCCACAAAAGACCCCAGGACAACATCTAAAGAACTGAAGCCTCACTTGCCTCAATTAAGGTCAGTGTTCACGACTCCACCATAAGAAAGAGACTGGGCAAAAACGGCCTGCATGGCAGATTTCCAAGGCGCAAACCACTTTTAAGCAAAAAGAACATTAAGGCTCGTCTCAATTTTGCTAAAAAACATCTCAATGATTGCCAAGACTTTTGGGAAAATACCTTGTGGACCGACGAGACAAAAGTTGAACTTTTTGGAAGGTGCGTGTCCCATTACATCTGGCGTAAAAGTAACACAGCATTTCAGAAAAAGAACATCATACCAACAGTAAAATATGGTGGTGGTAGTCTGATGGTCTGGGGTTGTTTTGCTGCTTCAGGACCTGGAAGGCTTGCTGTGATAGATGGAACCATGAATTCTACTGTCTACCAAAAAATCCTGAAGGAGAATGTCCGGCCATCTGTTCGTCAACTCAAGCTGAAGCGATCTTGGGTGCTGCAGCAGGACAATGACCCAAAACACACCAGCAAATCCACCTCTGAATGGCTGAAGAAAAACAAAATGAAGACTTTGGAGTGGCCTAGTCAAAGTCCTGACCTGAATCCTATTGAGATGTTGTGGCATGACCTTAAAAAGGTGGTTCATGCTAGAAAACCCTCAAATAAAGCTGAATTATAACAATTCTGCAAAGATGAGTGGGCCAAAATTCCTCCAAACCGCTGTAAAAGACTCGTTGCAAGTTATCGCAAACGCTTGATTGCAGTTATTGCTGCTAAGGGTGGCCCAACCAGTTATTAGGTTCAGGGGGCAATTACTTTTTCACACAGGGCCATGTAGGTTTGGATTTTTTTTCTCCCTAAATAATGAAACCCCTCATTTAAAAACTGCATTTTGTGTTCAATTATGTTATCTTTGACTAATAGTTAAATGTGTTTGATGATCAGAAACATTTTGTGTGACAAACATGCAAAAGAATAAGAAATCAGGAGGGGGGCAAATAGTTTTTCACACCACTGTATATATATAGGCCTATATACTGTATATTATAATATAGAAAACAACAACAGCTCTTTGTAATTACCAGAACAAATGACTTTACCAATACTGTACTACATTTTTTCTACAATACACTACAGTTGACTATGATGAATATATTGTATTATATATTTATATAATATAGTTATATTTAACTAACATCTAGGATATACTGAATGTGCACTTACTCGTGGTTCTCCAGTGAACTCGAAACTGAACGACACTCACGTGACTTTCTTGTGCACGCGCCGTGATGCAGCCACAGTCCTAAACAAAAATAAAAATTGAAACTTGAAGAATGGACGCGCATACAATCATTCACTAACAACAGCTGGTGAACAATTTGACCATCTGAAACACGGTCAAAACAATACAGAACACATATATATATATAAAATAATAAAACTTTAGACAGATCGTAATCAGATTTTATTGCGGGCTTGTAAGTAGCGTGCATATTTAATATTTTAACCAATTTTACTCTTGCTGGCATTTAGTATTTTCCAAATGTACATATAAAATATAGAGCAGTGATGGTGAGAATAAAAGACTTACTGGTCAGGAATTACATCCTCCGTTGAGTCCAGACGTTGTTCTAAATAAAGCCGTTCCTCGTCTGAGTCTTGCTCTTCCTCTGATGAGAAAGTAAATTCTTCATCGCTGTCCATCTGAAGCGCTTCTTCACCCGTGTAGCGTGACATCATTCAAACGCAGAAGCAGTAAGTAAGATGCAGCTTGTTGTTTTATGCCCTGGGGGTGTGTACGTGATTACCTGCCTCACCTCAGGTCATTTCCATATGAACAGCGCGCGCGCAGGGAGGCGGGAGCACATTAGCTGTAATGAGCCGATACAGGAGAATCTGTACCACTCCTTACTTTCATACGGATTACATAAAAGCAGATTATTTGTTTTCACGGTGACCTGCATCATTTAAAAGTAGACCCTTTAAGCTTTCTATAGATATATTTCTCATGTCTGTGTGTGCAGTATTCGCGGAGTTTCAGTTCATTTTAGTGACGTGTTTCAAAAAGATTTTGGTGGAGACTGAGACGGCTGAAAGCGCACCCGGTTTATTTTATTTATTTTATTAATGCACAAAGTTTTCTTTTTAACATGTGTGCATACAAAAAAAAGTAGACACTTTACAGATTCGATTAATATATAGATCTTGTCTGTACGATCAAAACTGAAAGTGTAATTTAAGTTCTTATTGGCGTCATCAGGGGAAAACACCTCAAAACGCATATATGCGTTCGCGGACCTCAGAGGGTTAAATTTCATTTCTTCATTTTAATCAATCCAGGTTTAACGATGAAAACAGAGACGCCACTATGACTATTTTGGATATCGGCTTGCTGACGGGATTTGTGGTGGATGAAAATGATCTTGCAGAAGTAAGCAGACATCTGGCATATTCTAGCAGATAATTTTGACTTTATAACAATGAATTTTGTGTAATAATTATTTGTAATGTTGTCTTTTTTTTCTCTAGTTGACCAGTGGGAGGGACAAATACATACAGAAGTTTGAGATGGAAAAGCAGCTTTCAGAACGAGGCTCCCTCATCATTTATTTAGATAAGGTAAATGTTAAATATTTCCATTAGATCCATATTTGAATTAGATTTATGTGTGCCCTGTTGAACCTGATTTTATCTCTTGTCAGGTATCAAACAAAAGGGCAGACAGGATTGTATTCAGAGTGCACAAGATAACCAAAGTAGCTTTGCTCCAACCTGCTGGTGTCACTGTGTATGAGTACTACTCCCCAGGTAAAAACCCCTTTACCTGTAAAAGTCGGTCGTACAATATGATCACCAAACACTATTAGATATAAGATCATTATCTAAAATTTAATGCTTAGATTAGGTTCCAATAGGACATTAGGAACTGTCAAGCTTTGTCCTTTACTGAAACATGTCTACAAAATTGGACACAATACATACACAATACTGTATTTGAGAAAGGCTCATGAAATCACTGCAATCAGCAATTACCCAGGACTGTTTACTAGGCTTCTGTCAGGTAGATGTGGCACTTAATCCAGAACGCTCAGTCTTAAAACCAGTTTTTGCTTGAAGGCCATGAGGGTCCTGAATTAACGTTAATCCAGTCAGAAGTAGATTTAGATAAGGGGGACCTGAGCATGATGGCATCTTGCCAGGTTCGCACAGAATGCTCACAGAAAAAAAAAAATAAAAATTTGGAATGATTAACATTAATAACAATAACATTTTCTTTTATATCATTTGTTTGGTTTATTTTATATATATATATATATATATATATATATATATATATGGGGTGTGTAATGCCCTGATGTTCATCAAATGAAAAAATAATAAGAAAAGGCTAAAGCCATGAAGTTAAAAGAAAAAAGAGCAATGAGCAAAAGGCAAAGGTATACATATTGTATGTAATAAAATCGCAGTATGTACTTATGTTGTTGTTGGTCATTCGGCTGCTTCCTAAAATCTTATAAACATATAAACGTATAAATGAATATTTATTTGTGTTGTTCCAAATGTCAATTAAACTGCTTATTGTATTCATCTCACCACAATCCTTTTCATGTAAAACTGTCCTTGATGTTTTTGTACATATGAAACCTTTAATTGTGGTCTTCAAAGGTGAACGCTGTGTGAAGTTCTACCATCCTACAAAGAAAGATGGAGCCCTGAACAGATTATGCAGTGACCAGGAGGGTCTGTGCCAGTGTGCTGAAGGTACACACATTCACCACTGACAAATGCAATCAGTACAGCATCAGGAATAGTACATGTGGAATTCTGTTTAGATTTTGTTTGATGATTATTATGTTGTTGTTTTTTACCATCTAATTTCAATAGTTAATTCCACAGTTGCACAATTGCAAAATGAATTACAATAAAGTGGATTCATTTTAACATTTAGGCCCTTTTTGTAAAGTGTTTAAATGAGTAACACAGAAATCCACTCTATATTATCGACACAGAAAACTGCAGTATTCAGAAGAAACAGAAAATTGATGAAAAAGATCGGGAGAAAAAAGCTTGTGATGCCGGCATGGATTATGGTAAACGCTGAGAAAATATTTATTGGGTTTACCAGATTCGAAATATGCTACATATAATGTAATAAATCAAATATCTGTAATATGTGTCAATTTTGTGTGTGTAATGTACGTATGTGTGTATGCACATGTATTTGATACTGCTTGTACGTTGCAGTTTACAAAGTCAAAGTAGAACGCCTGGACCCAAGTCCAAACACAGATTTCTATGAAATGAAGATTGAAGAGGTCCTGAAAGAAGGTATGTCTATTAACCAGTATCACAGTAGATTACAGTGCATCACTCATATCAGTAAGTACATGTTCTTGTTCTTTGCAGTGTGACATGATAAAGCGAGGCTGGTGATGAAAAAATAGCTACTATGTATGCCTACACTATAAGTATGCCATAGACAATTCCACCAGATTTAAGACTTTGAAAGGCTGAATTTATTTGTACTCCTGTGTGTTTGGCTGTAGGGATGTAATAATATACTTCAATCATGATTCAATTTGATTCACACTACTGACTTTTACCGTTTTAATTCACATAATTATTTAGAATTCACAAAACATTCTAACTGAATAAACAAAGTGTTTAACCGGAGGAACATTCTGGTTCTGTAGCAGAAATAGAGCTTCACTTTAAGATGGTGGTACTGTATTATACCCTCCTTTCAATTAGTATTTTATTATAACTCTACTGTTTGCAATTTATTTCTTGTTTACAATATATTATCTTTAAAAAAAATAGATTAAATAAGTATAAATTCAAACATATCTGCATATTACTGTATATAGCGTTTTAATATGTACATGTCAATGATTTTTACAGAAGTTCAAATATTTTGTGTTTGGGTTTTATTCTACAGGTTCTGATCCAGATGTACATGGAAAAGTAAGAAACTTCATGGGTCATGCTAACTGCAGGGAGTCTTTTGGATTTGAACCAGGCAAGAACTACCTCATCATGGGCCGGAGTATTGACCTGCCAAGGATCGAGGGAAAGTATGTCAATTCATCAACTAATCGCCAAGGCTAAAATTAGTGTAATTCAAATGTCAAGGCACAGAGAGAGCTGATTGGCCGAGCTCTCTCAGGGGGGAGGGATGAGAGGTACTTGCACTCCCACACTAATCACGGCTCTACAGCCAATCAGGGGCGTCTGTGAGCTCGCGCACACGGAAGGAGCGGCTAGCGCTTTCCTCCAAGTGTGCTATTCCGCCCCTCATGGTGCGTGAGCAAGCAGTTCGCAAAGATGCGATCGGCTGACGTCACGCGGTTCAGAGGAAACATGGGATAGTTTTCGCCCTCCCGGCTGAGTGGTAGTGGTAGCCTTAATGTGGGAGACCCCTAGCGACGGGGAGGAATTGGCTACGACTAATATTGGGAAGAAAGATTTGAACAAACCCAAAAAATTATATATAAAAAAAAAAAAAGGAGAACAATTTTTTTATGTAAAGATAAGAAAAAGGAATCTATATGTTCAATAATTAATTTCTCTTTATGATTTGACCCTCATTTATATCATTTATCGTTATCAGACTGCAGTACATCTTGGGTGAGCAGACATGGATTGAATACTGGCCGACACGGGAGGAAGGTCAAACCAGCGCATACAGAGACAAATATATCGGTATTACTGGACTGGCTCAAATGCTTACTGAATTCGGATGCACTACATAAGCAAGGATTTGCCATGCAACTTTCAATTTTATTTTTTATTATTACGATTGTTAATTTAGTACTCTCATTAATCTTATCAATTTCTCATCCTAATATGTAAAAGCTTTTGTACAACTGAAAAGAAAAATCTGTGAATAAAATCTACAGTATTATAATGATTCTGTGATTTATTTTTTCTTTGTTAATATGAGTTAATTTAGCTGTACAATGTATTTTTTTTTTCATATTTGGCCAATGTTTAATTATGTTTATTGATTCGTAGCCATATCCATACAAATTCTTAGTGCAAATAGTTTTTTCCTAGTCTGATAAATATGACAGAGGAGTGCATTTAGCATTGGCACGAGTGACCGAAGGTTTGGCTATAGCAGCCCGGCCATTGACCCTGTAAAGCTCCCGACGAACAGTTTTGTTGAAAACAGGAGAGTTGAGGTGCACATTTCATACTGCAGTGAGTTGTGGTTTTATGTTTTTTAAATCCAATCTGGGTTAACACCTGGACATCCCTTTCAGACAGCTTCTTCTTGCATCCACAGTTAATCCTGTTGGATGTGGTTCGTCCTTCTTGGTGGTATGCTGACATTACCCTGGATACTGTGGCTCTTGATAGATCACAAAGACTTGCTGTCTTGCTCACAGATGCGCCAGCGAGACGCGCACGAACAATTTGTCCTCTGTTGAACTCTGATATGTCACCCATCATGTTGTGTGCATTGCAATATTTTTAAGCAAAAAATATTAATATTAAACTTGTGCAGCAAGAAGAGAAGAAATATATTGTACAAGTACAAGCATGTTGTACAAGTCGTTTAACTGTGGCCAAGCTTTGGCTGTATATATACATAACATATTTAAAAAAAATAGAATATATTTGAAGTGATCAGGGTTTTGTCTCAATTGTAAGCTTTAACATTTAAACTTTAAGGAACAGAATAAGAAAAAAAAAGGAAATAATTTTTGTTTAAACTCCTTTCCAACCTTGGTTCTGCAGTCAGATTTTGTAAGAAAGTGACAATTTTTCGGTTCTGCTTAAAGCTTTACAGAGCTTGCTTTGGACTTTGTGTGGATTATGTTGGTGGTCCTGGAAGCTGTACAAGTGTATTACTATGCTGTCCAGCTAGGCAATGGTGTACAGCAAAGGTTACAAAGCACAATGGTCATCAGTCATAGGATTGTGGCTGACGCTTAGTGTAGGCCATATGAAAATATTTTTTATTGCTCTGCAATAAAGGAGCTATGCTCCCTACTAAAGACTACTAAATATTATTTTTCAATGCTGAAATCTCTTTAAGGCACCTGAAGGCATTGCAGGCAGACAAACTGATCTATTTGACTTGGAAGCAACAACAGTGTGGCTAGACATGGAGCTAATGGACTTCTCTTTGATGCCATCTTGAAGCACCTTTTTGGGCACCTGAGTTTTGATGACCTGATGGCAGGTCTCCTGGTTACATTATATGATCGTTGATGAATGACAGTGCTGAGGGAGTTTTAATGTCATGGTGGATAAATTGTGTAAGTCCTGGTTCTGTGGAGAATAAATTAGTGAACTTGACAACCATCTTTTTGAGATATTGATGATAGAATAATGTGATGGCCTTCCCTTGCTGGACCAGATCATATGGGAATAGTTTATCCTAGTTTTGCCCTCCTTCATTGGGTACATGCACTATCATCTGTTTGAGTGAATAGTTAAACTGCTCCACCAGGTCATCCGTCTAGGGTTTATCAGACAAGCAAAAGCTATGGCAAATCAGTTGAATTGCAGCCATCGTCTTGTGTCAACTAAACCTTTGATCATTTGGAACTTGCTACTAGGAACTTCCCACTGTTATTGATTGTATTTGAGTCAGCAAATGAGATCTCAACTTAACTTTTTTAACTCGTTTTTTTAACTGCATCAAAAATAAAAATATATAATTAGAACAAAAGCATATGCTTACTAAGTTTATGCTCTCTCTCTCTCTCGCTCACTTGTTTGCATCATCTTGCTTTTTCTCTGTGAGGAATTCTGAAACCACTGTGAATTTTTTATAAAAAAAATGTTTTTAGTGTAACACTAATACACAACTGTTTGATTTCAGTCATGGCACATGTTTAACTTTAGGCTGATACCTAAGTGCAGCAAAAGTTTTTTTTTTTTTTTTTTTTGTTATTCTATTCTATCCAGTGGTCAATTTACATCCTGCCCACTGTTTGATGCATGCGCAGTACACTATGAAAACGTCCAGTTGGTAATCTGGCATATAACTACCCATAGCTTCTCTTCTACTCAACGTTTTTGATTTTATTTATAATGCAGGTTTAAGTTCAGGAACATACCTTAGGACTTAGGCCAAGTTTCATTAAATTCTGTCCTGCACATTTTGTGTGATTCTGTGACTAAATCTGGCTTTAAAGAAATACAGACATACATTTTTCTAAGGCTGATGTTGGGTCCTCCATTGTATGAAACGATAAGATGTCACTGAAAGAGTAAATTCTGACAAATGTACAGACAAAGCCTCTTTTTATTTATCTACAATGATTAATTGAAATTTCAATTGAAGTTTAGTTTGATGCCATTTATGTTCTTCAATCAATTCCAATTTCAATTGATATTTGCCCTCAAATAAGCCATGGGTTGTCATTAGCGCTGACATTTAAAGTTAAATTTTATTCATTCATTCATTCATTCACTTTCTGTACCGCTTTATCCTTATATACAGGGTCGCGGGGGCCTGGAGCCTATCCCAGGAAACTTAGGGCACAAGGCAGGGTACACCCTGGACAGGATGCCAATCCATCGCAGGGCACACACACATACTCACAAACACACACACACTCTACGGGCAATTTGGAATGTCAATTAACCTAACCTACATGTCTTTGGATTGTGGGAGTACCCGGAGGAAACCCACCAAGCACGGGGAGAACATGCAAACTCCATGCACACAGAGAGGGGAATCGAGCCTGGCCGGGGAATCGAACCCGGACCCTGGCGGTGCAAGGCGACAGTGCTAACCACTACACCACCGTGCCGCCATAAGTTCAATTTTAGTTCAATATAATTTTATTTGTATAGCGCTTTTATAAATTATCATTGTCACAAAGCATCTTTACACAATCAAAAGAATTATTTAAGTGGCAACATGACAGGCTGCCGATTTCCCATTGCTGATCTCGGAGATAGTTGTGGAGGTGGGCATTCTCGTCTGGCATTGAGACTCCTGCTGCGACCATGATGGTTTGTGCATCTGTCATGTCTCAAGCTAGGTTTTGTGAACACAGGATGCAAAATGCAGGTTATGCTGGAATACACAAAGTCTTTATTTCTTTTCAAGTTCTTTCACTCTTCCATCTTTTTTCAAGGTTTCAAAACGAACAAAACTAACACACGAACATAAACACACAGCATGAACTCAGGAGTTCCCGGGGTGATGCTCTCGTGACCTGTACTGCAGGCAGCTCATATATACAAGATTGATTAGTTAAGTCCCTGTGGCCAACACAAAGCCATGCATGCCTCATGTAAATACTTCTCTGACGTTTCCGTCCGAAACGTAGAACCAAACTGCCTGTTTCGAGACAGGCTTATTTCGCTCTGATCGCTGGGGGGAACAGAGGGGGAACAGATCAATTTAAGAAACCCGAAACTGTGGTTTGACACGTGATAATGATGGCGCATGGACAAGAGCCTACGGGTTCGACTGGCTTATATAGAGACACACAAGGAGGGTAGCAGGTGCATATCATTGTAAGTATGTCTCACCCACACTAATCACACACTAGAGGGCGACAAGGCAGCAGTTCAGTAATCCGGAGACCCAGATCTTATCTCCCTGGACCGTGGTGGCACAGATGTTACAGTACCCCACCTTTCAGGACCGGCCTCCCTAAGGATGCGAGGGCGTCCCCGATGTCTTATTGGAGGAAGTCGGGGCTCGTGGACAGATTGGGCTGGCCGTCGAGCGGGACGCCCCAGAGGATGGGGAGCCGGGCAATCCGGCCTCTCCTGCTGGAATGTAGTGATGAGTTCTGGACTTAGGATGTCTTTGGCTGGGACCCAGCTCCTCTCCTCCGGGCCGTAACCCTTCCACTCTGCTAGATATTGGAGAGCCCCTCCTCTCCTCCTAGAGTCTAACAGTTTTGTTACCTTGAACGCCGGATTGCCCTCTATCTCCTCGGCCCCCGGGAGTGAGGGTTCTGCTGTACCCTCATCGAGGGATCCCTGGATCACTGGCCTGAAAAGGGAAACATGAAAGACAGGGTGAATACGCATATGTGAGGGAAGTTTGGGTTTAAATGATACGGGATTGGGTTATGCGATAATAAGAAAAGGACCGACATATTTTGGGGACAGTTTAAGACAGGGTAAATGGAGGTTAAGGTCCCTTGTCGAGAGCCATACTCGATCGCCTACCTGGAGCGGAGGACTTTCCTTCCTTCGTCTATCAGCATATTTTTTAAAACGGGAGATTGCTCGGGAGATTTGCACATGCTAATCCTCCCATACTTTTTCCGCGTTTCGAAACCACTGATCCACCATGGGAACATTGGTGGGTGTGGCATCCCAGGGATAAAGCAGATGTTGATAATACATTGAAACGGCATTAGGCCGGTTGCGGAGTGTACCAAGGAGTTTTGCGCGTATTCGGCCCATAGTAACCAATTTTCCCCATTCATGTTGTCGGCTATTACAATATGCTCGAAGATATCGCCCAAGTTCTTGGACAGTCCCCTCTGCCTGACCATTAGATTCGGGGTGGTAACCTGATGTTAGGCTCACTGAGGTTCCCAACTTCTGGAAGAATGCTTTTCAGACTTTGGCGATAAATTGAGGACTCCGATCTGAAACAATATCGCGATGCCGTAATAACGGAACATGAGTTCAAAGAGGGCTTCAGCCACTTTAAGTGCTGACGGGAGGGAGTCAAATGGAATGAACCGGCACCCCTTTGAGAACCGATCTACTACAACCAAAACTGGTGTGTACCCTTTTGATACTGACAGCTATGTGTGACCACGGCCTATTTGGTGTAGGAAGGGGCATTCATTTACCAACAGGGAGGCTAGGCGGATTTTTAGTGGTAGCGCACACTGCACAAGATAAAACAACTGCCTTTACTGTCTCTTTTATCTTAGGCCACCAATACTTTTGCTCAATCGCTTTGAGTGTGCGCATAATTCCGGGATGCCCCGAGGCTGCATTAGTGTGAGTGTTAATTGTAATTGGAGTGCGTAACGCTTCAGGAACATAAGATTTGTCCTGAGGACACTTGGGGGGTACCGTATGGTTTTGGTTTTCCTGAGAAATCTCAGAGTCCATTTCCCATGTCACTGGAGCTACCATGAGTGAGGTGGGGAGAATAGGTTCAGGTTGTGTGACAGGTGTGGATGCTGTGTAGTAACTGGTTAGCGCATCAGCTTTTTTGTTCTTGGAGCCTGGCCTATATGTTATGTGGAAACAGAAACGAGTAAAGAACAGCGCCCACCGGGCTTGTCTAGTGTTCAATCTTTTTGCTTGTTGGATGTATTGTAAATTTTTATGATCGGTTAGAACTACAAAGGGGTGATTGGCTCCCTCGAGCCAATGTCTCCACTCCTCTAATGCCACTTTTACTGCGAGCAATTCCCGATTACTGATATCGTAGTTTTGTTCAGCAGGTGTCAGTTTTTGAGAAAAGAATGCACAAGGATGAAGTTTCTCTGGTTGCCCTAGTCGTTGTGAGAGCACCGCCCTGATCCCCACCTCTGAAGCATCTACTTCTACAATGAACGGCTTCTCGGGGCCACGAAGCCGTAAAATAGGTGCGATTGTGAATGCCAATTTAAGTTTTAGGAAAGTCTCCTCTGCGTCGGTTGAGAATGCTTTCAGTTTTTTCGGTTACCCTTGAGTAGTGAGGTAAGGGGTGCTGCCCACGAACTAAAGTTCCTAATGAACTTCCCACCGCCTCCACCTTGGATTTCTCCATCTCGACCCCCATGGGTCCTATGCGATAGCCGAGAAATGACACTTCCAGCTTGTGGAATTCGCATTTCTCCACCTTCGCATAGAGCCCGTGTGCCCACAGCCGATGCAGAACAGCAGTTACATGGCTGACATGTTCGAGATATGACCCTGAGTATATCAGAATATCATCTAGATATACTATGACACAGCGGTTAAACATATCCCTAAACATGTCATTCATGAACCTCTGAAACACCGCAGGTGCGTTCACCAGCCCATACGGCATGACGTTATATTGATAATGCCCCGATGAGGTGCTGAACGCAGTCTTCCACTCATCCCCTTTACGCACACGAACGAGATTGTAAGCGCTGCGGAGTTCGAGTTTAGTGAATATGGAGGCACCGCGGAGTTAGTAGATAGCAGCTGGCACCATTGGCAGTGGGTGCTTATACTTTATTGTCACTGCATTTAGCCCTCTGAAATCTATCCAGGGTCTTAAGCCTCCGCCTTTTTTTTCTATAAAAAAGAAACCTGCTGAAGTGGGAGAAGTGGACCTGCTGATAAGCCTCTGACCGAGAGCCTCCTCTACGTATTCCTCCATCGCCCTGGTTTCGTCCAGAGACAACGGATAAATACGCAAGTAGCGCGGTGCTTTCCCGGGCAGGAGCTTGATCGCACAGTCCCATGGACGATGAGGAGAAAGTCTCGCTGCTGCCCTAACACTAAATAAATCTTTAAAATGCTTATACTCTGGGGGCACACTAAGGGACACGTTCTCACTCGGACTATCAATTGTAGTGGCCTGTGCGGCTAATGTTAGGGGTTTACAAATTTTAGCGCACCTGGGAGACCAAGATTGGATGCGTTTTTTCTCCCAATCAAAATTAGGATTATGGAAACTGAGCCAAGGGGGGCCCAGCACGACGGGATGGTCCATCTGCGGAAGAACAAAAAATTTTATGTCCTCAGAATGGCCGGGGAAAGTTAATCGGATGGGCACAGAGATTATTTTAACTGGGGATTGACTGAGTGTGTGACCATCCAGAGCTTTTACTGATATCGGGGACGGAAGCTTCGACACCGGAGCTTGCAGCGCAGAAATGATAGAAGATGACACAAAGTTGCCAGCCGACCC
The DNA here is from genome assembly GCA_030522415.1 of Channallabes apus. Taxonomy (NCBI): domain Eukaryota; kingdom Metazoa; phylum Chordata; class Actinopteri; order Siluriformes; family Clariidae; genus Channallabes; species Channallabes apus. Next base: position 6,136,898 of record CM060124.1, read on the forward strand.
AGAATCTATTAAAGATAAAACAGACACATACGTGTACGTGGTGGGGTGAAGTGAGTTACTTTGTGTAAGTGGCAGGAGCTAACATTATGCCCTTCGCCTCACAGTATAAACATAACCCGGCAGTCAATCTCCTTGTCTTTTCAGTCCTGGTGAGATGAGAGGTGCTCATATCCATGGGCTCGGCGGAGGACCCTTCGCGCTCCAGGGGTGGCAGCTGCTGGGGATTAGTTCTGCGATGTAGGTCCTGATGCTTGCCAGGTCGCGGGGGGGACGCCGTTGTTGATTTCTCAGATGCTGGTCTAGTTTGATTGCGAGGGCGACACACTCGTCTAACGAGTAATCTGCATCTCTACATGATCACTCGAGTTGGATTTCTGGGCTTAGTCTGTCTGGAAAGTGAGCCAGCAGGCTCTTTTCGCACCACCCGCTTTCGGCCACCAGCAGTTGAAAATCAATTGCATATTCTGCCACCGGCGCCTGTCCCTGTTTGATTCTCAGCAGTTGTTGTTCTCCTGTTTTCCCCTGATCCTGATGGTCAAACACTGCGCAAAGGGCCCCAATGTAGCGTGAGAACCTGGTGATCGCTGCGCCTCCAGTGCTCCACATGGCTTTCGCCCAATCCATGCCCTTCCTGTCAGATGCTGGGTGACAAATCTCACTTTTTGGGCATCTGTCATATTTGGGTAGTCTGAAAGACAGAGTTCACAGGCAAGTAAGAATCTTCTGCATCCTTCAACCCCATATCTTTCCGGTGGAGCGGGCCGTGGAGTCACTGAAGTGCTCTGGTTTGATGAATCAGCTGATGGTAGTTTAGACATTGCGAGTTGGCTCACGCTACATGCAAGGTCGTGGACCGCTCGGGCTAGGCTGCCGATTTTCCGTTGCTGATCTCGGAGATAGTTGTGGAGCTGGGCATTCTCGTCTGGTATTGAGACTCCTGCTGCATCCATGATGGTTCGTGCATCTGTCATGTCTCAACCTAGGTTTTGTGAACACAGGACGCAAAATGCAGGTTCTGCTGGAATACACACAGTCTTTATTTCTTTTCAAGTTCTTTCACTCTTCGTTCTTTTTCAAGATTTCAAAACAAACAAAACTAACACACCAACATAAACACACAGCATGAACTCAGGAGTTCCCGGGGTGATCTCCCCGTGGCCAACACAAAGCCTTGCATGGAATAATATTTCTACTTTATGTAAAAGTCTAGCCCATCAATTGATACACTTTAAGTTCATTCATAGAGTGTATGTAACACCATGCAAAGCTTATTTGCTGAAATTATCAGATGATAAAACATGCCCATTTATCCTGAGTTTTTGGCACCAGGTGGTCAATTTTCTTTCCATACTTTTTAAGGTGAATGTTCCTTTATGCCGAGGTTTATTATTGCTGATAGATGATTCTAATATCACTCTTGCTTTACAACAAAAAACAATATTAATGGCAGCTTTGACCGCAGCGAAAAAGACTATTTTGAGAAGGTTTGACTCTTTGTTTGAAGCGGACACTTACTTGCCTGCTGTATGGCATTCCTATTGTTTAGACATTTTAATTTTGGAACGTGCCACAGCCAGATTTCATAAAGGTACACTTCGGACAATTAATGCCTGGACTGCTGCTAGACTTTATTAAAGAATCGACAACTTGATTACTTTTTATGTATATTGTAGCCATGTGTGTAATACTAACCCCCTCTACCCCTTTTTTTAATTATTATGTTATTTATTTATTTATTTTATCTTTTGGCATGTATGTATGTGTTTACATTTCCTTAATCTCTGATTCACATTTTGTGTGTTTTTTCCCCCCTTTAAATTATAATTTTCTTTTCTGCCCCCTAACTCTAGAAGCATTGCATTTGTTTGTTTTCATAATTGAATTTCCAATTAAAAGTTATCAACAAAAAAATTATAATTATTTAAGTTTGTATGGAATGTGAATGTGTATTGTGTATTATTGTCACTTCAACCGTATACAGTTAGGACACAGTGAAACGAAACAACGTTCTTCCAGGACCAAGGTGCTACATGCAACATAAATTTACAACATAAATTAACAGAAAAAACTAAACTAGCTAACTAAGAGGCCTAGTTAGCTGACTAGCAGAGAAAAGACATACTGACCTAACATAAATTACAACATAAATTAACAAAAACTAACTAGCTAAGGAAGACTATCTACAGGGAAGTCACAAGACTGGGGTTTACCTTTGAACAGGGTACATCCACATTTTCCCCTTGGGTTGCCACCGGTGGGGGGGGTAAATACCCTAGACATCACCTGGTGGCCCTCCGTTCGTGGAGACATCTGGCGATTTATCAAGACATGTGGGGTCTATCAGAGGGAAAAAAAAAATTTAAATTCAATTTATTTAAATATAAATATTTGTATAGCGCTTTTAACAATTGGCATTGTCTATGGAATGTGAATGTGTATGTATCAAAATGGTCAGATTGTCCCTGGTCGACAGTGGCAAGGAAAAACTCCCTGAGATGGTAATAGGAAGAAACCTTGAGAGGAACCAGACTCAACAGGGAACACATCCTCATCTGGGTGAAACAAATAGCAGGAAATTATCTGCATTCATACAGTGTCTTAGGTGGCAGCCAGTTCAGCTATAATAGTTGATGTTAATTGATGTTAAAATGGAGTCCAGGTAGTTATTGTAGACTCAGATAGACTTGTAGAAAGTTCCAGTCCAGAAATATCGAATTGTCAAGTCCTCAGAGAAACAGCTGCTAACACCAGTCGAGGCCAGAACCGTCTTCTACGTAGAGAGAATCATCCCCAGACACCAGACGCATCCCAAAGAGACACACGGGGCATCCATGCGACGAGACCTCCAACCAGAAGCGGGGCACCAGGATGGATCAGACAGGTCCGGAGGGCAGAGGGAGTATGGATCACTGGCAGCTCAGGGATGACATGTGTAGCTCGACAGAGAGAGAGAGAGAGAAAGAGTGAAAAGGGGAGACAGGGGGAGAGAGGAAAGAAAAAGATGGGGAGAAAGAGAAGAAGAGGAGAGATGGCAGTTAGGTATGGTCACAGTCACATAATGTATAATGTGAATGTATATTTACTGTAGAGTGCAAGCAGGGACTCCGGCAGGACTAACTATGACAGCACAACTAAAAGGGATGTAAGAGCCATATCGTACTTGTTATGAATTTGTTATTGTGTTTATTTTATTTTATTTTATTTGTTGTTATTTCATTTATTCTACCTTGTTCTATTCATTACTAAAGCATTAAGCATTAAGTTTGTTACATAAACCTTAAGCTTTAAATTTCTTTGTCATGCATCCATTTTGACAATCGTAAGCTGGTCTGTGATGTCATTTCACTATTACATGCATTTGTATGACTGTCGTATGATAGAGAGTTCAGTTTAGATGCAGAAGGCTACGGAAACACAAGCTTTGACCGTAAGCTCGTGAGCTCCCGGTAAGCTAAGAATGTAAGATACAACAACTAGGTTGCTGTGACCGTAAGCTCCCGTAAGTAGAGATATACAACAAGAGTGTTGTTATATACTTAAACTAAGACTGTAATTTATAAGATACAGCAAATAGGTTGTTGTAAAAGTCAGAGATTTGCAAGATGCAGCAACTGATGTTGTAATCACAGTGGATTTACTCAAGACGACTGTATGAAGTGTTGATTCTTTGATGCTGACAAAATAAACTACAAGAGACAAAGAGATTGGACTTCTGTCATGTGAGTGAAACTTTAAACCAGAGCTACACGTCAAAACTGGTGAAATAATATGACCGCATCTACACAGAAGGAAACACAAACATGAGGGCTCCCTGAGATGTAAAGCAAACAATCACCTCACCGTTAACAAACCTGAGTGATCAAATGAGAGTGAAGAAGACAGCATCTAAACATAACAGTTCACCATAATACTCTACGTCCATCAGTCCCCCAGATCTGCTCCTTTACCTAAGGCAAATCTATTTATAAAAATGCTTGGCTAAATAAATAGGTTTTTAGCCTAGACTTAAACACTGAGGCTGTGTCTGAGTCCCGAACACTATTTGGAAGAGTATTCCACAATTTTGAGGCTTTGTAAGAAAAAGCTCTGCCCCGAGCTGTAGTTTTCATAATACACGGTACTGACAAGCAGCTTGCATCCTTTGATCGAAGTAGGCGTGGCGGATCATAAGACACTAGCAGTTCGCTCAGATACTGCGGCGCGAGACCATTTAATGCTTTATATGTCAAGAGTAGTATTTTAAAATCAACGCAAAATTTCACTGCATTGGCTCCCTGTGAAATTTTGCGTTGATTTTAAAATACTACTAGGTAGGATAGGGGTGATGTGCTCATATCTTCTGGTTCTAGTGAGGACTCTCGTGCTGCATTCTGGACTAGCTGAAGCTTGTTTTTGCACCTAGCTGAACAACCAGCCAGTAACGCATTACAATTGTCCAACCTAGAAGTGATAAAAGCATGAACTAGTTCCCTTTCAAAGGCTTTTCCTCGATGCTCTGTGAGAACGCTATGGGAACCATTTTGTGTGCCAGTTGTGAAGCATGTGTGCAAACACGCCAAATTTTTTGGCTATATATAACCTCGGTCAGGTGACGTCATCTGATTAGACGCAGCTGCAGGTTATATATACTAGTGAGCCGGCGGCACACCTCAGATCATTTTGTATTCACTGACATTGTGAATTCGTGTGTGCAGCAAGCATAATTAAAAACAGAGAGAAAAATAACTCTTAAACTCACCAGATAGAATGGCCGAGTTCAGAGTTAGATGCCTGTGTGATAGCTTTCTTTCCGAAGGCGATACGCACATCCTCTGTTTTGAATGTTTCGGTGAGTGCCATGCTCTCCTTGGACTTAAAGGAGAGTGTGATATGTGATAATCTCCCGATGAAAGTGTTACGCGCACGACTCGCGTTCTTTAGGGAACCACGAGCTGTGCTGCACTCTTGGGGATCTCAGGTTGATCTGGCCAAGGCACGAGAGACGGAGTCCCTCCTTTCTCTCGCTCTATCCCCAGATCACGGAATCTCTCCCTCCACTTCACGAGCGCACTTCGGTGCCTCTTGTGAGTGTTTGGAAGAGATTCATTCTCCTGCTTCTGTGGAAATGGAATTAGCTACCTCAGAACGATCCTCTAGAGAAGAGTATGAGGAGTTAATTGAAGTTATAATGCGTGCAGTCGAATGACTACACATTGATTGGCCACAGGAGCAAGCTCACCCTAAGCAATCTAAATTAGACGACAGGTTTCTGTCGAGTGGCCAGGAGATGGCGCCACAACGCCGCTCTCTCCCCTTTTTTGATGATCTCCACAACATGATGTCTCGTTCATGGAATAAACCCCTTTCTTCCCGTATCTTTGTTCCATCGACTTCGTTTTTTACTCGAATATCGTGGATGCAAAGGCACAAGGTTATGTGATGATGCCCCAGATTGAGGAGACACTCGCAGGCTATCTCGCTCCTGGGACACCATCCTCACTAAAGAAGCCGACCCTTCCTTCCAAGCCGTGTAGAACTTCTTCTACCCTGGTAGGGAAGGCGTTTCAAGCAGCAGGTCAAGCCGGTGCTTCCTTGCACACCATGGCGGTTTTGCAGGCATACCAGGCCGACCTACTGAATGATCTGAGCATGAGCGGCAATATGAATCACGAAGCATTCATAGAATTAAGCCGGGCTACTGATCTGTCCCTGCGTGCGACAAAACAGACAGCCCGTGCTATTGGCCGCTCTATGGCCTCCCTGGTGTCTGCAAAGAGGCACCTGTGGCTAAATCTAACTGGCATTAAGGATAAAGATCGAGCATTCCTTCTTGATGCTCCTATCTCACCCTCAGGCCTATTTGGTGACGCGGTTAATACCGTCGCCACCAGATTTAGAGAGGCCAAGCTTTATGAACAGGCTTTTGGGAAATTTCTCCCACGCCGTGCCCAGGAGTCGAGGCCGTCGGCCACCCAGCCTCGACCTGATCTGAGTCTCGTCACGCGAGAGGCACGAGAAGGAGAGTGTCAGGAGCCGCGCACCTCCCCATAAGGAGGAATGAAGAAGAATTCCTGAGAGCGGAGCCCAGGACCGTCGGGGGTGTACCCCCCCAGGGAGGGGCATATAGTAGCATGCCCCTCCGGGCACCCCCGGTGTTCAGTTTCCGCCGCCTTTGGTGTTTTGGACAACACCGGTCTCCAACAACACGTTAGTCCTTCGGTTGGATCCTGCCACATTCCAGGTCACGGAACCACTAACATCCCCCAGCCCAGTAGAAGTACTCGTACCCCTTTCGGAGAAGCTGGCAGCGTGGAAGCTACTGCCAGGCATATCTCCCTGGGTTTTAAAGACTGTAGAGAAAGGATCCAGGATCCAGTTTACATATCGCCCTCCGCGTTTCAACGGCATCGTCTCCACTTTTGTGATACTGGAAAGGGCGCATTTTCTGAGTTCCGACCTCCAGACACTGCTGCAGAAGGGAACCATAGAACAGGTTCCTCCTCAAGATATGGAGTCAGGATACTACTGTCGGTACTTCCTGGTTCCCAAAAAGGACAGGGGGCTGCGTCCAGCTTTGGATCTTTGCGGTTTGAACCGCTATCTCAAAAAATGCAACTTCAAAATGTTGACCATAAAAACTATTGTCTCACAAATCCAACCACAGGATCGGTTTGTAACAATAGATTTAATTTTTATTTTTATTTATTTACCTTTATTTAACCATGCAAGACAGATTAAGAACAGGTTTCTTATTTACAACTGTGGCCTTTGAAGGATGCATACTTTCATATAGAAATTTTGCCACAGCACAGGAAGATCCTAAGGTTCGCTTTTGGGGGAAAAGCCTACCAATCACCCCGCACATACACGAAATGCATGAATGCAGTTCTGGCTCCTTTGAGACTCCAGGGCATCCGCATTTTGAATTACATAGACGACTGGCTAATCTTAGCCCAGTCTCAGCAGCTAGCACTTCGACACCGGGATGTCGTCCTAGTTCATCTTCATTCACTGGGTTTGAGACTCAACACCACGAAAAGCGTTGTCTTTCCGGTGCAGATGACAACATACTTGGGCATCAGTTGGAATTCGATCGCTATGCAGGCACATCTGTCTCCTGCTCGCGTCAAATCCATAAACAACGCTCTGAAGGAAATCAGGCTAGACAGAGGAATGATTGTACATCACTTACAAAAATGTTTAGGCCTCATGGCAGCTGCAGCCACGGTGATACCTTTGTGTCTCTTGCACATGAGAGCTTTTCAGCTGTCAGCCAGGGGAGTTCACACGAGAACAAATCCCCGAAGGCGGATAAGGGTTACGCGCGAAGGACTTCGTACCCTTTCTATGTGGTTCAGACCCCGGTTTCTCACCTTGGGTCCTACTCTAGGTCCGTCTTGTCGTCGCAAAGTGCCAACGACAGATGCTTCCCTTACCGGCTTGGGCGCGGTCTTGGATGCCCCTCCAGCCCAAGGGAGCTGGAGAGGCCACCTTTTCGCATGGCACATTAATTGCCTCAAAATGATGGCTCTATTTTTAGTTATACAGCATTTCCTCCAGCAGCTGAGAGGCTACCATGTCCTAGTGCGGGTGGACAGCACATCGGTAGTCTCCTACGTAAATCGCCAGGGTGGCCTGCATTCGCGCCACTTAAACCAGCTAGCGCATCAGGTTCTGCTCTGGGCTCAGGACAAGTTCCTGTCCCTCAGGGCGATTCACATTCCAGGATACAGGAACATGGGAGCAGACTTACTGTCCAGACAAGCTGTGAATCACGGGGAATGGAAACTCCACCCCGAAGTAGTCACTCGAATCTGGGAGAGATTCTTTACAGCAGAGGTGGACCTCTTTCCCTCCCAGGAGACTGCACAATGTCCCCTCTACTACTCTCTGACTCATCCAGCTCCCCAGAGTCTGGACGTGATGGCCCATACGTGGCCCAATTTACGCCTGTAGCTCTGCTCCCGGGAGTCCTGGCGAGGGTCCGTCAACATGGTTTGCGCCTCTTATTGATAGTGCCCCGTTGGCCGGCCCGAGTATGGTTCTCAGAACTAATATCTCTTCTCGACAGCTCACCTTGGATGATTCCAGTGAGGAGGGATCTTCTATCTCAGGCGCAGGGGACAATATTTCATCCCCGGCCCGAGCTCTGGAACCTTCACGTTTGGCCCCTGAATGGGACCAATTAAGTCAAGCTGGCCTTTCAGCTGGCGTAATTGACACCATCCTAAGTGCTAGGCCTCCCTCCACTAGAAGAATTTATGCCTTCAAATGGAAGGTATTCGAAAATTGGTGCATGGCAAAGCAGGTGGATCCAGTCCACTGCCAAATCGTTTCAGTGCTGGAATTCCTGCAAGAGAAATTGTCCTCGGGCTTGTGCCCTAGTACCCTCAGAACGTATGTGGCCGCTATTTCAGCCTGCCATGTCCTGACTGAAGGGGTTACTGTTGGAAATCACCCTTTAGTTGCCCATTTCATTCGTGGAGCTAAACGGTTGAGGCCACCCACTAGAGCCACGGTCCCTTTGTGGGATTTATCTATCGTGCTCGAAGGTCTAATCGACACTCCTTTTGAACCACTAGAGTCAGCGCCCGACAAGCTTCTGACTCTCAAGATGGTTCTTCTTATGGCCATTACCTCTCTCAAGAGGATCGGAGACCTGCGTGCCTTATCAGTCACCCCACGTTGCCTGGACGTTGCCTCTGGCCTAGTCAAGGCCATTTTCCATCCTCACCCAAACTATCTATCGAAAGTTCCTTTCTCAACCATGCACCCTGTCATCCTGGAAGCCTTCTGTCCTCCGCCTTTTGTAGATTCGGAGCAGGAGAAACTTCACCTTCTATGCCCAGTACGTGCTCTTCAGGCCTATGCCCACCGCACCAGCCAGTGGCGTAAGTCGGAGCAACTCTTCATATTTACATTTAAATTTACATATAGGCATTTGTCAGACGCTCTTATTCAGAGCGACTTACAAAAAGTGCTTTAAAATTTACACCACTGGATACATACTTACCCTGGGTTAACGAGGTTAATAACTAAGTGTCAATAGTCCAACACAACTGGGAAGAGGGATTTTTTTATTTTTATTGGGGGGGGGGTTAGTCCAAGTACTGGAGAAACAGATGCGTCTTCAGTCGTCGTTTAAAGAAAGTCAAAGACTCTGCTGCACGGACATCTAGATGAAGTTCATTCCACCACCTAGGTGCCAGAACAGAAAAGAGCCTGGATGAATTCCGCCCTCGATCCCTGAGAGATGGTGGGATGAGGCGAGCAGTGCTGGAAGATCGGAGGGAACGTGGTGCAGTGCGTGGTGTGACTAGAGCAGAGAGGTAAGTGGGTGCTTGGCCTTTTTTAGCTTTGTAGGCAAGCATCAGCATTTTTAATTTGATGTGGGCAGCTACAGGAAGCCAGTGCAGGGAGTGGAGGAGTGGGGTGGTGTGGGAGAACTTGGGGAGGTTAAAAATGGGACGTGCTGCTGCATTCTGGATCACTTGCAGAGGACGAATCGTGGACAGAGGCAGGCCTGCCAGGAGTGAGTTGCAGTAGTCCAGTCTTGAAATAACAAGGGACTGAACAAGCACCTGAGTAGCCTGTGAAGAAAGAAATGGGCAAATTCTTCTGATATTGTAAAGAAGAAATCTACAAGAGCGAGTAAGCTTAGTGATGTGTGGGGAAAATGACTGATGATTGTCCACGGTTACCCCAAGATTGCGGGCAGTGGCTGAAGGAGTGATTTGGTTGTTGTCCAGGGATATCACAATGTCTTGACCTGGGGATGAGTCTCAAGGGATGAACAACAGTTCAGTTTTACTCTGATTGAGCTTTAACTGATGTGGATTCACCCAGGATGAGATGTTTGCCAGACATGCAGAGATCCGAGTGGAAACCTGAGTGTCAGAGGGAGGAAAAAAGAGAGTAAGTTGGGTGTCATCTGCATAACAATGGTATGAAAATCCATGCGATATGACTTTACCAAGAGACCGGGGTATAGAGGGAGAACAGAAGAGGACCAAGTACTGGGCCCTGTGGGACACCAGTAGAGAGTCTACGTGGGGCAGATGTAGATCCCCATCATGTTACCTCATATGACCTATCTTCTAGGTAAGACGCAAACCATTGCCACACTGTTCCACAAATTCCAAGGCTTGTAAGAATAGATAATAGAATCTTGTGGTTCACCGTGTCGAATGCAGCCGACAGGCCCAGGAGGATGAGAACAGATGACAATTTAGCAGATCTAGCGGCATGGAGCTTCTCAGTTACTGACAGAAGGGCAGTCTCTGTGGAATGTGCCACTTTGAATCCAGATTGGTTGGGATCATTAAGGTTCTTCTGTGAGAGATAAAGAGACATTTGGCTATAAACAGTTCTTTCAAGAATTTTGGAAATAAAAGAGAGAATGGATACCGGGCGATAGTTGTTAACTTCTGATGGGTCCAGGTAGGGTTTCTTGAGTATGGGAATACCCCTTGCCTTCTTAAAAGCAGCAGGAACATGAACAGATGATATGGAATGGTTGATGATGGTTGTGGTGAAGGGAAGGAGGTCTCGTGAGATTGCCTGGAGCATTGTGGAGGGGATTGGGTCTAATGAACAGGTGGTGGGGTTAGATGATGAGATGATCTGCTGAATCTCATCAGATGACAAGTTGGAGAATTCTGTTAAAGGAGGGAAGGGAATATCCTGAGGTTCTGCTGTAGGAGTTTGGTTGGGAACGAAGGACTGGCAGATTGCTGCAATTTTCCCATTGTAGAATGTGGCAAAATCGTCAGCAGTCAGAGAGGAAGGGGCAGGAGGAGTCGGTGGGGTGAGTAGTGAGGAGAAGATGTTGTGGAGTTTGCCAGGATCATGTGCAGAGGCTTCCAGCTTTTCTTTGAAGAAGGTAGTTTTGGCAGAAGTCACTTCACATGAGAATTTGGAGAGAAGTGTCTGGTAAGAGATGAGATCTGCATCAAGTTGCGATTTCTTCCATCTTCTCTCTGCAGTTCTTAATTCTCTCCTGTTGTTGCGTAGTACATCAGATAGGCAAGGAGCAGGACAAGACGTCTTCCTTATATGTTATGGAGGCCGCAAACAGGGGGCGGCTGCCACCACACAAACTTTGTCACACTGGGTGAGAGATGCTATTATCCTCTCCTATGAGGCGCGTGGGCTCACTTCGCCCCTAGGAGTCACGGCTCATTCAATCACAGGGGTCGCCTCATCCATTGCTCTCGTCACACACTCCCCTGCAACAAGTGTGTGACGCGGCGGGTTGGTCCTCTCTGCACACATGCGTAAGATTTTATAGTGTGGATGTCCATGCCACTCCGGGCTCACGAGTCCTCGAGTCAGCTTCCCAGACATAAATCTGAGACTTCCTGGCATTGTGCACACACGCTGCACAACCTGGGGGTCCAGACACTTGTAGTGCGGTGGCGTTGGTATTCTCGTTCCCATAGCGTTCTCACGCAGATTCGAGAGAAAGCCTTTGAAAGGGAACGTCTCGGGTTACTTTGCTGTGACCCTGTTCCCTAAAAAGGCGGGAAAGTCCTAATGCCGCACTACCACGTGACCGGACGTCCGTTCAGACTAATTAATCTGAGGTGTGTCGCCGGCTCACTAGTATTTATAACCTGCAGATGCGTCTAATCAGATGACGTCACCTGACCGAAGTTATATACAGTGGGAGCCACGTCAAACAGCCGCTTGGAGCATCATAGATCCATGGCAGGACCATGAAGGGTTAATGCACGCTCCGTGCACGGAATGTGATCCCCCGCGATGACGCAGTTAACGATGTCCCGCCTCATAAACGCCCCCATGGGCTTTCTAAAAAGATGATTGCAATGCCGTATAATTCTGCCAGATGGAGCATTGACTGGCACAGTTAACTGCAGTGTCCAGGAAGCCCAATACCATATCTTTAATATACAGACAGTTCTTGTATTGTAACATAGTTTCATAAATAGATGACGTGGTAAAAAACAACAAGAAAAACCGATTAATTAAACAGATTTGTTAAATCACTCAATAAAGACCCCATGATGATTATGCTATTTATTATTTAATAATGAATTAATAAAACTAGTTAGTGAAATATTTTTTAAGACATCCTGAAATGATCCTTAAAGACACAGTAGCATATATAATTTGTCTATACCGATCATTGGAAGTATGGAATAAAAACGTGGGCTATGTACAGTATTTTATATGACGGTGTATTTTACCTAGTTCCATTTATATACTGATTGATAATATTTTGCTGCAAAGTAAAGCTCAAAATGTAACGTCTGCTTGGGTTTATTTTCATTATATTTTTGATGATGTTTTTGCTGATGTTTTTTTTTCACTGATAGTCAACAAGTGGCATAAGAAAGGCAATTAATGGTGCATGCAACCTGGAACAAATATCTGCCCATATGGATCAGTATTTCTTTATTCATTTAATCATGCATAATGCTCCCCCGTCAAAAAATCTGATGGGGCATTAATCACTTATCACAACTGTGAATGGATGCGGCAGGGGAGACAGATTAAATCCCCATAAACACTTGGAAACAATAATAAAAAAGTTCCAGAGGGTTAGCGCCTGTTATACTAATGTATTTTTACTGATTTTATACTGCTTATATTTCTTTGGTTTTACGCAATTTCATGTTTTTTTTTGTGTGTGTGTGTGTGTGTGTGTGTGTGTGCATGAGAGGGAGCATACTCTGACAAGAGCAACTTCCCGTGGCGCAATCGGTTAGCGTGTGATACTTATAAAGCAGTACAGGTGAAGGAATGTCGAGTTCGAGCCTCACCTAAAGCACCCAAAGCATTTTACTGCATATCGTGCTGTGTATGTGACAAATAAAATATTTTAATTTTAATTACTATTTTAATTTGATAGTAAAGCTTAAAATTTAACTTCTGCTTGGGTTTGTTTTCGTTATATTTTTGATGTTTTTCGCTGATAGTCAAATTGGCATAACAAATTGACTAATGGCGCATAATATCTGGAACAAATATCTGTCCATATGGATCAGTATTTCTTTAGTCATTTAACCAGCATAATGTCCCACATCAAAGATCTGATGGGGCATAAATCACTTATCACAACGGTGTATAGATGCAGCAGTAGTGACAGATTTAATCCCCATAAACATTCACACTTGAAAACAAAACTAACAGAACTAAACAGTTCTAGAGGTTTAGTGTCTGTTATCACAGGACAGGAATCACCTACAGGATACTACTGTATTTTTACTGCTCATATTTTTTTTACCCTAGTTTCATTTGGTTTTACGCGATTGTGTGTGTCTGTGTGTACAGTGTGTGTGTCGTGTGAGTGCGAGAGATAGCGTGAGAGCGCGTGCGCGAAAGAGGGCTTAAATGGTGATTTGTCCAAGGTTACTAAAACCTGGCTTACTACCTAGAAAAATTATTTAACTTTAACTCATGGGTCTCAATCACAGATGAGATATACAACAAAGATATGATATGATATACAAAAAACATAAATACTAATGTTATCATGGTGTAAATTATTAACATACACACACAAACTAAATTAAAACAGATGGGCTATTTATCAGATCATAATATGTTCTCACACAAACTAAATTAAAACAGATGGGCTATTTAACAGATCATAATATGTATATATATATATATATATATATATATATATATATATATATATATATATATATATATACACACATAGAATAAAAGATTAGGTCCTGCCCTTAATTAATTCATATTATAATTACTTTTACATAGTATAGTTAATGGACTGACATGACCAAAACTAGCTATTTCATTTAGGCTTTCTAAAATCAACCCATCTATCATTTATAATCAGAAAACATATTATGATCTGTTCAATAGTCCATCTGTTTTAATTTAGTTTGTATTTTTTCTTATTCATAAGACAACCTTTCAGTTTTGCGTGCCTCAACACAATTCAGCAAGGACAATACTATTACTATAAGCCCAGGGAAAAAACAGTGCTCGAACATGATGCCCCCTTCACATTTCTGACTGCGCCCCTCCCCCGTATGGTCTGGTCTAGAACGGCCCTGCCTCTGACCGTCTTTTGTCTTGTAAATGAGTATTCTCACTCACCTTCCAATCCCCCCAGCGCACACACACTTTGTTTGTTTGTACTGTAAACTGTTTGCTAGGGCACTTGGTTATACACAGTACTTTAATGAATGGAACACTTACTAAACTTACTGGTTTGGTTTAAATATCGATTATTACCTTATTCAGCAAAATAAATTCATTATTGAAGTATTTTAGTTAAGGACAAAAACAGACCCTGTGCTTGTGTTTAGAACTGCTGAACAGCCGTGTTCATAGGTTTAATCAATGATGGATGAATGGAGAGGTGTGCGTGTGTATGTGTCTCCTTCATTTCTCCGTTGGCCTTAACATGCACACCCATCCCCCTGCCAAAAACACACACACAGAGCAATTAACACCATGTCATACTCAGTATTCTCCATTGAGGTTTCTCACCTTCCACTCCTAAGTTTGTCTTTGCTCTTTTGGAGTTCTTAAAACCCAAAACATTTATTTATACTGAGAAAAAATTATTATGGGTCACATAATCACAAATACATATACATATGATCAAGTGTTTAACTGTTTTCATTTGTTTCTATGACCAATAATTATTATTATTATGATTTTCAGCCCAACTCTTTGACTATTTAAAACAAAGTTGTGTCCCATTTTTTGCCAATTGAAGTTGTTGGTTCAACTAAACGTTTTTTAAAATACCTAAACAATGCCCCAAAATTAAAACACACAAACATGACTTCACCAATTCAATATATTCTTCCAAAACTAGTCAAAGTTAAAACAGTAATTTGTATAAAACAGGTGAATACATGTTGTCTTTTTGCTTAAAGTTCATTAAACTACCCGGATACACCAGCTGCCTATAAGACTCTATCTATAGTCCTTTTATAATAAAATATAAATTTTTCAAATATCAAAACTATTAAACATGGAACAGTTTAAGTCTTTGTTTCCCCCAAAGTACTGTATCAGACATTTTGCAGTTCTATGTTCAGAATATACAGTAGACCTGATCAAACATCATTCTAAAGATGTCGGACTGTGACGTCATCCCTCCTACAGCTCCCTCAACAGCTTGTTCAGGCTCCTGTAGTCCTGTAGCTCCAAAAGTCCAGCCATCAGCCGTCTGACCCCCCAATCCTCCACAGCGGAGCTCTGCTTAAAGACAACAGGAGAATTTAGTGAAGACAAAGATGAATAAACTTCACAGAACATATAGTTCTAATAAAAATAAAAGATATTAATAAACCTATTTACCACAGAGTGTGTAAAATACTGTTTTGGGAATTCTGGAATGTAAATAAACTGCCTGTGCTAATGTTAACCAGTGAACAGTGTTAGTGTTAACCGCAGTCTGTCTGTCTGTATTATCGTCTGAATTAAATTAACCGGGAATTTACTTAATGCGCTTCTCATACAAATAAGTTAAGCGATATAACACTCGTATATGAGCATTAGTTCATCCCTGAGGCCAAACTATAACTTACTGAAGCCCCTCATACCTCCCCTCCACACACACACACACACACACACACTATCCTCCTCCTTAACTGATAAACACTTCAGTGTTTTCATTCAGCTAAGCGCTCGCGCTACCGCGGAAAGTCACGGCCAAAGTGGATAAAATATAAACCCGGTTATGAGCATTATTAGCTCCTGTACAGCTACCCTCAGTCTGTGTCCCTCATGAACTGCATCATATTATATTCCAGTCACAGAAATAACCTGCAGATTAACTCTTAACCAAAGAATAAATAACCGCTGAACTTATCCAGACAACACGCGGTGAGATTCTCTCAGTATTTACAGAGAGCACAAACACTCTTCATCGGGTAGTGCAGCTCTTGTAATAGGGACATTAATAGTATTTTCGAAGCTAGAGCATGTTTTTGAGTTAAAGTGGAGTGACATTGTGAGTTTGTGACACTGACAGTAAGCTGTAATATTAACTCCAGACTTGGTAAACAGATAATTAAGTTATCTAAAGTCACATCTGACCGCAGCTGGTGCTGCCAGTGATATTTAAAACGGTATTTAAAATGAAGAAAATTCTTGATTAGTGACTGGGGGACAACTAGCTGAAATTTTTCTCCGTGTCTCACTGGTACCCGGCGATATAACGCGCCCTGATGACATTCGAAGGAGACCCTCTGATCTCGTGTGCCTCTTGGGTGATCTTTAGAGAGCAGCTTCGTGATTGTTGGGTCATTCAGTTGTGCTTGGTTATCTCACACAGGTCATTTGGTAAGTCGGATGAAAATTTATTGGTTGTGATGGCAAGACATGGGGCGGTCCCCACTTGTAGCGGTGGGGGCGCCCGGGAAAGCGCATCCGGTCCCAGATTCAAGCAGCCTTTTCTGTGATGTACTGAAAATATTAACTGCTGTAGGCGTAACGTCCATCGGGTGAGACGAGAGCTGGTTTTCGGGCAGTTGAAGGCCCATAACAAGGCGGCATGGTCTGTAAAGACCTCAAAAGCGCGACCTAAGTAGTGCCTCCACTTTTCTACAGCCCAAACCACGGCCAAACACTCCTTCTCGAATGTGGAGTAATTCTGCTCAGCTCCTCTCAGCATTCGCGATGCGTAAGCTACTGCTCGTTCTCCTTCTGCTATATTCTGGGTGAGGATGGCTCCCAGGCCCACTTCACTGGCGTCCGTGTGTATTTGGAACAGCATATTTAGGTTTGGTTGGATTAATACTGGTGGGTTTTGAAGTGCGCGTTTGATGTTCTCCATGCTGTTATGGCATTCTTCGGTCCACTCCCATTTTTACTCCCTTCTTCTTTAAATTATTTAATGGAGTCATATCTGCAAAGTGGGGAATGAACTTATGATACCAGCCGGCGAGACCCAGAAAACGTTGAAGAGATTTTACGTCCTGGAGAGGAGGATATTCTGCCACCACCCAGGTTTTCTCTGGGTCTAACTGCACGCTTTCTTCTGAGATGATATGGCCAAGGAACTTCAGCCGCCTTTTGAAGAAATGACATTTCTTCATGTTGAGGGAGAGGTTGGCCTGGGTAAGTCTGGAAAATACTGCATTCAGATGTTTGACGTGCTGCTCCTGTGTTTGGGAGTAGATAATTATATCATCTATATACACGAAGCAATATTTCCCTCTTAGATCCGCCAAGACGTCCTCCATCATTTTCTGGAATGTTGCTGCAACATTTCTGAGTCCGTAGGGCATGGAACGGAATTGAAAGAGCCCTTTTTTTTTTTTTTGCCATAGATGGTTCCTCATCAGCGTATAAGAACTTCCCGTGTCCACCACAGCATTCACCTTCCTTCCTTGCACTGTTACTGGAACCAGGAGGAGAGATGGAGCTGGTAGAGGTTGAGCAATGGAGAGTCCTGCTGCGTGCTTGGAAGGAGCTCGCTCTCCTGCTGTCTTTTGACTCTTTTCCTTGTTCTGCTGAGAGTCCACCTTCTGCCAGTAGTCTTTGGAGCTTTTGTAGTCTTTTTCCACCCTGGAACCTATCTTCATGAGCTGTTCCACGGTGGTCACAGTTGCCCTCAGACATCCTGCCACTCTGGGGTTGATATTATTCAGGATTCGCCCGACTAATTCCTCCTCGGAGATATTCGGCTTCCACTTCAGGCAGAGGGCGCGGTTGACCAGGCTGCTGTACCAGCGACCTCAAGTTTTCCTCCACTTCCGTGAGGTAGTCATCAGGTAAGAATGCCGCCATAAAAGCCTGTTTGAAAGACATCCAGTCCCTCACCTTGCCTTTCTTTAAGCGTTGAAATTACATTGCTTTATACAATAATAATATTAATAGCAACTAGCTTTTACATCTCCATACTATTTGGCTTTGCCTTTTTTCTGCAATTTTTGGAGAACGCGCGAGTTTCCTCGTCTAAGAACAACGAACGGAATTCATCTCCAAACAACTAAAACTCCGACACAGAGGTACGGTATAATGTCTACCATTCAGCTTGTTCAGTGGGTAGAGTGCAGGATGTTTAGACATTCTTCCTCCGTCATTAGTGATAATTTTATTTGTGATAGGTGTGTGTTAGTGAGCACTCTGACGGAGAAGATAGAGGAGCAGCGTTAGAGGAGCGCATCCAGACTTTAGAGAGGGTTAGAGAATGTGAGAGCAGCGTTATTCTCGTAGCGGACAGTCTGGGTGCCACAGGCGGAGATAATCAGCCCCCGACTCCGGCATTAGAGTCCTCACAGCGGGGCGAGTGGGTGACGACTCGGCGGCATACTCGTTCAGCCAAAGCTAACGCTAAGGCTAGCCCACCGGAGCACACCTCCTCTGCGCCTCACGTGTCCAACAGGTTTGCTCTCCTCAGTGATGCACCCGCTGAGAAACCTGAAAGAGCTCTGTTTATAGGAGACTCTATACTGAGGCACGTGACATTAGCTAGACCATTAGGGGCGCCAGCGGCAGTGGTTAGGTGTATCCCGGGAGCCAGAGCACCGGACATAGCAGGTAATCTTAGGGCTCTAGGACAGCACAGGTTCTCTAAGATAGTGGTACATGCTGGAGCTAATGATATATGCCTTCGTCAGTCAGAGGTTAGTAAGAGTAACTTTACAGAGGTGTTTAAATTAGCGAAGGCGATGTCCGATGAAGTAATATGCTCTGGTCCCATCCCAATGAGACGTGGTGACATAGCTTACAGCAGGTTATGGTTGCTGAACCCCTGGATGTCCAGGTGGTGCTCCAAAAATAATGTGGGCTTTATAGATAATTGGAAGACCTTTGAGGGCAAAGCTGGCATGTTAGGGCGGGACGGTGTCCATCCCACTCGGGAAGGTGCTGCTCTCATTTCCTGTAGTATAGCTCATAGTCTCAGTAGAGGCCTAGTTAATCGGTGACAATCCAGAGCCCAGGCCAGGGAGCAGACAGACAGGCTAAACCAACCGTCTGCTAGCTGCATAGAGTCGTCACTCAGGGTTCACCATATTGAGACTTTGTCTGTTCCCCGATCTAAGCAAATATATAGAAAGACTCAGAAAGTCTTTTTCAATAATCTAATTAACATAAAGACCACAAACTCGGATCATACTGAATGCGCAGCCGGCAACTCTGATCTGAAGCTAGGACTGTTAAATATTAGATCTCTCGCATCAAAAGCAGTTATTGTTAATGAAATTATCAGGAGTTTGATATACTCTGTTTAACTGAAACATGGGTTAAACAGGACTAGTATGTAGCTCTAAATGAAGCTAGTCCTCCTGGATACAGCTACATACACCAGCCTCGGTTAACTGGTAGAGGAGGAGGCGTCGCAGTTATTCATAATGATAATCTGTCTATCGTACAAAAACACGGACACAAATTTAACTCATTTGAAATTCTTTATCGTAACATAAGTATACTTAAGTATATTAAGTCAGCTCAGTCGATTCCACTAATTATAATTTACAGACCTCCAGGGCCGTATTCTGAATTTCTTAGTGAATTTGCGGATTTCATCTCAGACCTGGTCGTTTCTGTAGACAAAGCGTTAATTGCCGAAGATTTTAACATTCATTTTGAGAATACAGAAGACCCTCTGAGAACTGCATTCATGTCCATACTAGACTCTGTAGGCGTAAATCAGTGTGTAGTAGGACCCACTCATAAAGCAGGTCACACTTTATAATAATAATAATATTTTTCGGATTAAGTATAAGAAATGTATTCACAATTCCACTGAAAATTGAATTCCACTGAAATGTATTCACAATTCCAATTCTGAAATTATATCAGATCACTATCTTGTCTCCATTCAAGTGTGTCACAGTGATAATGTACGCACAGCACCTCGCTACCGTATTAAACGTACTTTCAAATCAACTACCACACAGAGTTTTGTCAGTAATCTCCCAGAGTTACCAACTTCGATTAGGCCACCGTCTGACCCCACAGAACTCGATCAGGCGACTGAATATTTAGAGTCATCATTTCGTTGTACCTTAGATAATGTAGCTCCAGCTAAATGAAAAAGTATTAGAGATTAGAAACTCGCTCCCTGGTATAACTGTGAGGGGTGCCCACTAGAGGGCAGTGTTTTTAGTTTGTAGTTTGGTTCCTAGACTCAGTTTCCCAGAAGGCTCCTCAGTCAGGTGACGTGGATGCTCACCTGAACTGAGGAGGCTCATTAGCATTGTTATAAATACCTGTTTGTTCTGGGAAACTGGGTCGAGCATTAATTTCTGCTATGTGGGTTTTGTTTTCTTGTTTTAGTTTGATTATAGTTGGCATTTAGTTTCTGGAGCTCTTTAAGTTAAGTTTGTATTTGCTTTTACTTTAGTTTATGTCTCTTTGTCTCTGTCTCCTAGCAGGATTAGCCTCTAGGAGAATTAGCCTTTTGTGTAAGTAACCCCCATTGCATGTTTAGTTATTAGTCTGTTTAAATACTAATGAGGGTGATACTAACATGTTTAGATTTTAGCCTGTCTAGTCTTCGTTTATGTCTAGTCTCATCGTCTGATTAGCTCTTAGTCTGTTTAGGTACTAACATCTTGAGCCACTAGTCTGCTGTGTACCTTGTCTGTTTATCCCTTGGGTCTCAGGCTTCTAGCCTGTTTAGCTATTATTCTGATTAGTTACTAGCTAGCTTAGCAGCTAATGTGGAGAACAGGTGGTAGGCCGAGCCAAGCCTTGTGTCTTGTGTGTGTTTATCCCTTGCATGTGTAGTCCCTTGTGTTGAGTCCTTTAGTCTGTTTAGTGTGTCTTGTCTCGTCCAGTTTGTGTCCCCATGTCTGTACTGTATATTAGTTGCGCAATCCCTAGTCTGATGTCTAATGTTTGAGTTCTGTTAACTGTATGCTCCAAGTTTAAGCCAACTTCCTTAGTTCATGTTTTGTTCATGTTTGGATTTTATTATTAAAGACTCTTTGTTTCACTGCATCCCCTCTGCGTCTATGCCTCAACACCTTGCCCACAGTCCAACATCATAGCAGAACGTGACAATAACGATCACACACGCACTTTAAAACAGACCGCTCGGAAATTAGAGCATAAATGGCGTCAAACTAAATTGTTAGTATTTCAAATAGCATGGAAAGAGAGCATCCTGAACTATAGGAAAGCTCTTAGTGTAGCTAGATCAACGTATCTCTCCACTCTTACAGAAGAAAATTAAAATAATCCTAGATTTTTATTTAATACCGTAGCCGAATTAACCAGAAATAAGACCACTACAGAAATCTCCACAACATCATGCAATAGCGAGGACTTCATGAACTTTTTTAATAATAAAATTGTAAATATCAGGTATAAAATTGAGGCTTTGAAACCGAACAATGTAATTGATACAGATGTTAACCTAGCCATGTCAGATTCAAACCTAGAATACTTTACTCCCCTTGAAGAGAAGGAACTAATTTCACTCATCTCTTCTGCAAATTCATCAACCTGTATATTAGATCCTATACCGACACATTTTCTTAAACAGATAGTACCAGTAATAACAGAACCGCTGTTGAGAATAATTAATTCCTCACTCAGCATTGGTTATTTATTTATTTATTTGAGAAAAAAGAAGGGACAATACATATTAATGAACATTTTCACAAATGTAAATATGTCAGATTATAGCCTAAGGCTAATTTCCATCTGCAGTCCCCCTGGCAGGTTGGTGTTAGACACAAATTAATAAATACATACAGAGCCATATATACAGACTATATACAGAAAGACAAAGACAAAAACAGTGATCACATCATCATAACAAACAATAACAGCAAGAGTTAACAAAATCTTTTGTTATGTTCCAACAAAAGATTTGTTGGTAACCAAAGAAACCAAAGATTTCTTTGGTTATGTTCCAAAATCTTTTAAATTAGCAGTTATCAAACCAATAATTAAGAAACCTGACCTCGACCCCTGTCAGCTGTCCAATTACAGGCCAATATCAAAACTCCCCTTTATCTCTAAGATTCTGGAAAAGATAGTAGCAGAGCAGCTATGCTCATATCTACATAGAAATGGCATACATGAACTGTATCAGTCAGGATTTAGGCCTCATCACAGCACAGAAACAGCACTCGTTAAAGTAGTAAATGACCTCCTATTGGCCTCTGATCAGGTTTGTATAACTATGCTTGTATTACTCGACCTCAGTGCAGCTTTTGACACCATTGATCAGGCTATTCTTCTTCACAGATTAGAAAATGTAGTAGGAATTAAGGGTACAGCCCTTTCCTGGCTCAGATCCTATTTGACCGATCGTTATCAGTATGTAGACTTAAATGGTGATTATTCTGCATGTTCTCTAGTGGAGTTTGGCGTTCTGCAGGGTTCAGTTTTAGGCCCACTGCTTTTCTCCCTTTACATGCTTCCTCTGGGCAACATAATCCATAAGCATGGTATTAGTTTTCATTGTTATGCTGACGACACTCAGCTATATGTCTCAACAAAACCTGATGAGAAAAAACATCTTACTAAAGTTGAGCAATGTGTGCAGGACATAAGAAATTGGATGCTAATTAACTTCCTTCTGCTTAATCCGGATAAGACAGAAGTTCTAGTCATAGGACCGCATACAGCTAGAAGTAAAATCTTAGATCACACCGTAACTTTAGATGGCCTTTCTGTTCCATCAAGTGCAACAGTAAAAGACCATGGCATGATTATAGATTCCAGCCTTTCATTTGAAGCTCATGTAGATAACATCACCAGGATAGCATTCTTTCACCTCAGAAATATTGCAAAGATAAGAAATATATTGTCGCTAAACGACAATATATATTGCAGAAAAACTAGTTCATGCTTTTATCACTTCTAGGTTGGACTATTGTAATGTCTTACTGTCTGGTTGTTCAGTTAGGTGCATAAACAAGCTTCAGCTAGTCCAGAATGCAGCAGTGAGAGTCCTCACTAGAACCAGAAGATATGAGCACATCAACACTATCCTATCTTCACTACATTGGCTCCCTGTGAAATTTTGCATTGATTTTAAAATACTACTCTTGACATATAAAGCATTAAATGGTCTCGCGCCGCAGTATCTGAGCGAACTGCTAGTGTCTTACGATCCGCCACGCCTACTTCGGTCAAAGGATGCAGGCTGCTTGTCAGTACCGCGTATTATGAAAACTACAGCTGGGGGCAGAGCTTTTTCTTACTGTAGATGCGGTCATATTATTATATACGCGTATATTATATACGCGTAGCTTTGTCTCAAAGTTTCACTCACACGACAGAAGTCCGATCTCTTTGTCTCATGTAGTTTATTTTGTCAGCATCAAAGAATCAACACTTCATACAGTCGTCTTGAGTAAATCCACTGTGATTACAGACACCAGTTGCTGCATCTTGCAAATCTCTGACTTTTACAACAACCTGTTTGCTGTATCTTGTAAATTACAGTCTTAGCTTACGTATATAACAACACTCTTGTTGTATATCTCTACTTACGGGAGCTTACGGTTACAACAACCTAGTTGTTGTATCTTACATTCTTAGCTTACCGGGAGCTCTCGTTAGCTGACGAGCTTACGCTTACGGTCAAAAGCTTATGTTTCCGTAGCCTTCCGCATCTCAACTGAACTCTCTTTCATATGACAGTCACACAAATGCATGTAATAGTAGAATGACATCACAGACCAACTTACGATTGTCAAAATGGATGCATAACTTAGAAATGTAAAGCTTATGGCTAATGTAACAAACTTAATGCTTAATGCTTTACTACTGAATAGAACAAGGTAGAATAAATGAAATAACAGCAAATAAAATAAACACAACAACAAATTCATAACAAGTACGATATGGCTCTTACATTCCAGCCCCTAAATGACAGGCATGGAGACTGACAATTACAATTTTGTGTTTTTTTTTTTTTTTTTTGATAAAGCCATGAAATCAAACATTCTTAACCTTCTAAAATGTTTTAAATCTTGCAAATGTATAATATTTATCTCAGGTGTTTATGGTTGCATATCAAATCTCATAACATATTACCACACATTTAACAGTCCATTTCATATATGAGGCACAGCTTGTCGATGGGTCACCTAGTGTTGGTCTTAGTTTTAACTAACACACGTCTCACAAGTCCCCTTTTGTCGGGGAACACTTTCGTGATTCTTCCCATGACCCATGAATTTCTTGGAGAATACTCATCAGTTATTAACACTATATCTCCAATCGAGTGGTCCCTTTTTTTTTTTTTTTTTTTTTTTTTAAAACCACTTTTGCCATTCCTGGTGCAAGGGCAAGTATTCACGCACCCATCGCTTCCAGAGCAGGTCTGATAGGTGCTGAATCTGCTTCCACCTGCCACGTGCATAGATGTCTTCCTTTTTGACAAGTCCAGGGGGCAGGTTTGGCTGTTTTTTCATCAGCAGCAGATGGTTTGGTGTCAGAGGTTCCAGATCTGTGGGATCTTCCGAGACAGTAGTAAGGGGTCGGTTATTCATTATCGCTTCTACTTCACACATGAATGTATGCAGGCTCTCGTCAATTAATGTTTGTTCTTTCAGTACTGATCTCAAGATCTTTCTAACTGACCTGATATGTCTTTCCCATATTCCGCCAAAGTGAGATCCAGAGGGCGGGTTAAATGTCCACTGTATGTTCCTTTGAGTGAGGAAGCTTTCAATTCGTGACTGATTCCATTGCTGAATAGCTTCGCGCAGTTCAGCCTCAGCGCCTATGAAGTTTGTTCCATTGTCACTTCTCATGACTGACACCTGACATCTCCTGCTTATAAAGCATCGCATGGCATTCACACAAGAGTCTGTGTCCAGCGAATGAGCGATCTCAATGTGCACGGCTCTTGTTGTCAGACAAGTGAAAAGTACGCCATATCTTTTAACGTTACTTCTGCCACGTTTGACCTCGAAGGGTCCGAAGTAGTCTACTCCCACATTAGTGAAGGGTGGGTGGTCTGGTATTATTCTGTCGATTGGCAATTGACATTTTTTGCTCACATGCTTTAGCTTTAGACTTTCTGCATGTCACACACCTGGAGAGAAACTGTCTTACGAGTGAGTTAGCAGTCGGAATCCAGTATTTCTGCCGCAATTCTGAAAGCATGTAATTTCTGCCACTGTGTCCTATCTTGTCATGAACGTCTCTTAATATTAACGTTGTGATATGTGAGTCTTTAGTTACAATGACTGGGTGTTTAATGTGCTCTGGCATTGCGGACCTGCCGAGACGTCCTCCGACTCTCAGCAATCCATCCTGTAGCACTGGGTCCAGTTTGGACAAGCAACTGTTTCTTTTTACAGATGCCTTGCATTTTTGCTGTGTGAGAATTCCCTGTTTGAGTTCTGCTGCTGCTTTATTCTTTTGCAACGTGAGAATTTGTTTCTTAAAATTTTGTCTTTGAGTAAATTTAATGATTTTGTTTTCTGCTTTTGTTAGTTCTTGAGCTGGTAGCGACTTGTGATTTTGTGTCTTTGGTTATCTACTTGTGTTTTGACCCTTTCTGTTTTTTGTTTGAGCATGTCTCTGATGCGAAGGATCCAGGCAATGGATCTTTTTAACTTGTGCCAATCAGAGTGATGATTAATCAGTTTACTCACTGCGTCTGCGCATTGTGTAATGCTCACAATATGCACTAAAGCTGAGAGTTTAATTTCATCATCATTTTGTGTTATTGATGTGTCATAAGTATTTTCAGGCCATTTGCACTCTGCTTCTTTGAGAAAGGAGGGACCATGGATCCAGTTAACATTTTTCATGAACCTTTCACAGGATACTCCCCTGGAGGCAGAATCAGCTGGGTTTTTTGAGGTATTAACGTACCTCCATTGCTGTGACTTGGTTGACTCTCTTATAATGGCGATTCTGTTGGCCACAAAGGTTTTAAAACGAAGTGTTTCATTATCAATGTATCTCAAAACAGTTGTACTGTCAGTCTAGAACATAGAGTCCAGCAATTTCAATTCTAGCTGTTCTTTCAACATTTTGTCATTTTTTACAGCGACCACTGCCGCAGTCAGGTCCATTCGTGGAATGGTGGTTTGTTTCAGGGGTGCTACACGGGAGTTCCCCATCATGAATGCACAATGTGTGAGTCCATCAGCGTTTACTAACCTGAGGTATGAGACAGCTCCATATCCCATTTCACTTGCGTCCGAGAGGTGGTGGAGTTGTGCTGTAGCTGTAACTCCGAAGTCGACTGGTTTTATGCACCTTGCTATGCTGAACTCGGACAGTCTGTGCAGCTCTTGCAGCCAGGTTTTCCATGCCGTTGCAAACTGCTCGGGAATGTCATCATCCCAGGCTAGTTTTTCTTTACATAACTGTTGCATTGGAGTTTTGGCTGTCAGTATGACAGGCGCCAGAAACCCTAAGGGGTCATAAATTGAACTGGTGATTGACAGGATTCCTCGTCTTGTTACGGGTCGTTCCTTTAAACTAATTTTGAACTTGAACATGTCTGAGTTAATGCACCACAGCACCCCCAGAGCTCTTTCTATGGGCAGTGCATCTTTACTCAAGTCTAAGTCTCTCATGTCTTTGATCCTTTCACTTTCGGGAATGACAGTCAGTAGGGCACGGCTGTTGCTTGCCCATTTAGTGAGGTTGAAACCTTCGCTTGCACAGAGACTTGTGAGATCATTGTATAGGGAGACTGCTTGGTCATGACTCGAAACAGATTTCAGGCAGTCGTCTACATAAAAGTTTTTAAGCACTGTATTAACTGCCACAGCAGATGCATTGCTGCGGTTTTCTTTTGCTGTCTTTCTGAGGGCGAAGTTAGCAACACTAGGTGAAGATTTTGCACCAAACAGATGAACTACCATTTTGTATTCAACTAAGTCTTGGTTCACATCTCCATTCAGTCACCATAGGAAGCGGAGCAGATCTGTGTCCTTCTCGGGGACTCTTACTTGATAGTACATGGCTTCCACGTCTACCATCATGGCAATTTCTTCCTGTCTGAAGCGTGTGAGCACACCAATGAGTGAGTTTGTTAAGTCTGGTCCTTGTAGGAGCTCACTGTTTAATGACACTCCTTGATAACTGGCAGCACAGTCGAAGACCACCCTTAGTTTATTCTTTTGAGGATGATAGACGCCATGATGCGGTATGTACCACACCTGACTGCTTTGGCGGTTTACGTGATGTGTAGGGACTCTGACCGCATGACCCTTTTTTATCATGTCACCCATGAAGTTTGTGTACTCCTCGTGAAAGGAGCTGTTGCTGCTGAGTTTTCGTTTAAGGTTTAAGGCACATTGCATAGCTGCATTTCGGTTATTGGGCATTTGAACTGACGCTTTCTTAAGTGGGAGGCCGATGTAGAAGTGATTGTCTATGAACTGCAGGGAGTTATTAACGAGGTTTAAGAACTGATAATCCTCTTGTGACATCTCTGCCTTGTCATCGCAATTTAGTTCGGGAAAATCATGGTTATATTGCTCTATCAGCATTCGTTCTACACTTTCAATGGAGGTTCGGTTAACTGTAACGGTCACTAGTTTGTCGGGTTCTCGGAGAGGCCCGGTCACAGTCCATCCGAGAACACTCTGCACCGCGTATGGCCCTCTATGCCTGCTATTGATTATTCGCCGAGGTTCTATGAGTTCGTGCTCTTTATTTCCTATGAGAATTCCGATTCCAGTGCTAATCAGGAACAGTTTTACGTCACTAAGGTATGGCCACTTATCGCTGTCATGCTGTTGTGGAATGTTTCCCACTGTAGCTGGCTTTTGTCTTTTGTGTGAAGACGTTGGGAAGTTCAATAAAATTGTTTTCTTCCAGGCTACTGATCTCCAAATCATTGAGCATGTAGCTTTCTACTAGAGTGTCCTTTTTCTTGGACTTTATTTTAATGGGTACAATGGGGAGGATGCAATTACCTCCAGCCCCAGTGAGCGCATTTGGTGTACTCAGAGCAGGTGGTGTATTTGGTGTGTCACTTTCAGTATCGTTTCTGTGGGCGTAACTGACTGCGCCGTGTCTGGCACTGCTATGTGTAACATGCGTGGATGTGACTTTGAACACAATGAACATATAATTTTTCTGGTACAGTCTTTCCACAAATGACCCTGTCTTAAACATCCGAAACAGAATCCGTTTCCTTTTAAGAATTCTACATTGTCTTTGTATGTCTTATCATTAAATTGGAAGCAATCGTCTAAGATATGCTCCCCATGGCAATGTGCGCACGGTTTAGTGAAGGCGCTGACAGGTAATGTACCGGCATTCTTTATTGTAATTAAGTCTTTGTGAATTTTACCAACCTGTCTGTCCTCGGTTGCGACGCTGACCCTGGGTTTTCCTTGGCCCGTTTGTTTGGGTCCTTGAAGGGATGTGTGACTGGGTTTTCTGTCGCTGGTTGCGGCGTCCAGGTCTGTAGAGTGCGCGCTGCTTAGGTGCGCGTTGCTCGATTCAGTGACTGCGCTTTCGTTCACAGACTGCGCTCAGCTGTTACCTGTTGAATTGGAAAGGTGAGAGTGCGCGCTGCTCGGGCACGCGCTGCTCGATTCAGTGACTGCGCTCTCGTTCGCAGGCTCCGCTCGGCTGTTGCATGTTGAGTTGGAAAGGTGAGAGTGCGCGCTGTTGGGGCGCGCGCTGCTCGATTCAATGAGTGCGCTCTTGTTTGCAGGCTGCGCTCGGCTGTTGCATGTTGAGTTGGAAAGGTGGGAGTGCGCGCTGCTCGGGCATGCGCTGCTCGGACACGCGCTGCTCGATTCGATGAGTGCGCTCTTGCTCTTGGGCGATCGGCTGTCGTATTTGCGATCTTGACGTTGATGCACTCTTAATTTGGCATCATGCATAGCGAGCGCCGTTTTGGTTTCCAGTCTTTCTCTTTTTGCCTTTAGTTGTGCTTTCTCAATTTCTAACTGGAGACGTTCGTCCAAGGTTGCAGCCTTTGCTAACAGAGCTGCTCTGTCCGCTTCTTCTTTCTTTAGTCGGGCTGAGGATGATGTAGAAGTTACAGTACTTTTGGATGCTGCCATTATCAGTGACACGCTGACGCCCGGCGAGACATCTTCGCGTAGTCGTGACGTCACAGGGTGGCCCTTAGTGTCCTTGGTGTCCGCTATCCAGCGACCCACCTTAGCTATGGATTCTGTGCGGCCTTGAGCCTCAGGTGCGCCGCAAGCACCCTGATCGCGTTTGTGTTCGTGTGCATAGTTCATAGGTGTCTTTAATGCAGTAGACATTGCATTCAGTTGAATTCGCTTGCCTTTTCTTGCATCCAGCGCCTCGTTGAGGTTCTTTCTGTTCATCTCGTCGAGCGCCGTTAGGCTCCCCAGCCAAGTGCTGGGAGCGTTGTCCTCATAGGTTAACATCATGAAGTTCAAACAAAACGGGAAAGTCTCTTTCGGTTTCGTTTGTTCTCGTTCAAACAGCGGAAAGCTTTTGACTTTATGTAGATGCGGTCATATTATTTCACTAGTTTTGACGCGTAGCTTTGTCTCAAAGTTTCACTCACATGACAGAAGTCCGATCTCTTTGTCTCTTGTAGTTTATTTTGTCAGCATCAAAGAATCAACACTTCATACAGTTGTCTTGAGTAAATCCACTGTGATTACAGACACCAGTTGCTGCATCTTGCAAATCTCGGACTTTTACAACAACCTGTTTGCTGTATCTTGTAAATTACAGTCTTAGCTTACGTATATAACAACACTCTTGTTGTATATCTCTACTTACGGGAGCTTACGGTTACAACAACCTAGTTGTTGTATCTTACATTCTTAGCTTACCGGGAGCTCTCGTTAGCTGACGAGCTTACGTTTACGGTCAAAAGCTTGTGTTAGCCTTCCGCATCTCAACTGAACTCTCTTTCATATGACAGTCACACAAATGCATGTAATAGTAGAATGACATCACAGACCAACTTACGATTGTCAAAATGGATGCATAACTTAGAAATTTAAAGCTCATGGCTTATGTAACAAACTTAATGCTTAATGCTTTACTACTGAATAGAACAAGGTAGAATAAATGAAATAACAGCAAATAAAATAAAATAAACACAACAACAAATTCATAACAAGTACGATATGGCTCTTACATTTACAAAGCCCCCAAATTATGGAATAGTCTTCCAAATAGTGTTCGGGACTCAGACACAGTCTCAATGTTTAAGTCAAGGCTAAAAACCTATTTATTTAGCCAAGCATTTTTATAAATAGATTTTCCTTAGGTAAAGGAGCAGATCTGGGGGACTCATGGATGTAGAGTATTATGGTGAACTGGTATGTTTAGATGCTGTCTTCCTCACTCTCATTTGATCACTCAGGTTTGTTGACTGTTTGTTGACTGGAGGTTTAGCTCCCTCACTCGCACATACTGTATATAAAATGCATGGATAGACGACTGGCTGGCCCAGTCTCAGTAGCTAGCGCTTCGACATCAGCATGTCATCCTAGCTCATCTTTGGTTCTAGGATTGAGAACCCAAAAGTAAACTAATCCATTCTACAAGGAAATCAAGCTAGACCAGAAAGTGATCATCACTTTCAGAAATCGTCCCAGGTTACATTTCTGTAACCCTGTTCCCTGAAAGGCGGGAACGAGATGCTGCGTGAAAACGCTATGAGAACCAGTTTGTCGCGTTGCCGGTCGTTGAAGCATGCTGTGAAAACACGCCAAAGTTTTTGGCTATATATAACCTCGACAGGTGATGTCATCTGATTAGATGTAGGTGGAGGTTATAAAAACAGGTGAGCCGGCAACAACCTCAGATTAATTTGTCTGATCAGCTGTCCGGTCACGTGGTAGTGCGGCATTGCGACGCAGCATCTCGTTCCCGCCTTTCAGGGAACAGGGTTACAGAAATGTAAGCCGAGACGTTCCCTTTCAAGGCTACACTCGATGCTGCATGAAAACGCTATGGGAACGAGAATACCAACGCCGCCGCACTACAGGTGTCTGGACCCCAAGGTTGTGTAGCGTGTGGCACAAAGCCGAGAAGGTCTCAGAACCATGCCTGGGCAGCTAACTCGGGGCTTTGCCTGAGCCCGGAGTAGCATGAACATCCAGATTATAATGTAACGTAAATGTAATGTGTGCGGGGAGGAGCAACTTGCTGCAGGGGAATACCTCTTGCTGGTGCAAAAGGAGGCGATCTCCCTGGTTGAATGAGCCCTGCTTCCTAGAGGCGAAGTGAACCCACGCGCCTCATAGGAGAGGGCAATATGCATCTCTCACCCAGTGTAGAGGTGGCCGCTCCAGCGGCCCCAAGACATGTAAAGGCTGCTCTGACCTACACCACCGGTTGATGCGTTAGACGTAAATCTGAAGAGCACCTGCTGGACACAGTAAGTGAAGTCTCTCCTGCTCCGAAGCTGTAAAGGCGGAGGATGGAATGCTTCAAAACAATAGGGTGATGTTGTTTATGGACTTAGGCCGATAGTTCAGTGAGGATGCAGTTACGTGCGTCCTGAGAGTACTTGGGCACAGGCCCGAGGACAACTTTCCTGCAGGGACTCCAGCACTGAAACAATTCAGGAGTGGACTGGGTCTACCTGCTTTGCACACACACTTGCTGCAGGGGAATACCTCTTGCTAGTGCAATAAACGAGGCGATCCTAGATCCAGAGTCAGGGAGTAGCAAAGGGGATGCATGAAATCTCACCGAGATTGACTGACTACTTCGGGGTGGGGTTTCCATTCCCCGTGTGTCAGACATTGACTGGACAGTTACAACTGCTCTCACATTCATATGCCTTGGAATGTAAATCGCGCTGAAGGACAGGAACCTGGTGCGCTAGCTATTCAGCGGCGCGAGCACAGTCCGCCCTGGCGATTAATATATGAGACTTGCCATAGTGATGTCCACCCACAATGGGACATGGCTCTCTCAACCGCTCGAGGAAGTGCTTTAGGGCGAGAGATAGAGCCATCATTTCGAGGCAATTGATGTGCCGTACGATAAGAAGGCCTCTCCACTTTTAAAAAACATTCCATTTGAGGGCATAAGCTCTTGAAGAGGGATACTAGATCCAGAGTCAGGGAGTAGCAAAGGGGACATTTGCTGATCTTGCGAGGCAAAGCGGTCCACCTCTGCTGCATGAAATCTCACCGAGATTGACTGACCACTTCGGGGTGGGGTTTCCATTCCCCGTGTGTCAGAGATTGACTGGCCAGTTACAACTGCTCTAGCATTCATATGCCCTGGACCGTAAATCGCGCTGAGGGACAGGAACCTGGTGCGCTAGCTATTCAGCGGCGCGAGCACAGTCCGCCCTGGCGATTAATATACTGTATGAGACTTGCCATAGTGATGTCCACCCACAATGGGACATGGCACTCTCAACCGCTGGAGGAAGTGCTTTAGGGCGAGAAATAGAGCCATCATTTCGAGGCAATTGATGTGCCGTGCGAGAAGAAAGCCTCTCCAGCACCCTTGGGCTGGGACGGTCACCTAAGACCGCACCCCCCGCCCGTGAGGGAAGCATCTGTCGTTAGCATCTGCGACGACAAGACGAACTTAGAGTGGGACCCAGAGTCAGAACCCGGGGTCTGAACCACATAGGACAGGTACGAAGCACCTGGCGTGTAACCCCTGTTGGGGATTGGCCCTAGAGTGAAATCCCCTGTCTTAGCCACAACTGAAATGCTCTCATGGGCAGGCCCAAGGGTCACCGTGGATACGGCTGCCATAAGAGCTAAGATCTCTGAAAGTGATGGTCACCTTCTTGGTCTAGCTTGATTACCTTGAGGGTGTTGTTAATGGATTCGACACGAGCGGGAGACAGCTGTGCCCGCTTAGGATCGAATCTCATGTGACACCCAATCCTCAGAACAGGAAAGAGCACGCTTTCGTGGTGTTGGGTCTCAATCCTAAGAGACAAGATGAGCTAGGACGACATGCTGATGTCGAAGCGCTAGCTAATGAGACTGGGCCAGCCAGTCGTCTATGTAATTCAAATATGGATGCCCTGGTAGTCGTAAGAGCCAGAACTACATCCATGCATTTTAGTATGTGCTGGTGAGAAAGCTAGACCGACTGAAAGGACCCGATACTGGTAAGCTTGGCCCCCAAAAGCGAACCTCAGGTCTTTCCTGTGTTGTGGGAGTATTTCTATATGAAAGTAAGCGTCCTTCAATCAATCACTTTAACAGGCAACATTGAACTGTATTGTTTATTTTAGATAGCGGTACAGCCCGCGAGATCTAAAAATTTGGGCGCAGCCCCCCGTTCCTCTGCCAAGGAATACTGATTATAGTAGTCTGACTCACTGTCTGGTAGGGGAACATGTTCCATGACCCCATACCCAGCAACTTCTGTCAGGAGATGTGCACCTTCCGGTTTCATGGAAGTGGAGGCCACGCTATTGAAAACACAGAAGGTGAAGTGAGAACTGAATCCTGTAGTTCCTCTCTCCAATGCTTAGTACCCAAGGAGATATACTTGGCAGTAGCTTCCACACTGCCAGTTTCTCATAAAAGGGCAAAAGTTTCGGCAGCTTGGTTAAACTGGTTGTTAGATGTTCGGCATCCTGAAGCATGGCAGGAAAAACCGAAGAACTAACAGCCTATTGGAGACTGATGTTGCCCGAAACACCAGTGGTGGCGGAGCAAAACACCGACCTCCTGGGGGTGCCAGGGAGAACACTTATTCGTTAAAAAGAAATTCTGGGTGCCTCTCCCTATTGGGGGGCCAACCCCATTTATTTTATTTTACACACACACACACACATTATATATATAAAAAGATAAGAGTCTACACAGCTAGAAAGGAAGTATAAGCTTACCAGGGAGGATGATGTCCCAGGAGAGAGATAGCCTGTGAAGCGTCTCTGCTATCTGGGCATCATCATACAATCCCGCGTTTCCACATCGACTATATTTAAATAAACAAATAAGTCGATGGCAGGAAAAACACAGCATGAATACAGCTTACTCCATGAAAGGGTTAACTCATATGAAGAGAGCTAAGAGGGGGTGGGGGGGGGGCGTCATTGAGGCTCCGCCCCCCGGCCACCCGACAGAAGCTGCCGTCTACTGCTTGTTTTTTTTTTTTTTTTTTTTTTAAGTGCTTAAGGCTATTTTCATCTCCGGTAAACAAGAGAGGAATCCTCGTGGTGACAACGCGGAAGAAAGGAGTTTTCTTACCTCCGTCTGCCGCAGCTCTGTCAGATGCACGAGTTTTAAGCCAGGAATGCGCGGCGGCTCGCAGCTTCTCACGGAATGCGCGGCGCGCACAGCACTAGTCGAAGCAGTGTAGAGATCGCACTCCGATATGGATTATCACACACGGAGGGATTTAAACTCGTCAAATTGGTGAGTTAAACACCTTATTATTTTGCTGATTTATCACAAGCACGCTTCACAACAAGGCTGAAGACAAATGATCTGAGGTTTTTGCCGGCTCACCTGTTTTTATAACCTCCACCTACATCTAATCAGATGACGTCACCTGTCGAGGTTATATACTGTATAGCCAAAAACTTTGGCGTGTTTTCACAGCATGCTTCAAGGACCGGCAACGCAACAAACTGGTTCCCATAGCGTTTTCACGCAGCATCGAGTGTAGCCTTGAAAGGGAACTTAGCTCTCATGGCAGCTGTATCCATGGTCACACCTTTTGGCCTTCTGCACATGAGAACATTCCTAGTAGTGGCCAAGACAGTGGATTTCAAAGCACTATTTATTTATTAGGGCCAATCCCGAATAATGGTTACGCGCCAAGTGCTCCGTACCCTTCCTATGTGGTTTAAGACCCCTGTGGTTTCTGACTCTGGGTCCCACTCTAAGTCCGTCTTGTTGTCACAGATGCTAACGACAGATGCTTCCCTCACGGGCCAGGGTGCGGTCTTAGATGACCGTCCAGCCCAAGGGAGCTGGAGAGACCTTCTTCTCACGCGGCACATCAATTGCCTCGAAATGATGACTCTATTTCTGCCCCTAAAGCACTTCCTCCAGCAGTTGAGAGGCTACCGTGTCCTAGTGCGGATGGACTACTCTAAGGTAGTCTCATATATTATCGCCAGGGTGGACTGTACTCGCGCCACTATACAGGTAGAGCTAGACAGTGCACCAGGTACCTCTCCCTCAGGGCGATTTACATTCAGGGCATATGAATGTGGCAGCAGTTGTAATCTCTGACACACGGGGATTGGGAATCCCACCCCAAAGTAGTCAGTCAATCTGGGAGAGATTTCAGCTGGACCTCTTTGCCTCGTAAGATCAGCAAATGTTCCTTTTGCTACTCTCTGACTCTTCCATATATGGTTTTTCTATGGCCATTACCTCTCTAAGAGGATTGGAGATCTGTCAGCCTCTTCATCCTGCCTAGACTTTGCCCCTGGGCTAATCAGGGCCATTTTGCATCCTCACTGAACTATCTCCCGAAAGTTCCATTTCAACATGCACCCTATTGTTTTGAAGCCTTCTGTCCTCCGCCTTTACAGCTTCGGAGCAGGAGAGACTTCACTTACTGTGTGCAGTATGTGCTCTTCAGATTTACGTAAACCGCATCAGCCAGTGGTGTAAGTCAAAGCAGCTTTACATGTTTTGGGGCCGCAACCGGTGGGCGGCTGCCACTACACTGAGTGAGAGATGCTATTGCCCTCTCCTATTGAGTGTGGGCTCACTTCGCCTCTAGGAATCAGGACTCATTCAACCAGGGAATCGCCTCATCTATTGCACTAGCAAGAGGTATTCCCCTGCAGCAAGTGTGTGCTAAGCAGGTAGACCCAGCCCACTGCTGAAATGTTTCAGGGCAGGAGTTTCTGCAGGAAAAGTTGTCCTCGGGTTTGTGGGCTAGTACTCTCAGGATGTACTTAACTGCAGCAGCTTTTATATGTTTTGGGGCCGCAACCGGGGGGCGGCCGCCACTATACCGGATGAGAGATGCTATTGCCCTCTCCTATGAGGCGCATGGGCTCACTTCGCCTCTAGGAATCAGGGCTCATTCAACCAGGGGTTCGCCTCATCTATTGCACTAGCAAGAGGTATTCCCCTGCAGCAAGTGTGTGCTAAGCAGGTAGACCCAGTCCACTGTCGAATTGCTTCAGTGCTGGAGTTTCTGCAAGAAAAGCTTAGTGCTTACTTAATTGCATCCTCCCTGAAGTATCTTCTGAAAGTTCCATAAACCCAACATACACCCTATTGGTTTTGAAGCCTTCTGTCATCCACCTTTACAGCATCGGAGCAGGAGAAACTTCACTTACTGTGTCCAGTACGCTCTCTTCAGATTTACGTCCACAGCATCAGCCAGTGATGTAGGTCAGAGCAGCCTTTACACATCTTGGCGGCCGCGGGGACGAACCGCCACTACACTGGGTGAGAAATGCTATTTCCCTCTCCTATGAGGCGCATGGGTTCACCTCTTTTTGCATCAGCAAGAGGTATTCCCCTGCAGCAATTGTGTGACGCGGAGGGTTGGTCCTGCCCGCACACATTTGTTGCATTTATAATCTGGATGTTCATGCTACTCCGGGCTCACGGGTCCCCGAGTTAGCTGCCCAGGCATACTTCTGAGACCTTCTCGGCCTTGTGCGTACACGCTACACAAACCTTGAGGTCCAGACACTTGCAGTGCAGCTGTGTTGGTATTCTCATTCCCATAGCGTTTTCACGCAGCATCGAGTGTAGCCTTTGAAAGGGAACGTCTCGGGTTACTTTGCTGTAACCCTGTTCTCTGAAAAGGCGGGAATGAGATGCTGCCTCCCAATGCCACACTGCCTACATGACCGGACGTCCGTTCAGACAAATCAATCTGAGTAATGTTTCCGGTTCACTCCTTTTATAACCTCCAGATGCATCTCATCAGATGAAGTCACCTGACTGAGGTTATATCAGCATAAAATTTGGCGTTTTTGATACACACATGCTTCATAACCGGCAACATGACAAGATGTTCCCGTAGCCTTTTCACGCAGCATCTCTTTCCCGCCTTTTCAAGGAACAGGGTTACAGCAAAGTAACCCGAGACGTTTTGCCCTCAAAGGTATTCCAGTTATGTATATAGCCCACATTATTTTTTGAGCACCACCTCTACATCCAGCGGTTCAGCGACCATAACCTGCTGTAAGCTATGTCACCACGTCGCATTGGGATGCGACCAGGGCATGTTACTTCATCGGACATCGCCTTCACTAATTTAAATACCTCTCTAAAGTTACCCTTACTAACCTATGACTGATGAAGGTGTATATCTTTAACTTCAGCATGTACCACTATCTTAGAGAACCTACAGTATGCTGTCCTAGAGCCCTAAGATTACTTGCTATGTCCGGTGATCTGGATACAGCTAATCACTGCCCCTGTTGCCCCTAAAGGCCTAGCTAATTTTACTCGCCTCAGTGTAGAGTCTCCTATAACCAGAGCTCTTTCAGGTTTCTCATGCTTGTTGAGTTTCCTCCAAGTACATCGGTTTCCTTCGTCAGTCCAAAGATATGTAGATTAGGCTAGTTGACATACTTTGTGAACAAACAGATGTTTTTGTCCTGTGATGGATTGGCAGAGAATACCCTGCCTCATGCCCTAAATCTCCCGGGATAGACTCACAGCCCCGTAAGATATAGCTGATGAGTAGGTGAGTGAATTCTAAAGTGTATACTTCAAAAAAAATCATAAGTGCGTTATTATAAACTTACCATGGTGGTGTTCTTAGACAACCTAAACAATTTCTTTCTATGTTGCAAAAAAGACATTCTGCAGCTATTTTGTGTAGTTGAGGTTATTAATTTTTTTACCCTTAATATTTACTGCACTTGATTTGAGCAAAAATGAACATTGCCAAAATTAATTGATTTAATGTTTATAAGTATTAACACTTTACTTAGATTAGATTCTTGCTCTTGATATTTTTGACGCCAGTGAGATCCAAATAATTATACACTTTTTTTCAAGTGATTTAAATAATTATGATTCAATAAATAAATATTTGGTGAAGCTATTTCAGTTTAATTTTACTTTGGTCTATCTCATTTTGTAACCTATTTTCTTTGTATCTATCTTTAAAAAAACTTATAATTATATCTTCATGTTACTCATCTGATCTCTTATTCATTTCTGTGTTTTATGAGCAGATCATGGGATATTCTAGCCTGACAGTAAATGCTGTGGGAGATTGAACATAAACAGTAAATCAAACTATGAAGCCAATGTGTATTTATAAGAAACAATATACAGTAATGCCAAACCTTTCCACCTTTCCACTTATGATCAGTTTATGATTAATGACAATACATACTGTAGGTGTGAACTAAAGTTAACCAAAGATTTTTTTGTTTGGTTGTTTGTTTTAGGTGATTTGCAAATGAGTAAACTCAACTCTCATATCTGCATGCCAAGTACAAGAATCATGACCCACGATCAAAATACAATGGGAAAAAAAAACTTTGTTTATTTGTAATCATTTGGAATCTTCTCTATTTGAAGTAGATAAGAGCATGAATTTTGATCTGAGCAGTTCAGCACACGTATACATGCCTGCCGACACACACATACACAATTACAAAAATAAAGTACAAAACAGCTAACATCATTAATAATTAACTGCATGTAACAGCATGTATCTTGTAATTTAATAAAACTAAAATAATTTAAAAAAGATTTTAACATGTATAAAGAGAGCTGAACCACAATAAATCAATACCAGAGTCTAAGTGGCGAGTCGAAAGTGATCAAAGGTTCAATTGACACAACAAGATGCCTGCAATCCAGCTGATTTACGGTAACTTTTGCTTGATTAACGCTTCACATGACTTGGGGCAGGAAAATCCTGGAATGGGTTGGTACATTCCTCTCTAAAATAATAACAAATGAGACGTACACGATTGGGCATAGACTGTAGGTTTATGATCAGCTAAACAATAATATAAACTATCAATTATTTAAAATTTATATTTTTATCCTAACATTTAATTCTAATGTTATTGTGTAGAAAAATAAATAAATCAATTATTATCTTGAAGGGACTAAATATAGAAAATTTTATTTTAATAATTGTTCAAACTCAAGGAGTATGCTCATAGAAAAAAATGCTTTTAAAAAATGTCTGATTTGGGAACTACTGTATATAGAAATTTATGTATGAAATATATTTAAATAACATATGTAAGAAAAAGCATGATATTGGAAAATTTAAACAAAAAGCAAATAAAGTATAATCTGTAAACTGTAATTTCATTAAAAACAAACATAAAAGAGTAAATTTAAAGAAAATACTACATTAACAAATAGGTTAGACAACCAATTAAAACACAACCCCCCCCCCCCCTTCCCCCCCACTCCCCGCTTTGCCTGAGTAGGAGGAGTTGAAGAGGCTTTCTGTAGTTGGTCTCTCTAGAGGGGTGTGCATGAGGCTGAAGTATATAAAAACTGAAATACTGCTTGTTAACACACACTTCCTCAGACTGAGCCAGGATCAGCAGGCAGGATGTATGTGGACGTGGTGTGGCTGACAGCTGCGCTTCTCTCTTTTCCCCTGATCACCTTGTGTGACCCACTGTGAGTACACACACACACACACACACACACACATGCACACGCACACGCACACACACACACACACACACTGCACTCTTGCTATGTATTAATAATGCCTTAGCTAGAAATTAACAAACACTTTTTTTAAATAAAGAGGGGCAAAAAGCATTAAATCATTGCAAAAAAAAAAAGAATAAAAAACACTATATGAACATATGATGGCGGCACGGTGGTGTAGTGGTTAGCACTGTCGCCTTGCACCTCCAGGGTCTGGGTTCAATTCCCCGGCCAGGCTCGATTCCCGTCTCTGTGTGCATGGAGTTTGCATGTTCTCCCCGTGCTTGGTGGGTTTCCTCCGGGTACTCCGGTTTCCTCCCACAGTCCAAAGATATGCAGGTTAGGCTAATTGGCGTTCCTAAATTGCCCATAGTGTGTGATTGGGTGTGTGAGTGTGTGTATGTGCCCTGCGATGGATTGGCACCCTGTCCAGGGTGTACCCCGCCTAGTGCCCGAAGTCTCCTGGGATAGGCTCCAGGTCCCCCGCAACCCTGAACACAGGATTAAGCGGTATAGAAAATGAATGAATGAATGAATGAATGAACATATGTTCACAATACAGTATATGTTGACAAAAATATAATAATACAGATATGAAAGTAAAATGATTTTGTTTAATTAAAATATATGCAAAAAATAGAGTTGTAATATATATATATTACATGTAATATATATGTAATCTATATTCAAATATACATTGAAATCAAGGGTCACATGTCATTGGAGGATTTTATTTGTTTATTCATTTTATTATTATTTTTACTGTACTTATGTTTTAATTAAACTAATAAGAAATATATTGTTATTACATTATAATTCTTAATACAATTATTGATAATAGTTACTATATAATAATAATAATTACCAGCAAATATTACCATATCAAAAAGGCCTGCTGTTAATAAATGCAAAAAAAAAAAGCCAAAAAATTTTTTTATAAATAAAATAATAATAATAAAAAAAAAAAAATGAATAAATAAATACCAGGCCTACATTATGTAGATTAACTGGTGCAACTACAGAAAATCTCCCCAGTATAATTCTCTGTTAATTCCCACCCACCAGTAATCATAACTCTCCACCCCTTTAATACAACAGCTACAGAAAGGGAAGGGCTTACATTCTACTGCTCCGTCACACACTTGGAGAATGCACTGAGCTTGTGTTGCTGTGATGAGCAGGTAAAAGATTATACATTATAAAAGATCAGGCTCCTCCCACTCCACTTTTGGTGTTCTCTCTCAGATGGCTGTTAGTAATAAATTCACAAACTCCTGATGAAAGGAAGTAGTGTTATTTAGTGCAACAATCAGGAGTCAGATCATGTAGGTTTTACACGACTTAATGAAAATTTAACAAAAAATTTAAAAAATATTTTACAGTTACATTGCGTGCACATTTGTTAGGGAGTTTCTGTAGGACTCAATTATGAAATAACTCCAATGGTGCATTTAATTTAATCTCATAATAAGAAAAAAAAATCATTACAAAGGAAAAGAAGAAATATCTCTTTTTGTTTTACCAGGAATGTCTTGGTGGCCCCAAACCTGCTGCGTGTGGGGACAAACGAGAAAGTGTTTGTGGAGGCTCAGGATTATACTGGAAGTAACCTCAATGTCAAGATCACTGTAAAGAACCATCCACAAAAAACTGCAGAACTGACCTCTGCGTCTGTCGTCCTCACTGCTGCTAACAACTACCAGGCTGTGGCAGACATAAAAGTGGGTTCTTCATAATAACATGAATAAAAAAGGGGTTTAAGAAAAAATATAAATATTATTACTTTGATGATGTTATTTGTGATAAATAAATAAATTAATATATAAATAAATAAATCTTAAGCTATGCTTCATTTTAACTATAATTACTGAAATTCAAATTACACATTGTGTGGAGTAGCTTACCATATATTATTATTATTATTATTATTATTATTATATTTTATTATTACTTTTTATAATTTTTTTAAATGATGCTGATGATTATTATTATATTTTTAAAAGTCATATTTCTATTAAACTGCCTTTGTTTTGTTGTGGTTCAGATTCCTGACAATAAGGGCTTCTTTAGTGATGACCCTTTAGAGAAGCAGTATGTGTACCTGCAGGCTCAGTTTCCGTCTGCCCTGCTCGAGAAAGTGGCCCTGGTCTCCTTCCAGTCTGGCTACATATTTGTTCAGACAGACAAGAGCATCTACACACCTGGTACAAAAGGTAATGCAGTCTG
This sequence comes from Channallabes apus, assembly GCA_030522415.1. Taxonomy (NCBI): domain Eukaryota; kingdom Metazoa; phylum Chordata; class Actinopteri; order Siluriformes; family Clariidae; genus Channallabes; species Channallabes apus. The sequence goes on from CM060124.1 coordinate 6,178,522, forward strand.
GACTGATATATTCAGAAATGATGTTCAGTGTGGGTGGTCTATTTAATATTAATTAATTTAATGTATACATAAAGCTAATTAATAATCTCTGTCCTAGTTCATTACAGAATCTTCTCACTAACTCCTGATCTGGAGCCTGTTGAACAAAGCAACGGAATCTATGTGGAAATCATAGTAAGTAACTCAAGGAACTCAGCTAGGATTTCTTACATTGGACAGTTTGTTTCCATGATTTATTCATGAGTTAGATTCCTGTATCTGGTCAACCTATCCATATATTATGTATTTACTGAAAGATATCAAAAAGATGTTGCTTTTGAATCTTTGTGAATTTTTTTCCCTCCGAGAATCCTCAAGGAATCACAATTAACAGGGAAACAATCTTCCCTAAGCAAGGAACCATAACAGCATCATACAGCATCCCTGAAGTTGCCAAGTGAGTTCACTGCATTAATATTTCCGATATGAAGTGTTAGTAAAATATAATTACAGACAGGCCCATCCGTGCAGTAAATGGATAAGTTAATGTTGACAGACTATTAATTCATATGTTAATACTTGGACAGACTACTAACTGAAATTAAAATCTCTCTCTCTCTCTTTCTACAGATCTGGAATATGGTCTGTAGCAACGCGGTATAAAAACACCCCACAGAAGAATTTCACTGCTGAATTTGAAGTTAAAGAATATGGTACAGTTTAGAATTAGACTATAATATACTGTATTTGTTACCTCTACATGTTTGTTAAATATTTTATTTATTTATTTATTCATTTATTTATTTTTTCTTCACAGTACTCCCAAGCTTTGAGGTTGCATTAAAACCATCCAAGTCTTTCTTCTATGTGGATGATCAGGAACTTCAAGTGGACATAACTGCCAAGTAAGCAGAATATGTCAAGGAAAATAAATTACTATCAATGGATAATTTTGCAAATCCAGTTGTAGTGAGAACGTTTCATATAAATCTTGTTAATGTTATAATAACACCCAGAGAGATTGTGTGAGTGAGAAAAGTTATCACAACAACAAACTAATTTGTCCTAAAGAGTTTCTTGTGCCAGAACCATTTTCATATGACAGTTACAAAGCGCTGATATTGGAAGCGTTCTTCTGTTCATTCAAAATTAACATTTCTACATTAACACGTGATGTCTAAGTTCCCTGTCTAAGTCCATATGTATAAGCTATTACTAAAGAATTGACAAGGTATTCAGACAAGCCCTGCTGTCATAGAAAATAAATAAACTTCTTTTAATCATCCTTTTGCTTTTTAAATCTTTGTCAACTAAGTAATCAATCAAACAATCGATCAATTAATTGGATTTAGCAGCAGTGTGGCATACATTTCCCTGATGTGTACATTAAGAATAATTTTCATACAGTTTATTAAGAATAAATATTAATGCTATTTGTTTATATACAGTAAATACATTTTTAACTGCCTCTCATGATCTTACACTTTTTAATTATATGAAGATACCTGTTTGGAAAAAATGTGGATGGTGTTGCGTTTGTGGTTTTTGGCATTAAGAAGAAGGATGACAGTAAGACCACTCTGCCCGCCTCTTTGAAAAGAGAAGCAGTAAGTTTTTTCTTTCGATGATTCTCATTAGAATATCAGTAAGGAAATAACAGTAATTTCATTTATTTATGTGTAAATACTATTTAAATACTATCATTCACATGGCCAATTTTTTTATTTATTTATTTATTTATTTATGTATTTATTTATTTATTCATATTTTAAATTCAACCAATTATTAACATTTTTGTTAATTAAATGTTAACTCAACCAACATGTTTTTTTGTCATGTATTGATGCAAGACATGAGACCTTGAGTCTCTTGAAAGGCGCTATATAAAATAAACTTATTATTATTATTATTATTATTATTATGATTCATATGCAGATCTTTCTTTAATATTAAGGATGCTCTAATCAGGGTTTTTGTGGCCGATCACTGATCCCTGATCACAGAAATCAGAATTAGTCTGTATCGATGATGATTGCAGGTTTTTGTGGATTTTTAGGATCTGTCATTTAATATGTTTTATTTATTTATTCATTTATTTATTTATTAGTTAGTTTGTTTATTTAAATATTCTCAAAAACAATATCAGTGCACAAATACAATTATGATCTCGGAAAGTATCATAAATTGAAAACTTTTATTCATTGTAAGGCAAAATATGCAACATGTTCAATTCTTTTCAAGTAGATAAGAAACTGAATAGCCTATGCTCAACTGAAGAGCAAAAACTTTCTTTCCTTAAGTAACGTCAAGGGGATCTCACACACTGCAAAATGCTTATCAAAAATTTAACTTTCCTGCTACACTCACTCATTTTAATGTGCAGCACATGGAAAAAGACTGCATTCAAACTCTGCACCGAACATCAGTGTATATTTGGTGAGACCATCATGGCTATATATTAATAAGCAGCAAGGGTAGGCATTTCTATATAATAAAAAAATTCTGCATTTTTAAGAGGCAGTCTGTTCCTCTTATCATCTAGAATAGATGCCAGCCGCATGCATGGAGCGGTAAGATGAACCTGTGCTGCATCAGCCAGAGCTGGGAACTGCTCTTTATTTCTCTTCGCATTATTTTTTTTGTGGTAATCTTCTTAGCCATTTTACTCTCTGTAGTGTAGGGCTTGAGCTTTTTGATGCTTGCCACCTACTGTTGCCCACTAGGTGGATAATACACAAATTATTTATAGTTTGTTGTTCTAAAGTGGTGAATAAGATTTGCGCTGTTAAGGCTTTTGGCAGATGTTCCCGCACGTGATTATGCTGTAGGAAAAGAAAAAATGAAGGACAATTACATTGCCAAATTGACATCATTTAAACAGACTTGGTAATATTCCCTGACTGGTGTTGATGTGGTATTTTTTTCTTATAAATAAGCCAAATCAGAAAAAAAATTTATAGAGCTAATAAAGCTTGGGCTAGGATATATGGCAAAGGCTGTCAATAATGCTAACATATGGAAATAGAATATTACAGGAAAAAAAATTTAACTGCCAAGAAAAAAAATAACAAAATCCTCAACTTAAACTACAGGGCTTAAATAACATGACTATTTAAAAATTACCAAACCACCCCTAAATCAAATCAAGGACACAAGACAGCAAATTGACCTTGATGGTATGGTATGTTGGAAAAGTAAAGAAGTGTAACATCGAAAAATCTTAGTATATGAATGAATAAATAAATAAATTGTCAAGTTTGGTCTATAAACACAGAATGAATGTGGAAAAAAAAACGTGTCAGCAGTGTTTACTTATGGTTTATCTGCAACAGCTACATCATTGTAGTTCACAATTAGACTTACCTTGAGATATCAATAGGCTTATATTTTATCCCATTTAGCCAGAATTTGTGTTTTGCATTTTCATATTTTGTTTTTTATTTTGCCCATAAAAAAATCTATTGAGTTTACTTGGTTCTTTTTTAAACAAAATTAATGCATAAATTAGACCTCTGATACACACACTGCTTTTCTCCTGTAAGTGTTATATATGACACACACAAACAAAATGAATGAAATCCTGCTAGTAAAATTTCACAGGATTTAATTTTTGATGAAGATGTTTGCAAATTCAAGATTAATTTTACAAAATGTCAACACCAATTGTAAATAACTAGTATTTCTGCTCATGTGTAGTATTGTATGTTCCATATAGATCAAAAATGGAGAAGGGAGTGCAAAGCTGACTAAACAGATGATCCAACACACTTTCCCTAATATTCATGATCTGATCGGAAGCTCTTTGTACATTTCCGTCAGCGTTTTAACTGAAACAGGTAACATGTGGGTCCCTGCATGTAGGGGATATGTTTTAATCTACATTCCCTCCAGCTGTCATGTATCATTAACACTGTTTCAGGTAGTGAAATGGTTGAAGCAGAGAAGGGGGCCATTCAAATTGTGAAATCACCCTACACCATTGAGTTCAAGAGAACCCCCAAATTCTTCCACCCTGGAATGTCTTTTGATGTCACGGTATGGTATATTGTCTTTTCACACAACATGTATAATACACTCCATGTATAATAGCGTGTGAGTCTGGGTCAGAAGCTAAGTGCATAAAGTGAAGAACTCTTCATGCATAGTGGCCACTGCACAATCCTCTGGAGGCAGTGTTATGATGTGGGGTTGCTTCAGGTGCTGGTTCTAGGCTCAGTCAATTTGTGTGGCAATGAAATGAAATCAATGGAATATCTGGTTCAAAAACTATTCCAACACTGGATGGAAATATGATGTTGTATAAAGTGATGTCATGATCAAATGCAGATTAACAAAAGCTAAGCTTTTAATTTTTATCCAAAGCAATTTCACCACATTCTGTTAGAAATGGATGTCTTTACCATGTCATCCAATTTGAACCTGAAAAATAAAATAAAATAAAGCCATAATAATTTATCGAAATACAGTATTAAATGAAAGCCATTAAAAATTACCCTCGGTGTGCTGCTCATATTAAATTTGTTAAATATCCATGATCAAAAATTCTTTACTTTTGCTTGATATGCGGATTAAAATATTTATATTGTAATCTCATCAAGAACAATTTCATTATATCCTGTATGTGTGATCTTTATCTGTAAAGATTTATGTAACCAATCCGGACCAGTCCCCTGCTGAAAATGTGGATGTTTTGGTCACACCTGGTGATGTGAAGGGTCGAACCAAGAGTAACGGCATGGCCAAGGTCATAGTGAACACTCAGGCAGGATTCAAATCACTACAAATCACTGTAAGTCATATAAGAGAAGGTTTAAGAGCCTTTTCATGATGGCTATTAACTTAAATTGCTATTAAATTAAATTCTATGAATACAATGTTAAAGCTCATGATGGTTTCCTCATACTGTACCTTGGCAAAATGCATGTTTACCTTACCATGGTGCTATTTGTCTGTTTGTTTTTCTTTCTGCGGGTGATTTTTCAAAAGTATCGAATGACACCAGTAATTTAAATGGTTGTTATGTAAACAGGCAAAAACCATAGCTCCAGGTATATTAGAAGAAAGACAAGCTGTGAACCAGATGACAGCCCAGGCTTACACCACCAAAGGAGGCTCCACCAATTACTTACATATAAGTGTAGATGCTGCAGAACTGGCAATCGGTGATCAGATGAACATCAATCTAAACTTCAAAAGTAGTGCCCAGAGACAAGATTTCACTTATCTGGTGGGTATCTTACATACACATTGGTTTAAATATTGAGGTGATATTTTGAGGTAGTCCTACTGGCTTGTGTATTACAGTAACAATAATAATGCTAAGCATATACTATATACAGTATAACGCTAAATAGCCTTACTTTGAACTTTAGTAAGTAAATAAATTAATTAGGCATTTATTAATAAAGCTCTGGGCTTCTCTTTATATCAGATCCTTAGTAAAGGACAGATTGTGAAAGGACAGAGGTTTAAAATTCAAGGGCAGTCTCTGGTGACTCTGTCTCTGCCCGTCACCAAGGAACTGGTTCCCTCATTTCGAGTGGTGGCCTATTACCATATAGGATCCTCTGAGGTTGTGTCAGACTCAGTCTGGGTTGACGTGAAGGACACATGCATGGGAACGGTAGGCAAAATAAAATAAAAAAATTATGAATAATGTAATCACTAAACTTGGAGGACATCAACAAAATGCATGACACACAACAAATTTTGTTTAATAGCTGAACATTATGTCCCTGTGAAACATGCATCAAAATCAATAAGTGTATCTGTTTAACAAAATCTTATTAAATTGTAGTGCTAGAAAAAAAATGGCACAAGTTTGACGTTGTTTTTCTTTTGGCTGCTTACATTTGTAATCCCCAAAATGTATCACTAAATACACATACAGTGGAACCTTGGATTGACAGTAACTGCGAGAGCTTTGCAATACGAGCAAATTTTTTTGTAAATTTAAACTTTTTAAACAAATGAGGCCTTGATATCCCAGTACTGTTGTATACATGCAAATTGTTTAAAGTAGGAATTTACATATAGTAAAAATTAATAAATCAATCAACCAATCAATGGTTAATAAGAAAGCTTCATGTTCAGCTATTAAACAATACTAAATAAAATACACAAAAAGTGTATGAAATTTGTTTGTCTGCATTGCATTATATTGTTAGCCATCACATTCTAGTCTAGCCAGTTTCTGGACAATTAATGCTTGGGCCAAAAAGCATGCTGGAACTTGAGCATTGCCCAGTTAACACATTTCTGTCCACTCATGATGTAATGTTTGTCTCCTTTTCCCCTCCTTATCATCATATTTAATGTAGCTAAAACTGGATGTAAAGGAAAGTTTAAACATGAAAAAAATATTTGAGCCTGGTGATGAGTTTCATCTCCAAGTTACTGGAGATCCAAAGGCCAAGGTTGGTCTGGTAGCTGTGGATAAGGCTGTCTTTGTCCTCAACAAGAACAGACTTACACAGACCAAGGTGAGTTTTTTATTTTATGTTTGGTTTTCTAAGGACATGGGTAAAGGCACAACGATGTACAAAACAATGTCTCCAGATTCTAATTATGCAAAATAAAAAAGATGAATAAAATATATTTGTTTCCACCCATAGATCTGGGATGTTATTGAGAAGCATGACACTGGCTGTACAGCTGGCAGTGGTAAAGACAGTATGGGTGTTTTCTATGATGCAGGTCTACTGTTTCAGTCTGATAAAGCAGG